>OU612096.1:87194894-88444894 GCA_914767995.1 Thecocarcelia acutangulata
AAAATTAAAAGTTGCTCAACTTTAATACTTTGCATTTACTTAAAAGTACACACAACTAAATTTACCATATGCTCTTAAGGTCAGCTGACCTGACTGAATCAGATTTTTTTATGGGGTTAAGTCAAACAAGATGTGTAAAAACGAGACCAAGAAATTTTACTGAATTGGAATAGTCCATGAAAACAATGATTTTCTAATCAGATGTCGCATATACGCGGATGGCTATGGAGATCGCCTGTGGTGTGTCATCTCCAAAAGCTTTGTTTAAAATTAAACTGGAAAAATTATTTTACTTTCTTATTGTTGCACAATTTCTCAACTACACTATACATATTCCCTACGGACATAGTTGGAGTTAAAACCGGGAGTCAAATCACTGCATACGATATCCACCAAGATAAATCGAAATTTTTAATTTTGGTATCAATATCAATTAAGTTGTATCGTAATAATATAAAAGAGTTGAACAATTTCGTTTGTATTCGTACTTTTGTGCAACATTTATCTCAAAATTATTACTTTATTATTTCTATTACGATCCGATATGCATCGTTTACCATAATCTACACGTAACGTAATGTTATCCGATACGATAGTTAATCCGATATTGTATGCGGTGATTAGACTCCTGCACTGAACCAAAAATGTACCTAAATACTGCAAAATGAGATGTAAACTTGCACAGAAAAAATTATAGTAAAAATAAAATCAAAAAAATTTTTGTCTGAAAAAATTATTTGTATGCATATACATAAAAATCAAAAAAATTATCTTGGATATAGTATTTTGTTGTTGTTTAAAAAAATAGTTGCTTTCGATCAATAATATTTTTTACTAAACTTTTGTTTGAATCCACGAATTCCTTTACAGGTCCGCATTCAAACAATTGATTCAGTGATTCAAGGAATTTCGTTATTGAACACGAAATAAATTTTTTTCTGTGTGAAAAAATTTTATTTACAACCTACAAAATATTTCATTCAAATTTACTCGGAACTATTCAACTATTGTAATTTATTTAACTAAAATAAAATAAAGAAATTTCTTCATTTCTACAGGTATTAATTCAATAATACACACACACCTTTAGCTCAATGGAAAAATATTATTCAGGTTCAATAATATAAATTAATTGAATATAGAAAAAAAATTTTTAAATCTACAGGGTGAGTTTTGTTAACAAAATTTAGTCAAATAAACGATTTTTTTTCAGGATGTAAATTTGAATATTTATGTGTACTTTCGCCTTACTATTAGTTACTGCTGTTTTAACAAAATTTTTACTGATTCAACAAAATTTTGACTACACTTTTAACAAATCTTTTTTGAAATGTACAAATTTATATTTTTAACAAAACCCACTGGAGTTGAACCAAATAATATTTGTGTATTTGAATAAATTTTGCTCCGATTTGAAAAATAATCTTTTGGTTTGAATATTTATTTTTCGTGAAGGGCTTACAAAATTTTTGTTTTGTTAATAATACCAACGAAATTTGGTTCAGTGTGGGTTTCAAATTCTGCAAAGATGCAATTTGAAATGTTCAACTATTTCAATGTTCACTTTCGACGTTTATGTCCGCAATGGTGAGAACGAATAAGTTTGACAGTAACAGTGAACTCTTAAGAAATAATTTTTTCACTCAAAAATCTTCAGTGAGTTTTGTTTTTTTTTTTTTTGTAAAACATTTTGAAGTTGATAAAAATAAACAAAAGTGTTTTGTCAATTTCTATAAGACAACTTGTGTGACTAAGTAGATTTGTCAATTCAGACTGAACTAACACATTCACCGCCATCGAATTTATTGAATTTCAGTGAACTTTACTTTGAGTATTCACTAGTAAAAAAAATCCATCGGAATCTGGCCCCTGCTTTAAAATGAAATTCCAAATTATAATAAATTTTGAGTTGATTAATAATTAATGTGTTTTAATTTGTAAAAGAAATTTATAACTAAATATTTGAGACTTATTTTTACATAATATCTCGCCTACACTCATATACATATACGAGGTCTGGCCAAAAACTAGCCGTTATTTTCAAATTTTGTGAGTTACGTATGTTCAATTTTTGAATTTTCATTCTGTTATGTTGCTACACATCTCTGTTATATACATATGTTGTCAATATCAGCCATTTTGGATTGTCAGTTTGGTTTGGACAGATAAAAAGTTTAGTCGTGTTGTGGTGTGCTCTTCGATTTTTTACTATCCGAAAAATGTGGATCAAAGAAACTGTATTAAATTTTTGGTTTGTACACATGTGCATCGGGTTTTAGTTCAAGTTTTTCCTTTCTTAAGTTTCTTCTTAAGAAGGATTTTTTTACACTACAAATATGCTGTGATCAATCATTTTTGATTGAAGAAGGCAAGAAAAATAATAATCAAATTTTCAGCTGGGGGACTGTATTAAGTTTTGTGTAAAAAATGAAATTAAATGCGCAAGGAAACTTCAAATGTTGACTGTGGCGTGTGGCGAGTCTACTATGAGCAGAACACAAGTTCAGTAGTGGTATAACCGGTTTAAGGAATGCCGACAAGATGTTAATGAGAATGCTCGTCCTGTTCCCCCATCACGTCAACAACCGATTAAAATATTGAAGCAGTGAAGAACATAATTTTGGACAATCGTCGAATCACTATCAGAGAGGTTGCTCATGATGTTGGCATACCGTTCGGCTCATGCCAAGCAATTTTTACGGATGTTTTAGGCAAAAAGAACGTCACATGGACATCGCTCGGGAGCTGATGAACATCGTCAACGACGATCCGGATTTCCTCAAAAAGGTCATTACTGGTGACGAATCATGGGCGTATGGCTATGACAACAAAATCAAAGTCCAATCATCCCAATGGAAGCATCCAGAAGAGTCAAAACCGAAAAAGCACGACAAGTTCGGTCAAATGTGAAGGTTTTGCCTACTATTTTCTTCGACTGCCATGGCGTGGTGCATCATGACTTCTTGTCACAAGGTCGTACGGCCAATAAGGAATACTACCATGAAGTTATGCGCCAAGTGCGCGAAGCAGTTCGTCAGAAACGCACAGAGTTGTGGAAAAAACAATCATGGGTTTTTCGTGTGTTTTTGGCCAAAAACAAAACCGTTATCATGCCTCAACCACTGTATTCACTGGACTTGACACCTGCTGACTTTTCCTCTTGCCAAAACTGAAGACAACGATGAAAGGAAAGCGTTTTGCTACGATTAAGGAAATGAAAGAAAAATCGAAGCAGGAGCTGTTGGTGATACCAAAAAGCGCGTTTCAGAAGTGTTTCGAAGATTGGAAAAAAAGCTGGCATAAGTGCATTATATCTGCTGGGGATTACTTTGAAGGGGACAAAATAGTTATTGATGAATAAATAAATACTTTTTGTAAAAATTTAAAATAACTGCTATTTTTTGATCAGACCTCGAATGTATGTATCCATATACAAACAAATATACATAATCATGTATTTTGTATGCGTGTGTTTTAGTACATAAATTTCCAGCAAGAAAAGATGTCAAAAAATATTCTAATTAGGTGTGAAATGTGTTCTCATATTTCTTTAGGTGTACATCTTTGCTTCCACCGTTTTGCAATTGATGGCTGTAGCGGTAAGTGCTAGTCCAAATAAATAGATGGTTGATGTTGTACAATAAACTTAGATATTTGTTAACATAACACCAACGAAATATTAGTTTATTTGTGTCTGCATCATAAAGTTATTCTCGATTAAACATGTCAGCTTACGAGCCAAATTCGCATCATTTGCGGGAGGTTTTAATTTTCTGCTTTAATTTAAAGAAATCTATGGCTGAGGCTCACCATATGCAGAAGCAAAGTTGTACAACTACATATGTAAATTTATTTTCATAAAATGATATACAGTTATATTCTGACAACTGCGATTCTCTTAAAATTAGCACTTTCGACTTGAAAATGACAAATAGGTGTTTTGACAAACGTACATCTAAATCACGTGTGGGATCAAATCTGAACATATCATTGGGCCTAACTGCTTCTAGAATGAAGATGGAAGTGTAACCATAAATGGAGAGTGGTATCCGTTTACGATAGAAAATTTTTTACGTTCTGCTCTTGAAAACAGACCTGTTATATGGTTTCAGCAGAACGGAGCCACTGCACACACTGCTCGAGAAACAATGGCACTTTTAAGTAAAATTTTTGGAGAGCGAATAATTTTTAGAAATTCGGAGATTATTTGGCCAGCGCGATCGCCAGATTTGACAGCACCGGACTATATTTTTGGGGTCAATTGAAGGAGCGAGTGTATGTGAACAAGCCAGAGACAATCCTTGAACTTAAGACAAACATTGTTGCAGAACTTCGAACGCTACAGCCACAAATTTTGACAGATGTTATGGAAAATGCTCTAAAACGAGCCCATCAGTGCAAAGCTGCAGACGGTGGTCATTTAAAAGACATTATTTTTCATACTTCGTGTAATAAAATTTCCATTTAATATATTATATAATCTGAGAAAAAATAAATAAGAAAAAATTAATAAACGAAAAAGTTATTATATTTTTAAGCCCCATGATAACTTCTGGCCCACCCTGTATAAGAGGATTTGTATCTAAGAGATTCATAAAAAAATAAATAAAATTTTATACTCATATATACACATATGTATATAATTCTACTCAAATTTTAAGATTTAAAATAAAAAAATTATAGTAAATAAATTTAGGAACTATAAAATGACAGTTTAACTAAAAATATGAAGCAGAAATGAAGCTCTACAAATAAAACTGCAATTATTTCTGCACAAGCGAAAAAATATATATAGGAGTATACTTCAGTTCATTTTCACTAATTTTATGCACATTTTGATTGGAAAAGAAAAAAATTCTAATTTAATCTAATGTTAACATTTTAGTACAATAAACTCTTGATGTCACAACTCATATTTACTGTTCTTTATATGTATAATAAAACTATGTAGTTAAAATAAAATTCATATTTTTTTGTAAAAATTGTTGTTTAATGAAAACTTTTATTCAGTATGGGCGGTTTTTTAGCGAATTTTTCTATTATAGAAAAAAATTTGCACTTCACAACTGAATCATTTGTTTGAGGGAGTGTCAATATATCCGTGACTTTTTGAATATACTTTCTTTTATGTGAAGTGGCAACACTGCTCCTGTCAATTGATTCCTGTCTAATACTGCGTTTACACGTACAAGTACTTACATGGAAGTCCTCTGTACGTATTATCAACTAAAATGTCGAAAAAAATACTCGACTTTCTTGCAAGTTGCATTAGTATTTAAAGAATAACATGGAAGTTCAGTTTAAAAATGTCAGTGGAGAGACAACAGCTCCTAAAACAGCATTACCATAGAAAACCATAATATTATTTTTCGGGGAAATGAATAGTAGGAATAAAATAAATAAATGAAATAGAATAATTTTAACTTTTTTTCACTCAAAACGGCAAAGACTGCTTAATTTATATATTTTCAATAAAAAAAAATGTGAATTATTTTAAACATATGTTTTGAAATATTTAAATATGAAAAAAACATTACATTAAAATCAGTTCATTTCCGCAAAACTTGTTGTAAGGCAACACTGTTATTTCAGTTGTCATTTGACTTTCAGTAAGTGCCAAAAAATCACTGCCTACTGAAATTGCTTGTCAGTTCAGTTGAAAGTTGGTTGCAAGTGCAGAGATTGTGCGTGTATTAGTAAAAAAGTTTGAATGTATTGGGTTTTTCGAACTTGCACCTGCACGTGTAAACACTACGAAAATTTGACCAAATTGCGACATTTAGTTTGTGTTTGGCAGCCAAGGCAAATCCATAACAGATGAAATTGACAGCACAGCTGATAACTTTTTTTTAATTTTAATCTTTTTCAGATGTCAATGGCATAATTTCTAAATATTTAAAAAAAATTTCAAGAAAAGAAAAATTTTTAATTATATCGTGAAACTTTTAATTATTTCGAGAAAAATAAAGTCTTAGATCATACAGCTTGGAGAGGAGAAATGGCCAGCCAGATTGGTGAGAATTCTGAATGATACCTGGCGCTCAAAATACAAAAAAAATTGTTTTAATTTTTTTTTCAAATTTCTTTTAACAACTTCATTGACATCAAGATATTCGGTAGGGATATGATAATAGTAACGGACAGCAAAGAAGCCATCAACTCCCTGATTGGAATATACACTAATTCTAGTCTAGTCCAGCAATGTCGGACATCTTTAAACAAGATGGCGAGACATTCTAACATAACCCTAAAATGGGTACGTGGACATGGGTCCAACAATGGCAACAACATCGCCGACGACTTAGCCAAAAAAGGGACAGCCCTAGATGATAGGAATATAGACCCCTTTTGCGGACACTCAAAAACTCCACACACTGGAACGAGCACAAGAAAAGTGGCTCACAGAGCCCACATGCCTTATATCAAGGAACCTGTGGCCGCATATTAACTCTAAGAGAACGTGGGAGCTATTAAAACTGCCCAGATCTCAACTAAGAGTGACTGTAGCAGTCATCACTGGCCATTGCCCATTTGGGAACCATGCCAGGAGACTACGACTACCCTATAACGACTTTTGTAGAAGCTGCCAAGACGAGGAGGAGGAGAAGACGATCCTTCACCTCCTCGGCACATGCCCGGCATTGGAGCATCATCGTCTAAGACACTTAGGCGAGCGGAGTTTCAATAGCCTATCTTGTCTGGCCTCGATCAAACCGACCGCGCTAGCCTCTTTCATAAGAAGCAGCGGATGGCTAGTATAGCAGCATGTAAGGCTACAGTAAAAGGCTCCCGCATCTCGTTTCCATCCCTTCCCATCCTTTCCACTCACTATCATTTTCCTATAACTTTTCCTCTTCACTCCACTATTTTATCTTTTCAGGCAATCACAAAGGGAACGACTACAGGACCCAAGTGAGCTGGACAACCTAGATTATTCCGGGTATCCAGCGGCCTGCCTACCTAACCTAACCTAACCATTGACATCTGAACCAGATTAAATTAAAAAAAAAGAAGTTATCAAGTTATGAATTCGCCTTGCTGCTTTCTTTGCATTCTCTGCGAGTTTTAGTAATGCTGCCATATTCTTTATGAAAATCGGCTAATTTAATATTTGTTAAAATACTACTGAAATTTACTTCGAAGGGAGTTTAAATTTTATGAAAGTTTAACCAAACTGTAACTAAACCAAGTTTAACTCTCCCCCTAAAAACTTACTCTAAAGGTAGATAATAATAGTCCAGTAAACTTTTTGATTGGTTCGTTTTAAGATAATACAAAAACCGTTTGTATAGCAGACCAAATTCTTTAAAACTTAATTAAATTGTAATTGTTGCTGTGTAATTCAAGATTGTTAATTGTACTAAAATGTTTTAATTGCAAAAAATGCGAAAATATAAATAAAAAAATTAATGGAAGAGAGCATTGTAAAAAGGTTAGAATATTGTGAATAACTTATTTTTAATTGAGACTCACCTCGTAACCTTTAAGTTTGTAAAATTGTTCATTACGCACCAGAAAGACAAGAGCCAGCGGCAAAAATGCAATTGCAGTGAAAACTAAAAAATATCGCCGTATGGCGCGCCAATATGTCTTGTTCAGACGCATTTACACCATGAATTTCTCAATAGTTTTCGTTTTCATTAAACAATCAGACGTTGATCAGTATTGAAGCTCCACCGCCTTCTTCTATTTTAGGAAAGAGTACTCACTCATACACTCACTTTCGGCTTGTTTTTGTTGCCATCATTTAAGAGTCATATCATTTTATATTTTTATTGTTGATATTTGAGCTTTTTTTTTTTCTTAATACTATTTGTTGTGATTGTAGCAAATAATTAGCACTTAAATAATTATCCTTAGCAAATTATTCTTAAAGACATTATTATGTTTAACATCTAAAAATAGAAATGTTTGAATTTCAGCAAAAGTAAATAATCAAACAAAAACAACAAACATTTATTTTTGTAGATTGTAGACACAATACTTTAGTGCGTCCACAATAAAAAATAAAAGCAAACAAACAAATGAACAACAATTTGTGTCATCTCTTTTTTGCTTCGCCACTTCTTATAGAGCAGTAGTAGACTTAAATATAAACCAAATAAACGAAATTTATTTCTATATTTAACAACAAATAAATGGAAACATTATGAATTGTATTTGTGCATTGCATTGTATAAGAATATTTTGCATAAGAAAGTAATTTGCAGCAGTTTTTTAATAACATCTTAAACAGAATAACTAAAAATTAATAAAACTAAGGAAAAATAGAGAAGTCGTTAAATTGACTTGGAAACAACTAAAGAGTGAGTACTAATTACCACAAAAAAACAGTAACAGTTTTAGAGCCAGTGGTGCCAGAAACTTTTATGGGAAATCTTCACTTTTCAAAAAAAAAAGGTCTGAATGCCAGATAAAAAAAAAGTAAAAAATCTTAAAATGTGCTTTAAACTTTTTTGATATTTTTTTGATTATTCTAACAGTACAAAACAGCAACCAAGGCAGCTTTATACAGGTAGTGGCAGAATTTGTTGGTAGAATTTACGAATAGTTGTCAAAATTTTGTTTGAAAAAGCAAGGAAGTCTATGTGTTTTTGACAAATTTACGCAAAGGAAACGAAAAACAGCTGCGCTTATACCACTTCCATATTAAAGCTGCTTTGACAGCAACAAAAATTCAACACCACAAAATTTCTTTCCCTAATTAAAGCGACATTGTCATTATGACTTTTTAATCGATGAATAATTGTTGTTTAAAGTATTTCGAGCTAAGTATTTTTTTTCTATTACCGGAACAAGTGAATTTTCCATTCTTAATTTTTCAAATTTTTAAAATCGAATTTTCTAAACTTATATTATTTATCTTATCGTATTAAACGAACAATTTTTGTTCTCGAAAACGGCTCTAACGATTTTGATGAATATCAGTATCCAGGGGTTTTTGGGGACGAGAAATCGGGTCTGGGAAAATCCATTTTCTTCCGGTTTTGGCCCATTTTAGGTTTTTAGCCAATTGTAATACTTTCATTGGTTCTCGAAAATGGCTTCAATGATTTTAATGAAAATTAGTATCTAGGGGATTTTAAGGATGAAAAATCGATCTAAAGTGTCCTCGGTTCCGAAAAAACCCATTTTGTCCCTGTTTTACCCATATGTAATACTTTTACTGGTTCTCGAAAACGGCTCTAACGATTTCAATGAAAATCTGTATCAAAGGGGTTTTAGGGTAAGAAACCGATCTAAAATGTTCCCGGTACCGGGAAGACCCATTTTGTCCCAGTTTTTACCCATATGTAATACTTTTATTGGTTCTCTAAAACGACTCTAATGACTTTAATAAAAATTAAAAATTATTAAGGTCAAAAAAGTGATCTAGAGTGCCCCGGGTCCAGGAAAACCCATTTTGTCCCGGTTTTTAAAATTTTTAATACTTTTACTGGTCGTCGAAAACGGCTCTAAAGATTTTAATGAAAATCAGTATTTAGGGGTTTTTAAGGTCAATAAAGTTATTTAGATAGTTCCCGGCCCATTTTGTCCCGGTTTTACCCTTTATCTGATACTTCTATTGGTTCCCGAAAACGGCTCTAACGATTTAAACGAAAATTAATAACTATTGTGTTTTAAGGTAAAAAAAACCGATCTAATGATTTTGATAAAAGTCGGCATCTAGGAGTTTTAAGATCGAAAAAGCAAGTAAATATGTAGGTCTCGAATACAACTAAACTTAGTTTGATTCTAACATTCGACGTTATGGCATATGAAATGTTTTCGAAAACAGTTTCAAAGAGTCAGTATCTGGAAGTTTTTGGAAACAAAAATCTATATTCGTTAGTCGCGTTTCTATAATTAATTTTTTAGCGCAGTTTTCCCATAGGTATATGGTGAAATTTTGATACAGATATCAAAATAAGAAGTTTTAAGGAGAACACAAAGGTTGGGTTTTTTGGTGAGAAATGGAATAATAAAAAAGCGAATTGTTATTTTGCTCCACAAATATTTAATATTTTACTCCACAAAATATTTAAGAAAAAATAAAAAAGGTAGCACAATTTTAACGTAACTTTTACAAACAACGTAAAAATGGAAAAATCCTGTGAATTAAGTTTTATTAAAGTAAATATATTTCATTATGTATACAATTTGAAAGCTCCGAGCAATGCTCGGTGCCCCAGGTACTTCACATGAAGAAGTAAATTTAAATTAACCTATTTTGAATTTAATAATCGCAAGTCCGAATTTAATAACTATTATGATTCTTATGATTAGTTGACGATTTTGTGATACAACTTAACAATTTTTTGACGAAAGCGCGAACTTAAACGTGAAGTTTTTGTACTTTTTCCGGTTACATTCGTATCGACAAGTTCCATGAAGGTCGTAAAAAGCCTATAAGTATCTAACTATTTAATTTATATTTTGTAAATAAAGTCATATGTAAGTACCCAAAATTTAAAGAAAGATAAGTATTTTGATTTGAAGTTGAGTGAAATTCTCCAGTGTCCACTCAATTTTTACCTAAAACCCCTTAGGTTATTCCCAAATTTTAGTTCCTCGCCCGGTTTATCTCCAAACCGATAATTTCTTAATTAAAGTCAGCGATTCAGCAGGTAATTAAACAATCGTAAAAGAGCCAATAATAAGTTGAAGTTTATTCGTTTGCTCTACAGTAAAATCCAGTGAATGAGTAATTTTTCAGCAAATTATAAAAATTACTCTCTGAAAACTCTATTGTTCTAAAGAGTTCTCGAATAGAAAAATTGTAAAAATAACTAATCTCCTTACGGGTCATTGCCACTCTATGTGGAGGTTAAATCTTCAATTTAATGATTTCTGTAGAAGTTGCAGAGACGAGGAGGAAGTAGAACGTGTTGAGCACTTCTTTTGCCGATGTCCAGCTCTTTCTTACGTAAGGGCTTAGTATCTAGGCAGACTGATGCTGCACTATTTGGTGGAGGTATCGGAATGTGATGTAAATGAATAGCACTCCTTTATCCGATTCTCGGGTTGGTTCTAAACCAGTGATATGTAGATCTGCTGAGATACATATCATTACCAGGCAACACAACGGTAACAAATTGGACCCAAGTGGCTGGCAGCTTTTTAAACCTAACCATTGCTGCCGCGACCCAAAAAATTTTACGACCAAAATTTTTTTTAAAAAGTTACCAAATGTATAAAAAATTACCAAAATCAATACGAGTTTTTTTTTTTTTTTTTGCTTGACAAACAAAATATATGTATTTCCACAAAGATGATATTGACAGTGCAGCTGATCATTTTTTTATCTGTTTCAGATGTCAATGGAATAATTAAAAGAAAATTGAAAAAAAAAATTTAAAACAATTTTTTAAATTATGGATTGTATCTTGAGCACTAGGTATCATCCAGAATCCTCCCCAATCTGGCTGGCCATTTTTACCTTTCCAACTTCTTTAATTTTCATGAAGTAATTTAAAGTTTCACGAAATAATTAAAAAGTTGTCTTTTTTTTATTATATTTTTTCTGAATCCCTTTTTGCGTTTTTATTTTTCCCTTGACATTTGAAAAAGATTTATTTTTTGTGGTGTTGTATTTATTGCTCTTGCATATATTTGGTATGAATTTGCCTTGATTTCCATCTTATAGTTTTCTTTTTAAGCATTTTTTATTTATTGAATCTTCAAAATGAACTAACAAAAAGTATTCAAATCTTAATACTAAATATAAAAATGAAATAGTTAAATAGTATTATAATTACAAGGCAAGGAAACAAAAGTTAATTCAATGTTTGCTTCAAATTGGCTGTAAGCAATTGGAATGTGCACATAAGAGGATTGATATTCTTTATTTAAGTTACTTTGTATATTAGAAATAAAAAGTGTAATTGAAAAATTTTTTTTCCTCATTCATTTTTTTGAATCTTCAAAATATGAACTAACAAGAAGTATTCAAATCTTAATACTAAATGTAAACAGTTATTTAAGTCCAGCCAATGCTAGACAAAAAAGTTTTATTTTGCTCGAACAATATCGGTAAAATCGCCTATTAAACATTCTGATGCTGGCAAAGGTATCTCTTTTCCTCAACAGAGTGTGGCCGCCAGAATTAAGTATGTTGCGTGCAAAAGGATTTGGGTGAAGTTCCAGTTTACTGATATACCTCATCGCGCACATTGAGAATTCGTCTTCTACCAGATAAGCACACAGATCCTTGTGAATTCGTGAGTTTTTTACTTACCATGGAGTTGCAGTAACCGTTCGAAGAATTTGGTTTTGTCGTCTTTAAATTTTTTCAATGTTAGATGTTGCGACAGTTCTCCATAATTGAATTCCGTAGCACCATATAGGCTTTAGAATAGCGTTATATAACAAAAGTTTGCAATCCAGTTTCAACGTCAAATTTCTGCCCATAAGCCAATTTAGTTGCGCTGCTTTTAATTTCTACTGAGTGACTTTCGCATCAGCATAAGGCTTCCACGTTAGCCCACGATCGAGGTGAAACTTTTAAACATGAATCGCCAAAAAGCTTGCTCAATTCAAATGATTTAATTTCATTTATTTAAAAAATTCTTCTAGCAACCGGGTTGAAGAAATGTCACATTGGAATAGTCTCAAAGTTATAATCTAGTCTAACCAGCCACTTTATTAAACGGAGGCAGATACTAAATTTAAAGAAAAATGTGCTAAAATATCATTTGTAAGCGGTCAGTAGCGTTGAAAATATAGTGAGTTAATTTTAAAAATTAACTCATTTCGCTAGAAACTCACGAACTAGAGTTGTGAGTTGATACACACTAACACATTTTTTTTTTTTGCTTACAGTTCTGGTTATAAAAAGAGGTTACTAAAATGCAGAAAAGGAAAACTTCCGATATCGGTCCATATATATCCCAGCCTAAACCGATTTTTTAATGAAAATGTTGCGTAAGCGAACATAAAAACTTTTTTTACTTAAAATCAGTTCTGGTAATAAAAAGAGGTTACGAAAATACAGAAAATGAAAAGTTTCGATATCCGGCATATTTAGTTCAAATTTGTAATATATACTATATATTTAAGTGCCTATCGTGAAGGGTATTTTAGATACAGCCCAGTCGAATATACTACGCTCTTGCTTGTTTATAATAATTTGCACTAACTTATTTCAACAAAATACACGAAAAAATATATTTTTGAACAAAAGTGCATGTTATGGCCGTTTTGTTTACAAAATGTCGTATTTTTGTGTACATAAGTTAGCAAGGCAGCTTTATACAGGTAGTGGCAGAATTACAATAAATACAACACCAACAAACATCAACATGAATTTTGTTGGTAGAATTTACTAATAGTTGTCAAAATTTTGACACTATTCGTGTTTTGACTATTTTTTCGTTGACGTTCTTTTTTGGTAAGACTTTTTTTTAAATAAACCTGACGATCACAGTCAGTACCAGTAACCGACATATGCACAGTTAAAGGTGGTCAAGCTTTGACTGGTTACTAAAGCGTGGCTGATAATGAAGAGCTGACTAAATTATGTTTGACAAACTTAACCCCCTGTCTAGATTAGCAATAAATATGTTAACATTTATTGCAGCAAATGTCAAAATTACAATAGTCAAAATTACAATAGCCAGTGAAGACAGTTTTTTGTTAGTGATTGCAATTGATGCTGCAATAATTGTCATTGAAATTTCGTTTACAATTATTGCCGACACAAACGTCAATATTAATTGTCATTTGAGTTTGACATGAAAGAATTTTTAAAACATTTTGCTTGCGGATAACTTTAGTAAATATGTCTTATGCAAAAGTTATTAATTTAATTCTTAATACTTAAAATAAAGAGGTTTTTTGAATGGATTGGTGCATTAAGGATTTACTTAAAATCATTACGCTGTATAAGCAGAGTTTTCTTGTCTTTAGGACTTTAAAAGTCCAGATTGGGTAGGAAAAATTCGTGGGCTGAAATACCAAAAAATATGATAATTTTTAAAAGTAGATAAAATAAAATTGTAAGTTGCTTTGCTTCTACTTTGGCAATAAAATTTTGCTCTTTGCGTTGAACTTTCCTATTCGGTTTTTTTGTAATTATGGGTTGACATAAATTTGTGTTCCCATACCTTTAACATAAGCAAAGCAATAAGCAATTTTGTACCGTTGTTCTGCTTTATTGCGAAGATATTTATTGCTAAAGTAGATGGGGGTAACTGTGGGATAGTCAGGTGTGCAATTACCCCTGTGAGCGCTGTTTCATATGGATTTAATTGTATCAGCTGTTTACACAAGTTCACGAATTTTTACTATTTTTCCATTCAAGTACTATTTTGGGCAAAAGAGTTTTCAAAGTTAATACATTTACAATCTGCTGAAAAATTACTTATTTACTGTATTTTACTGTAAAGTTAACGAATGAACCAATGTTTAAGTAGCTGGCTACCGGCCGCATTTGTAGCCAGCGGCATTTGTAGTCCTGTGTTCGTGTAGCCTGCAGTGTTTAATGTGTTTAAAGAATAACAATAAAGTTTATCCTAGGCTTAAAATCTGCTTTACATTTTTTCGTATTCTTTATTTAAAAAACTGTGCAATTAATTAACCAAAAATTTAATTTTTTGTTAAAAAAAAATTACTGTTAATTATTCGTTTGTAATACTATTGTTTTTTATACAAATAAGTATTATTGTTGTTGGGCTTGTTAATCACTGCTCTTTTCCTTTTCTGGTATAAAAAATAATTGGGACAGCGGAAACGAAAGACAAACAGATTCGTACGAATTCAAAGAAATGTTTTTAACAAAATAAACATTACGAGTGCAAAAAAAAAAAAATCAGGGAAAATAAAAAGTGCAACAAAACGAAAAACTAAACAAACATGTGTGTGAAAAAATGTTGGCAAAATGGAAGAGATGGTGAAACCAAAGTTGTTGGTGTTATCAGTATTTCGTATAAAAAAAAAACTTTCGTGACAGGTTTAAAAATTATTACGTTTTTCTTAAGAATGTTATTATTGTATATTTTTGGGTTTTGTTTTTGTTGGTACCACCAAACAAATCAAAACGAAACATTGTTACTTATGTATTATTGATTTTTTTTCAGCTGCTATGATTACAAAATAACTGCAAAAAATAACTAAAGAAATCCATATTTAGTATGATGAAAAATTGCTAAGAAAAAATCATTTGCAACAATTAACTAATTTGTTTATTTTAACATTTGCTCAAAGAATTTGTTTGCTTATTGTTATTATTTCTAAACAATTCAAATCAAATCACATTTTTTAAAATACTTAAATTTAATTTTCTCACTTCAATATAATTTATCTGTTTATTTAAAATATTTTTGTGTTTATACTTATTGGCAGTTGCTTGAGAAATCTGAATTATACTTGTTTCTGATTTTATTAATTTTTCAATTGCACTTCAGCAGTAAACAGCTGCTAATTAACAAATTTAGTTATGATTGTTATTAATTAATTTTTCCATTAAATTTTTATTTACAAATCGTGATTTTTTGAGTGTTTTACACTGTTGTTGCTGTTCTTTATTTTGGACTATGCAAATTGCTTTTTATACTTTTATATCACACTTTTCTCACTTAAGAAATAATTTTTTTTTATTTATTATTCATATTTTAAGCACTTTTCATTATTATTTTGTATACATTTTTTTTAAATAATAATCTACTTTCGTACCTCACTATATCACACTGTCTGCGTTCGCATTTTAACTCACAATGAAATTTAAATCAATAGGTTGTATATTTTTACTTCGATGTACAATTGAGTTCTCGCAGATGACATTCTCAAGTTGCTTTTTTACTCCGTTCATGCATATGTTATAGTTGTTGTTATTGGGGGTATTTTCAGTTGCGCTCTCACTTTCACAATAGAAAAAGAAAAATTGTTTATAATGCTCTCCTCTACCCTATTTAACCCATCAATTAGTTTTGTTGTTAGCTTAGTATTGTTCTCTTTTGGCAGTCGCTGGTTGTTGTTAATACAAAAGATGTTTTTTATTGTTATTGTTGTACAAAATTTCATACACTTGCATCAGGGAAAGAAACAAACAGTGACTTTGGGAGAGTGTGTGATAGTATTGCCAAATTATTAAGAGTTGCCAAAGTTATATAAAGGCTGATTAGTGGCACGCATATCTCTGTGGCAAAAATGTAACAGATTTTGACCATTCAGTGCACAGCACATACTAGGACATTAAGTAACGCCGTAGTAAGACAAATTGTGGTGTCATTTTCCAATTCTTGAAAAGTTCATATAAGAATGTACTGGGTATTTTTTTATTGTTTTAAAAGTTTAAATCTTAATAAAACAAATGAATATATTTTAATAATAACAGACGAGAACAATTTTAAGACCGAACAATGTTTTGTTCTTTTAAGAACAGACGAGACTAAAGGCCTAACTATAATGTGCATAGATTGGCTTAAGCTTTTGCCAAAATTAAACGAAAAGTCTGTCAAATGCATATGTGAATGAAAAACGACTTTTAGTTGGCCATAATGTACTTATATGAACTTAATGATTTTGAACCCATTGTTGCACAACTGCGTAGTACTTGTGTAATTACTAAGTAGATTATATAAAAAAGTACTAAAAATGATAACAAAGTATTTGTATGCAATAATTTCCAAACAAAAAGTAAAAACAATTTTGTGGTAATTTGTGTAATTAAAAATTGAAAAAACCTAAAATACATTTCTATTAAATTATATACAATATTATTTGTTTAAATTTTTCTTTATTTTAATAATTTTTGTAAACACACACACACAAACTCCTGAAAAAAATGATTCCGCACAGAAAGTGCGTTCAGTTTCGTACTTTGCTTAAGCAAAGTACGAGCTTTCTCAGAGACCGCTCTATACGAGTTGTTATAGATGGGGTCTCATCAAACGAGTTCAAGATTAATTCAGGGGTACCGCAAGGCTCCGTTCTTTCTCCTACCCTATTTCTTATTTTCCTCAACGACCTTCTCTACCAAACTTCCAATCCTATCCACTCTTTCGCGGATGACAGCAGCATTTGTCACTCGTACTCTTTTAGATATAGGCCCAGCCTATCAGAGATCGCTGCCAAGAGACTAAATATGAATGATTCACTGAATAGTGATCTTCTATTGGTCTCTGAATGGGGTCGTAAAAACAGGGTCGCCTTTAATGCTCGTAAGACCCAGTGTTGCTTATTGACGCACAAACAAACGACCGCTAATGCTGCTTCATCTGTACTCATGGATGGTATAAATATTGAAGAATCGGATGCTCTTGATGTTCTTGGAATGAAGATACAGTGTGACGTTCGCTGGAATGAACACATTTTTCATATCTCTAAAGAAGCATTCAAGTGCCTCGGTTTTTTGAAACGGTGTAAGATGTACTTCACTCCATCCGACCTCCTTACTATTTATACCACCTACATCCGACCGAAAATGGAATACAACTCTCATGTTTGGGCCGGTGCCTCAAAGTCTGTTTTGGGGTTACTCGACCGTGTGCAGGAGAGGGCGAAGAAGCTCATCGGTGACAGTAGGGTATCCAACTCTATTGACTCACTGGAGCATCGACGCAGTGTGGGATGCGTTACTCTGTTCTATCGATACTACAATGGATTTTGCTCTGACGAGATTAGGGATCTTGTTCCCGAAACGCGCACATTTTTACGTAGCACGCGTTCATCGTCTAGAGCTCACCCATTTGTGGTCGATTGCCCGGGGAATCGTACTACGCATTACAGAGAGAATTCGTTTTTCAGCCGCACGCTTCGTCTGTGGAACAAGTTGCCTGCAGAAGTGTTTCCTGTCTGTTATAACGTTGGAAGATTCAAGTCAAATGTTCACAAACACTACTCCCGCTTTCCCCCTCCTCACAACCTATTTTCCTAGTTCTGGTACAATGCACTGCATATGTAGGGGTCATCCCCTGAGTACTGGTCCAATATAAAAAAAAAAAAAAAAAAAAAAAAAAAAGCAACTGACATTAGACGAAACTTAACGAAAAGTTTCATTAAGCACATTATAGTTGTACACATTTGATTATACGTATTCGCACAGTTGCTTAAGCTGGCTTAAAATAGTTTATGCACATTATAGTTAGGCCTTAATTAATCCGGCTTAACATATATACATATACACAGCATTGTGTATGTATTCATGTTTTTGTATACATTTGATTGCTTGGCTTGTATTTGTATTGGTTTGTTCTGCTTGTACCGGCGTAAAGCTGGTTGAAAAAATTATGCCGACAAAATATCACTTTCATCCCTTCGTTCATCAACAAGCTGCAGAGCAATTGTTGTCATCTGTTATCGCACATTCACAGCAAAACGTTTTAAAAGTCTGGCCAACTTTACAAAATCGCTTTAAAATGGAGTTGTAGGCCACACTATTATAAAAATATGATTGCAATAGCTTATATACACAATAAAATAATTAAAAACTTTTATTACCATAATAATTTAAAATTATATAATTATTTTTCTCAAGGCGCCGACAATATTATTATACATACATATATTTCACAATATATGTATACCACACTGACAGCACGAAAACCATTATGTTTTGAAAATTGTCATAAAATTTTTCAAAACACACGATTCGCCTACAAGCTGCAGAACAATTGTTCTCGTCTGCTAATGCCCAATGAAATGAGTTTTATTGGATAGAGAACTTGCATGAAATTAATGCATTAAGCGGCCCATACACGTTTCAATTCAATTGTGAATTGAGTCTTTCAACTGAATTGATTATTGCCCACACACTTCATCACCTGAATTGAAAGATTTTCATTCAACTATTAAATTCAACAATTTTAAAAATGTTTAACGTTCTCTTTGCAAAAACACTACAAATATAAATTTTGAGACCTGATCAAGAGACTCGAACACACACAACACAATCGAATTGAAAGACTTGCCAGTCAACCTGAAAAAATCAAAACATTTTAATTTTTCTTCAACCAACTCGGCAACCGCCAAACTAATCAACTGACAAAGCCGTACACGCTTTGATTTGGACAACAACCGACTCAGTTGCCAATTGAGTTGAAACGTGTATGGGGTGCTTTAAAAAAAATTTAAACGTGCAGACAACCAGCGACTTCATAATATAAAATACATGCATTTACACTTATTTATCAAACTATCTTAATATTAGGAAAAAAAAAAATCTTAAAATATTTCTTTTTTTTTTTCTTTTTAGTCAAACTCAAAAATAATGTGTGTTAATTATAACAAAAGCATGATTATTCTAATATAACAATGAGATAAAAATAAAATTTTAGACACAAGTTGGAATCAAAATTTCCTCTCTAAATTATTACTTGTAGTACAGGGTGGCTTACAATGGGTGGTGTGAATAAAATGGTAGCTAAAGTTTATGCTGGAAATTTTGAAGTTTTAACTAGCTTTGAGGTGAATAAAAAATTCAACTAAAGGTAATACTTTGCTTATGCTAGTAAATATCTAGCATAAGCTAGTTTTTCCAGTGTTGACTAATAAAAAGTAGTGAACGCTTAAAAATACTACTTTAAAGCATTTATTTTTTTAAACATATGGTCGAGATGCTTAAATTGGTTTTGTTATATTGAAAAACAAGCATATGTTTTAAATTTTTTAATAATGCCAGCTTTTATAAACATTCGTCAAATGAAGGAATTAGGACTTATTCTCATCCA
Source organism: Thecocarcelia acutangulata (assembly GCA_914767995.1). Lineage (NCBI taxonomy): Eukaryota > Metazoa > Arthropoda > Insecta > Diptera > Tachinidae > Thecocarcelia > Thecocarcelia acutangulata. The sequence continues at coordinate 87,214,541 of OU612096.1, forward strand.
CGAGATTATTTCAATTTATACAGGTTTCGAGAAGAAAATGTAAAATGTTTAGCGAAGCATTTTTTTTTTTTTTTTTTTTTGGAAAAAAATTATAAAAATGGAGTAGCATTGCTGTCTCAAACAGAGCTACCATTTTTGGTAATTTTATTATTTCAAATGTCATTTATTACGTTAAATAATTTGTTATATAATGGAATATATTTTTAGAGCAAAGCTAGCTTTGAAAAAACTTAAGTATTTTATACTGTTTTAACTTAAACCAGTTCAAGTAGAGTTGTTGAGTTTCAAATTGACTGATAATTTTATGTGTTGCAATACGACAAAGCCGTCTCTGGCAAAATAATTGAAAATATGTTTTAAACCTTCAATATAAAAATTTATGGAATCAGATATTTCTACATTTACCTCATCTTAAGACTTTTCCAGACATACTTACCTCCACAACAACTCTTGAATTTAATGTTTCAATAAAGCCACCCTTAATACAAACGCTTTCAACAGCTTTTTAAAGCTCATCAAAGCCATTCGATTGACTGAACAATTTTATTAAATTAAATACTACTCCTTATTGTTGGTGTGTTTCATTACATACAACTCTAGTTCGCCAGTTCAAGCAAAATGGTTTAATTTTTAAAAGATATTTTGAACAAAACTTTTTAAATTTAGTGTCCGCGAGCGGTTATTAAAGTAACTGTGTAGACTAGACTATAACTTTGACACTATTCTAATAGTCTTCTTTGCAGTTAAGTTTTTGATCAATATATTTTGAAATAAATGATATTAAATCATATGAATTGATACGATACTAAACTAAGTTTAAACGTATAGTTTTCATTTCTTTCTTACATATATATCTATATATATAAAGAAGTGTACACTTTGATGTCATTACTAACTAGCCAAACGGTTCGACCGATTTCGACCAAAATTTAAAGGTGCGTTGGCGATTAACTGTTGATAGTTTCCACAAAATCAGCTTAGTGGTTCCGGAGATATGGCATTTAGATTTTAATATATATTTTCATACAAATATCAACAAAATGCCTTTCATTTTCCATATTATGATTTGTTATTGCCACTTGAAAGGTTACCAAACCATGTGTCTTAAAGTTTTATCTATACAACGACATCCGGACTCCTGAGCTGAGTCTTTTCAGGCGTTGTTTCGATTTTATTTCTGCGCTGACTATTCGATTTTTCACTTGCTATATACGATTATTGCATCAAAGGTAACGTCATGAGCTACTGAATAAAACGTAGGTTGGCGTCTACGTTGTACCAAAGGAGACCACAAGCTAAACGGTTACCTCAAAACCAATTGCAACGCAATGCACGATGCCAAAGTATTGCAGTCTACATGGATAAATCTGTACAATGATGTTAAGATCTCCACATTTCCAGGCGACACCACTGGCATATGTTGTGCTAACGCAAACAGAAATTGCCACAATTTGAATCTCCACCCGATCCACTCAATTCATTGGTTTTTGGAACGTCACCAAGTTCCAAGCATTTTTGGTTCATAAATATGACGTAACAACACAATCTGACGTTTCAAATGACTCCCTTTGGTGCGATAACATTGATGAGAGATAAATATAAGCAGACGAATATTTTTATGTAACTTTTATCGGCCATCAGTCGTGTTTCACGTTTGTCTGGTGGATACTTGCGAATTTAGAAAAAATAATTTGAACTGCCTTCGCAAAGCAGGGAAAGAATAATTAAAGTATCACGTAAAATTTTTTTTCTGTGAACTCGAGACCATAACATACAACACGAACAATGGATATGCAGTCATTTCATTTACACAGAGTTCTCAAGCTAACAAAAAGTAAGTTATTATTCATATCGGACTGATAGTTTGTGAAAATAAGGAGAATCATATCTTGAAATACCGACGTCTATTCCACCAATACTCCGGCAATTCAATTACCAGTCCCTTTCTGCTATTTTACCGAATCAAAATCTGAGCTCATCAGTAATGTACTTGCAATCATTTTACAAAAATCATGTTTAGTTGAGCGAACGTGATGTCGTCGATCGGATTCAAAGTTAAACTGCTCGCGAATAGATGATGTAGAACCCAGTTTTTCAACTTGGGAGAATTAGTTAAAGTCAGATAATATTGATTCCACAAAATTGCTAAGGATGAAAACATTCATCCCCTCCAAGCAGATTTCGATTAAACCAAAACCAAAATCTTGGTTTAATCAGACGTGCAAAAACGCAGTCAGATCCAGAGAGGAAGCATTCAGTAACTGGCGTTTAAACAAAACACCAGACACTGATTTGCTACGCAAAAAGGCAAGATCTTCGTGTGCCAAGGTACTTAGGCGTGAAAAGTTTCTTCACGAACAGCGCCTTAGAGCCAAGGTCCTTGCAGCTCCTCGGGGCAGTAAGACCTTTTGGTCTTTCGTTAAGAGAGTAAAGAACAGTGCTAGTTCATCAATTCCAACTCTTTTAAAGAATGACCAAGCATTTACAGACCCGGTTGACAAAGCTAACCTGTTGGCTGAAATCTTTGCAAGCAATTCCTGCTTGCCGGAAAGCAGTCAGCCACTTCCCGAGCTCGAAAGAGTATCTATAACTATGCCGAAGATATTCTTCCGGGCGCGAGCAGTTAAAAGGGTTTTGGAAGACCTCGATATAAACAAAACTCCTGGACCGGATGGCATTCCAGCACTGGTCTTGAAGCAGTGTTCTTCTACGCTTGCGCGTCCATTAGCACGCCTCTTCAGCATACTTTACCATACTGGTGAGTTTCCATCGTGCTGGAAGGTTGCTAATGTAACACCAATACCCAAAAAGGGTATGGCAAATAACCCCGAAAATTACCGCCCAATTGCAATTTGCTCTACACTCTCCAAAGTAATGGAAAACATGGTTAACCATCACCTTATGAGGTATCTTGAGTCGCATAAACTACTTTGTGATCGTCAATATGGATTTCGTAAGGGTCGTTCAACTGCGATCTTATGGCATATCTCTCAGAGAAATGGTGCCACTCAATCCATCATTTCGGTGAAAGTAGGGTGGTGGCTCTTGATATTTCAAAAGCGTTTGACAGAGTGTGGCATGGTGCACTATTGGCAAAACTTACTGCCTTTGGTGTCGGTAATGACTTCTCTCGGTTTATATCGAGCTTTCTCAGAGACCGCTCTATACGAGTTGTTATAGATGGGGTCTCATCAAACGAGTTCAAGATTAATTCAGGGGTACCGCAAGGCTCCGTTCTTTCTCCTACCCTATTTCTTATTTTCCTCAACGATCTCCTCTACCAAACTTCCAACCCTATCCACTCTTTCGCGGATGACAGCAGCATTTGCCACTCGTACTCTTTTAGTTATAGGCCCAGCCTAGCAGAGATCGCTGCCAAGAGACTAAATATGAATGATTTACTGAATAGTGATCTTCTATTGGTCTCTGAATGGGGTCGTAAAAACAGGGTAGCCTTTAATGCTCGTAAGACCCAGTGTAGCTTATTGACGCACAAACAAACGACCGCAAATGCTGCTTCATCTGTACTCATGGATGGTATAAATATTGAAGAATCGGATGCTCTTGATGTTCTTGGAATGAAGATACAGTGCGATGTTCGCTGGACTGATCATATTTTTCATATCTCTAAAGAAGCATTCAAGTGCCTCGGTTTTTTGAAACGGTGTAAGATGTACTTCACTCCATCCGATCTCCTTACTATTTATACCACCTATATCCGACCGAAAATGGAATACAACTCTCATGTTTGGGCCGGTGCCTCAAAGTCTGTTTTGGGGTTACTCGACCGTGTGCAGGAGAGGGCGAAGAAGCTCATCGGTGACAGTAGGGTATCCAACTCTATTGACTCACTGGAGCATCGACGCAGTGTGGGATGCGTTACTCTGTTCTATCGATACTACAATGGATTTTGCTCTGACGAGATTAAGGATCTTGTTCCCGAAACGCGCACATTTTTACGTAGCACGCGTCCATCGTCTAGAGCTCACCCATTTGTGGTCGATTGCCCGGGGAATCGTACTACGCATTACAGAGAGAATTCGTTTTTCAGCCGCACGCTTCGTCTGTGGAACAAGTTGCCTGCAGAAGTGTTTCCTGTCTGTTATAACGTTGGAAGATTCAAGTCAAATGTTCACAAACACTACTCCCGCTTTCCCCCTCCTCACAACCTATTTTCCTAGTTCTGGTACAATGCACTGCATATGTAGGGGTCATCCCCTGAGTACTGGTCCAATATAAAAAAAAAAAAAAAAAAAAAAAACAAAAAGTATGAATGAAATATAAACCAATCATGTCTTTATAATGTCACTCGGCTTCCGGTGAAAAAATTTACTATCAACGTTATAAAAAAAAAGAGTACTGAAAGGAAAGTATAAAGGGGAAGACGTTTTGATGCTATGAGTCCTAATGTTTGCGAAACATCCCATTTTAAGCATTTGCAGTTATCAATACGGCTTGGACTGGCAATGACAATTTCGAAATTTTAAGTCATTCATACCATATAAATAAAATTGGAAGGCAAAACAACGTTTGCCTGGTCAGCTAGCATATGTATGAATACATTCGAATGCTAATAACATGCATTCGAATGATAATATATTTGAAACTTTTTCTTCTTGTTTTCGTTTTATTCGAATGTGGTTGTATTTTTTTCTCCATCATTTTCATTTATTATCATTATTATTGTGTATTCATTTATTTGTTTTTATTAAAACAGAATATGAGTCACGTCCTATTCAATTGTGTATGGTACGTAGCTTTATTCATTCAAAAAGCAAATGAATATTTTCAAGTGCCGTTTCAGCGTAATAATGCAGACGTTTACTATCCACGCTGCTCGTTTCTTTGCAAACAATTTCACTTTTATGGCATGCGATCATCATGTGTCTTATTGTCATTTATTATTCTTATATTTTGATAGAAAATGTTTGCAGGGATATGTATTTATTTTGTGCATATATATATATATATATATATATATATATATATATATATATATATATATATATATATATATATATATATATATACATATATATATATATATATATATATATATATATATATATATATATATATATATATATGTATATATATATATATATATATATATATATATATATATATATATATATATATATATATATATATATATATATATATATATATATATATGTATATATATATATATATATATATATATATATATATATATATATATATATATATATATATATATATATATATATATATATATATATATATATATATATATATATATATATATATATATATACGAATATATTGCACTATAAAAAATTGAGGCTATATTTCATACTTTAAATACATACATACATGTACGTACGTGCGTGTGAAAGTCTGTATGTAAGTTTGTTTAGTGGTTCACATTTTAACTGATATCAATTGACTGTTACTAGAGGTTATCTATTAAATAGCGAATTAAATTAAAAAATGTGTTGTAAATAATTACATAAGTATATGTATAATATAAATAATTTATTAATAAGTATTGCAACTGATATTAATCAAAAAGGGTGCGTGACAGGCAAACAATCAACAATTAATACTGTTCGAAATAATAGTCCAATTTTGATTGATTTGCGGTTGCATTAATAACAATTCTTAATGCAAATATTTGAAGTATTAATTAGTACCTTTTGGCAAACTGTTATTGCTCTTACACTATAAAAAATATTTAAACTATCCATAAACACATTTTTCTTTGGCTTATAAAACAAATATACTCGTAAGATAGTAAAACAATAATAATAATAATAACAAATAAATTATACATGCGACACACATACATCGCAGTGCTAAATACCCAATTTGTTGATGCAAACCACATCGCATTATCAAACCAACCGATTAGCTTTAATAGAAAATATGAATTGTCGAATAAATTTCAAATTACAGTCGTAAAGCAGCTCTAGGCTGAAGAACAGCTCTTGCGTCATCGTAATTATTTCTTAAGTGAGGTCAGGCTTGTTGATTTTGTTGTTCGCTCTGCGAGAGCTTTGCGTTTCACCCGCACTGGTTAACGGCTTGCCTCAACTAGCTGTATTGGTTTACAGCTTTTTAGAGGTATTTCATTGTTAACCACGCTGCAACTTCTTATGTGAAGGCATATGTCGTTATAGTTAGTCACAGTAACGCTATAAACGTACTGTTAATAAGATCTAGGGCATATGGTATCCGTCACCCCGCCCATGCTGGACATCCTCTACTTTGCAACTGTATAGAAATAGAAATTTCAAATTACGGGACTAATATACTCGTAATGTAATGGGTGAAGGAAAAATACATTTGGTAAAATGGTCAAAAAATAATACAATAATATAGTTTATTATTATTTACTTTATTAGCTCATTTTTGGCGCCTAAGATTGTTCAGCTGGGAAAATATTTTATATAACCGTTAAATATAAACTTTTATAATTGTTTGTAATTAAAATCACAGATTATATTAGTTTTTCACTTTTAAATTCACTCAAATTTCTTGAAATTGCACTAAATCATACAAAAAAAAATCTTCAGATTAAAATGGCGCGAAAATGTTTGTAAACAAAAGAAAAAATTTTGACAGTCTCATTGGAAAAAACGTGAGTAGCAAAAAATAATCACCAGAGCTGTCAAGTTCACCTAGTAATGAATTCGCCTTGGGTTTAATTAAAAGAAAAAAAAAACAAGTTAATTAAAATAAGATAGTTTGAAATTTATTGAAATTTGCCGGTCATTGCCTACCAAATGAACCCCGAAAAATCAAAATTAAAATGACTGCTTGCAGAGTTATCTAGCATGAAATTGTAAAGTATCAAGCACACTCACACGAAGTTGACGGCAAGCATTTTAACCGTGTCTACCCCGCTTTTTATATCATTACGCAAATAAATGATAAAAACTCATTACAAACGAATATATCTTTATTAAATAAACATTTCATAAAATATACTTATATTTATACATATGGATATATGTACATGTATGTATATATAAAAAATGCGTTGTTTCAGGTAAAAATTGTCTTCTATTGCTTGATATAATGTTCATTGTGCTTTCTTAGTTACAAAAGTTTAGTATTTGAACAAGGAATGTAGTTTGGCATCAATTTTTTTTCGTCCATTTAAAAATTCTAGTTCCATAATAACGATACATTCAATCACATCACCACCAGCTTTTCGTACTAACTTGATAGCGGCCTCTAGGGAACCACCAGTTGCCAATAGGTCATCAATTATAACAACTTTTTGGCCAGGTTTAATAGCATTTGTTTGAATTTCGAAAACATCCTGAAAGTCAAAGTTAAACAAACTTAGCAAGCTTTACATAATTTGATTTAATACAATTTATTATTTGAATGGAAAAAGTAAGTATCTTTAGTTTTAGGTTATATATAATAGGCTTTTTACATTAATCGACATCTAACATCTACCATCATTTTTCGAAGATGTTGACCTCTTCTCATAAGAAATACATTGTTCTACAAATCAACATTTTTCAACATCTTAATAAATCATCAAATAATCATCATTACAAAAGTGGCAATAATGCCGGTTATTCTTGTGGAATCACACATCATTTATTTTGAAAAAATTTAAAAAAAAAATCATAATTTATTTATCATGTGTCAATTGTTTGCATATGTGTTTTCTTTTTTAACTTTTTATCTGTAATAATTTGTTCTGTGGTTTTGTTAAATTTTGTTTATAGACATACATATGTACAAGGCGAATTCGTAACATGTGAAATTGACAGCGCAACTGATGACTTTTTTTAATTTTAATCTTTTTCAGATCTCAATGGCATAATTAAAACAAATTTGAAAAAAAAATCAAAAAATTTTTTTAAATTATTGTATTTTGAGCGCCAGGTATCATCCAGAATTCACACCAATCTGGCTGGCCATTTTTACCTTTTCAAGCTCTATCATCTGATACTTTAAGTTTCACGAAATAATTAAAAGTTTCACGAAATAATTAAGTTTTTCTTTTATTGTAATTTTTTTAAAGAATTTGAAAAAAAATTAAAACAATTTTTTAAATTATGTATTGTATCTTTAGCGCCAGATATCATCCAGAATCCTCTCCAATCTGGCTGGTCATTTTCACTTTTTACGAGCTCTATGATCTGAGACTTTAATTTTCACGAAATAATTAAAAGTTTGTCGTTTCTTGTAAATTTTTATTATTACATATTTTTTTTTAATTCCTTTTTGTGTTTATATTTTTCCCTTGACATTTGAAAACAAATTTTTTGTAGTGTTGTATTTATTGATCTTGCATATACTATGAATTCGCCTTGCATATGTACATAAATGTTATAATTCTCTTTTTTGTTTTTCAAATTAATTTTTTTCCAAAAAATTTTGCGTGCTTTTGTTAAATTGTTTGAAAATTGAAAAAATATTTTTGAATGATAGTAAATGATATATGTGAGCAATGTAAACAGTGTTCCACATTTTCAACATCTTCCATGAATATGTATGTATGTATATAATGTGAGCAAATTAGTTTTACTGCAAGTTTACCAATCTCGAAAAAAAATGAATGCGAAAGAAAACTAGTCACACATTCGAATGAATTTGGGTTCGTCTATCTCATTATTATTCGTTCGCATATACTTAGGTATTTTGATTGACTTTTACACATCGTTCGCTTAGACTAAAGTTAGACGAACTCAAATCAATTATCTTTCCATTAGATTGCGAACGCAAGCACTTTGTCGAGATTGGTAAACCTGTTGTTATGTTGATACCATTTTATTAAAACGCTCCCCTACTGTGCAATTATTTACAATCAGTAATTTTAGTGTGGCATCCCTCTTTTAGAGCACAAAGACAGCCATTTAAAAAAACTAGCGGCGTTAACAAAACATCGAATGGCAATCAAATAAGGGCTGCCTGCAGAATATATTTTGTTTTCTTTAAAATTTTCTAAACTTTTAACAAAATCGGGAAGTAAAGTATTTTTGCGGTTTAATTTCGATCTCAACCTTTAATTCTCGCGAATTGTAAATAACTTTGAAAATATTTGCTAATGGTGTCCGGCACATTCTGCTTAATGTCTGAAATTGTTCTTTTGGAGTACCTATAAAACCAAAACAAACAACAGAGAAATGTACGCAAGCAAATAAACAATTTTATTTCATTTTCTAAATTAAGCAAAATTACAGGGGAAAACATAGGAATGCAAAGCAAGATAAAATATTTTTAAATTTCATGACAGCACATCCAGGTTTAGCACGCGGGTTTTGCAAGGGTGACAAAGTCAATCAAGAGGAGAAATGGAAAGAATTAGCTAATTTGCTAAATGACGCTGGTCCGCCCACTAAGGATATTTTTAGCTGGAAAAAGGTATTTGTTTTCCTTTGAGATTGGTATACATAGTTAATAGCACAGATGTAATTTTTAAGGCATGGACAGACTGGAAATCGACAATAAGAAAAAAGCTCTGCCGTAAGAAGACTGAAGATCGTTCTTCAGACGGTGAAAGTGAGGACAAATATGGTTTGACAAAAATTGAGAGCTCAATTAATTTCATATGCGATTTGGAAAATCAATTGAGGAAACGTGACGAAGCTGGAGAGTATGCTTATGATACAAGTAATCCGTTTCAATCGCCCATATCATCGCCTAAATTATCTCCCCAATCAAATAAAAAACGAAAACATGAAGGCCTGAGAGAATGCTTCTTAGAAGCGCTGACTCAAAATTCAATAGATGATTCGGAATGTGGTGTAGAAATAAAAGTAGAAAGAGAAAAAGCAGAGGAGTTGGTTGGCGAGACAAGCATTCAATACCAGTCAATCGAATCATCCTCAAGCCTAACCCGAACTTCTGAAAAAAGAAAAGATGGCATAAACATCTCGGAAACGTTACCACAACTTTCAAAGGGTTTAAAAGAACAAAAAGTAAAAACATCACTAGAAAATCTTGAAAATAAACTGAATAGTATTGGGCAAAAATTAGATGAACTTGGGGAAAAATATGATATGCTTATAGCGCTTAAAAAGGAACAATTAGATGAAATAAGGAGAGATAGGATAGAAAGAAGAAGACACAATATTGAAATTGAAAAATATAATAGTGAATTATTAGCTATAAAATCTCAAAAAAGGATTAAATCCGAAATAGGATAAGATTAATATATTATAAAAACATTTAACTACTAGAAATTAGTGTTAATTTTAATAATATAATATACATACATACAGCATATGTATGTGAACTTAATTAAAATATGTTTATATCTTTCGAAGAAAGCTTTTCAAAAAATAGACAACATCGAACTAAAGGTGAGTTTACATTGTGCATGTACGTAACCACTACTTTTGTGTTTTTATCTAAAATAAAAATATAATTTGGCAATTTTTATAAATTTTTTTAGTCGCGAACACTATTTACTTCTACACTTCATCTTACGGCCCTTCTATGATAAAAAAAGTCGTGGTTGCGTTTAAGGAATGTCAAATTGATTTTTTTAATAATAAAATGGTCACCCAATTTGAATAAAGATAAGTTACATGGAATCGTATAGCATATTTCTCGTCGTAACTATATTCAAACACCAAATGCGTGTTTTCAGCCATGTTATAATGTGTGAAATTACTAAATGGATGTTGAGAGAAAGGCATGATTAGAAGTGTTCATACTTACCGAACCATACTCTAAAGTATATTCAACATGAATGCAATTTCCCGGCAATTTTCCTTTCTTACGTATTGGAGCACAGCCAATTTCTAGTTCTGATGCCAACATCAAATTGAATAAAAAACCACGTGATTCCAAGCCGACTATCACATCAACGTCAGGATGTTCTGTGCGTACATGTTCCAACAATATTTCTTTGAGATATTTACAAGCAAGCCCATCAGTTAAAGCTCCAAAAATGTCACTGAAAAAGTATGTGGTGTATACACGTGTGCATACATATATCAATGTATAAATAAGTGTATACTTTAACGCAAACCTACATTGCATTACGTTAAACCCCTTACCGAAACAGAATGCCTTTTTTTGGAAAATCTGGATGCAGGCCAATCTTCTTATTAATATAATCAAGTTTTTCTGTCTTATCCATCTTAAAAAAACGTACTGGCAGTTAAGCGTTTTGCTTTTATTTCTTTGCTGATAAGACGAAATATTCCTTAAGTAAAAAAATTTTGGGTACAGAACTAAAAGTATTAACGAGATAATAGATTATGTTATAAACTTATTTACAAAATGTAAATTGTTTTTATTTTCTGCGCTCATCGCAGTTAAAGAGATGTCACAACCAACCATACGTATTCGTTTACCCAACAAACAAATTTGCTTTCAAATAGATTATATATAAAAGGCGAATTCATTATCAGTTGGATGCATCGGCGAATTCCTTAGTTTGCTTCTACATATTGTCGGTGGGGGAAACTATGCAGTACACGACTCTCTGCACTACGACATTTGTGGACATTCTTTGTTTCTCTAACTCTTCGTATTTTATTATATTGTGGCTTCTTATCATTATTCTCATATCAACAACAACTTCATATAAGCACACTAGCTGTGTTTAAAAAAACGACAACAAAAGAGAAACGAAATTTTCTGTCTATCTATTACCACAAAGTAGAACAGAGGTGTCACGCGGCGGAAAAGAGACTACTAATAAGACTAAACTCTGTGCATCGCACTCATTCGCGTCTCTCCGCGCTTTGTGCTATATTCGTAAGAATGATATCACAAAGCAAAATACCACAAAATTAAACTAAATTTTACAGCAAAAATGTTTGTGAAAAGTTTTATTAAATTGTGAAAAAACGTTGATCTTTTTTGTTTTTATTAAAGAAAAATTAATTCAGTTTTGCCAGAAAGTGTTTATTAGAAGTATTCTTTTATTTGCAGGATAGCAAAAAGTAAATCAACTAGCCAAGGTATGTACAAATATTTATACATGCATATTTTGTAAAATGAATATACAATTTTGTAGTGTTTTTTATAATTTTAGTTTTAAAATATGCTTATTTCTTTTAAAACCAAATTATAATATATTATTAATTATATTTCAGCAGTTCTGTGCGTTTTGGTTATCGTCAACAGAAATGTAAGCTTAAAAAGGCTTAAAAAGACTGAATACTCTGTGTTGCGAACGCAAGCATGCTGTCGAGATTGGTAAACTGGCTGTTAATTTCTTAAATGTAAAAGGTTTTGGCAAGACCAAAAGAGATATGAAAAAATGTCTGACCATCGCCTGTCTAAATGTAATAGCGCACTTATCATTTCTACATATCTTACTTTGTCAAATTTTACACTATTCTACTAAGGCGAATACACACGAGAAAATAAATGGCATTAAATTACAACTAAAAAATTGTAAAACCTTATTTTACTTGAACAATCTTCAAAATTAAGCTAAAATCTCCATTCTGGCAACGCTGCATATAAACATATAAATTTAGAAATTCTCTCTGGTTCAAGGTGCATTAACGTCTACAAGGTGGATGCGCTACTGCATGCGACAATTTTTATTGTTTACATTATTGAAAGTGAATTTAGTGGTTTATTCTGAACTAAACATTTAAAAATTATTTTGTGACCATAAAAATAATTAAAAAGAAATTTTAATTGTGAAATGGTGCTTTCATAGTTTATAACTGTGAAAAAAGTTGCAAATATTTTTGACAAGCATAGCTTACACGGCGAATTCATTACTAGGTGAACTTTACAGCTCAGTTGATTATTTTTAGCTTGTCGCCTTTTTTCAATGAGACTCAAATTTGTTTTCTTTTTTTACAAACATTTTCGCGCCATTTTAATCTAAACCATACAAAAAAACTAGAAGTTTTTTTGTATGGTTTAGTGAAGTTTCAAAAATTTTTTGAAAATTTAAAAGTGAAAAGCTCGGAAACTAAGCGTTTCCGCCAATATTGTCATTTAACATTTTCTTATTATTTTTCAATTTTCTATCACCATATGTACTCTTGATTTTATTTGAAGCTGCGTTTGTAAACTAGATTTGTTCAAAAAAATGAGAGCAAATTAAAACTTGAAAACAAAATTGAAAGAAAATTTTATCATGTCACGTCCAAGTTCATAAATAACATATTTTATTTGGTCTTTGGTATGAGACAATATGTATATGTTGGTACTTTTTCTATAGCCCAATTGTAAAGTCTGAAAATTTTTATATCCCATCACTTGAAAAAACAAAGTCGATGAATATCATGAAGTGACGGCGGCCAACAAGAAAACAATAAAAACTTTTCATTAAAAATTAAATTAATGGGTTGACTATTTGCTGAAAAATTTTATTCATTAAAGAGCTTAAAATTCTAAATAACAATTGCACATTCTGGTATCGCTTAAATGATTCCGATAATGATCCTTTGCGGCGTCCGGTTGTGACACGTACCGCCTCAGACTGTGGACTTGTTTGTTTTTTTGTTTGTTTAGTATTAGACCAAAACAAACCCATTGAAAATGTAAGTTAAACTTTATTAATACCATGGAATGTTTTGCTGAATTTTTATTTTAAAATAATTTGAACAGGAGGAAACACAGGAATGCAAATCAAGACAAAATATTCCTGAAATTCATGACCGCTAACCCAGGCCTAGCACGTGGATTTTCTAGAGATGATAAATTGAATCAAAAAGAAAAATGGAAGGAATTGGCTCACTTACTGAATGATGCTGGTCCACCCATTAAAGAAGTTTTCGGCTGGAAGAAGGTACATAGCCCTTAAATATTTAAGTAGTTTTTTTTTATCAAAGTGACTTTTAGACATGGATAGATTGGAAAATAACGATTAGAAAAAAACTTTGCCGCAAAGTGACAGCAGATCGTTCTTCAGATGGTGAAAGTGACGATAAGTATGAATTGTCGAAAATTGAGAGGTCGATTAATTTGTTATGCGACTTGGACAATCAACAAAGAAAGAGAGATGATGCAGGAGATCTTATTTGTGAGGCCAGCAATCCTATTCAGTCTCCAGTTTCATCACCAAAATTGGAAACTCAAACAAATAAAAAAAGAAAGCATGAAGGACTCAGGGAATGTTTCCTGGAAGCGTTAACGCAAAATTCAAACGACAATATATGCTACGGCGTAGAAATAAAAGTTGAAAAAGAGGATGACACGGATCAGTTGGCCCACCAGACCAGCAATCATTACCAATCAATCGATTCGTCTTCCAATTTAACAACAACCTCAGCAGCGAAAAAAAGAAAGAATGATATACGAATTAAAAGTTTTTTTGATACCATGGCTGAAAGCTCAAGAGGTAATCAAGAAGACGCAGCAGAAAGATATGTGGACAGTCTTCAAAATAAACTACATAGTATCGGTCAGAAATTAGATCAACTGGGCGATAAATATGACAAACTAATAGAGCTTAAAAAGGAGCAAATAGAAGAAATTAGAAAGGACAGAGAAGAAAGAAGGAGACACAACTTGGAAATTGAGTTTTATAATAGAACCTTGTTATCTCTTAAATCTAAGAAGGAATTAGTTTAATGTACAATTGGAAATAGTGTTAAGTTTTTTAAAGATTTTAAAAAATCAATAAATCATTTTTGATTACCAGGTGGAGTAAAAATCTCTAATAAACATGTAACTAAATTATTGCCAGCTAAAGTTTAAAACGTGGGAAGTTGTAAGCGAACATTTATAATACAACCGTTAAACATCGTTTTGAGCAATGTTCAACCTTGTTATTTCTTGGTAGTCAGGAGATAAAGATACGACTACGAAAGCTTCAAAATAAAGGTATGAGATATATTTTGCTGGAACACAGAAAGTCTCACAACAAAAATTTCAGTGACTGTCGGTCAACCGAATAGTGGTAACGAACTACATGCAAAAACAATTAAAATACGTAGCAGATGTGCAACCGCATAATCTCCGTAATGTAGATGATTTTAGACTAGACTGTTTAAAACAAATTTTTGTATAAACTTACTTTATAAAGGTTCCGAGATTTACAACAAACTTCCTTTGGTATTAAAAAATGAAAATATCTCATATTTTGAAATCTATATAGATATAAGATTTTGTATATTAATAGCTTCAAGCTAAATAAATAAACTAAAAACAGAACGAGATCAAATATATGTAATTCCAAGGCAGCATTATGTAGTTCCTTAAGTATTATTTATTACACTTTTTTATTAAACAAAATATATTTGTTCAATTGTCGAAGCAACTTGTTGACGGAGTTGAAGGAAACAGAAATTTTACAAAAGAAACTAACAACGATATTGATACATAAGGTAGCCCAAAAGTCACCATGGGGTTTAAAAGTCTAATAACTTTAGTTTTCGTGCATTTTTGTAGATTTTCTTGGAGATTTAGGATTTTTCGGGAAACTATTATAATAGATACCGAGATAAAACCTACATCGTTTAAAGCCTTCGTCTCCAGCAACTCAAATCGATATTGTTTGCAGAAAATGCTTTGGGTTATAGTAGTTCTGAGTGAAAAAAGTCCAAAATTTTTTACATTTTGTTTTGTAGCACGATTCATCAGTCACTCTGTTTATAACGGGATAAAACAAACACATAATTTAATGCTATTGCCCCCGACAAACAAATCAAGCATTTTTTTTTGTACATTTCTAAAAACAATAGGTTTTCATTTATGTTAGTACATTTTCTTGGACAATTTGGCTATTTCCGAAAAGATATAGTACGAGTAGATGCTGGGATAAAACATACATAGTTCTAAAGCCATTGTCCACAGCAAATTAAATCGATACTTTATTAAGAAAGTGCGTTGGGTTGGCGGTGTTGTCATATATTTTACCAAAAATCTTTTTTATACCCTTCACAAAAATGTAAAGGGTATACATATATAAGTTTGTAATTTCGGTTGTAATTTAAAAAGTTTTCAGTTTCGACCCTATAAAGTATATACAGTACTGGAAAATTCAATGGAAACTTTTCTAAAAATTTATTTATTTATTTTTAGAAGTCGAAAATCAAAAATTATTTCTAAAGAAACTTGACAAGTATTTTAGAATTTCATTTTATAGATTCTTTTTGATATATAAACAAAAAAATAATAACATAAAAATAACGTAGTTCTAAAATTATAAAGAAAAATTAAAAGTATCAAATTTTTGGGGTTCGACAAAACAATGGAAACTTTTACACTTCTGCACGAAAGATGACTAAAGCAAAATGTATTGATGAAAAAACGAGGCAAAATGCATAATAATTTACCGTTATTTTTTAAATTACTCTCTTGCCAGCTTCTTTTTTCAAATATTTTAAACACAAGAATCTTGAATACATAATTAGTAAAAATGGCTAGAGTCAAGATAGAAGAAGAAAGTGAAGATTTAAAAATAAAAATAATAAATGATTTTAATGCTGGATTAAAACAAAAAACTATTTGTGATAAATATTCGATGAATAAATCAGCAATTTCGAAGATTATCAAGAAATTTCGTGAAACGGGTACTGTTAAAACTCTGCATTCAGGAGGAAGACCACGTAAAACTACTCCAAGACAGGATAATTTAATATCAAGAGAGTTCAAAAAAGACCCCCAAATGGCATCAAGAGAGGTTAAAAATGTCCTTGGATTGGATGTTAGCTCTCGAACAATTAGCCGTAGAGCCCGCGAGGCTGGTCTTGGTTGCTTCCGCCCTGCGAAAAAACCTCTGATATCGGAGAAAAACCGTGCTGCTCGTTTAAAATTTGCCAGAGAGCACATAAATTGGTATAAAGAGAAATGGAACACTGTCCTTTTTTCAGACGAGTCCAAATATAATTTAAGGGGCAATGATGGAAGATCATTTGTAAGGCGGCCAAAGGGAAAGAGACTAGACCCAAAGTACACAAGCAAGACAGTCAAGTTTGGAGGTGGCAATATTATGGTGTGGGGCTGTTTTTCTGGGCAAGGAATGGGCCCAATTCACATTATAAAGGATACAATGACTGGTGTCGGCTACAGATCCATTTTAAACGACATAATGTATCCATATGCAGAGGAGAACATGCCACTAATTTGGAGATTTCAGCATGACAATGATCCAAAACACACCTCTAGGGTTGTAACTGACTGGTTACAATCAAATGAGGTCCGTGTTTTGAAGTGGCCTGCCCAATCCCCGGATCTCAATCCCATAGAAAATCTATGGAAAATTGTAGAACGCAAGATAAGAACTCGAAATTACACATGGAAGGAAGATTTATCCAATGCAGTTTTGAGTGAATAGCAAAAGGTACCAAAGGATACAATTGACAAATTAATTGGGTCAATGCATCGTCGCTGTGATGCAGTAATTAAAAACAAAGGATACCCAACAAAATATTAATTTTTGATAATAGGCCGAAGGTTTTTATTGGAGTAAATTTTAAGTTTCCATTGTTTTGTCAATACCTCAAAATTTGATACTTTTAATTTTTCTTTATAATTTTAGAACTACGTTATTTTGATGTTATTATTTTTTTGTTTATATATCAAAAAGAATCTATAAAATGAAATTCTAAAATAATTGTTTCTTTAGAAATAATTTTCGATTTTCGACTTCTAAAAATAAATAAATAAATTTTTAGAAAAGTTTCCATTGAATTGTCCAGTACTGTATATTCTTAATCAGAATTAATGGAAAAGTCTATTAAGCGATGTCCGTCTGTCCGCTCTTGAAATACCGTTTCTGAGAATACCATTAGACTTAGAAACTTTTTTCTTTCACCATTCTTTTACCCCATCGATTCATGGTTTTGCTATTGAAATTCAGTAATATCGGTATACGTATAACTGAGATATATCTAAAATTCCGAAAAAAAAAGATTTATTTTTGCAATTTTGTATGAAAATTTTTGAAAAAAAATTTTTTGTTTTGCTTCAAACTTCACACACTTATTAAGCATGGTGACTAAAAGGCAAAAAAAATTTTTTTTTTCCAGATATCGGTCCATATATACCCGAGATACAGCCCAAATCGGGGTTTTCATGAAAATGTCGCGTAAGCGAACTTAAACAACTTTTTATTACTTAATATCAGTACTGGTAATAAAATAAAGTTATATAAATATGGAAAATTGAAATTTCCGATATTGGTCTATATATACCCGAGACATAGCCTAAAGCGGGTTTTTCATGAAAATGTCGCGTAAGCGAACTTAAACAACTTTTTTGTTCTCAAAAGCAGTTCTGGTAATGAAATAAGGTTATATAAATATGGAAAATGAAAATTTCCGATATCGGTCCATATATACCCGAGATATAGCGTAAATCGGTTTTTTTCGTGATTTTTTTTTTGCTTAAAAACAGTTCTGGTAATAAAAGAAGGTTATAAAAAATATATATATTTATATACCCGAGATATAGCCTGAACCGATTTTTCCATTAACATTTTTTTTTTTGCTGAAAAACAATTCTCGTTATAAAAGAAGGTCACTAAAATACAGAAAATTGAAAATTCCAATATCGGTTCATATATAACCGAGATATAGCTTTTCCATGAAAATGTTCATGAAAGATTTCTTTTTTGGAATGGTGATTACAAGGCAAAAATATTTTTTCCCCGATATCGGGGGAAAAATAATACTCTACATATACGTGACTACCGTGAAGGGTATTTTAGATTCCGCCCAGCCGAATATACCACACTCTTACTTGTTTTTTTTTTTTAGAAAAGAAAAAAAAAAAAACTAACAACGAGATTGATACACAAGGTAGCCCAACAGTCACCATGGGGCTTAAAAGTTCAATAACTTCCGGTTTCGTGCATTGTTGACGCTTTTCTTGGAGATTTCGGATATTTCGGGAAAATATGTTAACAGATACCGGGATAGAACCTACATCGTTTAAAGTCTTCGTGTCCAGCAACTCAAGTGAATTAGAAAAGCATTAAAAACAAACACCAAAGAAGACAAATACAATATAACTTCAATACTCCGTTGTTATAAGTTAAAAAGACAAGTTCTGTGATATTAGTTTTAATATAATTTCAGTGCGTTATTTTTAAATTACAAAATAAATGTTTCGTGAGTTCCACTTTTGTTTATTATATAATTAAGTGATATAAAGAAAAACAAAGTAAGATAAACTGAAAACTAATTCACGTGTATGTACATATGTATATGGAATAACTATAAAAAAAAATATAATTGTTAGCAGATATTGACAATAAAAAGTTTTCCTGAAGAAGTCGGGAAAAGCTGACGAAACGTCGAGAAAAAGATGAAATAAATGTGTTTTATTTGCATCATTTAAAAAAGTAAGGCTTGACCCTTATTAGCCAAATGAAAAACAAGCATAGCTGATCAAATCAACATTGTTTGCAGAGATTGTTTTGGGTTATAGCAGTTCTGTGTGGAAAAAACTTCTCCAACATTTCCGAAACGCAATAATAGATGCTGGAATAAAACATATGTACATAGTTTTAAAGCCATTGTTCCCAGCAACTTAAATCAATTAACAAATTTTTGAGAAAGTGCATTTTGAGAAAGTGCATATATTTAAACATAAAACAATTTTTTTACCAATTATTGAAAATACAATTCTGTGCTTGACTTTATTTTATATAAAAAATATAATAATATAAGCTACATAAATTTCCCAAAATCGTTTTCATAAAAAAAAAATCGTTTCAGCATCTCAACAAACCAGCAAAAATATACCTATAAATCGTCGTACGATCTGACTACCTTTTTCCGTACGTTTAAACTTTTGAAACTTACAAAGCAGTTACTTTGTTTTCGTTTCAAATAATTGTTTTTTGTTTTTCTTATATTACGTTAAATACGATCTCTATTTATATATGCATATAATCATAAACATACTGGTACACATATATTACAATCAGCGTGACCATATTAGCTTATTGCGAGCTAAATTTAGCTTTAATAATTTCATTAGCTCTTAGCCTGTTTTTTGCTCTTTTTTAAACTCATTTAGACGCTTTAGGCTTTTCTTTAATCTCAGTTGCAAGTTTATAAATAAAAATGTTATAACAATGATAAGAAAGCCTATCTGGCAGAATTGAGAAATCAGAGTAATACGGAAGTCGAGTGTACATTAAGCGGCACGGCTTAAATCAAAAAGCTGAAATATACTTGTGTCATTAATTCAATTTTATATGTACTTTCGATTCGGTTTGAAATAGTATAAAAAATATATATAAAAAGATAAATATCAAAGTTTTTAAATAAAAAAATATTTCCTAACAAAAATATTTAAAATTATTTCCAAAAGTGCTGCCGATTTTGATTTGTTGCAGTTAGCCCAATAAACTATTATATATAAGCTATATTATAAACTATTTCCACTTGTGAAAACTGTTTAATTATAAGCTTTTTTAGACTTATTTGAAAAGTTTATGTATTTTTCTAAAACTTAAAATAAAATTTAATACTTTCAGCCAACTAAGCTTTACTGTTATTTATACAAGTCTAGAAATATACGCAGCCAGTTTTGTGCCACCTAGAAGTCTTTTTATCGACATTTTTTAGTGCAAACCTAATAATCAGTAGATTTGGAAACCATTGAAAAATACATATGTTCAAACTAAAGATACGCACTGATACACTCCAAGAACACAAATTTCATCTACTTGCAGTGGATTATGAGTTTTTCAATGTTTCTTGTACAGATGATTGGTACTCGTTTTACGTAAAATGAAATGTAAGTGCTTATGACTCTAACATAATTTTTTTTACTTCACATGAGAAAGAAATATACGATAAAGAACGTGTTTGAAACGGTAGCACTCTTATAAGTAGAATTTTGACATTTTTGAGGTGAATAAAACTCTACTAGCTCTAGGGGCTAATATAGATTTTGATAATAGGATAGAAATATTCGAAAAGTAGGAGTTTGATTGAAATGAATTATAATTGAAAATTTTATAATTAAAAGTGCAAAAATCAAATAATACTAAATTCAAAAATGGCTTTATTATAATTATTTCTTAATTTACTCATTTTTTTATTAGTTTTGGTAAAATTTGTTCCTTTTTTGTCAAAGTTTTATGTTGTCAAATATAATACTTTTTACACAGCTCAACCATGAAATTTCTTTACCACAGACAAATTATTTTTCACCATAGTACTTGGCTACCATTTCGCACACGTCCAAAGTGCCGAAGTATATTTTTTGACACGACTTAAACAGAAAAAAGTGCGCATTGGTGAAATATGCGTGTGTGTGCACTCGTAGTTTTCAGGATAACGATTTATACACTTTATTACAATTCTCTTCATCGTTTCCCTGACATTTATTTTTGTAAAATGTATTCGCAACTAAGTTTATCCTTAGTTTTTAATAGCGCATTTATATCTACTCAAAATCTAGTAAATTGGAATGAAAATCTTTAACAAAGACTTAAGGGTTTCTACTTCAGTTTTTGACATCTTGCAAGATTTCATTTTCAAATAATTAATTTTGGGAAGGGTTTGATATTAGAAACTATATCACAATGAATTCATCTTGTAAGGAAAAAAATATATGGTTGACTTGACAATATTCTAAGGGCAACATTCTATTGTAGAATTATATGTTGTTATAAATAACCACAATATATTCTGGTTTAACATTGTTATAATTGTGAACAACCAAAGTCCTAGTAAAAGTTACCATACTAACGTCGTACCCAACCATGTTATTATGCCAATCATTAAACCATATAACTATATTAATTTCAGTAAACAACCATATTAATTTCTTAAATAGCTTAATTGACATATAATCATATTTTTGATATCCTTCACCATACTAATTAAATAAACGACATTCCTGGATAAACCATACTATTTTGTTTCTTTACAACTAACTATGTCACACAATATAAATATGTATAATAATATAAAATAAAAATATAAATGATCATAATTATTTCTTAGTTTTTAAATAATTAAGAATAATTCGCAAAATATAATTAGGTTTCACAATTGCAAATGATTTCGACTTCAACTGGTTTTAGCATCTACTAGCTAGAAAAGACTGAATTTGTTAAATCTTTCGACAACAATTGCAACAATCTTTTGGTTGTAACAATATTATTGTTGGGTACAACCATAATATAGTTGGCCGACAATACGGTTGACTTCGTCATAGCATTGTTGATTACAACATATATACAAATATTATCATTTTAACATACCTTTTGATTTCTCCATACGCTTTATACGCATTTTACATAGTTCTAATTTTCAGCTTTTTTCCTTTGAGTTTTAGATCAACAAAATGTTTTTTTAATTTAAAACATAAAACAAAGCTGTTTTATAACAAAATCACAAAAATAAAGGAAAAATATATGCTAACGATTAGTTCGTTAATGTTGACACTTGTAAGTTTATTCTGTGAACTTAAATATGGTATATGTGAGTAAGTGTATCATAGATATGATAAAAACAAATATTTTAGTATTGGGTGCAATAAAAGCTATTATAATTTAAAAGTAAATTACGCACAATACTAACATTGCATGCAACGATATTTTGAAATTGATAGCCGGTAACAATAGATTTACGGAAATGCAAACGAAAACATATTTATGGGGAAGCAAACTATAAGTAAATACATAATAGACTGTGTTTAACAATAATACTCAATGCTATGGTGCATATATTAATGTTACTGTAACCATATTTTAAATTGCCTTCTCTTTGCGTGATGTTTTTTTTTTTATTGCAGCGTACTATTTTTAAGTACTGTTGTGAATAACATCACAGTAGTGTATTAGAGTACTGACAAAAATCTACTAAATTGCGGTAAAATATGCAATGTGGATTTTATTTTGTATGGTAAATCACGTCAATCACGTCAATCACAACTAGATTTGACTCAACATCCTCTAAGAACTAGATTTGGCTTAGGTGTAAATGCTGTATTACTAAATAATGTACTTAACATATTAGAATATATATATATATATATATATATATATATATATATATATATATATATATATATATATATATATATATATATATATATATATATATATATATATATATATATATATATATATATATATATATATATATATATATATATATATATATATATATATATATATATATATATATATATATATATATATATATATATATATATATATATATATATATATATATATATATATATATATATATATATATATATATATATATATATATATATATATATATATATATATATATATGTATACTTACATAGGATTCCGCTAATTTTTCTGTAAAACCTGTAATTTAAAGATTTATAAGTTTTCTGTTCTGTGAACTTATCTAAATTCCGAGTTTTTCTATTTCTAAATTGACCTAAAACTTTCTGAGTCAGTTCATCAGTTCAGCTGAAAAATCATTATCTTCTAGCAAATTCTTGATTTTAATAATGTTCTTTCTATGGAACTCTTCATTACTTTATATAAAATCTGGTCACACTGATAACAATTCATTATTGTTTATAAATGATTTGTTAGTGTTTCTTTGGCCTCTTAAGCAAAAACAATAATCTAACAGTTGAGTTACGGTTTTCTTAGTGAGAGGTTGTTTAAAGCGGGAGTTTTGATCTTAACGTATAATTTATATAAAGTTTTTTTGTGGGATAAAAATACATACATACATTTAAAAGTTGTGCAAAATATTATTGAAAACAAAAAAACGTAATAATTTTGAAGTTAAAGTTGAGAATTCTATCAAAACAAAAGAAGTTTGCGTAACATTTTCGAAAGAGTTGCAAAAGAAAAAAAAATAATAGATATGAAAAAATACTCCTAAATACATACCTACATAATATATTAATTAATTAACAATATTAAGTATAATTTTTGAGAAAAGCAGTAGAAAATCAAATCAACTAATGACAACTGAACGATAATCGGAAAGGTCTGACAAATACATATACATATGTATATATGTATGTGTAAACATACATATGTTTGTATGTATGTGTATGTTTTCTAAAAAGGAACAAAATTGTAAAATACTTTAGACCTTTATAATTCTATTCAAAAGTGTTTTGCTACTAATTACATACATCATTCATATGTAATGTTGTTCTAGGCTTCATTTTCTTCTCTGAATACCTTCTAATCCGATTTGCGTGCATTGAACTACTTTTAAGAGGTGTACAAACGCTTCAGTGTATGGATGTGTGTGCATGATGTTTGATATTGTTAGGGAGCGTGTGTGTTTGTGTGTGGCTTAAGGTTTTAATATGAATATACATATATTGTTTTTAATTGTTATATTATGACTTTAATTACCGTTAAATTACAAAACGAATTACGAAAACTCGCCCTAAAATGAATTCACTATTAAACTAGCAAAATCGTTTATGGCAGAACAAAAGGTAAGTCTTTATTATTTATTACAAAATCTTATTTAAAATAAAATGAGCGTCATAAAATTAGCATTAAAAAATGATTCTCATTTCTTTATGCATAACTTATGGGTGTAGTTAAATGCAATACATATAATTTCTTAAGCATGTAATCGAAGTAATTTGCACAATCTCGATTACAAGGTTGCGCTACAAGTTGATTTAGCAATTTTTTTCTAAATCAAAGTTTTTATAATTTATGAAAAAATTTTGAAACTGTTTAAGACATTTTCAAGAAAGCTTTTATAGGTATAGACTTAACACCAGAAAAATGGGGTTTTAATAGAAAATAACGTAAAAAAAATCTTTATAAAATTTGTATACAATGGAATATAGAAAAATTTATATTACATTTAATAGAAACCATCTATCACCATTTACATTACAGTTAATAGACCCCATCTTTAGAAATTTATAAATTATTTCAGCTTTCCAATAAAATTTATGGATATAAAAACTTTTCTATAGAATATTTATCTGCATAAAAAATTTTATATTGGAAAATTTTCAATAAATTGTTTTATAAATAATAAAATGAATAAAAACTTTTTAGAAAACTTAATGATACACGTAGAAGGAAATATATGTTGGATATGACAATACTCTAAGGGCAAAATATTATTAGGTGTGTTCCACGAGATCTCGGACTAATGAGAGTAAAAAGCAAAATACTCTCTAAATTTGCAAATTTTACCCAAAATTGCTGGAAGGCAAAAAACCACAATTGTACATCTTGCAATAGTAGTATTGCTTTCTTTTTAGATTAGACGCTTAAAACGTCTTATTTTAGACGCTTAAAACACATAACATCATACAAACGAAATTAAAATTAAAAGCAATGAAAAATCTTCAATAGATTTTTATAATAATATTTATAAAATTAATAGCCAAATAACAATTGCATGTTCTGTTTACAACTTCACAATGTTATTTTTTGTTTTGCGCAACCTTCCATTTTGCTTTTAACTAATTTTTAAACAAAAACTTTTTTCCAATTTGCAAATTTTCTGATTACATTTTCAGTTTCATATGTATGTAAACATAAAGCAGCTGATTATTCAATTCTAGTCCGAACTTTCCCAAAGAAAAAGTTCGGGCTAATTTGTACAGGAAATGAAAAAAATTACTCTCTCATTTTCTCTCAAAATTGCACAAAAATTGTTAAGTGAAACGCTTTTGGACTGCTTTGGAGTTCGGACTGTTTCGTTATTCACGTGCTACACACCTTTATTGCATTATATAGTTGAGCACAATTTAATAACAAAACTTAGTACAGCCACAAACCAAATTTATACCATATAACTAGCCAGGAAAATATGGAAGAAATCTTCAATATCCCGATAATTTTTGAAAATATCGTCATTTTAGCTTTGAAATATCGTCAAAAAAATCGGACTTATAAAACTACCAAATTTTTAGTGTTTTTAAGCTTTTGTTTTAAAATATAACAGATTTTAATGCAAGCTTATCATCTCAAATTTGTACATTCTTGTATATTTGTAATTAATTGCATTTACATACATACGTACTTATAGTATGTTATTAAAAGCGAATACGATTTGATACAAAGAATTTTCTGAAAATTTTAGGAATAAATATCTGAATTCAATAATTCCAATAAATTGGATTTAATTGGAATATAAATGGATTTTAAATGACTTAATTTTAATTAATCTTTATAATAAAAAAGGCCGTAAACTTTTTCATTTTCAGAAGATTTTCGTATTTTTGTTTTACTTTAACTAACTTGGCTGAATATTATGCGCACGTTGCAGAGGAATAGGGCTATACCACTATTTTTTTGAATAATTTTGAATATATTGGAAATGCACGCATTTCACTTCATATTTTGTTATTTTTGCAAAAACTTTTAAAATTCGTTTCTTAAGACGGTTATTCGTTATACTACAGTATTGTACTATTTCTCGCAAATAAGAACTGAAAACATAAATATTTTGTTATTTTTTTGTTTTTGTGTATATATATTAAGTTTAATATATATACACAATTGAGTTTTATTCACTATATCAGATTCTAACATTGATACCAATAAAAAAGTTATAAATAACTATGTTTCCCAGCTGTCTATTTGTCGACAATTCATAGGAGCCACTTTGGAAATTTTTGAAAAATATTCTCAAGGCAGCTTTAATAGATAGTGGCAGAATTACAATAAATACAACACCAACAAACATCAACATGTATTTTGTTGGTGTTGTATTTATTGTAATTCTGTCACTACCTGAATAAAGCTGCCTTGAATATTCTCAAACATTCTACTTTATATTCCAACAATCTAAAATTATTGACAATTTAAAAAGAAGAATGCTTTAATAAAACCTGTCAAAACACAAAAAACAAGCTTTTTCATTTATACACGTCTTTAACATATCTTTACACCTTTCAAAAGAAAAATCTTGTTTTTCGTGCAAATTTTAATTTTAAATTCGTAATTGTAATTTTCGAACCAACATAATGTAATACTTTTATAATGTTTTTTTTTTTTCACTATTTACAATTTACAATTCACTTTGGACTATAACTATAGTCAAACACTAAAGTCGATTCTCTTTAGAAACAACTTAAATTTTAGCATCTGCTACTAACTTTTTTTCCACTATAGTTAAACTTAAAGTTGGTTCTAAGTTAAACTGGCTCCAAACGGGTGAGAAATCAAATTCATTAAACATTTGCATACAATCTAGTATAAAATATGAACGAGTGGCATCTCTGATCAGCTAACAGGGAAAGTTAAAAAAAAGGAAAACAAGCGGTCAAAAAATTTTAATAAAAATTATAAAAGAAAGAGGCTTTTAAATACTATTATAAATTAGTTACAATGGAAAAATTGTTCTTCAGGTATTAAATTATTTTAACTCTATAAATTTACACTTTTCCAGCCTGTATCGCGAAAAAACGAAAAGGCTCAAACCCTTGCTATCATACTCGTATTTTGGGTCTTCTTTCCCCCCGAAAATCATTAAGTCGACGTCAATCAGCCATGTTCTGAGAAACGCGCGGTCTAAAACCGCAAAGCGTTCTGAAAAAAGCTTTATTAACTTTAAGGTGTTCGAAGGAACGCGCGTTTTACTGGCGTTTCGGAGTTTTGTACGAAACAAATACAACATGTGCCAAAGCTTCGCTATCGTGAAATTGGCACTATGTGCTTTACATACGTACATATGTAAGTGGTAGTATTGTATACAAAACGAAAAAATTTTTACAAGAAATCATGATACAAAAAACAAGGTAGCCGCTTCGCTACAACAATACACCAATAAAGAAAACAACAGGTATTTTGTTAGTGTAAAAAGCCGAATTCACACTTTAGCTGTCAAAAGTAGTTGATAAAGAACATGTACAAAAATTTAAATGGCGCCGAAAAAGGTAAACAAAACTTAACAGAGGAAGTGCCGCCATATTAACCGATTTCGCCGATGCATCCACCTAATAATGAATTCGCCTTGCAAGAAATAGAGACATTTTTCAATTTGTTTTTTTTTCAAATGGAAAATGTGTAAAACTCTTACAACTTTTCATTGAAATAAAAAGAAAACATCAAATTTCAATTGTGAATAATTTTATTTCCTTTTGCAAGTTCAGTTTTAGCAAATTCAATAAATTCACTACAATGTACACATGCGAGTTGAAGTCATCAATTTTAAGGGATATGTGTTTTCCAGAACACCTATTTGGTGATTAAAAATTGCAAAACCATACTTCTTGCGTTGTACGTTTGTCAGAATACCTATTTGGCGTTTTCAATACGAAAACGCTAAATTTAAGCGATTTACGTTTCTCAGGACATGCCTGAATGTCTTAAAATGTACTAATTTTATACATATATTTTTTTAACTTTTATTTTATACCAATTTTGTCTTAATTTGCACAAAACTAATTTCTAGTTTTTACTTTTTATCATTTGCCGGCGAACAGAACAGCTGATTTATTTAGAGTTATGTTAATTTTCTTAAAAACAGCTTTTTCTCTGTTTAACTTTAGAACCGGCTTTTGAAAGTAAAGTAAAGTTTTTTTTTTGTTTATAGTAGACGAAAAGTGTACTTTTTTGTTAAACATTACTTTATCTTTTTTTAGAGTATACTTTTTTAATGCCTATAGTTATAGCCCTTTGTCTTTTAATTTTACATAGTTTTATGCGCAAGTATGTATTTGGAAATAAAATGTAAAAAAAGAGCCAAACCATACATTTCTAGAATAGCCGGCGATTATAATATTACGTCGTAAGTTTTAGTCGGCGGCGGTACCAATTGTGGCTGGATCTCTCATTTTTTAAAATAGCATGCCGGTATCGTTTTATATTCTCTGATATTTCTAACGTAACGACGTAATCGCTTTGGATAGTTTTCGATGCGAGTTTTTTCTCACTTTTCGAGAATCGATGGAATAATTTGTTTCACAAGTTTTCGACGCGAGAACTTCTCACCAAAGTTACAGGACATAGCCACAGACTTGGTATGGTATGTAGAGTTTTGCGACTAAGTGTAGTTGCGAACTGAACAAATATTTCTTATTCTAAAACAAGCACAAAACCTGCGTAGCTTATTTGCTTGTCTGCAGTAACACCCACAACCTGAGGCAAAAATCGAATCTGCGACCATCGAGGCACCCCGATTTGGTATCGTATGTAGAGTTTTGCGACTAAGTGTAGTTACGAACTGAACAATTATTCCTTATAAATTGTTTTACTTTATAGAAACCGTTTAAAGTTTGTAATTAATTTTTTTTTCTTTTCGATAACTTTGGAATGATAGTTATACTTTTCTATTATTTTTCCAAACTAATTTCGCCATAAAAACCATGAAATTTTTTTCTTATCTCCTTTTCAACCCAATTTTAGAAAACCATTTTCAACAAACATTGACTACTAAAAGTTATTAGAAAATATCGTTTATTATAAACATTCTTTAAAAACTGCTTCGCTGTTAACTTTATAGTGTTTTAGATTTAAAGCCAAAGATTTTCTAACAATCGCTTTTGAATTTGAATCAGCAAGAAACTTTGGAACGAATTAGAAGAAAAATTTTATTAAAACTCCTTATAACCAACTGCACACATAGAAAAATGCTGGTGAGCAAAACTTTATTAGAAACACGCCTTTAAATTTGTTGTTATTTTAAAACACTTTTACAAATCTTAAAGATACAAAGAAACTTGTTAAATCAACAACAACAATAGATACTGGTTACGGGAATAACAATGTTTCTACTACTACTTCTAACTTATTACTTCTTATACTGACTGCTGCTGCTAGCATGTAACACTGGGAAACCTACTTAAAATCACACACATACTTATCTATATTACATACACATGTTTATATGAGTGTTCACATGAATGTATGCATGTTGATTACAACCATGAATACATACGGACGTACTGTGTTTTATGTTTGTCTCAAGCATTTTGAAAAAGTCATTCACTATTAATAGCAAATTCAAAAGTTTAGCGTAAAGTTTACAACAAAAAAATATCTTTGTACTTGTTGTATAGATTAATAAAACTATTTATTTTAAGTCATGCTGAAAAGTGAAAAAGTCGACAAATCAAACTGTTCATTGTAAGAAATTTCTTTTAGTTTCTAATTAAAAAACGTTAAAAAATTTCTAATCTATCTATATTTTAAAACTCTTATGAAGGGTCAGAAATCGTATAAAAATAATGGTAAACTTTTTCACTTCAAAAACAATTTGAGTTTTCTTTTATTATTGGAGTATAGTTAGATTTTTATATAAGCCACTTTTTGGCTTATAAATGAATTAGCATATAATAATTTATTTTGACTATATAAAATCTGAAAGTAGATATTTCAATGCTTTCAAAAAAAAAAAAAAAAACACATTTAACATTGCAAACATGTGTCAAAAATGAAATATGTACATATAACAAAGTGTTGCATTTTTGTGCTCCGTTTTTGTCTAGGAAAATTTTTATTTTGGATTATATATTTAATAACTTGCATGAAATTAAGTTTTTTCACACCGCATCTAGGTGGATTATAAGCGAAAATTCACTATAGCGCTAATGAACTATGTAACAAATATTTTGCAGGTATTTGATTTATTGATGCCCAAAAATTGCACATTTTGCACTAAATCGCTAATTCTACTATAAGCGGTGTGGCTTATAAACGAATTTTACTGTACTAACAAAATGCACTTTTCAACTACAGCTGTGAAATTGATTTGCGTCAGTACCTGCCTTTACAGCCTTATCTGAGATAAGATCAATTCCACTGTGTGAACTAGATAACGGCTCTACAGTGCCCCCATGTAGCTTGCAAGTCAAACTCAGGTGGCAAGTTCTTGTCATATGTTTATTGCCATAGGAACAAACCTTTTGCTGTAGAGCCCGTGCCATTTAATCGCTCCTGTCTGCAATTCCCCCCGGGGAGCAGATTTTGCCTTGGCGTACAACAAACCAATGCACTCTCCTTTCTGGGGCATAGGGGGAAAGAAGTCTCTAATAAAACTCTAGAGAGCTGCATGATTTATGTTGTGTTTACGGTTGCCATATTTGACGATTTGTCGTCATTTTGACGATTTGGGTGCTGACATTCAGTGGAAGACAAGCATCCACAGGTTGAAAATAGTTTCATATACATACATATCTATATAAAAAAATTTTTACATATCAAAAATACACACATCAAAACGTTGTTTTTTTATATTTTATTTTAAACAATACGTAACTTTTTTGTTTTACTTTTAAACAAAACGTGCTATTTGCAAATTAAAAGCCCTTTAATTTCATATAACGTTAACATTCATTGGGTCGACTTATTGCCCTCCGGTGCATTTTAAAATAAGTAAGAAAGTTGTTTGATATTTAGGACTCATGCTATAAAATAATCGGGCGAAAAAATTAATCTTTCACCAACATTTTCAAATGATCAAAAAGGCGCGTTTTGTTCTGCGACTCCTCATATGCTAATGTATATATGTATATAAGAGCAGTTGCATACATACAAGAGCTGTTCGTTCATTTTCAATAAGAAGTTCTATGTGTGAAAAAATGGCAAAAAAGGTATTTAAAAAAAAGTGCCCTAAAAAGTATCGTAGACATTAGGAAAGGGTTAAATTGACACTTTATTATCAGAAGGTCAGGGCTGTTAAGGCCGTGTCAGATCAACTTTGTCGTTTTGCGTGAAGTTTGAAACTTTAACAGAAAAGCGCAAAGCAAAAGGCGTATGTCGCAAAAAAAAAACGTTGGCAACGCTTACGATTTATTTATTTATATAAAAAAATGGTTGTTAATTTTTATATTTAATCATTTCTTATGATAATAGAAGTTAGAAATATTATTGGACGAACTACTGAAATAGGTTCTAATTGTTTTCTTAGTACATAAAGCTTTGGAGCTATTAGAAAAAACTTCAACGCGTAAAAAGATGAGAGTTGCCGAACTTTTCGCTTCGCGTTGCGTTAAAAGTGCTCTATGTGACATGTTTCATATAAGTATATAAGTTTTATCTTAGATGTCAAAGCGAATTTGGAACGCAAAGCGAAGCAAAAGTTTTATCTGACACGGCCTTTATGCAGCACTCTTGCTTTGTCAAGTTTTATGTTTTTCTCTTGTTGGTAGTTGTATTAAGAGCTGCCATTATTACTATAGTAAGAAAGATAATTTTGATGGAAACTGCAGTTATTTTAGTTTTTTGATAGTTGAAATTTTGAAATAAAAGTTATTACGGTGTTTTTTAGTTATTTTAACATTTAAAAATAAATTGCTTTTTACTTCGATTTTAAGGAAAAATTAGTTGACCGGTTTTTAACTGTATTTTCATTTGTTTTATATTTCAATTTCCATTGATTTTATCTAAATAATATTTGACTGAAGTTGGACTCGATAAATATGATGTTTTTCATATTTGTTTGTAAAATGGGGAGAGCTGTTGTTTTTATTGGCAGTATTATCAGGAGTTTTTATTCAAAATTAAATATCTTCGAAATTTGATTTCACAATTCAATGTAAAAATTTACACAAGTTGCATTATTAAGTTTCCTACATTTTTACACAACTCTTGATTACTTATTGCATACTGTATTTTTTTTTTTTTTTTTGTTGCCAATTACTTTTGTTATATGTAAAGGGTGGTTAAATTTCAAGGGCCGATGTTGATTTTGAATAAAACACAAACTATTTAGGAAATTATTGTAATTTTATTTTATTATGATATATTGGTATTACTCAATTATGTATGGAATAAAATATCGGCCAAATGGGCGCCGCGACCACGGCGGCACACCTCCATCCGATGGTCCAAATTTTCGATGACCCTGAGGCATAATGGAGGTTCTATGCCGTTAATGTGCCGAATTATCTCATCCTTTAGCTGTTGAATTATTGCTGGCTTATCGACGTACACCTTTTCTTTCAAATAACCCCAAAGAAAAAAGTCCAACGGTGTCAAATCACATGATCTTGGCGGCCAATTGACATCGCTATTACGTGAGATAACACGGCCATTGAATTTGTTGCGCAAAAGAGCAATTGTTTCGTTAGCTGTGTGGCAAGTGGCACCGTCCTGCTGAAACCACATATAGTCTACATCCATATCTTCCAATTCGGGCCATAAAAAGTTCGTTATCATCTCACGATAGTGAACACCATTCACAGTAACTGCCTGACCGGCCTCATTTTGGAAAAAATACGGCCCGATGATGCCGCCAGCACATAAACCGCACCAAACAGTCACTCTTTGTAGGTGCACTGGTTTTTCGACAGTCACTCTTGGATTCTCATTCGCCCAAATGCGGCAATTCTGTTTATTGACGAATCCACTGAGGTGAAAATGTACCTCATCACTGAAGATGATTTTCTTCGAAAATTGATCATCATTTTCATAATAAGTCTGGATAACTTTAACACGTTGTTGGATTGTGTATGTCTCCATGGTTCAAATTGAATAAGTCTGAAATAGAGAAATGTCAAATAAAATTCGGAAAAAAACTTGGCGTTTAGGTGTGGTTCACATTTAGCATCGGCCCTTGAAATTTAACCACCCGATATTTACTTATAAGAAAAGTAATTTTTACGCAAACAAAACGTCTGCTTTTAATATTCTTGTCGTGTTGTAATTACTTATATGCATACTATATATTTGTGTCTAACCTATAAAATATTAAAAAATTTCGTATAGCAAAAATCGTCATTGTAAGGACAAAAATCGTCAAATCATCATTTTGCTAAATTTGGGCATGGAAATCGTGAAAATTACGATTTATCGTCAAATCTGGCAGCTATGCGTATAAGGTATGTTTTTGGAAGTTGTACATAATAACTCGCTAGGAATACTTAAACTGGTTAAAATAAACACGACAAGTAATTGTAAATTGCCTAACAACTTCGTACTTCAGACAAATATTTGCCCTTCGGTGCTTTAAATCATAGTACAAATGTTGCAATAAAGTTGCTTTAAAGCCTCACAACACCTTGAGGTAATTAAAGCAAACGTCAAAAATACTTTTGCACACTCGACCCAAAAACCGAAAAAAAATGTTTAAAACAATTTAAAGCACACAAAAAAAATATTGATTACTTTTCTTTTACCTCGGCCAAATACTACAATCAATACCAATCGTTAAAACGAGAGCAATATACCAGTTTGAAAAATTTTTTTGTTTGTTATTTGTCTTAACATTTTTGTTAGTTAGCTTATTAAGATTGTTACAAATTTACTTTCAATTTTATTTGGTTTGATTTCTGCTAAAAATTTGTTCATTGTTTTAGAAAAAATAAAAAGAAAAAAAGTGGAGGGGAGTCTGGCAAGTGATTTTATGTTGCAATGAATGTTGCTTGAATCTGTATGAATGTACAAATGTGTATCACTTGTTTCTTGCTGCTTCTTATTGCCAATTTGTTAATCAGCTTAAAAATACAAATTCAGGTTAAAAGAGCAATGTTTGCTTTTTCATTTTTAGTGCACAAAAAAAGAAACGAGAGAGAAAATATGTTTGTCTTTTTTTTTGTTTAAATAAATCGTATTTTAATGCGAAATTGAGGTTTTAGGTGAAATTTTTAATTAAAAATCAATAAATTTCTGTTAAGAAAACAAAAATATGAATTGAAATAAATTCCAGCAAGTAAAAACTTAAATTTGTTAAATTTTCTTAAATAAAAAATGATTTTCAAACAATGCTCTATAATTAAACCATTTACTTACATCAACAAAACATTATTTTCACTTTCACTTACAAATTTGCCACTCAACTTCCAACTTCAATTTGCATCATTAACAATCATGAGGATGGCGGAGCATGTACTCGTGCAAGTGGATAACTAAGTGTGTGTGTGTGTGTGTGTGTGTATGTAAGTACACTTTAGCATTTCTGTTTCTGTTATGTGCCTGCATAATGTTGCACTTATTAACCAAATGCCCAAACATGTGTATGTAGATACATACTTGCGTACATTTATACATTTCCCTCCTCCAAGTCCAATCATATGAATATGGCGCGATGCTGAAAAAACTTGTCTTGTCTTGAAAGTAAAAACAATTTTAGCTGTTGTATTAACTTTTAAAGAAACATAAAAGACAACACTTACGCTTTTCAGCTAAAATCAAAATTGAAGAAAAATAACCAAATAAGTAATTACATACATACATATATATATGTACATATGTATGTACTTATGTGCATATGTATAAAAGTTGTTGATATGTATATGGACAAAAAATTCTTTATTTGTATACTTGTATAAAAGGCAAATTGTTTTATAAACAAAAATTTTAATTCTTTTTTTTATGGTTAACTAATTGTTTATTCAATTGTTATACTGCTTAACTGTTATACTTTAGCCATTGACCACTTTTAAAAAAGGTGTCCCAAAAATTAATGCAAGCTTTGATGTAGTCGTTATTTCTGCAGTAAAGCTTTGGCAGTCCTTACTGCAGGTCACCAACAGCAATGAACTTGGTATGAGCATCATGTTGAACATCGCAAATGTCTAATGTGGACCGGTCATGTCCATGTTTCGTTTATGCTCTGACATCAATACTCGAGCATATGGCTGAGTATCGATTTTCGCCATGAAGTTGGCCATCACGAACAAAAATATACAAAATGGCGCCGAACTGAACACTTTGATAATGTAAATCAGTGGTGCCCACAAGTTCTGGAAGAGTAAACACCAATATATTTAAGGAAAAACTATTTTTATTTAATATTTTTTGTTGTAAAAAGCAAAACATGTACAAAAACAAAATTCACACTGATAATCGCTATTGTCAATGGTTACCAACAAAGCATGCGAAAGTGTTGTTGCTTTGCTTTTGTGTGTGTGCGGCGAAGAACGAAAAAAAAAAAAATATAAAAGACGAAGTTGTTGTGTAGTTTTCATTGCTAGCGCTGAGCGCAGTATTTATGTATTAAAGAGCACAGCCCTATAGCTAAGCGCTTTTACAAAAACAATTGAGCATCAAGCGCATAGGGCTGGGCACACTTGATGTAAATTATATGGTTAATCAGAACATACGTATTCGCCACATACAAGAACATGAACTTATATTTACCTTCGCTCTGCCGATGATATGTACATGTCATGTTCAAGTCGATGGCACTTGAAGACGAGGACAAAAAAATAATGCAGCAGCCGACACTTTAGGGTTAGTAAAAATAGATCATTACACATTAAACGCATCGACCCATGGTACAAATACTAGGTGGCAGCATTAGGAGTTGTTGTACTACAACACCAAAACCACATAATGTTTTGTTTGTGTAAAATTCTATTTGCTGTCATAAACATGAGAGCAAGAGAATGCATTTTTTGTTAAGTTTTCTTTCTGTCATTATTTAGTAACCTAGCGTTTAGACAAGAAAGTAATTTCATGAAAGTTGCAATACACTCACACTTTTTCACTAACACATTCACATTTTGTTTACTTTCCTCTCAGCTTTCAGCAAAAATTTCATGAAACAAATTTTTTTAAGTTTTCTGAAAGTAAAATGACAAATTGCTAAACATTGTTGCCACATACAAAGAATTGTACAAAGTTGCAGTATTGTAGTAAAATAATAATTATCAAATTAACTTCTTTTGCATGTTATGAAAAGAATTATAATATTTTTTCCTTTTAATGCATATAAATAAAACAATTAAAGTCTTTTTATTAAAATAATCTCATAAAAAACTTTTTAATGATAAGTTTTTTCAACTATTGCCCCATAATCTGTATAATATAGGCAAATTTTGTGACTATTTGCTTCGCCGACATTTTTAAAATGAACTTTCACTTTCCTGTGTAGACGAACTAGAAATATTCATGAAAGTCGTCTATTTCTTTGAATTTTTATTTATAATACGTATACAGATAGTTCATGAAAGTACTTTCCTGTGTAATGGCAGCGTAAAAGGGATTTTTTCACGTGGACACATGATTAAAACATTTTCAGTTCTGCTATTTAAATAAAGTTATTTTGAATTAGAGTTGAGTTCATGAGCTCTTTTGAAAGAGTGCTCTTTTTAGTTCAGCCTTTTTACTGAAATATGTATTTATTTTAGTTCAATAGTTCAGTGCTCCGTAAATAATATTTTCAATGAACAGCTCTGTTCAGGTTTCTTGATAAAGAAAAGCAAAACAAAATTGCTGTAAACAAATGAAAAGTACAATTATTATAAGGATTAATAAAAGGTGAGATTAGAAATGTTCAGGTGTGAGGAAAAATAATTTTATTAAAAAAAAACTTGTGATGATATCTCGATGTTTTTATATTCAATTATGGTCGCATATCATATCATTTATTTTTATAATACAAAAAACCAAAGTAAAATTGTGTTGTGTAATATTCTGAATAGTTGTATATAACATAGATATGTACTTTCTACGTCAAATTCTGGCAGCACTGTTTGACTACTTCCGTATACATATCTACCAGAAAGAAAGATACATAAACGAAAAAGAAAACTTGAAGACAAAAGAAAGAAGCATGAACTACGGAACTAAAAGCGCTCGCAGAAATGATCGGCTCACTTAGCTCCCTGAAGTGAATAGTTCAGCGACACTAGTTCGTTCGCGAACTACCCAACTGTATTTTGAATATCTAATTTCGTTACGCTGTAAATATTTGTTGATGGGTCAGTAATTTTGTATACCAATATTAGCCACTATGTATGGGAAAAAGACCAAGTAGCTCCGAAGAAGAAAGGATGGTAATTATTGATCTCAAATGCTCCGAGAAGATGTTGAATGCATTTTCTCATTTACGTATTTACTCTAGAGGAAAAATTTATAATCCAATGAACCATTATGATAAATTCCGGTACTCAAATAATGTACACAGATCTCTAAATCCTGTAAAACTACAGCTAGAGACGATAGAATAGTCGTAAGCGCCTCTATAGCTGAGCGATTTAATAGCTGTAAACAGCTAAAACTTGCATTAGAGTCATTATATGGTATCCATATATCATCTAGAACTATTTCATGGCGGCTTAATGAAAGTGTCTTACGTGGATGATGATTAAGTCCGGATTGGATTTTTTCAGAAAAAGCATTAAGGAACCAATGCTTTTTCTGAAGGCCCGAACTCATAAGCAAGAGGTTTGTTTATAGGGCTACAAACTTATAGCGAAAAGTTCCGACCTGTACGACCCTAGAAAACTACACGTGGGCGCTGGTGAATCGTGAATAATTCATGCCGTGGAGTTGGTCCATCATCAGATTAGGCCGTAAACGCAGGTGCTGATGTGAATCGGTTACACAACTGCTGAAATTGGATGATACTAATGTGGCCATGGCTGGGCAAAATACTCACTTTAAGTATTTCAAATACAAGATACAAAATACTTCCCAGTTGTGTATTTCAAATACAAGATACAAAATACTTTCTAGTTGTGTATTTTAAATACAAAATACAACTAAAAACTACAAATACTTTTTTTGTCTTTCGATCTCATAAGAATATACCACTCTGGTTTTAGATAAATATTTCATTTTATATATGCACTTAAACTACGTTGTATATTGTCACATACAACTTAAAAGGGCGTAACTGGCAAAGTATTGAAAGCCTATAAAAAATTGTGGATAGTTGTATTATTGATAATAACTAGACTAGACTAGAATTTTTTTTGTCAGTTATGCTCTTTTTCTTTTTAGGCGACAATATACATATATAGGGGTTAAGCCCGATAGAACTTGAAATTGTAAAAAATAACACAAAAAATTAAATTGTAATCAAAATTTTTTTTTATTCGAAAGATCAATACGTGACATTAACATTTGAAAATGATTTCGGGCATCTGGGCACCGCGGCTGTTCTTGACGAAGCGCATTCTGGACGTCCAATTTTGGGCCACTTTTTCGAGCACTGCTGGCCGTATGTCACGAACAACACGAACAATGCTGGCCTCCAAGGCGTCAATTGTTGCTGGTTTATCAGCATAAACCAGTGACTTCACGTAGCCCCACAGGAAATAATCGAGAGGTGTCAAATCGCACGACCTTGGAGGCCAATTGACAGGTCCATTTCTCGAAATCAACTTATCGCCAAATTTTGATTTCAGTAAGTCGATGGTTGCGTTCGCCGTAGGGCACGTAGCGCCATCCTGTTGAAACCACATCTCCTCCGGATCAATGTCATCCATATTTTCAAACAAAAAATCATTGATCATGGTGCGGTAACGATCTCCATTGACCGTAACGCGAGCTCCGGCCTCATTTTTGAAGAAATAAGGTCCGATGATGCCACCAGCATGAAAACCGCACCAAACAGTGCATTTTTCTGGATGTAATGGAGTCTGTAGGGTCTCTTGTGGATTGGTCTCACTCCATATGCGGCAATTTTGCTTATTAACAAACCCGTTAAGCCAAAAATGCGCCTCATCGCTGAACACAATTTTGCGATAAAACAACGCGCGAATTGACGACTGATTTTCAAAGTAAATTTGGATAATTTCGTAGCGTTGTTCAAGCGTGAGTCTATTCATGATGATTTGTCAGAGTATACTGAAACAAATAAAAAAAATGTTTCATCAAAATTTAATTTTTTGTGTTACTTTTTACAATTTAAAGTTCTATCTAGCTTAAAAAAACACCCTATATGTTCATACTTACAACTGCATATATACTTATTATGTATTCAAATACTAGAAATAAAGCTGTGTAATATTATATAAAATGTGTTATATTTTTTTTATTATATATATTTAACATTCTATGCATTTTACATACTTATATACACGTGTGACATACGTGTGTATATTCATATGATTGTTCTAAACTCGCTAACTGGGAAATTAATAATATTTAGGATTTAATAGATAGCAAATAAAAGATTCATTCGGCAAAACAAGTATTTCCTTTAATAAAACAAGATAATTTAATAAGTCATCCGACAAACAATATCTTGTTGGGGAGTGAATAAAATCTGCCGAGGAAAAAAATATTTCTACAGGTTCTGCGGAACCTGCTGCCAAATTCTATAAATGCATAAAAACAATAAAGTTCTCATCATCTTTACTGCAACTACTACTTCTTCTATTGCATCCATGTTCGGTTTCACGTTCCTTCTCTAAGGTATCTATTGCAAGGTTTTGAATTCGTTGCCTCTCTTTTAATGAGATAATTTCTGGTGACCAGTGTATTTTTAAACTAGGGTGGACGCCAATATGGCTCTATTTGCTTCAGATGTCGTTATATGTCCTTTCTAAGCTCTCCATTAGTTTTGTTAAAATACAACTGAAATACCTCAAATTATTATATTTGCAATCGATATAATCTGGTTCTCACAGACATTAAGGTAGGCAAAAGTTTTCATGATAAAAATTATTTCCCTGTATATAATACAAAGCGTTGGGAAAAGGCTGGTGGCGAAAATGTGAAAATTTCTATTGATATCACCTGATTAGTGTAAAATGTATTTGCTCTGGACAAGACAATTGAAAGCTGAATTGGGGTATTGCAAAATAATAAAGATTTTAGTGGTCGCAGTTTCTAGCAATTTTAGCTTTTGTGTGAAAAAACTTATTGTGAACTTATAATACATAAATGTATTTTGTAAAAATGTATTTTTAAGCCATATGTATTTGAAATACAAGATACAAAATACTTTTGAGTTATGTATTTGAAATACAAAATACTAAATACTTTCAGGTTGGGTATTTGAAATACAGATACAAAATACGTATTTCTATTTCAAATACGTATTTCAAATACATGTATTTCAAATACTGCCCAGCCCTGAATGTGGCCAACATGTGGTTTTAAGAAGACGTTGTTACATGTCTTACAGCCCGTAAAACTGCATGAGACAATTCCAGTTTGTTTTGCAAATATTCGCTACGCATTTTATTGTACCAAGAGCAAAGAAAAAGTTAAAATTTTTTATATAGAATAACATATTTCTCATATATAGAAAAAAAAAACAAAAAATAGAAACTCGATAAACAGCTTGTTTTTACGTTTGCCAGCTGTCTATGTGTCAACTTTTCATAGGAGCTACCTTAATCCTCAGTAGGCTTGGAAAACTTGAAAAGTATTGTAAAACATTCTACTTTATATGCCAATAATCTAAATAAATTATTGAGAATTTAAAAAGAAAGATGTTTCAATAATACGTGTCTGTCTCTACTTTGGTTTACAACTTTCAAACAAATGAACAACCGTTGGTTGCTATGGTTTGTTTTTGAAAGTATTAAATATTAGCGAAAAGAAACTCAAACAATTGAGTGTTATTCACTATATTAGCTTCTTATATTGATACGAATTAAGAAATTATAAACAGCTTGTTTTTTATGATTCCTATCCTACAGAAGCTACCCTAATCGTCAGTAGACTTGGAAACGTTTAAAAGATATTCTCAAACATTCAACTTTATATCCCAACAACCTAAATAAATGATTGAGATTGTTTGGAAATAAATATCTATAGCTCTGATCTAAAAAGCTATTGACCTTAAAACATGAATTAGTGTAATGAATGAAAAAGTTTAAAAAAGAATGAATGAACTTTAATTTATGATTTTTTTTTTTAACTTTATTATATAAAAATTTTATTACATAAAAAAGTGTTTTTATATCGGCCCATAAGTATTTTAAAGTATCATAATATAAGATAATACATTTAAACACGTGCATTGTAGTTTAGATTACTTTGCAAATAAAAATTTCTTAGAAAGCGAATAAAGAAAAAAAAAACATCCGTCTTGTAATTATTTCAATATTTTTTCTTACAATTTTTTTTGCATTCATAAATAAAGAATTACAATTTTATTAAATTGCCAATCGAAAAGTGAATTTGAAATAATCTGGTTTTTTAAAACGAGTAACGACGACGACGAGATGTCGTTATTTTTAACTGTCAAATGATCTTGGCAAATACCTTTCAAACTACGACAACCTCTTTTTACGACAGCAAAGAATTTATTTTAATTGCAATGGATTTGAAAATCTAATGAAGTTGTTTTTGTTTTTATGAAGAGAAGATACTCAACTGTTAAGCAGCATGACGATGATACCAACAAATAGAATGCAAACAATTTTGTTTACCATTTATAATTCTTAAGTTTGTTTTCGTGTTATACATATGTAGCTATGTGTGCTAGGAACACAATTGGAACGAACAACGAATTTCACCCAACACAAAGAGTTAGATGATATAAATTCGTTCCGTAAATTCGTCTTATGAAGCACTACAACGACAGAAAAATAGCAGCTGTTTAAATTAATAAAGGTTGCTTATTACAAAAATATTGTGGCTATATTAGAGGAAAATTATGCTAATTTAATGAAACATTGGTAAAGAACATAACTTAAAACAATTTTCTTAGCTAACTGCTTGAATATATGTTTATTGTAAATTCTATAAAATAAAACTAAAGCAATTATTAAAATAGTAGACACAGGAATTTAGACAAAGAATAATTCAATAAAT
This sequence comes from Thecocarcelia acutangulata, assembly GCA_914767995.1. NCBI lineage: Eukaryota > Metazoa > Arthropoda > Insecta > Diptera > Tachinidae > Thecocarcelia > Thecocarcelia acutangulata. The sequence continues at coordinate 87,256,767 of OU612096.1, forward strand.
CGGTGGCTGACTGTGCAACCTAAATTAGCGCGTCGAGCTTAATATATCTGACAAAAATCTTCAATGTGTGAGATCAACCCAAATAGCGCGGCGTCAACGCTTCGCAATTTGAAAATCCAATTTTGACAGAGCGTAAGAGAGAAAGCTTTACTGTCGCTCGGTAAAGTTCCCTTTAAAAGAAATGTTAATAATTTTTTGCGGACATTAGTAATCGTAAGAGCGTAAGAGAGAAAGCTTTACTGTCGCTCGGTAAAGTTCCCTTTAAAAGAAATGTTAATAATTTTTTGCGGACATTAGTAATCACAATTTTAGTGCTTTTAGACTAATTTCGCGATGTTATCACTTTTTTTATTTCTATTCAGTGACTACGCTTTTATTTAAGTTACGCATTACAGCGTCAAATCAAAGCGTTAAATAACGTTGTACTCTACGCCCTAATTTAGGTTGCACTGTGAGTAGGTTAAGGCAGCCGTTCATTATGTATTATTACTCGAATTCAAATCCTAATATAGTGTTGCGGCTACGAAACAGTTAGTAGTCCTCTAACTATAATGTTTGAATATTTTTCTGGCCTTCTTCAATGAAAAATATTGATCACAGCAAATTGGTATTGTAATAAAAACAATCTTTCTTAAATTTAAGAAAGGCAAAAACTTGATCTATACTAAAACTCTGCATGAATGGATTTGTTGTTAAGTAGTACTCCGCAAGTTCAGAGTATGTACTCTTACTTGAGCTTACTCGAAAAAAATATGTTCCTATTTTTGAGAACCGCAAAATTATCGAATATGTATTTGTTGTTACTTGGCTTTGTGTTTACTAGTTAAGTACAGGTACTTACTTGTTGCAGATGTTTAATCTATACCCCAATATATGTACATATGTACAAAAAAAAAAAAATAGCTATTGTAACTTTATTTAAAAGTAAACGAAAGACATAGACTTACCGCCAGTTTACCAATCTAGACAGCGTGCTTGCCTTCGCAATCTGAGTGAAAGAAAATTGATTTGGGTTCGTCTAACTTTTTTTTGTGCGAACGATATGTCAAAACTCAATCAAAATACATAAGAATATGCGAACGAATAATAGTGAGATAGACAAACCCAAATTGATTCGAATGTGAGTGACTAGCTTTCTTTCGCTTTCATTTTCATTCGAAATTGGTAAACTGCCTGTTATTTGTCGTTTACTGACGTAAAGGTAGATTCACACGATTGCAGCTAATACATAAAACTGATAAATTTTTATTGTGTCAAATTGACAGATCAATAGTCACATTTTATACCAACTTTGCAATAATTAAGAAATATTAGCCTTATTCACAACAGCCCTATTCAAAATCTTGTGTAAATAGGCTTGCGCCATTGCGTTTGCAAAATAGTGGAGTATATTTTTATTTTAAATTAACAAAATACATCCAAATATGTAATAATTGCAATTGCAAAAATATATGCAATGGCAAATGCACAAGAGTGTGAATAGGATTAATCTTGTGCAAATGCCCTTGCATTTTACTTTACACTACATTTTTACTTGCTACATTTTTGCAAACGTGCATGACTACAAGAAGAATAAGTGGCGAATCTGATTAATCAAAAAAGTCGTTGATAATCGTGGGCAAATGTTTGCAATTTCAATCAAAAATGCACAAGCTTGTGAACAGGGATATTATTTTTACGTTTGATAATGAAAGCAAAAGAAAAACTTTTTAAGATTTTTTTCCCGCAATTAAGATTTTCCTTTTGCAAATTGAAGATTTTTCGGAAAAATTTTCTGGCTTCACTGCAAATACAAGTATTGAAAAACTTTCAAAATTAATAAATTAAGGAGCTGTTTCAGAAGGCAAACCAGCGACTCGTCTAGAAAATGCGTATGTAAAGTGCTCAATTTTTCATATAAAATTTCATATAACTTTTCTATACTAGTCGTACGTTTGTGTTCTGCAAGCAGCACATACATATTTATATAAGTATGTGCTGTTTACAGAACATAGACGAGTGTCTAGTATAAAAAATTTGTATAAAAAATTCTCAATTATTGATGTGTTTTAAATGAAAATTTTCTCATTGATTCACTGGTCTGTGTTCCGTAAACAGCAAAGTAATAACTATGCACTGACCCTAGTTTCTGTATTTCTCGTATCGAAAAATTTTTCACATAAAACAAGGGAATTGAAAGAAAGACAATGTGAATTGAAACAAAAAAGCTTTACTAACCACACAAGTGCTAAAACAACTCCTTTTTGTGACAAGTATCTGCCAATTGAGCTTTTTGACGCTTTTTCTCAATTAAGACTAATACTCAGAGTGCGGATCTAGGAAAGTTGGTTGTTGGGATTGCGAAAATTGATTTACATCTTGCGTTGTCGATCTTACCTGATGACGGACCAACTCCACGGGGTAAATTATTCCCGAATCACCAGCGTTCCCATGTGGCTTGTAAAGCTTACACAGGTCACAACGTTTTGCCATAAGTTTGTACTATTAAAGACAAATTCCCTGCTGAAGAGCTTAGGTCTTTTAATTCCTCATGTATGCAGTTTCATAGTAGACAATGTAAGACAAGGCTTAATGAGTTAGTAGGTCGAAGTCCATTAAGAGCACTTTAACTAACTCACCCGGGTAACCATTACCTCTGTTTCCTTACGTTACAGATATCTGTTTTTATTTTTTTATCTTGAACTCGTATTCAGTGGATGACCCCTACATAAGCTGTGCATTATACCAGAACTAGGAAAATAGGTTGTGAGGAGGGACAACAGCACCTTGGGGGGTTGTTAGCACTCGAAAACCAGCATTGCACCAAAGTTATCAGGGAATTCCCCTTCCTGCGATTTTAGGCTCAAACCTCAGCCAGAACGTTTTAGCTAAGGTAGGTGCCTCAACCATGATCATCGCCGAGTTGGTCTGCAAGCAGAACCTCCCGGTGCTACGATGATTCCCACTCTGCCAAGTAACCCTAGGTGAGGGTTTCGGAAGTCCAACGTAAGTCATGCGGCTTGCTAGAGAAAGCAGACAGCCCTTGGTGTACACCAAGCCAAAACCTGCTCAGTCAGTTGTGGGGAGGAAGGGAAAGAGAGAGTAGTATTTGTGTAGGATTTTAATATTCCTGTATTGTTACTGACAGGAAATACATCTGTGGGCTGTACTGCATTTGTTGAGTGCTTTTCTAGACGAGCCACTCGTCTATGTTCAGCATCTCCTTTCTGTAGTCTTAGTGCGCAATTTCTCATTGAGAACTATGAAACAAAAACCTCCCAATTAGTGTAGAAACAGCGTGCTCTGTAAATAACACACAAGTGCTTGATGAACATTTTTGGCCAAATACTTTTCTTAAAGATGTGCAGAGTGATTATATATGTGCCATTGTATTAAAAATGAAAATAATTGCAAATATTATAAACACTTTTAAAGCTTGTTTAAGGTGACATAATTTTTGATACAAAGAGAAATTTATGTTTCTCGTTTTGCAATTTTTTTCTTTTAGTAGAAAAATCCTGTTCATTTTAGGAAGCAAATATTTGATGTTTTTTTAAGGAAATCTTATGCAGTTTACCGGTTACAGCATTATTTTATTATAAAATAAAATATATCCAGTTCATTTCCAATGAAATAAATAACTTGCAGACATATTTTAGTTGAACAACTCTGCTTTTACTGCTGTTTAGGCCGAATTTATTTAAAATTTCCTGTTCAGCTGCCAATATTATAAAATTTTTTCATAATTACAATAAATCAATTTCGAAAAAAACCTCCAGGCGAAAAAAACAAGTTCATCAACATTTTGGCCATAAACTTTAGTCTGAAGCAGAAACAACAAAATTGTTCGAATATTGAAAACGATTAAATGAAAAAAAATATATATATATATAAAACAAACAAATGGTTGATATTAAAAAGAAAACTATTTTGCCAAATATAATGATATTGTTTTATGGTACGAAACTGGCTGCCATATAATTGTGTTTGTTTTTCTTAAGCTTAGCTTATTTACAACAACATAAATATTTAAATCACTCTCAGTTTTTTTTACTGGAGTTTTCTTTTAGTTTGCAGGCAAAAAAGAAAAAAAATATTTTCAAACACTTGTTTGAAATTTTATATACTTTTTTCTTCAAACAATTAATTAAAAAATACCAACTCAACAAACCCACATACAAATAAATAAATATTTCAACATCTTAAAATTGAAAAAAATGAAGTAAAACTAGTTTTTTTTAGAAAAAAAAACTTTGTTTTTGAAGTTTTACTTTTTTAATATTTTTTTTTTTTTTTGCTCAAAGAAAACTATTTAAACTTTAACCACAATTTCAAATTTGCAAAGTGGTTTTATGCTGCTTGTAAGTTTGCGGACAGCAAAGTGTAGTTATAATTGAAATCAAGTTTGTTGAAAGAAACACAGATTTCTTTAAGCTACAAGCGGTCATAATGGTTTCTTATACTATATGGATGAAAAGCGACACCGTTTTTTAATCTCAAAAAGCTTTGAAGTTATTTACATGCATTTGAAAAAATAAATAAATATTATTTGGCCTGAAGAAGCAGATAACAGAATAAAGAAATTTAAAAACACCAAAACAGACCTTAAGCTCAAATATATATAATATTAAAAATTGAAAAAAGAGGGTCGAAATTAAGAAATAATAAGTTATTTACATACAAATAAAAAACAAATCTTTACTAACAATTAAGTTTTATTCACTATATTATTTTCTAACATTGATACCAATCAAAAAACTATAAACAGTATGTTTTATTTTTCCCAGCTGTCTATATATCGACATTTCATAGGAGCTTCGTAATCATCCATAGACTTTGAAAAAACATTTTTCTTTTTAAATTCTCAATAATTTATTTAGATTGTTGGGATATAAAGTTGAATTTTTGAGAATATCTTTCAAAAATTTCCAAAGGGGATTAGGGTCCCTATGAAAAAAATGGTGCCTTGGATCTACAATTTTAGTCATTCTAGATATTTCCAAAGCCTTTGATAAATTGTGGCATGCAGCATTAATATCGAAATTTACTGTTTTTGGTGTTGATGATGACAATAATCGCCTTGTATCGTGCATCCACAGAATCTGCACTACATGGAGTCTCATCGAACGAGTTTAAGATTAATTTAGCAGTACCATAAGGTACCTATTCTATTTCTTATTTCATCTTATGACTTTCTATACTAAACTTAGATAATATCCACTCTTTTGCATATAACAGCAACTTATATCCAACTTATATAGCTATAGGTTCAGACTATGAGTGATGTGAATGACTCACTGAGTAATGATGTTCTTTAGTTTCCCAATGGGTCGTAAAAGCTTTGTTGACTTCAAATGTCGTAAGGCCCAGTATTGTTTATTTACACACAAACTCATGGCCGTAAATGCTGCTTTATCTGTAGTCATGGATTTTATATAGAGGAATGGGATGCTCTTGATGCTCTCGGAATGCAAATTCAGTGTGATGACATTTTTCATGTAGTATTACACTTCATCCGATATCGTTACTATTTATATCACCTATATGAAACCGAAAATGGAATACAGTTGTCTTGTTTAAATAATCTTTTGGGGTTACTCTACACTGTGCAAGAGGAAGCGAAGAAGCTTATCGGTGATAGAAACACAAAGTATACTGAAATAAAACAATTGAGGTTTGAATAAAAAAATAGGTTATTAATTTTTAGAGAGCTGTCAAAACAGAGATAGCAGATGGTGTATTATTGCTTTCTCCTACTTACGTATACTTATGAGGTTACAAATCTATTTGTAAAAATTAAATCATTGAAAGCACTCCGCAATAAGCGCCGGGAGAAAAAATTTTCCCCCCTTATTTTGTTTCATCTCTATTTACTTTGTGCTATTTAACTCTATGTACCTACTGGAGTATCGCTGCAGTGTGGTGCAGGTCACTCTGTTTTCCGGTTACCACAATAGATTTGTTACGTAATATACGATCGTCTAGGGCTCATCCATTTGTGGTTCATTGCCAATGAAACGCACGACAAAAATCCGTTATTCAGCCGTATGGTTAGTTTGTAAAACATATTGCTTGCAGACGTGTTTCCTATCAGAATGTTGGAAAGTTCAAGTCAAAGCTCCTCTCATACGACGCCCTCTTTCCTCTTCCTCATAACCTATATTTCTCGTTTCGGTACAATACGAGTAAGCTGCGATGTAGGGGTCATCTCCTGAGTACTGGTCCAAGCAAAAAAAGTTGTACTCTTCCTAAAAACTAGCCCTAAGCTTGCAAAACAGCTTCTAATAGAAACGCTAATTTCCAATTTCTTCAAAACTTCTTTTACTTTAAAGCATAAAAAAAATCAACTTTTAAAACTTTTTCGCTAAAATGGTACTTGACTTATTAAAAAAATGTATAAAAAATTAAACGTAAATAAATAAATAAAAACCAATGTAGTAAAATAAAACAATTGATATTTTACTACCGTATTCAAAACAGCAATAAACAAGTTAAGCTAACTAACAACTTTCGATATCTCCGGCAACATTTTCTTACTTTTAAATGTATTCAGCGGCTGCAATTACCCAGTTGTCCAGGTTGATGTCGGCAACGTTTGCCCTCGGCAATGTCTTCAAGACATTTTCTAATTTTTAGCTCATACTAACAAAATTTACCACAACTATGATAACTAAGTACTCTCCTCCGACATACAGAGTAGGCCAAAAGTCACCATGGGATTAAGAAATTTAAAAATTTTTTTGTATAATATACGAGTATTTATTTATTCTATTTATTTCACATTGTATAAATAGCACTTAGAGAATAAAAAATATAGGTATTCATAACTGAACAAAGAACTTAAATAGTATAGTTTTGTTATTTATATCAGGAATCATTTATTTTAAGCAAATAATTTCTAAAAACTCGGAAATTAGTTGGCTAACCTGTTTGCCAAACTATTTTCTTTGAAGCTATTGGAGCAGCAAGTATACGAGTATGTGAGCAAGTCTAGAACAATCTTTGAACTCAAGTCCAACACTGTGACAGCAAATCCAGACCTACAACAAACAATTTTGGACGTTTTAATAAGTGCTCTATAACGAGACCCTTATTTTACATACTAATGTGTAGTTTACAGAACACAAACGTGAGACTCTGTCTAGAAAATTTTTGTGAAAAGCATCCAATTTTTTTAGTGATTTCTATACAAATTTTCTAGACGAGTCTCTGTTTCGTAAACAACACATTCATTATGTAAAAAAATTCCATTCTGTATATTATGTAAACTAAGAGGAATAAAAAAATATATAATCAAAAGACTTATTAAACTTTTAAACTCTATAGTGACTTTCAGTGTACAGAGTTTTATCTTTAATAATAAAAAGAACGAGAGAAATCTGACGACAATTGCATGTAAAGCCACTTTTACACTCGATTTCTTTCGATTCTGCTGTAATATTGAACAAAAAAGGAAATTTGCAGACAGTTTATAAAATTTTCATTTACCATATACCACAATAGCTCCTAGCAGCTTGGCAGCACTGATTTTTTCTTTCATTTGTCGACAGTGTTTTATTTATCAGCGAGCTTTGTGTTTTTGCAAAAACAAGTTTCCAAAAATGGACTCAAAAAGTAAAATAAGTGCAATTCGCAGTATAACTTCAAAAATAACGGCCATAAAATTGAAAACTAAAAAAATCATTCAAGAGAAATCAAGAACAGTGCTTGAAAGATACGAAAGCATCCTCAAAAAAGATCAATCCTCTGGGGTTACCTTTTTTGGCTAATTCGTCAGCGATGTTGTTGCCGTTATTGGTCCCGCATCCAAGTATCCATTTTAGGGTTAAGTTTGAATGTCTCGCCATCTTATTTAGAGATGTCCGGAATTCCTGGAGTAGACTAGAATTAGTGTATATTCCAATCAGCATGTTCATGGCTGCCTTGCTGTCCGTTATTATCATGATATTTCTGTCAAATATCTTGTTAAACGTCAGCCATTTAATCGTTTTACTTATAGCCGATATTTTCACTTGCAGACTACTACACCTGTCCGGTAGTCTGAAGGATATTTTAGTGTTGAGTTCTTCTATGTATAAGCCTCCCCAACACTTTCTCCCCTTTTAGATCCGTCTGTTTAAAAATAGAAGGATCCAGACTCGATTTGGTAGCGAAAACTCCTTGCAAATAATGGTTTTGAGATGCAGTAATGGAGTAGATTACTGGGACTAGGCCCCTTTCAATCTCAAGTATATTGGCATGTACACATTTGAGTCCATGTCCCTGTCGCGTTCTGTCTGATCGCGGTCATTAATGCTCTTGACGTGGTTTCCAAGTCACATGGCATCTAGCTCATAAGTGCAAAAAGTGCTTTACTTGGTGTTGTCCCCATGGCCCCTGTGGCCAGTATTGCCATGGTTCGACTACTTAATATTCACATATTTAGGTATATCTTCGTCTAATTTTTCATGGAAACAAATAATTTTCAAAACTTTTTCTTCCATATTCTGTTTAAATAAACAATACAAACATAGCGGACAGAAAAACTTTCTGTTAGTTACTTCAATAAAAATATGGTTAATGACAACAATAGTTGTTTTATTATTCTATTCATTGTCGTGCACGAATAAAGTGACCCTTGTTCGAAAAAGTCGTCACTAACTGGCTTGGGTTGTTGTTGTCTTTTCATTGTGTAATAGGACAGATCTTGACATGGGCAACTGGGTATTCAATAAATAAACGACTACTGCATTAAGAACTCAGATTCCTGTCAATGTATGTACATACATATGAACAGTAAGTGTGTGTTTGCCAACGTTTGTTTTAAGCACTTGTCGTCTATCCTTCCAATCAGCCAGTCGTTAGAGTCCATTTAAATACTATCGGTAAAATAGTATTTATTTATTTTTTTATATCCTAAAAAATTCCCCCCTAATAATTTGATTTTTCTCAAAATCTATAAAAATAAATTTTATTTATTTTTTTCAACAACGCGTCAGTTTTTATGAGCTCATTAATGATTTCATATACATATGTATGTATGTATATATAAAATGTCAATTGTTCGTATTATTAAAGTTGTTTTTCTTTGCTAAATTAAGTTTTAACTATCATTGATTATTTTGATTATGTGCAACAAACTTGAGTGGTAATTGGCTGTTGCTGTCTTAAGTAACCGGCAATTATGAAAATAAGCATTATAAAATTGTTAAAGCCAATTTGAATTATTAATAATTTGTGAAACGAAAATACAAGTTAAAAGGCATGTGTTATATAAACAATTACACAAAAGTGATAATTAAAATTCTTTTTTTTTTCTTTATTAAAGAAAAGGTGTTTCCTTTCCGGCATTTTTATCCATTTTTTTGTAGAAATTAATCATAGAGATTTTTAAGAATTGAATGTGACTGCAAGTGAAAGATAAAATGTTAAATAAGTCAAGAAGTAAAAGTTGTAGAGAATTTTAAGTGCTTAATAATTGAATATACATATATTAATTTAGAAGAAATCATAACAAAATCCATTTATCTAAATGAATGTCTCTATTAACGTCTATGGGTATATACGAGGTCGGATTGATATTGAAGTTGCCTAGCGCTAGCTGGCAGCACAAACACAAAAATTTGTTTTTGTTGAAATTGCGATCAGTCAACGGACCTTTTTTTAATGCAATGTTAATGTGGCCTATTGATTCATCAGGTAATTAAAATTTCCGTTATTATGTGCATGGCCAATGTCACAGGCTTTACTATTGTTTTAGCTAGTCGCTGGCTGTCTTAATACAGACATATACGAGGCGGATTGATATTGAAGCTACCTAGCACTAGATGCCAGCACAAACACAATTTTTTTTTTTGAAACGTCAGCTGTTAAAATTTCACCCAAAATCATCAATTAATTTATTTGCTGTAGTCGTTTGAAGTAAGCAACTTTTCTGTTTCTTAAAAAATGGAACAAAGTGAATTTCGTGCAGGGATTAAACCAGAGGTTCAATTCGTCGCATAGTTGTCGGCGGCGGCGGCTGAGCAAAAAAAAGGTCGATGGCGGCTAAATGCCGGCTGTAGCCGACATATGTGCTTTGCATATACATATGTGGTAATATTTTAATTTATTATAATGTCAAAATATTGTTTAAAAAAGTACGCTTTTAGAAAAATACCTTGTTCACTATTTTTCATCTAAATTCATAAAAATTTTAAGCTAATTATATAAAAACTTCTGTTGTACAAATTTACTAAATATCGTTGATTTACTCAAACGACGTCATAATTCAATATATAAACATAATTATTTCGAGCCAACAATGCAAATTTGTTAACAATGCTATCCTTTGTAGTGTTCCATAAACTCATTCAAACTTTTATTAGCTATTTTGTAAACACACATATTTTCTAAGACAAGTATGGAAATTTAAAAGGTAAAAGGTGTTTTTTTGAGTTATGAGGTGTTTTCACTTATTAAGAAGCAAATATTTTGGAAAAGAAATAAATAACATTACGTGGCTCAATTTATTTAGACAAAACTGATTTTAAATAACAAAATGTGGGTCAAATTAATTAAGATATTAAAAAAAGGTAAGCTTATATCAAACCAAATAATTTCCAAGGTGACACTAAATATATTGTAACAAGGAACAGCTTGTGGTATGATTATACTGTCAAACTCTTACATGCAATAGAAGAAACTGTATAAAATACTTAAATACAAAAAGTCATTATGCTGCTACGAATATGACACCTTGTAGAGCTAAGCGCCAGGTCAGAAACAGCAACTTTAGTTGGGCAATTCTTGACTTTATAGAAGCTTTCGGTGAGGGGAATAAGAAGGGAAAAAGAATTGCCGGTACTCGGCAATTCTCAGCAGTTCCTTGTTTTTCTCTTATGTGTGTATGTGTATGTGCATATACAATGTAAATTATATGAAATAAAAGATAGATAAAGCTCAAGATTGCCGAAAAAAGATTTTGTGTGTGGACAAGAAAGCAATTCCAAAAGAAAATTGCTAAAAAGTTCAACTATTAAATTCGGCTCAAGCTGTCGATTATGTAAATACGGAGGCTGAAAATAAGCCGATTTCAGCCGCCATAACGGCGGCGGCTGGACATAATAAAACAAGACCGGCGGCGGCTCAAAGCCGGCTGTCAGTCACACAAATTGAACCTCTGGATTACACGCTATTATTTGAAAGAGAAAATGGCGAAAGAGCCAAAAGAAAAGCTCGATAAACATTACGGTGAGTCTGCTCCGTTAGATCACATGGTGAAATATTGGATTGCTGAATTTAAACTCGTTCGAATAAGCACGACAACAATATCATCGACAGGAAGGCCAAAAGAAGTAGTTACTGAAGAATCTATCAAGAAAATCCTCAATATCGTTATGAATGGTCACCGAGTTGAGTCACGTGAGATTGTTGAAGTGGTAAAAATATCATATGAACGTGTGTTCAATATTTTGCATGCAAATGCAAAGACCGGCAAAATGGGTTTGCTCAGTGTCGAACAAGAACGAGTTCGATAGACCATATCACAGCGGTGTTTGGACGTGATATAACGTAATCCTGTTGTTTTTTGGTGTGGACTACTACCTGCTGATGAAAGTGGGTCCACCACTACTCACCTGAAACCAAAAATCAATCGAAACAATGGGTGGAAGCGGGTAAAAGAACTCCGAAGATGGCGAAGACAGTGAAATCGGTTGGCAAGTTTATGGATACTGTATTTTGGTATGCCTACGGAATATTGCTCAATAATTATCTTAAAAAAGAATCCAAAATCACACCAAAGTATTATCGTGCATTATTGGATCAATTGATTTTGTTTTTTTTTTTTTAGCTTGGACCAGTACTCAGGGGATGACCCCTACATATGCAGTGCATTGTACCAGAACTAGGAAAATAGGTTATGAGAAGGGGGAAAGAGGGAGTAGTGTTTGTGAACATTTGACTTGAACTTTCCAACGTTATAACAGACAGGAAACACGTCTGCAGGCAACTTATTCCATAGACGAAGCGTACGGCTGAAAAACGAATTCTCTCTGTAATGCGTAGTACGATTCCCCGCGCAATCAACCACAAATGGATGAGCTCTAGACGATGAGCGCGTGCTACGTAAAAATGTGCGAGTTTCGGGAATAAGATCCCTAATCTCGTCAGAGCAAAATCCATTGTAGTAACGATAGAACAGAGTAACGCACTCCACACTGCGTCGATGCTCCAGTGAGTCAATAGAGTTGGATACCCTACTGTCACCGATGAGCTTCTTCGCCCTCTCCTGCACACGGTCGAGTAACCCCAAAATAGACTTTGAGGCACCGGCCCAAACATGAGAGTTGTATTCCATTTTCGGTCGGATGTAGGTGGTATAAATAGTAAGGAGGTCGGATGGAGTGAAGTACATCTTACACCGTTTCAAAAAACCGAGGCACTTGAATGCTTCGTTAGAGACATGAAAAATGTGTTCTGTCCAGCGAACGTCACACTGTATCTTCATTCCAAGAACATCAAGAGCATCCGATTCCTCAATATTTATACCATCCATGAGTACAGATGAAGCAGCATTTGCGATCGTTTGCTTGTGTGTTAATAAGCAACATTGGGTCTTACGAGCGTTGAAGGCGACTCTGTTTTTACGACCCCATTCGGAGATTAATAGAAGGTCACTATTCAGTGAATCATTCATATTTAGCCTCTTGGCAGCGATCTCTGATAGGCTGGGCCTATAGCTAAAAGAGTACGAGTGGCAAATGCTGCTGTCATCTGCGAAAGAGTGGATAGGGTTGGAAGTTTGGTAGAGAAGATCATTTAGAAAAATAAGGAATAGAGAAATAACGGAGCCTTGCGGAACCCCTGAATTAATCTTGAACTCGTTTGATGAGACCCCATCTATAACAACTCGTATAGTGCGGTCTCTGAGAAAGCTCGATATAAACCGAGAGAAGTCATCACCGACACCAAAAGCAGTAAGTTTTGCCAGTAGTGCACCATGCCACACTCTGTCAAACGCTTTTGAAATATCCAGAGCCACCACCCTACTTTCACCGAAATGATGGATTGAGTGGCACCATTTCTTGATTGATGCAATCAAGAAAAAATGACCACATTTAAACAAGAAAAAAGTGCTCTTTCTTCAACACAACGCACCGGTTCACACAGCATTAGATACGATACTAAAATTACATGAAGTACACTTCGAATTGGTTGATCATCCACCTTATAGTCCAAATTTAGCTTCTAGTGACATTTTCCTGTTTCCAAACTTGAAAGAATGTTTCGCAGGAAAAAGATTTATCTCAAACGAAGAAGTGCTTACCGAAACTAACGCGTATATTGAGGGGTTCCCAAAATCGTATTATTCAGATGGTATAAAGAAGTTAGAATATCGTCTTAAGTGATTTGAGCCAAAAGGAGACTATGTTGAGAAATAAATGGTTTTTGAAAAAAAATCACCCATATTCTGCTTGTCGGCGGCAATAGTGCCGACAATATTATGGCAACATAAATTTAAGACGACATCAATAGTAATCTTACTTTCCCTGTTAATAAAACCCAACACACATAACTAATGTATGTATCAGTTGCTTCGTTCTGTTTATATTTTGATTTAGAACAAAATTTTGTGCAAAATAAGAAAGCTTGTGGAAAAAGAAAATTGAAGATGTTTTTAAATGCAAAATGTTTTTCCAGCCATATTCAGACTCCAGTGACGAAGTAAACAAAACAAACTGAGTTCGTGTATTTTTAATTCTGGCCAGTGATTGGCTCTTTTCCAGCTCCTCTACTGATTTTTGCAATTGGGCGAGTCTCGTAATTTTAATTTCAAGTTTTTGCATTTTATTCCAATTTTTTTTAATTTTAATTTTCGTTATTAATTTTTTTGATGTTTTTGTTCGAACTCGACGCTAAATACTGTGACGATAAGATAACCGGCAATTAAAGACAATATTGCCGCCAGTTTCTATTGTAGAATATCAAATATGTGTCGGCAGTTATCAATACATGCCAATATTGACAACAAGAATACAGATTCGCTGCAAAATTTAAAAATCGGCGTCGTCTTGTAGCTGAATATGAGTGAATGTTTTTTCCTACTTAGGTAGCTTCAATATCAATCCGTCTTCGCAGTGTTTTTGCGCATTATGTAAAGAATATTCCCACCAAAATGCAGAACGTTAATTGTAAATAAAACACAATTTTTCAGAGAATTATCTTAATATTAGTTATTATGACAGAATATTGTTTATTATGACAGAATGGCAATTGCGTGCATAATAAAATATAGACCAAATGCTCGCCATGGCTGATGATTCGATGGGCGCTTCAAAAATGATTCCTCATAGATATCAGATTTTCTTGATGTTTTGGGAATGAAAATTCTTTGTAATTTGAGCTGAACTCAACACATATTTCCATATCGGTAAAGACATGCTTCATGTACTCCATGTGATCTCTTTATTATTTATATCATCTATATCCGACCGTAAGAGAAATACAACTCATGTTTGAGCTGGTGCCTCAAAGTCTCTTTTGGACTTAGTCGAGCGTATGTAGGAGGGATCGAAGATGCTCATTTGTGACAGTAGACCATACCAACCATATCTCTAATGAGATCAGAAATATCTTTCCCTACATCTCTAGAAATCTCTTCATCTACAGCCAGTGAATCGCACAAAACATAGCAGAGAGAATTACTGTTTCAGTCATACGGTCCAGCTGTGGATTAAACTACCCGCAGATGTATTTTCTGTCACTTACAATACAGGAAGATTCATATTAAATAAATATTTGCAAATACTACTCCCTGTTTCTTTTCCCCTATTATGTTAAATATTATAATAAAAAGGTTGCAAAATTTTGATTTCCTTTGTTACACAAAATTTTTATTCTCGCTTTAATTTTGACTATTAGTTTCTTAATTACTTTTTTTTGTTTGTTTTTTGTGACCTCCAAGAAATACTTTCTATTTGTGTTGTTGTCCATGTTAATTTGTTTATTATTTATTTGTTGGGTTTTTATTGACTACTTTTTTATGTTTGTATTCAAATTTCTTTCTTAATGACTTGTTGTCTTGTAGTTTCTCTTGTTAAAGAAACAACAAATGTAAATACCAGCATTTTAATCAGTTAAAAAAAAAACTATAAATTCTTTAAGTGGACAGAGTGGAATATAGAACAGAAAGTTAATTTGGGAATTTAACGATTTCTTTAAAATGCTTCTTTAAGAAATAAAATGGTATTTTCATTTTTATCAGCTCGAAAACTAATTAATAACATGAGACACTAACAAGTTCTGCAAGCTAAAAACTAAGAAAAGAAATCAAAACCGGTTGTAAGTTTATTGTTAAATTAAAACACAGTTCTAAATTAAAGAAATAAATATTTTCGAATTAAATATAAAGAATGGAAAAGAAGATTAATATTAAAAAAAGGTTAGAGTTCCCTAAATACATATTTAGGAGTTGTGTACGCAAAATAAACCAGCAAAATATTTTTTGCTAGTTCATCAGCAATGTTCTTGCCGTTGTTGGATTCTTGTCCATGTACCCATTTTAGGGTTAGATTAGAATGTTACGCCATTTTGTTTAAAGATGTCCGACATTCTAGGACCAGACTAGAATTAGTGTATATGCCAACCAGAGTGTTGATGGCGGCTTTGCTGTCCATCATTATCATGTTATCTCTTCCGAATATTTTGTTAAATGTCACCAAACATCGGCTATAAGAAATATCGGATGAAGAACACTACATCCATCTGATAGTCTGAAGAATACTTTAATGTTAGATTCTTCTATGTAAACACCACTCCCAACCCTATTCTGGATCCATCTGTGTAAATTTTGAAGGGTCCAGCTTGATAAGGATCGATTTGGTAGCCGAAGCTCCTTAAGAGAAATGGTTTAGGGAAGCAGTAGTCAATTAGATCGGGAACTTTGTGAAACTTTGGTAGCAACTTTAACCATTTTCTTATAATAAATAATTTTTATAATTTTAAGAAAATACTCAGCTTATTTTACTTATTCCTTTTATTTTTCAGTCCATTTCTAGTCACCAGTTGCCATTTGTAATACCATTTTTGCAACTGGCAACGTAACTAAGGTTCGGTTGCTATCTACAATTGAGCCATAAAGTATTTTAGTTTTTCTGTCCATTTCGCTTTCTAAGCCATACAGCAACTAAAAACTTGTGATTGCTAAAATTACTTTGAAATAGCAACTTTGGTTGACAGATTTTGTTAACAGTTGGCTTCTGTAATATACTTTTAGCAACTGGCAATGCAACTAAGGTTCGGTTGCCATCGATAATTGAGCCACAAAGTATTTTTATAACTGGCACCTAGAAAAGAGTTTGCTTTATAACAAATAGATCAACAGTATTCGCCAAGCATATGCGCAATGTCTTGTCTTCTGATGAGTACAAAACCGCTGGAATAACCGATTCTATATTAACCTAAGCGAATTTTATTGCGGCGAAAGTTTTGGTACCCTTTAGTTTGAGGAAAAGAGTTACGCAAAAGTAGCACAATTCATTCCAGTACTCCGTATATGGTAGCCAAATTGTTGGTACAGCGTACTTTATTGTTGACCTTCCATCAGTAAACTTGCGTAAGTTTCTATAGCAATAGTCGTACACGACTTCCGGAGTATACCACAAGTAAGGAACATATGCAGTCTTGAATATTTTCTGAATTTCATAATATATCTCAAATTTTTACTTGGTGCGAATAAGCCACAAATGTAATAAAAGTTATTTCGAGTCGGGCACTGTATTGATAAACAGTAAATACATGGAGTATGATGGGTCGAAAATCAATTTTTTTTTCCGGAACGCGTTAGTAGTTTAAAACTTGGGAGTTATACTGGAAAAAGAGAAAAAATAAATTTCAAGAAAAATCTGAGAATTGATAAAAATCTATATTTTTTTAATTTGACGTAATACAAACATTTCCACGAGTCTGCTTACAAAAATTCATCTTGATTGATTGATTATCCAAAATATTTCACACAGGCAGACAGACGCACACTACGAGCTTTATATATAATACAAAAAAAAAATTAATTCTCACGTGTACATGAAAATCGCTGATACACGTGTATTTTTATTTTTTCAATTATTCAAAATTAATATTATATCGAGTTAAACTTTTCTTTCCCAGCTAACGACTAAAATCACAGCCTTATATTCTTAATCAAAATGTGCTATCTTATTTTTAAGACAAATTTTGAAATAAAGAATTAATACTACTCTACTACTCACGACGTAAAAAGATTGTTAATAAAAATGTTGCCACGACGGTTTGATTAAAGAACTTAAAAGCGCTGACAGTGAGCACAATTCAGAGAAAACCAAGATTTGAAAAACTAGAATCATGTGTAATCAATAAGATCAACAAGCACGATAAGGGAAACGTCAAATTGAATGTTAAGTTTAGTAAAGGAAACGTCAAATTGAATGTTAAGTTTAGTAAAAACGACAGAAAAACTAAATATACTACAAAACATTTAAACTGCATATTGCTTTTGAAAGATTATTTATATACATTATTATAATACACGACCTTTTGATTAATTGGCTTTTATATACTTATTAAGAATACATATGTATTATATTCTTTACCTCACACCTATTAACTACGTTTTGCGACTATATATAAAAATCATTGATCGCCGCTATTTTCAATTGTTTAAAGAAAACCATGGATTTAATAAATAGTTTTAAAGCTTTTTTTACTTTGCTCGTTTTGGGAATTACTCTGCTTTTGTTCAAATCTTGCTTTAAACATCAAAATTAAATGTTATTTTAGTAACAAATTTGTTTCTAATTATTTTATTAAAAAAACTGGCTAACCAGGTTTTCTTTTTCTGCCGTAAAACGGCATTGTCTAAATGGGCTCTACTCGAGGTATTCCAAAGCTGGTTTCAGAAAAAAGTCGAATAATCGATCATCTTATGTGGGGCTCACAAAACACAGACGTATGAATCATCTAGAAAATTTGTATAGAAATCATATAAAAAATTGTGTGGTTTTCCTACAAATATTTTAGATTCTTCGCTCGCTTGTGTTCTATAAACCACATATTACTATTTAAAATTTTGTGTTGTTTATTTTTTGTTTTTTTTTTTTGTTAAATAAAAAAATTGTACCTACCTCTTATTTTTAATGTTATTGTATTTGTATTAGCTTGCTGGATATGAGACTAGCGCAAACAAAAAGTCTTAAAAAATAACTCTGCATTCTTTGCACATATTTTTATAATGATTCATTTAATTGTTATTTAGATCTCCATGTTTCAAAGATCATTGAATATGTTTGAGACCAGAATGTAAATACAGCAGTACATGCCAAGAAAATCTATATTAACAAGTATATCTTTGTCATAAAAGACAATCTCTTACATAAGACTTTGCACAACAAGTGGTTTTCTTTCCAAGAATTTCATTAACAATTATCATAATACGACTGTGCACTGTCATAATCTTAGATTGCTATAGAAACTGAAAATAATTTAAATTCCTCAGGTAAAACAGTTAAAACAATCACACACTCACATGCTCATGCATGTCTGCAGTATTCAAGAGAGGGAAAATCAAAAGACTTAAGTAATAAACTTGCGATAGTTACAGTTGGCCCTGAACGAAACATTTGAATTCATGTTAATCTTTACAAAAAGATGCTAAAAATTCAACTTTAAACGAATTTAAATATTATTATTAAGCTGCTAAAATTTATCTAGGATAGACACTTTGAACAAAATCTGATTTTATTACAAAGAAAAAACCAAAAAATAACAAAACATATACAGCCAGTTCGCCGATGTGGAAAGGATAAATTCATTCTCATTCTAGGCGAAAGAGAATTGATTTGGGTTTTTTTTCTAACTTTATTCTATGCGAACGATGTGTCAAAATTCTATTAAAATATTATATAAGTACATGCGAACGAATAATAGTGACATATACAAACCCAAATTGATTCGAATGTGAGTGACAAGCTTTTTTCGCATACATTTTCATTCGATATCGCCGAACAGGCAGTTAGTATCTTTAATATTGACAATATTGACAATGATATATTGCCTTATTAAAATAAATAAAACAATGATATATAGCAAGGCAATTTTAATAGGTAGTAGCACTACAATAAATGCAACACCCAAAAATAATACATGTATTTTTTTGGCAAAAATTACCAAAAGTTGGCAAAATTTTGTTTTACTTCTGTTTGAAAAAATAAGGAAGTCTATGTGTGTGAACAAAATTTTGATAAATTTATGCCAAAGATACGAAAGACAGCTGTGCTTTCCTACTATTACCCAGGTTCGAAAATATTTTTCAAACCTTTCCAAATCTACTGATGATTTGGATAGCTCTTTTAAAATAAAGACAAATATGCAACATAAAACCAAGCTTCATAACAGGCGTATATTAGCTTATACTTTGATCATGAACATGATACACTTTCATTACGAGTAAATGATACTTTCAATGTGAGAAAATAGCATTCATAGTCTACAAGAGAATTATCTAAAAGAATCATATATGATACGATGAGAAGTGTTTTGTCTTCCATCCGTCTTTTGTTACTGGTGTTCCTATTTTCTATATTGCACCGGAATAGGTTGCAAACTGTGTACACGTGTCTTTATTTATTTTTTGTTTCTTTTTTTCACTGTTGTTCGTATTTTCTATATATGTTCACTATTAACTTCGTATGAAACCAAATTGCACCGGAATAGGTAGCAAGCATTTTCTTGTTTTTTTCTCATTTTTCACCGTGTTCCGTGTTTTCTTTATATGTTTAATATTAATATTATTTTCAATACATTTCATTACCTTGTGGTGTGGAAGGTGTTGGACTAAATTTTGCTAATCTGAACAGTGTCGAAGACACTACATTTTAAATGCTGCAATCAGAGTTTGTTTTAGTCTTTCGTGTTGTTATTGTTAACGAACACTACTACTTCTTTTCTTCTCATTATAACCTATTTTCCTAGTTCTAGTACAATGCACTGCATATGTAGGGGTTATCCCCTGAGTACTAGTCCAAGATAAAAAAAAAAAAATATGATACGATTTTCTGATTTATTTTGAAATACAAATATTCGACAGTTATCTAGAGCAATCAAAAGTGGAATAGAAATTTTAAACAAATTTAAGAATAAGCTAAATATCAAAACTAAGCTTCTGCTTTACCAATCATTGATTCATTCACATCTCACATATTTACCAATGATTTATGGATGCACAAAGAACTCATCGCTGCAAGCACTTCAGTCTGCACAAAATAAATCCTTAAAAATTGCTTTCAACCTACCCATACGCAACAGCACTTTAGATTTATATAATAATTGGGCAAAAGTAGTCCTTTCTATTAGAAGGCTATATAAGCAACAGTTGCTGATATATGTGTTTAATTCAATATGGAATTCAATATGAATTTGAACAATTTAGGGGCGTTCCACAACTGTTTTTTGGAATGCCAAGGTTGGGGTGGGTCAACCGCGGGCAAAATTCCACCTGTCTGCCTGCGAAGTTTGAACTGTGGTGGCGGATGAGAACCTAACACTGCTACAGCGAGTCTGTCGACATTTCCTGGGACGCTACAACGAACTGACGCCCAGGCCCGCGAGCATAGCCGCGCACGGATTGAAAAGTTGCCAGTGTGTAGCGTCACCAGAAGTATACCAACCGCCACATGAACAACCGGACCTAGGGGAAGTTCTTCTTCTTTTTAATAAATAAATTATTTTCGGCCAGACTATGGGGTGAACTCATAAGAGCAAAATGTGGATGATGAAATTATTATCATCAAAGGAGGAATATCGAAACACGACAGTAATTTTTGGCACATACGAGTAGAACAACAAGGCAGTGGACTCATTTAACCATCGCAAGGTGTTGTCTTGAGTTAACAAATTAAAAGATTGGCTATTCCGGGCGTAAAGAATATAACTTATTACCGACTGCTCTCAAAAATACACTAATTTTATCAACTTATAAAACCAAACTAAAAGACCATTTGATAGAAAATGTCGAAAGGCTTCTTATATTATGAAGCTTATAAATTGTGCACTCATTGTATCTTATATGATCTCATTCTATATTATTTTAACACTTTAGTTTTATTGATTATAATATAACACAAATTATTCCTTTGTAATTGGATTTTTATTTACTTGAAAATACTTATATATATATATATATATATATATATATATATATATATATATATATATATATATATATATATATATATATATATATATATATATATATATATATATATATTTATGCATTCAGTTCCCTTTCTGGTCATTTTTTACGCGTTTAGACCCCTTTTGGGTCATTTGGGTTCTTTTAGGTCAGACCTGAAATGGTTTATATATCTTGGGATCCCTTTCAGGTCAGATCCCTTTCAGGTCATTTTTTCAGATTTTTTTGTTTTAATTGTTATATACTCCAGAACGTCAGTATATCAATAAAAATTCTTAATTTTTCGTATATATGCGTTATTAACCTATTATTTATTGATTTTAAGATAGCAAATTTTTATGAAGAGGTACCGTACGTTCTTATAAAATAAGCGAGTTTTAAAAGGTTTTGACGTTTTTTTTCTTGATATGACGGCGTTGAACAAATCTTGCGCATGGAGCTTTGGTGTATTATTTTTAACACTTGTGAAAACGGAGCATTTGATACTTCAAAAGTTTGTTCCATTAAAAACTGCTTTCTTGTTTATTGATAATTATAGATCACACACCATTTTCATCGAGAGTGCAATTGAATTAATTAAGTATGTACATATGTATGTATGTTTCATAAGTTGGTGTGCATTTTATTATGTTTTCATATTAATAACAATCTTGGAAGAAAAGTGCATCCAAAATTGCTTTTTACATAGACGTATTAAAAATGTCGAATACGTACAGATTTTATTCTTTCACAAGGAAAGTCAAAACTTCGAACATACGTACATACATACATATAGATATTATGTATATTTTTTAATTTTTTGCCAGCATGTGGTATTTTTCATGTTCGCCGCATTTATTTTACAAGTTTTGATCATCCACATACAACCACTGCCGGCTGATACAAATAGAAAAAAACTATTAAAAACGGTACTTGATAATCGGACTTCAGCTGCTGTTAGAAGTCCTTCGTTGGATTAGCTGCTCTGAATCAAATAGAAATGAATATCATAATTGATCCTTAAACGACGGACCTACACATGTAAAAAGTGAATTCTCTCAAGCAGAGCGAGTGTTTATAGCCTGTTATTAACATATTTATTCCTTTCTAGTTTCACAAAGAGTGGCAGTCGTAAAGCAGCTTTGGGCTAGGGAACAGCTCTCGCGTCATCGTAATTATTTCTTAAGTGCGGTCAGGCTTGTCGTTGTTGTTTGGCCTTCAAGAGTTTTGCGTTTCACTCTCTGCCTCAACTAACTGTATAAGTTTGCAGTTTTTTTGAGGCACTTCGTTGCTAACCATGCGGTAACTTCCTATGCGAAGGCATATGGGTCGGTACAGCTAGTCACAGCGCCGCAAAAAACTACTGTTAACACCATCGTGGGCATAAGGTCTGTGTTTCTCCGCCCACGCTGTGCATCCTCTACTTTGCAAATCTATATGCAAATGTATAGTTAGAAACACAATACAAAGTGTGGGCCATAAATCGCCTGACATATCCCAAGTTTTTTAAATTGCATTTAGAATTTTATTAACATCGTTTGGATATTTTAAAAAGGACTTGTAAGGAGAGTAACATATTGAAATATTGTTCAAATGCAACTATACTTTTCTATTGTATTGAAATATTATAAGCATCAATAATAAATTTAATCTTTGTCTTATTCGGATTCTTCAAACGTTGGTGTTTTTTAAAAAGAAGTTATTTAAGAAGAATTAAATACGATTGAAAGCGTTCTGGCCTTAATTATAAACACAAAATTTATTGACAAATGCATTCGATCCAAAGGATAAAAAAACTTATTCATCAAATTGTTTTGCCAGAAACCCCAGAAGAAGTCAAAACCAAATAAAGAAACGATATAAAAAACTATTTTCATTTCATTTATTTACAAAAATATGCAATACAAAGCCTCAAGGGCCAATATAATTATATTACATTACAGCAGCATAGCCTGAGTTACTCAGGCTGAGTATACAAAAATGTTTAAAACAAAAAATAATAAATATATTAAATAACTAATAAAAATAAAAAAACTAAATCAAGAATACCAGTTCCCCAGCTGAAAAACTAAGAAAGAAAACATTAGCGCGGAATGAACACGTCCAAATCAGTGGGACAACCAAAGAGAGAATACTTGTCGAATAAGTTATGTGAATTTTATTAATTTTGGGAATTTCGACAAAATAATTTCGCTACAACTTTTTTTACATACATATATTTTTCTTTACATACGTACATTAAACTTAACAACCGATTTTGTGTCAGGCACGAAAAGTGATAAACATACCTTTTATTAATTTATTACTCGACATATGTATATAAATCAGTCTAGAATATATCTACTTTGTGAACTGAACGTAGTTGCCCTCGAAAAATATTGAATAATTATTCGAGCTTCCTATATTCCATAAACTTTTTTTGTCAAAACAACATGAAAAAAGCTGATAAAGTGAGCATATTTTTGTTGTACTGAGGAAAAATGGAAACAAAACTTTCGTATAAATACATACTTAAATACCAAATAACTACATATTTAGACGATAGTTTTTTAATCATATTCATATTTTATTTATTTTTAAAACTAACTTTTAAAAGCTCTGTAATTTTTACGTACGATGAGTGAAAAAATTTTGAAGAAAAGGAGTTGTAAAAAGATGCATGCACGTTGTTTTGGTTATTGACCAAAAATAGACCCTGAGTAAAAATCATGAACCAAATTGTTTGGAAAAGAAAGTAAGAGAGAGAAAAAACGCATAGTTTCTGTTTCCACGTTTCTTTTGTATTTCTTTTAACATTCAGTTTCTTCAAACAATTTCATTCATCGCACTTCTTTTTTGTACAAAAAATTTCTGAGAATTCGATATTAAAATCCTGGGTACTACAATACATATGTAGACACATCGATATGTATCGTGATATAAATTGCAAAGTGGATTCATAATTTTTCCAACATTTTTTAAGTATAAAAACTTTAGTAAATAATAAAAAAGTAATTACAATTGTATTGAAAAACGAAACTACCCTAGAAACCAATTTTTTGGTTGTTCACAATTGGTTACCTTTTCACAAGTTGTTATATTTTACCGAAAGTTTTAATTTGATATGTGGCCTTTTTCCATTTTATATAACGATACATATGTATGTACATACATATAAATATATCTACATATGTACATATGATGGAAAGATATACACTTATGTAAATACATTCATAGGTATACATATATGTACATGATATGTCTTAATATACCCAGCTAGCAAACGTCGCCAGTCGACGATCCCAACTCTCTTCATGAGATTTCCAGTAAACTTGAAAATGGTAGCTGGGTATATATGTATGTACATATACATGCATATTTTGTGCAAATATAATTATTTCTCTGCACGTGTAAGTATGTATATTTATTTAAAATATTAATAAAGAACAATAAGCCTTTATTATGACGCCGCGCTCTTTATTTCAGGGTTTTAAGTAAAACATGTGTGCAGCAAGGCGCATACATGCCTATTTTCATATCGGCTTGCATTCCACTTTCAAAGATAATGGCTTTGCCACCTAAATATTAAAGAATAATAAGTTATACTCCGATAATATAATATATAAATACGTAACTTGCATTTAGGTTCCTTTCTAAAACATGACAAGCACATTTTCATATATTTTGATCCAATAAGAACTGTACAATATACACACGTAATTGTATCTTCAATTTCTATGTTTTCCACGTTTTGCAATTTAGTTGATATTGCTGTGGCCAGATATGTTACGAGCATTATGTATTGTAATTGCAAAGAATTACTTTACAAATTATAAACATTCGAAGCTTCCATACTCTTGTGTGTTTAAAATTTTCCTCTTTTACAAAATTTTCTTGACTGCACTTGTTGAATTAGACAATGTTCGATGAAATAAAAATGCCGCCAGATTTATTTAAACGAATTCAAACAGAGTTACCAGCTTTCAAAATAATGTCAATTGTACTATATATGGGAAATCTCATTTAGAAATACACATAGTTCATATTGCTGGTATAAAAATGTTTATAAAATTGAAAAATATAAGACAAAATACTTTTCTTTTAAATAATTTTATTATACATGCTATGGTACTTTTATATATATATATATATATATATATACATATAAAAATGGAATAAAAGTTTATCTATGTATGTACGTACTCACATAACTTTGGGTTTGACAAAATTCAGAATTTTAGGAAATATTCGTTAATTGTTAAAAATTGCAAATGCCGTTTTTTCCATATACAACATTAATCTACATAAGTATTATCTATATAAGCCGATAGCGATTATCAGAACACACAAATTGTTAAAAACTTACTTACGTCCGTTGCTTTTCACTTTTGTGAATCAATGCAAAATAATGTGTATGCGCCAAAAACGAAAATTTTCTTGTGTTCTTGTACATATGATTTCAAATCTGAATTGTGTATAACTAATTTTTACCGGAAAAGCTACAAGTATTTTCTTTCATAAATTTATATTAAAACAAAAACGAATTGTATAATTCCATTGCTTTAGTACCATTCACTGATAAAGCTACCTTGAAACAATTGAGCCGTTTCAAACTATTCTTTTGCACTTTGTCCGCTTTTATATTTAGACAAATGATGAGCACACATTTTTTGATTCTCTTTTGCTCTTGCCTGAACGTTTCACATTTGAGAAATTTATACACAGGCAGAAATTTATCGTTTCTCTCTTATTTCTATTTCATAGTTGCTTTATTTTAAGCCATGATGCAACTATTGGGTGGCAGCATTATAGTTGTTGTACTATATACATAATATTTTGTTTGAGAAGAGAGTGAAAAGAGGTACAGTACAAACTTGACCGTACTGTCAAGTTTAAAATTAAACGTCAAAAAATATTAAAATTTGAATGCAAAAAAACTTAAACTCGACTACACAAAGCAATCATGTATGAATTTAACTGCAGGTTCAAAAGGAAATTGAAGAAAAACTGATGTATGGAAACTGTATGGTATGAGAAGAATGAAATGAAACACCAACCGGGGTTGTCGTTTTTGGTAATTTTCAACCAATATTGATAACATTTTTCTTCGTATACGAATATATTTTTCACTTTGCTTCCTTTTTTCACAAAAGAAATAGAGATATAAATATTTTTTATGCTTAATCAAACCGCGTTTTTAAAATTGTTTACCACTGCTGCTTATCTACTCATCATACGTTAAGGGCGGGTCAATTTTCAATGCAGGTAGACGGCTATTGTGTTCAGGGAATTTGCTCACCATATGAAGTTCATAGGACATAAATTGTTTTATGAATTGTTATACCCTCTATTCTGTTTAATAATTTTTATTTTTTTATTTCTACAATGAAGGTAAATTGTTATACAATTCTAAACATTACTCGTATTACAATCAAACATTTTCTTGAATTTATTGAGATGACAAAATTTACACATACATTCACAATGTTTGAATAAAATCAAAAAATTTAGATATTCGTGCAAACATGCTTCAAATATTTGTACAAGCTAGCAAACACCCCCATAGACAAACAAAAATGTTTGTACGTACCTAAAATTTTCACATGTTTGGCAAGCAGTTTGTGTGTCCATTTTACCCATTATACATTCATACAACTGCAAGTTGCGAGCTCACTTGCAAGTGATTTCGGTTGCCAGTGTTTTTTTCACGTGCAAAAGCAACAAGTGTGTTGCCCATAGATTTTTAATTTTAATGAGTGTTTTACAAAAAAAAAAAAAAATCTTAATATATTGATATTTTTAGTTATATGCAAAAAAATATAACTGATTTTTTTGTTTGGTATATAAATTTATTATCTATATTGTGAAAAATTTATATACGTAATATAATTTCTTTGTAATATTGCTATGCTAAAACTTTAACAGCACATACATTAAAAGCACATGTAGTACAAACGTACAACGTTTGCTTTCTACGACATTTTGAAAACTAAAATTGCCAATTGCAAGTGATTTCATTATTTTTTCGATGCATTAGTCGATAATACGTACATACAACTTGTGACAAGTTACCTGCATACGTAATCTCAATGTTAATATAGGAATATAAACTTTTATATTAATTGAAGTTTATTATAGCTTAGTAATAATTTTTTAATATGCATACATACTTATAAGGCTTACATTTGCTTTCCTGCTATTTATTATTTTTCAAAATACATACACACATACATAAACTGCAATATTCATTTGTGTGGTAATGCAAATTAAAATAAATTTAAATGTTTTCCTACGTGAAACAAAATATATTATTTGATTATATTTTTGCATATATGGCAACTTTTTGAAGAATTTTAGTTAAAGTAATTTTTTGTAGTGGCAACAGTGCATAAAAAAGAGACACTATCAAAGCAAATTAATAACGGGTGGAATTGAGAGCACAGCTGATTACTCTTTTAGTAGTTTCGTCATTGCCGGATATCAATGGAATAATTAAAGAAACTTGAAAAATAATTTAAAACATTTTTTTTTTAATTATGTATTCTAGCTTGTGAGCCAGATACGATCCAGAATTCTCCCCAATCGAGCTGGCCGTTTTCACCTTTCCAAGCTCTATGATATGAGACTTTAATTTTCAGGAAATAGTTTCGTTGTACGAAATAATCAAACGATTTTTTTTTCTTGCAAATATTCTTTTATTATATTTTTTGAATTCCTTTTTGTGTTTATATTTTTTCCCTGACATTTGCAAAAGATTTTTTTTGCAATGTTGAATTTATTTTTCCACTGCATTTACCTGGTATGAATTCGCCGTGGACACAAAAAAGTTCATTAATGTGCTAGAACACACGAAAACTATATTTAGTCCGATCTTTTCATCAAATAGGAGACTAATTTATCTGCCGTAATATGTATACACAGCAGTGTGTGTATTAATGGCTATGTTTCAAATTTTTGACATTATACGGGAAGTAAATATATTTGCAAATATATTAAAAAACAGTTTTCATATAATTTCCTAATTTCTTTTTGTTATTATTTGTAACTTTTTGCAGTAATATGCATATGTTTCATTATCGTTACTGCGTGTTTTAAAAGCTCTGTCTTACCAAAATAGGACGCTTCAATTTGACAGCTTGTTCTTTCTTTAATATTTTGATGCATGAAAAAGCTACAACAATAGTCTGCGAAGAAAAGTCTGAAAATTAAAATAAATTGCAAAGCAGAGCTAAATTATATATTTTAGCACGTACATTTTGCAATAAAAATCGAGGGTCTCACACTACCACAAAAACTGGCAATGCTTAACAGACGGAATAAAAATGATAACAAACGTTACTACACAACTTTAAAATTAAACTTTCAAATGTATATTTTGACATTATCTCTGAACATCTTTTTTTGCCTAATATAGCAACAAATGACAGTAAATATATTTTAGGAAAAAAACTCGTAAAACAAATTTACCTACAAGTAGAAAAGGCATGACTTAAATACGTTTAAAACAATCATCGTCAAAATGTAGTGTAGCAACTTCATGTTAAGTGTAGACGGCAAGTTAAGTCAGGTGTAGACCGCAAATTACCTTGTACCAATTATCAAAAAAATAACCCAAGCTTAAAAACTAACGGTATCATTCAGCTAAATTGTAGTTGTTCATTCTAGAAAGTGCGTCAAATGGTGTTGGTTGCATCAGCAATTTTCGTGTTCGTGGCTGTATAATATTGTTTAAAGCGTTTTATAAAGTGTACCGTGTAAAATTATATAAACTCAGTTAAAAAGGACTTCAAGTGGTGTTATAATTTGTATAATTATATAAAATTTATAATTTTTGCAAACATCGTAAGTATTTCTTAGGAATATTTGTCACGTTATAAAATTGTGAGTCGTAATTCTCTTCACTATGCAGATAACAATTCCATAGCAAAGTGAGGTTAAGTTTTCTTCTATCGGTGGGTTTCAAAAAAATACTGATCTGTAATAATTTTCGGGTTATAAAAGGTAAGTACTCCTTAGAAATGTTATTATATTATTTTCAAACTGTACTATATCATGTATATATTTATTTTAATTTTCAGATAGCGCAAGTAACTTGAAATTTTAATTTTCGAACCAGCAGTTAGTAAGAAGCTAAAACTAAAATTCCCTCCTAACCTAAAAAGTAAGTACATACATACTTTTAAAATTATGCGCAGCATCAGCTATGTCATAGAGTTCACTTTTGTTTAGGAACAGAATTCCAACCGCTTTTTTGTGCTAACAAACAACTTTTATATACATACATATGTGTGTATACACATACATATGTGATGCACATGCCTATGGCCTTTACTGCATTTTTAAGTAAATCCTGAACACCTTTTAAGTCAAAGTTTTTTGGCACAAAATAACTTTAAAAATATTTATTGACAACATTAGTCCCAAAGATTAAATAAAGGTGCATATTTTCATTAAATTGTAACAAAATGGTTTTGCCATAAAATCCAAAAGTTTGACTACATTGACTGCCTGATAAAGAAACGATATAAAAACCAAGTTTTCAAATAAGTTGTCATTTTTATTAGTCTCGGAAATTTATAAAATTATATCGTTACAACTTGATGTAATTTCTTTTACATATGTAGTGTGTATATACATAAAAATCCATATCGCTCATTTATTGCAACATAGTCATGTCTCAAAAAATGTGATTTTCAACGTAACAATTCAGAACTGTTAACAGTACCACCTTTTATGTTGTGCCAAAAATTTATTCAAGTTACTTTCAATCTGTTTCCTTTAGGAGATATTTAAAAAAAAAAAAATTCTAAGACTAAAAATTTGAAATGTGTTTTCCTCGAAACGAGCTTTCTTGAGTTATGAATGCGTTGCAATAAAAGAGCGATATGTATTTTCTTACACAACATACGGATGTATGTGTATACATGTTAACAAATTTCAGAGTTAGCCTTTGTTATTTATGTTATATTTTTTAACAAATGGTAGAAATTCTTTTTGTTTTGTTCAACGTTTATTGTCGTTCAAGATTCTTTTTTTATTTACTATTATGTAGTACCTACCCTACTTAAATATAGCGCTACAACAAGTAAGAAAAATTTCTACCAAATCCCATATTTTCCCATTTTTAACTAACTATTAGTTACTAGAAATATGCAAACAAAAAGAACATTTTGAAAAAAATCATAAACTGCTTTTGATAGTGCAGGTAAGCAACAAGAGGGAAAATATGAAGAGTGCACATTTTTAGTAAATATAACATAAATGAATATATCATAATACACATGCGTAAATATATAAGCATGGTATATACCTGCTCGTATGTGGATTTTGTTGAGATCATGGAGAATCACAAACGTACGAATATGTATGTACATATGTATGTAATTATATATTTTTATTACTATCTTTTTAATTCAAAACATACATTTGTATGTTTGTGAAGCATAAAAATAATATGTATTATAGACGTGCTTTGGTTTCTGTGATATTACTTGTTTTTCTCTTTTAGGAATTTTTACATATTGAAATATAAAAATAAGCAATACTCAAAGTGAATCGACAAATAGTAAGCGAAATCATTAATCGTTCTGAAAATACACATTTTAATACCGAAATTTGACTTTCCATCATGTGGAAAGAACGGTCTTAACCACAAAACATAATTGCAACTTTATAGGAGAAGAAAAACTCGTAATATATAAACTGTCAGCCGGTTTACAAATCTCGACAGAGTGCTTGTGTTCGTAATCAAAGCGAAAGAAAATTTATTTGGGTTTAACCAACTTTATGCTATGCAAACAATGTGTCAAATTTCAACTAGCTGGTTCGTTCGTTCGCACAAATACACTTATAACAAAAACAACGTTTAAAATTTTGTTATTGTTTTAAATGGAATTGTGCAAACGAAAGAACAGCTTCCTTATCCGTGAACTGCCACTAATATACATGAATACATACGTATGAATAATGGTGAGAGAGACAAACCACAACTGCTTCCAATGCAAGCCACTAACTTTCTTTACCAATTGATAAACTGGCTATGTATTCATCAACATGTCGTTTTTTGTACAATAAGCTATAAACCTTTTTTTTATTAAATAATTCCATTAAATATTTATGACGAGATGCATTTGTATGAAATCTATTAGAATCACTAAGAAACTCAAATTCGGGAAAAATGTGAGTTGGTGCCTTTCTACATGAGGGCAACGATATGTTAGTTTGCCTATTTAACTTGCTCCGACTTCGCCTTAGATTTTAGTTAACAAACCAATTGTTAATTTAGAAATAACTTTACTTTAGTTGAACAGCTGTTTCAATTAATGCAATAACTATTTATTATTATTTATTAAGATTTCTTTAAATTTGCCTTTTTAGTTTCGTCAAAAAACAAAATAAAGAATCAAATATGTTTTCACTGGTTGAATATAATAACGCTGACGAAATTGATGTGGTTCCTAGTAAAACGGTTATAAAAAAGGGTGACAAAAATTTATGTTCCGTAAAACATAGAGCAGGAAGATACGAAGCCAAAGTTTTAGTTGCAAGTGGTAAGCTAATTCACTTTATATTTTCATATGTATATAAATGTATATTTTACTATACATACATGCTATGTGTTTCAGAGACTAATAGCCAGTTCGCCGATGTCGAAAGTATAAGTTCATTCGCATTCTAGGCGAAAGAAAATTGATTTGGGTTTTTTCTAACTTTATTCTATGCGAACGATGTGTCAGAATTCAATTAAAATACATAAGTTCATGCAAACGAGCAATAGTGACATAGACAAACCCAAACTGATTCTAATGTGAGTGACTAGATCCCTTTTGCATACCATTTCATTCGATATCGCTGAACAGGCTGAAAGCTTTTTACATGTTTCCCCTTGCAAAGTGTTTCCTTGTTAAAATATTAAACATTATCAGAGTGTATTATAATTGGGAAATAAAATAACACCTTTGTGGAATGCCAAAAATTATTGTATCTTATGGCGTTTTCTTTTCTAACAAAAATGTTACAATTATTGTGCCCTTTGCCCGTTTTTGTGTTCTTTTTTTAAAATAAATTTGAAAAAAAAAATTGTTGTGCAAATCAATTCCATTTACTGTGTGTGTTCGAGTCTCCTGACCAGCTGTCAAAATTTATATTTGTAGATTTTTTGAAAGGAGACCGTTAATAATTTCTAAAATTGTATTTAATTTCATTGAACCTGGTAGTTGAATAAAAATCTTCCAATTCAGTTTATGAAGTATGTGGCCAAGAAACAATTCAATTGAAAGACTCAACAATTGAATTGAAACGTGTGTGAGCCGCTTTATCCGGTATAACAGCCTGCATACACATAGCATTTTTATTTCAAATTAATTTTAAAGTGTAAAGTACCGAGTACCTAGGTACTCATAATATCTACAATACTAAATATATAACAATACTAAATAAATAACAGCAGTCTGTAAAATTAAAGAAACAAAAACATTTCAGAGGTTAAAACTAGAAAAATATTAATATAATAAAAAATGGATCTAAGTGTCAATTTAATTGCTCCCCTAAAAGTTTTAAACACATTCATGCAAGTAAATTTGCCGGAACATCATTTGGCATTGAAGCAGCCAGATACTGTGTTGCTTAACTCATTTCCACTAGACGTCTTATTTTACCTCTGTTGGTCGTAAGTTACACAAAAATAAATTTAAATTAAGTTAAAAAAAATATATTTTTATTTTTAACTTAATTTAGGAATATTGTTTTGTAAACATAAACGCAAAACACCTGTTTGCATAATTATTGCAAGTAAAAATGTTACTTGCAAGAATTTTTCAGTCTCCCAATTTTGTACGCGCTTTTGACGTTCTCTCGTTGCAAATTTTTTGGGTTAATGAACGCTTTCTAGTAACAATTGTTACAAATTTGTGAATATTTTTAAATAAAACACTTTCTTCAAATACACTTTTGTTTTTTGTTTATGTCAAAATAACATGATACTGTTTTAAGTGTTCTATAAGTGCTACTACATTTACGTTGCAGTTACAATTTCTGCGGTCGGCTAAATGAGCCTTAACCCGTCTTAGAAATCAGGTTAGCATTTAAAAATGTTGCCTAATCACATGTAATATTTTATTTTTAAGAAAAGACAACGCCATTAGATTCAATCCTGACTAACACTTTAACAATTGTCAGTAGTCAATTAAAACTACAAGGCACTTCTTATTTGTTTGTGAACCTCAATTTAGTTTTAAAGCTATGTTGAATTTTAATTCTAAGTTTCCATATTATTACAAAAATTGCTGTATTTCATAAATTATCAAAATAAAATATTGCTTAAATTCTTAATATGACAACTTTTTATAATATAATAGGGAAAAGAGATAGTACATAATGCACAATATAAGTATTAGTACATAATGCACAATATAAGTATATATGTATTGCTCTTTGTTTCGGAACAATTTCAGTTTGAAATGGTTTAAATTTATTTGTTTTGTTCCAAACCAATTGAACTATGTTGCCAGCTACTTTAATTTTTCAAGTAAAATTGAACTGAACTGCCTCATAATAATATATGTATAATAAAATGCAGTGTATAATGTTTTATATTGTTTATTATAAAAACTAAAAGTAAACAACGTACGTATACGTATTAATTAACATCATGTAATATACATATAAAAGTAAACAACTTTTAAATATTTTGTTATTGATTGTACTGAAGCTTATTTCAGTAATTAACAAGCTGCCATCTCGTAACATAGTTTTTTAATTTGGTAGCATTGTTCGAGAACAAATGTTCGAAGTGATTCAATCGTTTCAGAACAAATTCTCAAAAATCTAAAATTGGTATATATTGTTCCAAAACAATGGAACTATACAGATAATGGAATTATGTTAGAATGTTAAAAATACGTATTTTTGATGCGAAGTAAGCCGAGAGAAACGTGTAAATAGCTGAGTCTCCCATCATATGCATAAACGTACATATACAGTTTGTAAAAAAGTATTTTTAAATCTAAAGAAAACTCAAAACTTTCAGCGTAATTTTAATTTTTAAGTAAAACAATTAAATTTTATATTTTCTTTTTATTTATATAAAAATTAAAATTTAATAACAAACTAATAACCTAAAAGAAATAGTTCAGTTTGTATGCTGTAAAATAAATGTTTTCAAAATTGTTCTAAGTTTAAAAAATACTTTCAACAAGTAAGAGTGTAGTATATTCGGCTGGGCCGAATCTAAAATACCCTTCACGATAGTCACGAATATGTATAGTATATTAAAAATGTGACCTGAATATTCTCGGTTATATATGAATCTATATCGGAATTTTCTATTTTCTGTATTTTAGTAACCTTCTTTTATAACAAGAATTGCTTTTCAGCAAAAAAAAAAAAAAAAAAATTTAATGAAAAAATCGGTTCAGGCTATATCTCGGGTATATATGGACCGATATCGAAAATTTTAATTTTCCATATTTATATAACCTTATTTCATTACCAGAACTGCTTTTGAGCACAACAAATTGTTTAAGTACGCTTACGCGACATTTTCATGAAAAACCCGATTTGGGCTATACTCGGGTACATATGGACCGATATCGGAAATTTTTATCTTCCATATTTATATAACCTCATCTTATTACCAGAACTGTTTTTCAGCAAAAAAAAAATTGTTGTTTAAGTTCGCTTACGCGACATTTTCATGAAAAACCCCGTTTGCGCTATATCTCGGGTATATATGGACCAATATCGGAAATTTTCATTTTCCATATTTATGAAACCTAATTTTATTACCAGAACTGCTTTTGAGCAAAAAAAAGTTATTTAGCTTCGCCTATGCGACATTTTCATTAAAAATCCGATTTGGGCTATATCTCGGGTATATATGGACCGATATCTGAAAAAAAAAATTTTTGCCTTTAAGTCACCATGCTTAATAAGTGTGTGAAGTTTGAAGCAAAACGAACAACTTTTGTTTTCAAAAATTTTCATACAAAACTGCAAAAAAAATGGCTTTTTTCGGAATTTTGAATATATCTCAGCTATACGTGGACCGATATTACTGAATTTCAATAGCAAACCCATGAATCGATGGGGTAAAGGAATGGTGAAAGAAAAAAGTTTCTAAGTCTAATGGTTTTCTCAGAAACGGTATTTCAACAGCGGACAGACGGAAATCGCTTAATCGACTTTTCCATTAATTCTGATTCAGAATATATATACTTTATAGGGTCGCAGAAAAAAACTGTAGAAATTACAAACGGAATCACAAACTTATATATACCCTTTACATTTTTGTGAAGGGTATAAAAAGGGGAAATTTATTTTGCTGCTAATAGTGTGCCTTTCTTTAGCTTCAACTACAGCTAACCACCTACCATTGATTGGATTAATTTGGTATATCATATTCTTTTGGTTTTTTTACCCCATGTTCGTTGATAAATGTTACTGACTGCATTTTGTTTTTTGGAATCCTTTTTTCTTTAAGTAGACCGACAAATTTTCTACTTTGTGCTGGAGTATTAATTAGTTTTGTGGAATTATATAATAACCAGGATCTACAAATATACGATTTATATTTTGGGTCATCGTGGTAGTACAGCATCACATTAGTCTTGTCACAGGAGGAAAATAAATAGGCTCAAAGCCAAATTTGCAACTTTTCTCAATGCGAGGAAAGAAGATTTTTTCTGGCAATTCATGAAAATTATTGATGGTTTTGTAGCATGTATGGAACGGTTTAATGAAAGATATGTGCTTACTCCACATTCGTTGCTGACGTGAAGTGCAATTCCTCTAGTACTAGAAAGTCTCATCAATAATTTTCAAAATTTGACTTTCAATTCGCTAAGCTATTTTCCTTGGTCTGCCTGGTGTGGTTTATGTTTAATTCCGATCACTTGTTGCGTAATGTAATAAATAAACACTACAAATTAATACCATGCTTCTGACAAACAGTCAAAAAATGTGCAAAAACTAACGGTTCTTTTTCTTTTTGCTATTTTGAAAACATTTTTTTGCAACATTCAAAGTAAATAAAATTATTTTATAGCATTTTTTTGTATACATATTTCAAATTTTCGGCGACTTGTCGGCAACATACCAGACAACAGTTACATATGAGAAAACTACAAAGTATGTGATTTTGTTGGTGTTGTCCTACATTTGAATTGAAATTCTTAAATATAATAAATAATATTTGAAATAATATTTGTTTTGAAAAGATTTTTTACAAACTATAATTATATGTATGTATATATGTACATTAAATTTCATTCAGATAGTGTATGTTTATATTTTTAATTTTCTAGATGATAAGAAATATTTATTTAAATTAAAAACCAAGCGCCGGCAAAGTTTTATGAAAGCAATGCCCGAAAAGTCAGAACCAATATTTAAACACCCAGCAATTTTAACCGAAGGTAAACAAAACTTACATTCAGAATCAATTTCTGAAAATACTTCACAAGTATGTGTACGAAACACTTTTCAACAAAATTTTGAAATATTTTTGAAGCCTGAATCAGTTTTCGAAAATGTTCAGAAAAAACGTTTAAACATCACACTATCTTCTTCTATAAGCAATGACACTGAACATGTTGAACAGAAAGTTTCATATGTGCCATCATATTCTTCTCCAAATACTTCAAAGTCAATATTAAAACCGGTTGCAATTTTAAATGAGCAAAATGCAAAATATATCAACTCAAAAGAAATTTTAACATCTCCGTCTGAGCATCAAAATATTCAGCTTACACAACCATCTCAACAAAATTTAGAACTTTCCTCTCTAGACTCTCATGGGGTAAATAGAGTTGAGTATTTAAAGTCACCTTGTATACAGGATATTACATCTGAAAGAATTCATCAGAATAGAACAGACATTAGCTGCTTAGACGAAATCACTACAGAAGAATTTTCAAACACCGATAAAAACTTAAACGTTGTACACAATAGCACCGAAAATAGCAACTTTTCACAATGTAATAATACTCTTGTCACAAACGAAAGCTTTTCAGAATATTTGCCAGATACGACTAATGATGAAATACTTCAAAATGATAGCTCTAACTTTGAAAATGCCTGTAATAATGTACTTGAAAAAAGCGTTGACATAATTACGTCTCCAGTAGATATTAGAAAGGTTGAAGTACCATACAGCAGCAAAACCAAAAAATATTTTTGTGTTTTCTGTAATACAATGCAAACCAAATTAGTACGACATTTTCTTCTTAAGCACAAGAAGGAAGAACAAGTAAAGAAATTTTCAAAACTGCCCAATAAACACAAAGACCGTTTACAAATTATTAGTCAACTTAGAAAAGAAGGATGTTTTTTGCATAACACAAACAAGTCGTTTAATACAGGCATTCTTATAGTTAGTCGACAACAACTTTCCAATGCGCAAAACGAAGCAGAAGATTACGTATGCTGTAAAAATTGCAAGGGTTTTTTTTCTAAAAGGACTTTAAGAAAGCATATGCGAAGATGTGGTCGGAACCTGAAAAATGAACGAACTAATTTTGCTTCCAGCAGGAAGCTTACCCAGTATATTCATGAAGAAGCAAACAAAATTCTTAGAACTTTGATTTTTCCCCCATTAAGAACCGAAGAAATTACTAATGTTATACGATATGACGAACTAATAATAAAATATGGGAACAAATTAGCTGAGAAATACACCCTTGTTCACCAACATGAGATGGTGCGATCGCAGTTGCGATTACTTGGACGTTTCAAAATAGCAATTAAAGAGCTGTGCCCAGAGATAGAAGAGCTTAAAGAAATTTATAAACCACAAATGTTTGATAATTGTGTTAAAGCCCTAAGAATTGTAGCAAAGTGGGATGAAACATTAATGTGGTTCCAAACTCCGTCTGTAGCTACATACTTAACTTCCTTAATCAAAAAGTGTGGAAATAAACAACGAACTGAATTTATTAAAATGCAGGATGAGGACGCTAAAAAGAATGTTGATGATTTTTTACTCTTGTGGGAGGAAGAAATACCCACACTAATAAATAAAAAAGCTTTTGAAGATCAGGCTAACCAAAAACGGGATAAAAAAATTATTCTTCCCTCAAGAGAAGACATAAAAAAATTATACAATTTTTTGAAGAATAGAATAATGGAACACATTGCAATATTAGAACAAGATTTCTGCCAGCAATCATGGACTGAGTTGATAAAACATACCCTGATTTTCATACAAATTTTTAATCGAAGAAGAGCCGGAGAAATTGAGAGACTAAAAGTTATTAATTATAACAACAGAGAATTGATTACAGATTGTATTGAAAAGGACTTACTACAAAATATATCTCATGAATCACTTGAGTTTGCAAAGCAGTATGCCAGATTAAATATCCGTGGAAAACTAGGCAGAACGGTCTGCGTTTTATTAAGCCCCCTTGCTGTATCCGCAATTGACACTATTCTGAAATATAGAGAAGTTGCAGGGATTTCTGAGAAAAATGAGTTTATATTTTGTAAGAATACAAAATCTAAACTTTCTAAAGAATATTTTAGAGCATGTCCGTTGCTCAAACAATTTGCAACAGAATGTGGCGCAGAGATACCGGAAAGTTTAAGAGGAACAACTCTTCGAAAACATATTGCCACTTATACGTCGCTTCTCAATATCGAAGATGCAGCAGTTGACAAGCTAGCGAATTTTATGGGCCACCATAAAGATATACATAAAAATGTTTATCGAATGTCCGTTCCGGCTGCTGAAATCACTTGCATTTCAAAACTTTTAACAAGCGCAATAGGCGACGATAATGATGATGAAATCTGCGAAAATGATGGTGAATCATCAAAACATTCTGATGATGAAATTTCGAATGCTGCCATTACTTCGACAGCATCTACAAGTTTTGATTCCAATGGGTCGAAAAGAAAGAAGAGAAGTAGTAAGTAGTCACATAACATCTTAACGTGCAATATCTTTGCATAAGGTGTCTAAAAACATCTTGTTCGTTGAAATTTAAAAAAACTAGTTAATCGTCCGAACGATTAGGACTTTTATTTTCATGCATTAACATTTTGACCAAAATGGTATTGTTAGTAAGAAAATAAATCTGAAAACAGTAATATAAACAATGCTCTAAAGCTTCTGCAAATAAATTGCACGATTCGATGTTGCAAATTCGTAACTTTCGGATTTTATATGAAATGCTTAACATATTGTTGTATATGATTTAATGGTAGACTTAGTCCATTTGTATCATGTGGGAAAAACCCAAGTTGTGCATAAAATCAAGTGGAACAAATCTACCAGTTCCTACTATTAGACTATACTTCATTTTTCTTTTTCTTAACATAAGTAAAAAAAATATTGATTTTTGTGAATAATGAGACAAATCTATTTGTAGCATCGCCTTTTGGTAAAACCAAACGCTCACGCTGGGTTCAAGAAGAAATAGAATCAATACAAACTCATTTCGGATGCCTCAAAAACTTGGAGAAGCTTCCGTCGATTTCTGAGTGTTTAATTGCCATAAAACAAAACGATGCCCTAAAAAACCGTACACCACAACAAGTAAAAACTTGGATTGACAACCAAAGGCGGTATAAGTAAAAAGTACAAAAACATCTTGAATATTTAAAATCACAAAAACTATATTTTCTTATAATTCTATTCTTTTTTCAGAATAATTTTCTTTTTTTGTCTTCATCATTATAAAAAAAAAACTAATCAAGATCTTCAGCTGAAAAATGAGAACAAATAATTTTTGAATTAAGTTTTCTTTTTATGACGATTTATTAAAATCTTTATTGTTTAAAAGGGGTTACCTTCGGGCTTCAATATGGTCAGATGACCATATTGAAGCCCGAAGGTAACCCCTTTTAAACAATAAAAATAATTTTTGAATTTTTAAATTTATTGCGTATAAAAGACATTATTGCATATATGCAATATAATACGAGTATTTTAGACATATGCGTCTAAAATACTCGAAATCAGGAGGCTTATTCTGAATTGTTATGCGAAAGTCATAGCGATGTGCAAATGAATTGAGATGCGAAAGATATTTGGTATTCTGTAAGTATTTCGTATCCGCATTCGAAACTACTTTCAAAATGTGTATGTGTTTACTTTTCCAAAGTAAACACATAAACGTCAAATTTATTTCTTATTTCACAAGTTTTACAAGTTCCAAAATTGAAATTTGAGTAGAAAAAATAAATAGTTTAATTAAATTGAAATGTTGTTTAAGTTGTTTAAGCTTGAGGTCAGTTTTGTTTTTTATATAAAAAATGTTTTAATTATATTCGATATTTCGTCTTCGGAAGACTTCTGCAGGAAAAAATGTTTTTAGTTTGAAAAAAGCTGATCAAAAGCTGATAATACTTTCATATTCATGCTTTGCTAATGCTGTGTTGCTGCCGAATGAATTTTGCGAATATGACACTTGTTTTCGCAATTAAGAATGCCGACTTGCTACCTTTTCGCATTTTAAATGTGAATAAAAACGTACATCGCAATAGAGAATAGCAACTCCTCGCATATTCGAGTAGCATTACCATTCGCATCGCATTTCAGAATAAGCCCCCAGTTTTTCTTGGTTTCACAGCAAAGTAACTATAAAATATACGCAAGTGTCTGTAGTCATTTGGCCAATTGGTTTCACATCACGCGATTACTAAAATATTTATGCGGAAAAGATAAACAGAACATACTAGATTATATTTTTAAAAATGTATTCAGTCATGTAATGGAAACCGATTGTTTAAAAAATGCAATTTTCCACAGGTGGGATGACAAACGATTGCTTTTGAAAATGTGTGGACATTTTTTGATGATTATATTTTAAAAATCACGTATTGTATAAAGTAGAATTAATTAATAATGAAAAATATTTCTAAAAACTGATAAGAATTGATTTCTACCACACATCTGATTATAATTCCAAATAATTTAATCTAAATATGTATGTATTTTAATTAAAAATTACATATGTATTTTAATTAATGTCAATGATCAATCACCCTTGTATCTATAAATTATTCTGAAGTTATATTATATAATAGAAAAAGATGTTGTTCAAAAAAATACTTAATTGCTGGTTTGCCGATCTCAACCAAATTTATATGCTTACATATAATTTATACAATTACATATTATCTGTGTATTAAATGTATATTTACTTTTATTTTTATTTTATGTATACTTTATGTATGTATTTTCGAATGAATTTTTGTAACCAAATGTGTATTTTAATAAATAAAATTTAAATATAAGTTTTGTGGACAAAATATGTTTTTAATTTGGTTCTCATACTTGGTTGTAATTTTCTCATCATTATGGATATACAGGCCTATTCTAAAACTAACGTGATTTCAGAGCACATGCCGTTTCAAAAGCACAAATGTGATTTGTACCTGTTATACAACTCACAATTTTTTGTGATTATTGATGTGATTTATACTCTTTGAAAGCATAAAAAACAGCTGGTTTGGTTTACTGATATTTTTATTTCAGATGGAATTTTATGAGTCGCGGTATTATTTGCAAAATAAAGTTGGATCTAATAAATATAAAAGTAAAATGAAGCCATAAACCAAATCAGAAAAGAATACAACACTTCTTGCAACGAAATAAGTGTGCCTTATTTTTTCTTAATTTAGTGAATTTACTTCGAATAAAATAATCAGTAGAATATACATAAAGTTATTTATTAATGTAATAAATTATGAAATCCTTAATAAAGTAGCTGCAAAAATACGAATGTGATTTTACTTTGATTGGAAGTTAGCATACCGGTTTAAAATCTATAAGCTTTTGTCTGCGAACACTTTTTTGTAATTTAAAACCATTTTCACAAAAATCAGAACAGCCCTGGTAAACACTTTTTTCTCTCTTTTGTAAACAGTAATACAAAAGTGTGTGCGCAAGGCAGTTTTACCAGGTTGTGTTATAATTAGAGTAAATACAAGTCCAAAACACATTATTTTGTTGGTAGGAAATGCTGGCAAAATCTGTGCTCTCTTGCAACAAAATCAAAGTGTTTTCCCAAAATGTAAAATATTTTGACAGTCTTACGGAGCGAAAAAAAACATCTATGCTCACACCACTACCTATCATAAAGAAAAGTAGTATTGTGCAATGGACGAGAGAAACTCATTTTGTATTTCTCTTTTGGTCTTCCCTAAACCCCTCACATTTGAGAAATTAATACACAGACCAGCATTGCGATTGTGTGTCTTTTCCGACCAAATTTAGCCGGACAGTATTCTTTTTATTTCCAACCTTGTTGATTGTGACCCTGATATCATTATTACACAGTGAAATTTGACGCGCTCAACGGAAATGAATCTCTCCGCAGACTTATTTTATTTTGATCTATTTTGGGACCAAATTAATTATTTTCATTTAATTTACTTGCACTCCCACATAGTTCTGGAATTGCTGAGTGTAAGTTTTCAACATTTTCTTTTTAATTAAAACAAAGATGAGTAGTAAAATAAATACAATTAACAATACAACGTTTTGTTGAATTTATGAGAAACACTGATGCAGGCATTGTTAGGTCAGCGAAAAGAATGAGTTGTGAGTAATTAACCAAATAATTACTTTCGTATATACTATGTACATACGTATATAAAAGAAAAAAAATTTTGAGGCAACGATTGGCGATTAATATTTATTATTTGTTTTCATAACATTAAATATTGTGAGTATGAAACTAATGGTCAATAATAATTGTATTTTACGCACGAGTATATAAGCGTTATTAACTGAATTTTTTGTCTGCTGTGACATCCTTTGTTTTCGTTACATTTTTAATTTAAAAGCTTTATCGAATAAAAATTACACTTTATATGAGAAATACATATATGTTTTTCAATATTAAAAAAATTGGTATATTCTTTTAAAACGTAATTTTCTGGTAAGACTGATCGCCTTAACAGCGGTGTTACATAATGTCCACACGTGCTACAATATCTAACATGAGAACGTCAAAATCAATCGTAAAGAAAACTACGGCACGTTCGGTCTTAAAATTAGTGACACCGTTGTATTAAAATTATTTTTATTAGAAATCTCACCGCAAAAATTGTATAAGAGCAGTCAAAAACCCAAGTTATACATTTATAAAGATAAAATATATATTTACGCCTCAACGACATGTAATAAGTGATTTATTTTGCGCAAAATATCCACATAAGATTCTTGGACAAAATCCAAAAAAGATTCTATTGATTGCAAGTGTTGTTTTCTCGGCTGTTAATATATACATTTTGAATTTTTATATAATTAACACTAAACTTATTGAGCAATATTGATATAAACATCAAGAAATTCGTTTTCTCATTCAGCCAACACTCTCGCTAAGATTATATTTGAGTTGATCGTAGTTGTAGACACGGTATTTAGGGTGGCGAAAACATAGTAACATCTACAGTATACACCTGACAGTAACACAAATTTATTTACTCTTAAGTCAAAACTAATCGATGTTAATTTGATGTAAATGGGTCAAAAAGGGAGGATTTGAGCTGAAATTATATTTCCAATACTCCTAAGTTAGATCATTTGAAGATATCAACGATTTTTAATACATTAAAAATTCCCACACTTTCATATGATCTTCAGAAAACTTTCAATAATTCTAAATTAATGAACTACAAACTACGATCAACATATGATTTGTAAAATATGATTGCATACTTCTAAAACTCCACAGAAATTAAATTTTTAAGCATTTTCATTCATGGAAATTACTTTAAGTGTATATACCGAGGTTCAACCAAGTAAACTTGTGACAAAAGACATTGCAACATAGCGATAGAACTTGCACTTTCTCGGATTGCTATCCCACAGAACTAAAAACCATTTGGCAATAATATGAAAGTTAAAATAATGACATAATTGTTATGATATTAATTTAACATAAAAGTGCAATAAAATTACTGGTGGTTACAATTCTATAAAATTCACAAAAATAGTGTGCATAATTCTAGTGGTCTGCTTGATAAGCTTTGTAAATGTTAAATGGAATTGTTACCTTTAACTTTAAAATATAGTTCTGGCTGGTGAGGATAAAGCATTTTCGGAAGTCAAACTTTACTAGCAGATTGTAAAATTTTGCAACTGAGTACATTTTGCGTTTAATACATACGACTTTCATCATTCTATATAAACTCATTACAGATCTAATTGCTTCTATTACCAAGTAAACATACCTTTACCAGTAGAATATAAGCACACCAAAGATCAAATGTATACAAAAAGTACGTATACATATCATGCTAAATAAAAATAATATCGCAATTAAAAAAATAATATCGCAAACAAAAAATGTTCGCTTAAAAATGGTATGTGTGTGTGAACGCCCTACAATAATATAGAAAGCTATTGCTGCTGTGGCCACCGCTTCTTTTTAATAAAGTACGGCAGTCAAAAATGTTCCGCTTTTACCTGTTACCATGGGAATTGGGTAAAGTGGAAAAAATTGAAATGTCAGATGCAATTATATACGTATGTATGTATAATTGTACAGTTCTTATTGGAT
The DNA here is from genome assembly GCA_914767995.1 of Thecocarcelia acutangulata. NCBI lineage: Eukaryota > Metazoa > Arthropoda > Insecta > Diptera > Tachinidae > Thecocarcelia > Thecocarcelia acutangulata. Next base: position 87,301,401 of record OU612096.1, read on the forward strand.
CAAAGTATATGAAAATGTACTTTTCATGTTTTAGAAAGGAACCTAAATGCAAGTTACATATTTATATATTATCTTATCGGAGTATAACTTATTATTCTTTAATATTTAGATGGCAAAGCCCTTATCTTTGAAAGTGGAATGCAAGCCGATATGAAAATAGGCATGTATGCGCCTTGCTGCACACATGTTTTACTTAAAACCCTGAAACAAAGAGCGCGACGTCATAAAGGCTTATTGTACTTTATTAATATTTTAAATAAATATGCTTGCATGAACAAAAAAATAATTATATTTATACAAAATATGCATGTATATGTACATACATACATATATACCCAACTCTCATTTTCAATAGTTTACTGAAAATCTCATGGAGAGAGTTGTGATCGTCGACTAGCGACGTTTGCTAGCTGGGTATATTAAGACATGTCATGTACATACATGCATATGTATGTATTTCCATCATATATACGATACATTTGTATGTACATATATTTATATGTATGTATGTACATACATACATATGTATCGTTATATAAAATGGAAAAAGGTGGCATATCAAATTAAAACTTTCGGAAGAAAATAAAAACTTGTAAAAAAGGTAACCAATTGTTGTGAACAACAAAAAATTGGTTTCCAGGGTAGTTTCGTTTATCAAGTAATCAGAAAATATGATCACAAAACCACAATTGTAATTACTTTTTTATTAAAGTTTTTATATTTTAAAAATGTTAGAAGCATTAAAATGACTAAAAATCTCAAATTGGGTTTTTGTCGCCATTAATCATTTCGGCAGTAATATATGTAAATATTTGGAAAGCAATAAAAAATTATAAATAGCTTGTTTTTTATGTATTTTCCCAGCTATCTATATGTCGACATTTCATAGAAGCTATCCTAACCATCAGTAGACTTTGGACATTTTTGAAAGATATTCTCAAACATTCAACTTTATATCTCAACAATCTAAATAAATTGTTGAGAGTTTAAAAAGAAAAATGCTCTAATAATACCTGTCAAAACACAAAAAACAAGCTTTTCATTTATACACGTCTCTAACATAGAGAACAAGCTAATTATAATTTTTTATTGGTATCAATGTTAGAAGCTAAAATAGCGAATAAAAAACTCAATTGTTTGTATTTTGAAAGTATTTATTTATTCTCTTGGAATTAACATTTTTGACATACTTATTTATTGATGAACTTAATAATTGTTGGCATATTATGTTTTGTGTCATATACATATGTATAAATCTATATGTATGTGTATAGATTATAGCAAAAGATATTTTTATATTAGCAAAGATATTTTAAAACAAATAAAAAAAATTCCTAAATGACAATGAAGTTATTTATTTTGATGTGACGGAAAATATTTTATTCATTTCAATTATGTTAAAGTAATAAATCATAGCTCCTAAAACATTAAGATACACTTTAATATAGTGGTTTTTAACTATTGATATGTACAAAAGTAGTTTTTTCTTGTTTACAAGAGGGAATAAAACAGTTTAATTTTGCTGACTTAACCATGGTGGCAGTGACATCTGAAGGAGCACTGCTAAGTTGACTTCACTGTATTTTGATATTATTACGTTTGATTTAACAATATGTTAAATGTATAACATTTGTTTCCAACTGAAAACATTTTCGCCATTTCATTTTGGTTAACACTTTTTTATGGTTATGTCTATCTTAACCTGTTTTGTTGAACTGCTTACTGGAGACATTAGTCCTCATTCAGAGAAAACACACATGATACATGATATTAACATCAACACTTTATATGGACAATTCGAGTTAAAACATATTTCATGTGTAAATTTTTATTATTCGCCACAAAACTATTGATCCATTTCTACAAAAGCTTTTCCTTTAATAACACGCTTTTCACGTTTTCTGTTGCCACCATCACCGTCCGTCTGCTTCATCGAAAAATTCAGATCCATATTTTACATTCGCCACACAACCATTGAACCATTTCCACAAAAATTTTTCCTTTTATAATATGCTTTGAAAGTTGCTGTTCTGATTATCATTTACAACACTGTCCGTCTGAATTATCAAAAAATACTTTTCTTAGTATTATGTCTTTTATATATTTACTGGCGACGTACAAATATTTATTGTTTTTATGATTATAAACTTTTTTCCATAAGCATTTTTCATAATTGATAGAAAAAGTACAAAGCCAGTTAAAAAAATTTAAACGTTTACGCAAAGTATTTAAAGAAAATCGTTTAGTTTTCATTCCATCTGGCAATAAAAACTTCATTTTAGTTAAAAGTCAGTATCAGGTCGTGATCTGAAAGGGAACGCGGCGCATTAGGTGGTGACTGAACGGAACCCTAGCTAGGAATATCTGTTTTGTGTTCAAAATATTTAAAATAATAGCTCGAAATCGGGTTTTATATGCATATCTAGTCAAAATTTTTAATATTTCACACCAAAAAATTCATTTTTTTCCTGACCTGAAAGGGACCCAAATGCATAAGTATATATATATATATATATATATATATATATATATATATATATATATATATATATATATATATATATATATATATATATATATATATATATATAGTTGTGTTTTGTGTTTGAACGCTCTTATTAGAATGAAAGTAATGAAATATAGAGTTAAATATTTGAACATATTTTTCAAAGGTATGCAAAACAGTTGTATGTATTTTGATTTGTATAAATATTAGTAGCTAGTAATTAGTTTTACTAGCTACTCACTAATTAACTGACTGTTAAATATTTGAAGTTATTCAAAGATTTTGTGGAGTGACACCTACGCACTGCCCGCATTTAGACAGCTAGAAAACACACAAAAAATATCTCTGTTGTATCTATTCACATATTATATCTACTTATATAAAAGGACAATAGTTTAATGCGATAAAATTACATTTTCTTGAGATATTTTTTACAGTTTAAAAACAAATTTGCTACCTGTTTCACATCTATGACTACCATCATCCATTAAAACAACTTTTGTAGGAATTTCTGTTTTATTATTTTATTGAAAAACTGGTTTCAGGCGTTTAGTCTGCGTTTTTGAAAATTCTATGTGGTTTATTGTATTTATCTCGAATAATCAATCAAACGGCGGCAAATGAAGCAAACAAAGAATTCTTTTAAAAATCACGTTAACATTTAACATTCAAATAACAAAAGCCTTCATAATTGTTAACTTCATTTTTCGTTTTCGTTTTGCGTTTTTGATTTTGATTTTATTTCAATTCTTTTTCAAACACCACCTGAGTTTCGTTGAAGGTTTTCTTCTGGTTATTATTTTTTCCCCTTTTCTTAGCTGCCAAAATTATATCTTATGCAAAATTAGCCAATTATTTACTTATTGCTTTTTGGTTAAATACCTGTTCATAAATCAAAGCATACATTTCATAAAACAAGGCAGCGTATTATTTTCATTACTGGGCTTGCAAAATAAAAATTTTGTAAGAAAAAAAGCAGCCTAAGATGAAAAAAGTTATATAAAAATATTGGCAATTACTATATAATTTGCCAAGAGAAATAATGAAATAAAAAGTTTTGAAATAATTTGGCTTGACGAACTTTGCTTTACTGTGTTTATACCTGTTAACTTAATGAATTTAAGAGGATTTTTAATCAAGTAAAATATGCAAACTAATGTGATAGCCAATAAGAAATTAAAATCATGATGCAAAAAAGTGAAAATTTTTATAACATTATAATTGCTATCAATTAAAAAATTTGCTTAAAGAGAAAATTTACTTAAAAGTTATACATATTTGCATTTTAAAGCATTCGTATGATGGCTTGAAAAAGCAAATATGCGCATACATACATATGTATCTGGATTTAGACAAGCCAGACAGAGACAAACCAGAGACAATGGTAAGGTCTGTGACATTGGACATGCACATAATAACGAAAATTTAATATACCTGATGAATCAATAGCTCAAATTAGCATTTCGTTAATTAAATGAACCATTTGGTGATAAACCTGGCGAGGCTACTAGGAGTTGGAATTTAGGTACTACTTGACTTCAGCTTCAAAACAAAATACTTACATTTATCATTATTGTTTATTTACATCGAGAGCAGTTTATTTTAAAAATATGAGTTAATACCGGCTGCACGGTGGCAAGGTTGTGAAGAATACATGTAGCAAATTTATTACGGATTAATCGTTAAAACATTAATCAAAATCAATCATCGACTAGCCTTAGTTTACATTGGCCAACTTTTGTCGCTGCAATTCTTACTTTGGTGGAGAGAAGGGAGAGAGCAAAAATCTTTATTTTTCATGTGTAGGATGCTGAATTTTTTTTTTACTTTAGTTTTTTATACATGTTATACAGCAGGGTGAGTCAAAAAAAAAATAGTTTTTCTCACATCGACTTCTAATAGTGTAAATATTGTTACGTTTTGGCCTTTAAAAGAGCTTTTGCGGATTTTTCAATTGTAAATGAAATAATAACTCACACTCTTGTTCGTTATACAGTACTTAAACAATTCAGTACTTTATATACACTTGATACTACTGTGTACCAAAACACTAGATTTGCTTACTTTCTGACTTATGACTGTGTTGCATAAATCTTAAAAATAAACTGACTTGTTGTTGGCGTCCTGTCTTCTACTTATACATCTTCATCAGTTTCTTCAATCGACATGAATTTTCTAGTCGTTCATATCTAATGTACAAATGTCTTTCTTTCGCATATACACATTCATACACATGCTTGCGAACAATAAGCAAGTCACAACAACAAACAATAATAAAACGAATACCAAGAATACAAGAAAAACAACAACATCATTTGTAGTTGATTTACTTGGAATTTTATGTACTTTAAATCATGTATGTTTGTTTGTTTTGTATTATGTTTTTAGTTTTATCTTGTTTGTATAAATGTGTTGTATATTTATAATAAGCAGATCAATAGCTGCACACTGGAATAGATTTTTTTTTTTTTATTTATTGAATCTTCAAAATTAACTTAAAAAATGTGATTCTTAAGTCCGGCCAATGATAGACAAAAAGTTTTATTATGCGGGAGCTATTTCGGTAAAATCATCTATTGAGCAATCTGATGGTGGTAGCGGTATCCCTTCTTTTAAGCCGAGTGTGGCCGCCAAAATTAAGTATATTGCGCGCAAGAGGGTTTGGATGAAGTTCCAGTTTACTGACATACTTTGTCGCGTACTTAGAAAACTCCTCTTTTACCAGCGGAACACTCAGATCTTTATGAATTCGTGAATTTTTTACATACCATGGAGCTGCAGTAATCGTTCGAAGAATTTTGTTTTGTCGCCTTTGCATTTTTTCAATGTTTGTCGCTGAGGGGGTGCCCCATAACTGAATTCCGTAGCACCATTTAGGCTGGAATAGATGTGACAAAAAATTCTTAACAATATGTTTTTTCTTTTATTATTTGCATTGGATCCCTGTTAAATATGATTAATTTGTTATTATTTAATTGTAAATAAAATACATAAAAATTAAAATTTTTTGTTTTCTAAAATTCGTATTTTTTTTAGAGCTCTAGCGCGGGCTCAAGATGTAACTTTTTTTATGTTTTGACAGGCATTCTTAAAACATTTTTCTTTTTAATTCTCAATAATTTATTTAGATTGTTGGGATATAAAGTTGAATGTTTGAGAATATCTTTCAAAACCTTCTAAAGTCTACTGACGACTAGGGTAACTCCTATGAAATATTGGCATATAGACAGCTGGGACATATAAAAAACAAGCTGTATATAATTTTTTTTTAATTGTTATCAGTATTATAAGCTAATATAGTGAGTAAAACTCAATTCTTTGTATTCAAAAATTAATTTTACCTTATAAAAACAATTAAATTATCCGATTTTTTTATTACTTGAAAAATAAAAGTTGAGAAAAAGTAAAAAAATTAATTTATTGTAATATATTAACTTTTGTAATATACCGTAGTGGAACTTTTTTCCTCTTACCCAAAGCTAATAAGAAATCGATGTCACAATATCAATAGCTAAATCGATCAACCCTAATGTATACCCAAAAATAATCTAGAATATCATATTTCGTTGATGTCGAAAGAAATAGCTGCTTTCGTTCAAGAGTTATTTTTACTAGACTTTTGTTTGAATCCATTAATTTCTTTACAGCTCCGTATTTAAATGATTTATTAATTATAATAAAAAAAGTGTTTTTCTGTATACAATAGATTTACATATACTTATATATTTATAAAAAAGACACACCAATTAATTATAAAAAAGATACAACCATAAGTATGAATAATGGCATATTTAAGTATAAAATTAGACTCTAACGTGGATATTAACATAGATACTGATAAGTTTAAAAAAATTCAATTAATCTTCATTAGATAAAAGTAAATATTAACAAACAAAGACAAAGAATGAAGATTCAGCAAAGCATTAAAAGCGTACAAAATATTGACATGGATATTTTTAATTTTGGGTTTAATCAAATTCAACAATACATACTCAGATTACTAAATTTTTTGTTTGTTTTCGTTAACGCGGAGAACTAATGCACAAAAAAAAATTTCAGATGGAGAATGTGGGATAATAGATAAAAGTTAGTTTATAGTTTAAGATTACAAGCAGCAGGGGACATCTCACTTAAAATTATAAGTTAAGGTTATTTGCCGAATTATATGGTTGTTGCTCATAATACTATATTATTATAAATAAAACGCTATAGATATGACTTTCCATAGCTTTGTAGAAAAATATAGACAACTATGTGTACTAAATTATATCACAACATTGTTATAATAGCGAGTAACAATATTATTAACTGCAGTTACTATATTAAGGTCTTACCCAATCATATAATTATATTATACAAACTTACTTTTTCCATAAATAGCCATATTATTGTAATAATGAATCATATTCATGTCATACATAACTTGTATTTATAGAATCATATTTTTGATACAATTAACTACATATATTAGAAATATGACATTTTCAGATTTTTTTTGTTTAATTCTTTATTTTAGAAAACTACAGTACACCAAGACCTAGTCTTATTTAACAGTACTACTAGCTCTTTGACAGATTTTTAGACAGTTATTTAATTAAAATACATATAACAATAAACAGTGCTTTAATAAAAACTGATTTAAGGAAATAACAACTAAAAATTTGCGTGTAGCAATAAATAATGAATGATTTAAAAATAATATAAGAAACGGAAAATTTATAGTTAGTGGCCATTCTTATTAATTTAATTAACCATAATGAGAAAAAAGTGCTTAACATTATAAATTATTCGTATACTGGATAGGAGTTCGTTCCAGAAACGAGTAGCATTTATCCTGCAGCCCCTGTTCAATCTTAAAAGCTTCACATTTTTGTAAAGATACTTAAGTGTTTTATCATAGATTATTTAGTGTAAAAATTGTAGAGCGGGATATTTTAACAGATTTTCAAAAGAAATTTTATAAATTTTGGCAAGAAAAATAAGATATTCTGCTATTTTTGGTCTGGCCATAGATATGTCTAGCTACTTTGAATCACAGCTTGAAAACATATCACAGCCATAAAGAAGCGACGGAAGTAAATAAGACTTAGCCAGTAACATGCGTATATGTAACGGTTTAAAAAATTAAATAATCCAAAGATTTCTGAACATAGAATACGTTTTTCCATATAAAATCTTTATGTGATTCGACCAAGATAACTTGTTACTCATTGTATTTCCAATATTTTAGCGGCGTCGACAAGACTAATTATATTCTGCACAATGTGTATTGACGGTAAGTTTAGAGAAAAGTAGTTACTTTAGCTTATTAGCATTCCCTTCGATTTATCTGCATTTTAAAAAGACAATTGCCATTTGCAAAAGCTTTTGTCTCAAAATCTAAATTTTGTTCGGCTTGTATAATTATGTCTGTGGATAATTTATTTTAGAATGTTAACTTTTTCTAAACAATATTTATGTACATATGTAACTTTCATATATTTTGGTTACATTTTAAAATTTTTATCCATTCTCGTGTTAATGTTCATGGCCATGTCAATATTAATGCCCATGTCAATCTTCATGCCCGTATCAATATATTTGAATACTAATATTTTTTGTGCAGTATTAATTAATACCATTTTTTATTCACTGCCATGTTCATGTTTAGTTTTAACCCCAAGTCCATGTCAGTATTTTTTTTATGTTTTATACCTACTTACTTTGTCCTAGTCTTTATTAATATATCTGCTATATTGTCTAAAGAAAATTCAATTTAATTTTTTGTAAACATTTATTTTTAAAATATTTGTGATTATTTCTGTGCTTATGTTCTTTTTCAATATTTACGTCTGTTTAAAATTGCTTTACAGTAATGACAGACAATAAACTTCCATCCGTGTCATCAGTTATGAGTAAAATCATCGGCATTAGATTGCAACTTCTTCTCCTTAAATATTTTGAATTTGATTGCTTCTATTTGATTATTGTTATAAAACTCGGGAAGAAAAATCTCCTACGATCTGATCTGCAATACATTGTAAAAAATACTAACATAGCCAATACAAAGGTAGTCATAGATAAGTCTATAGAAATCTGAGCACATAAATCAGAATATTTAGAACTAAACAGACGAAAGACAATACATTAACATTTACACTGTCATAAATATGGACCTTGATATGATCATTGACACGGACATTGACACATTTAAATTTACTTGTATTTTAAGAACGTAGGAAGAAACAAATACAAATACGTTGACACATCTGCATTGGATTGCAAAAAATACTAATACAGCCAATATAAAGGTAGTAATAGATAAGCTTAGAAAAATCTAGGTGCATAAAGTACAATATTTAGAACTAAATAGACGTAGGACAATAAATTAACATGGACATTGACATGGATATTGGCATGAACATTGACATGGGCATTGACACGTACATTTAAATTAACATGCAGTTTAAGACAGCGATACAATATTTAGAACTAAATAGACGTGGTACAATAAATTACCATGGCCATTAACATGGGCATTGGCATGTACATGAAAATTGACATGCAGTTTAAGACAGCGACATAGACAGGGATAAATATAAATACGTTGACATATCTGCATTGCATTGTAAAATATGCTAGGATAGCCAATATAAATGTAAGACAATATATTTCCTCGGACAGTGTCTTAAACGAGCATTGGTAAATTTAAGAAACAGGCATAGGTAGAGATGCACATAAATATGTTAACATGAATACTGATATTAACATAGACATGTACATTAACATGAATGCGCACATTAGGTATTGGCATTTACAAGAATTTGAACGCTTAAATGTTAAACATAGTCATATGCATAAAACATACCAAAACGTAGATACGTATGTAAAATATATATGTAATAAAAATAAACCGGGGTATTCATAAAAATTATTGTATGTTTATTAACCACTTGTTTGACAAAGTTTGTATAGATATTTTTCAAATAAGAGCTCAGGCATGCAACACTTTTTATGAATAATATCGAAGATGTATACAAAAACTCTAAGAAATATAAATATGTAAATTTCTCGCCTATTGTGGTTGCCGAATTCAAAAGAGTTTCAATGGATGAGTTGGTAGAGTGCTCGACCCACAGCCTCAAGGTCGTTGGTTTGATTCCTGACAAATGCTCTAGGTATTTCTGCAGACAATCAAAAAGTTTTGCCATTTATTGTTGTTTCATCCAAAATTTTTTACGTTAGTTTTGCAATAGATTAATTAATTAGATCTATTGCAATTGTATATACAAATCCATTACGAAACTATCATACACGTTTTTTTAATTTTGCACTGCCCATTAGGTTACAATTTTCTATATTTTCTTTTGGTACTTAAGTCTTAATCATAACTGATCTTTGTGAAAATTTACCCCGTCTTGAGCTTCTGCCGACTATGCATCTTAAATGTTCACACTTGCCATCAGTTGGTTTTCAAATTCGATTATCCTTTTAAGCTCGTCATTGGCTGTTTCATACTCTTATTAATATGTCTATAGTTTTTTATCTCTTTTTGTCATGCAGTGAATATGTTAACATTCTCCGTTTATTTTTCTAACGTCATACAACATGTGTACTCATTAGTACGCCTTTGTACTTGTGCACATGCGACACATAATAAAACTTAAATTTTAATTGTTTTACGTTGATAAATCTTAAAAGTGAACAACGAAATAATTATGTTTGATTTTTTTTGCAGCAATAAAAATATTCAGTTAAAGAAAAATAAACTTTATTAAGAACAAGGTAAACATCATTTGAATGAAATGTGGAAAAAACTTGAATATTTGGTTTTTTTTATAGATATTTTTAACCCATAAATTATTGATAGTGATAATTTTGAATAAAATGTTTGAGTATACATAGAAAAAAAAAAAAAAGAAATGTTTGCCGTTTAAAATAAAATATTATAAATATTCATGAAGTTTGTAACAGAAAAATTTCTTCTCATTTAACTAAATTAACACATTTTGTACCAAAAAATATATAATTATTAAAAATATGTTTCTCTTCATGTTTATTATGTAAAATTTAATTAATAAACTTGTTTAACGACATTACTGCTTAAAGGGGGACACAACAAATTTCCTAAATCTGAAACGAAAATGTGTCGGCAAATGTTTTGAATTAATTAATAAAGAAATTCCGAAAAAGAAAGTCTTCAATAACGATGGAAAAACAGAAAAATAACACAAATATATGATGCAGTTTAACAATATTAAAATAAAACAGAATTACAACACTTTTGTTTAAAAAAGATAACAAACCGGTTTCTTAGACTTTCTAGGAATTTTGGACAAAATAAATAGCAATGTGTTTTTCTTTCCTCAAATAAATTATAATTTCATGAAATATTTTGTGTTGGATATTGTGTAAAAGTTTGTTTAAATAATTTATGGGTATACTTATGTAAACGAGTTTTCAAAAGCAACATTATGCAGGTCAAGACGCACACTGCCTGTGTCACATAGACAAAAAAAGGTCTTATATTGTAAATAAAAATTCATAGATCGATAGATAACAATATACTCGTAATTCAAATGAATGTTGAAGAAGTTTTGAGATGTAACTCTTTTGAGCGGCGCCAGAGAGCAGCAAATCCGAAGAATTTGAAGTGATAAACCAGGAGTGACCAAGCCCTATGCGCTTGATGCTCAATTGTTTTTGTAAAAGCGCTTAGCTAAAGGGCTGTGCTCTTTAATACAGACATACTGCGTTAGCAATGAAAAATACACAAATAACTTTGTCTTTATATTTTTTTGTCGTTCTTCATTGTACACACACAAGTGCAAAGCAACAACTCTTTCGCATGCTTTGCCGGTAAACATTGACGATAGCGATTATCAGTGTAAATTTTGTTTTTGTAAATGTGTTTTGCTTTTTACAATAAAAAATATTAAATAAAAATAGTTTTTTAAATATTTGGTTTGTACATTTGTACAATGGGCTATAGTTCAAGTTATTTCCTTTCTTAAGTTTTTTCTTAAAAAGGATTTTTTCCAATACAAATTTGCTGTGATCAACAATTTTTGATTGAAGAAGACAAGAAAAATAATAATCAAATCTTTAGCTGGGGGAGAACTTTGTACAAATGTACAAACCAAAAATTTTATTTAAAAATTATATAGTTCAACAAAAATTCAATAAATTAATATTTACATCTCTGGGTATGGAGAATTATAAAAATAGTTTTTTGTTAAATGTATTGGTGATTGCACTTCCATAAAGGAATTTTGGGCACCCCTTTGCTAAAGAATTACTTGAGTTCTATATGCTTCAGTTTTAAAAAGTTTTATTCTGAAGATTGAAGTGTCTTTCTGTAGTGGTTAACTATATTAGAAATAACTGTAAAAAAAAATTTAATATAATTTTTTTTGGGTTAAAAATGTTAAAATCAAAACAAAAGACTTCTCTGTAATTGCGAAGACAAACAAAACACTTGATAAATCTTATCCTTACTAATAAGGAGTGTCCACCGGGAAGGTATATTATTCGCAGTAATTCCATTGTAGACCTGGCTGTATGGGATGTGGCACCGTCTTGTTGATATCACAAGTTAATCAAGCCCAAAGCATGCAGTTGTGGCGTTAAAAAGTTTTCAATCATATCACGATATCACAACCCATTCACAGTTACCATTACACCGTGTTCATTTTCAAAGATATAAGATAATGATTCCTCCTCACCAAATTGCATAGCAGACTGCCACTTTTAATGGATGCAAAGGTGACTGATGAATAATTTGAGGGTTTTTCATTGTCCAGCACCGACTATTCTGTTTATTTACATATCCATTCAAATGAAAATGTACCTCGTCACTAATTATGATTTTTTCATGAAAACCGATGATTGATTTTGTTAAAATCTTTTAGCGATTAAAACAAGTTCGTTTATCGAATATTTTTCTACAATAAATTTACCCAGCGTCTTCTTCACGACTTACCTGGCAGTGAACTAAGACTAATGTTTACCAAAATGGTGGCAAAAGAAAGTAGTATACTTTCCTGGCGGTTACCCGTGAGAAGTAACTTTGTCTGTCTGTCAGTTACCTCTTCACGCCTAAAATGCGAACCGATTTTGACGTAATTCGGTATGCAGATTCCTTGAAGTCCGAGAACCATTATAAGATAATTTTTGTGGCGCCCTTTCAGCCCCACAAAGGCAAAATGACCGTTCAAAAAATTATTTTTTTAATATTTTCGCAATTTATGAACCGATTTTCTTATTTTGCGAGTTTGTGAGTAAAAACCTTTTTCGACATTAGGCAGACGAAAAATAAATTTTCGAGAAATTCCGCCATTTATGAACCGATTTCCAATACTCTTTCTCCTTTAAAACGGGTGAATTGCCTTAAAATAAAACATATTTTTGGACTTTGGACTGTATATCCGTCCAAAAAAATTTATGTATGAACATGTTTGTAGCGTTTCACGCCCAAATCTCTGTATCAATTTAAATGAAATTCGTTCATCTTTGGTTCCACCAAATACGGCATATAACGTTGGAATCGTGAATATTCGATTTGGTCGTCGACGTGGAGGCATGGCCGGGATATCCACATAATTTTCTGCGTTTGGCATTATCGTAATGCAACCATTTTTGTGCCCAGTTACAATGCGATACAGAAATTCCTTCCGTTTTTGACTGTTAAGCAGCAAATAAATGCCGTTCAACATCTCTCGGCTTCAACTCGTATGGCTTCCAATTTCTTTGCTTCTGAATCGTTTCCACGACTTTCAGGCGTTTTGAAATATCTTTGTTGCGGAACTCCCAATGATCCTGCCAATTTTTGTTGGGTTTGACACGAATCTTGATCAAGTAATGCCTCCAATTCTGCATATTCGAAATCGTTTTCTCTTCCACCTCCATAAGGCATTGAAATCGGCGGGTTCTTCCACTAACAGTACTATAGTTATTTGAGAGCTTTTGATGGGCCTCTGCCGTAGCTTTCTTCATATTAAAGCAGAAAATTAAAACCTCCCGTAAAAGATGAGCTGACATGTTTAAACGAGAATAGCTTTATGATGCACACACAGACACACACACACACACACACACACACAAATCGACTAATATTCGAATAATATTTGTTTTCTTACAAAAAATAAAAGAAATATTTAGAAAATAATGTAATTATTTCTACCAAAAATTAAAATCAAATTATATATTTATTTTTAAAGTATTTATAAACTCTTTAAAACATTCAGACTAAATTAAGTTGTTAGATTGGTCATTATCACCTTAAAAGTCCATTATTCTTTCTTTGAAGACAGAGAAATGCTGAGTAATTTGTAATTTGTAAATTGTTAAATTATTATATTTGATAAATGGCATTTTTAAGCCATTAAGGCCTCCTATCCAATTACATTTCAGTGTCTGCAGATTTAAGCTATAGACACAGCTAAACAGACGACGACACAATTGTCCGCGACAGACAATTTGTAGCTGAAAGTCTTGTAAGTTAAATTTATTATTTTTTACATTTAAACATTCTACTTTTAGATTATTTTACGTTGGCGTCAGTGTCAAATTGTTTTTGATTAGCTAAACTTTTTCAATGCGGTCTCCTATAGAGCGCCGTGAAAATAAAAATGCAACACATCAGTTTTAGTTTACTCATCTCTCTTTAAGTTATTTTAAAGGTGTTATATAGATTTCTTGCAGCCTACGTTATACATTTGCGAAGTGAAGTTTAAAACTGACTTCTAAAGTAGTGTAATTTTCATGGGCTCGCGTCTCTTACGACTTAGACAAATGCTGTAAAATGTTTATTTCTTATTTCTGGCAGACATAAATTTATAGTTGTAGTTTCATTGCTTGACAAGAAACTCAATGAAATCAGTGAGTTTTTTTTTCAAAAAACATTTAAAACAAGTTAAGATTACTAATGAGTATCAGCAGTTGAATAAAAGTGAAAAATACTTGTACATGGCTGGGGCAGCACCTTTAAAAGAGACGTGATAACTTGAACTACAATTATGCCAGTTATTTTTGTTTTCTATTCAAATTTTTGTAGCAAAGAATTTGAACAATTTTTAATAATTTTATACTACTCGTAAAGTTTAAATTAAAAAATAAAAAAATGCAGTGCACGGTGGGACTTGTATAATGGGTGAAAAAATGATTAAGTGAAAAGCAAATTATTAAATAGATTCAAAAGACTAAAGACAGGGTGTCTGCAGGGGAGGTACAAGGTCAGAAAAAAAAATAATCGTTGATTCCAAATTTCGTCCGTTAAATATGTTCGATTTTCACTTTTTTTCTGCTATGCTGGTACGCATGTCTATTTGTTATATATGTTGGCAATATCAACCATTTTGGATTGTCAGTTTGTTTTTGACAAATAAAAAGGTTAGTCGTGTATTGGTGTTCTCTTTGGTTTTTTCGAAGAAAGTGTATTACATTAGATTTTTGATTTGCACATTTGTACATCGCGCTTTAGTTCAAGTTTTTCCTTTAAGTTTTTTCTTAAGATGAGTTTTTTACAATACAAATTTGTTGTGATCAATAATTTTTGATTGAAGAAGACAAGAAATATAATAATCAAATATTTAGCTGGAGGACAACTAGCTGTTTCGTAGTTGCTACACTACCCATCAGCACCCATTGGGATTTGAACTCGGGTCATGGCGTATCATGATCTGCTGCCTTAACTACTCAGCCACCAAGCATTTAATTATTCTCTATCTATGTTCAGCTCATATTGAATCACATGTGCATTTTGTTAATTGCCTATATTGTTTGTACAGCGTTTGCTGTCTCTGAACAAGCGGTATTTCTTTTTTAATTATTAACATACATATTTTTGTATTTTTAATAATTCTCCGTACCCAGAGATGTAAATATTAATTTATTGAATTTTTGATGAACTTTATAATTTTTAAATTAGATTTTTGTTTTGCACATTTGCACATCGGGTATGTTTGGCGAGTATACTACTCGTATGAGCAGAATACAAGTTCAATTGTGGTATAACCGGTTTAACGAAGACCGACAAGATGTCAATGACGAGCACGTCAACAACCGATGAAAACATTGATACAGTGAAGAAAGTGATTTTGGATAATCGTCGAATCACTATCAGAGAGGTTGCTGATAATGTTGGCAAATCGTTCGGCTCATGCCAAACAATTGTTTTATGCATGAAACGTGCAGCAGCGATTTAGCATAAACAACGTCGAATGGACATCGCTCAAGAGCTGTTGAACATCGTCAACGGCGGCTCACATTTCCTCAAACAGGTCATAACTGGCGAAACATAGGTGTATCGCTATGACATTGAAACCTAAGCCCAGTCATCGCAATAGAAGCGTCCAGAAGAGCCAAGACCGAAAAAAGTACGTCAAGTTCGGTCAATTGTGAAAGTTTTGCTCACTATGGTGTGACGCATCATTAATTCTTGCTACAAGGTCGTACGACCTATAAGAAATACTACCTTGAAGTTATGCGTGGTTTGCACGAAGCAATTCGTCAGAAACGCACAGAAATGTTGAAAAAACAGTCATGGATTTTGCACCATGATAACGCACCTGCTCACAAATCGATGCTTGTGCGTGAGTTTTTGGCCAAAAACAAAACCATTATCATACCTCAACTACCTTATTCACCGGACTTGGCCCCTGCTGACTTTTTCCGCTTCCCAAAACTGAAGACACCGATGAAAGGAAAGCATTTTGCTACGATTGAGGAGATAAAAGCCAAATCGAAACAAGGGCTGTTGGCGATACCGAAAAGCGCGTTTCAGAATTGTTTCGAGGATTGGAAAAAACGCTGGCATAAGTGTATTATATCTGAGGGAGATTACTTTAAAAGAGACAAGATAGTCAGTTATTGATGAATAAATAAATACTTTTTGAAAAAAATGGAAAATTTTGGTTATTTTTTTTATCAGACCTCCACCAAATTTATACACCAAAATTGTAATATAAATTTATACACCAAAATTGTAATATAAATTGATTGAATTGATCGCGGCAATTATTGTTATAGTTATAAATAAAAATATTTCTTGGCTTTAGCCAGGATTGAACTTGAGCTAGACGAATCATACCAACCCATCATCATATAATATTAGAAATATTAAAATAAAGTTCGACTATTTAACATTAATACATACATATATATCTCACAGCACACAGCCTGTCAACATACATACATACGTACGTGATAAATAATAAAAAGTAACTGGTTGTTCAGTGACAGCAAACTGCAGTACGAACAACTGGGATTATGACAAATTGCATATGTGATCAATATGAGACAAATATAGACGAAAAAATAAATAACAGTTCAGTGGTTAAGCGGCCGTATTAAAAATACATCATGTTTACATGGTATTGAGTTCGAATCCTAGTGGGTGCTGATGAACAGTGTAGCGACTACGAAACAGCTAGTTGTCTCCCAGCTTTAGTGTATTCAATTATTTTTTCCTGTCTTCTTTGATCAGGAGTTATTGATTGCGACAATTATTGTTATAGTTAAAAAATAAAAATATTTCTTGGCTTTAGCCAGGATTGAACTCGAGCTAGACGAATGATATCAACCCATCATCATATAAAATTAGAGATATAAATTGACTTTGATATTAACATTTGTAAAGTTAGGTTTTTTTTTAAATATGTTTTCTAAAGTTTATGGCATTATATGCCATAAACTTTAGAAAAGTTGTTGACAACGGGAAACAAATTTCGAATATCTCTTTATTGCTAAACAATTTATGAGATATTCCATTTTTTGGATAAAAAATTTTTGCGACTCAAGTTAAGAATATGAAACGTTTTAAAAAGGAAACATTTCAAAACTCAGTTTTAAAATAAGTAAATTACTTTGACACAAACGAAAAAGCTCGAATTGAAATCCCTTGTTTTTTGAAGACGACTGATGGTTTCATTTTAAACAGCTTAATTTATTTACGAACTTGAATTATACAGATGAAATTTAGCAATATTTTTTTCTTTATTATTACTTTTCTTGCAAAAGTTAAAATTTCAATTAATGTTTTTAGAAAACTGTTGTAAACATCACGTTTGTTTAATTAAATAAATGTTATGTTCCACAAAAAAAGATGCTTTTACGATAAACAAAATAATTTAAAAAAGTACTAACAACAAAAGTCATTAAGAAATTTACAAATTAAATAAAATTACAAATAAAAACCTGCTTAGACCAGTTTTGCGTCATTCTATGTGATTTAATTGCTTAATATAATACAAAATACTTGAAGTACGAAATTCTTTATTTGAACGGTGATTTTTATAAAAAAGAGTATTCTGGAACCAAATTTTCCTTTCTACTAAAATGGTGTGTTATTTTAGCTGTAGGTTTTTTATGAGTCTAGAAAATGAAATTTTCTTAAAGAAAGTGAAAGCCGGTAGTAAAAACTGTTTTGAACATTAAAAACGACTAAAAATATGAATTTTAAAACTTGAGGTAATTAGTTAAGAAAGTGCTTAGCGTTTCATAACTACTTGGAATTTGCAGTCAGTAAAAATCAACATCTTTGTTTAATAAGTGGAAGCGCAAACTTTATTATTTTTTTTAAATTTATTTTTAAAAATCTCTTCTTTATAATTTAAGGGAACAATGTCTCCATATTTTATTTTTCTGTTATAGCTTTTAAGCATGAAAAGAAGAAGACATTTTAAGTAAATACAAATAAATAAAATTGTCAATATTTTTGCAGTCTGTTTTTTAACAAAGAAATCATTTTATTTTAAGTTGAAAGACAAGCAAAGAAGTTCTTAATATTTTTTCTTTTTTTTAATAAATCTTTGTATTTATTTTTAAAATTATAGCTGGATGCTTGAGAAGAAACGAAACAAAACAAACAGGTTCATTCACATCAATTTTTGTTGTGGACGATTACGAAATGACATAATTGTCTCTGAACTCTAAAAAATTGAAATTAAGACTTAACTTAAGGAATAAAAATAGTCTCAAAAATAAAAGAGTTGCATTTAACCATTACAAGCAACATGAAAGCTTTGATGCTAAATATTCAGTTATGAATTTCTTATTAAAAATTTTAATGACATTTTTTTTAACAATTAAATTTTAATTTTAACGATTTCAAAATTTTTATGGTATAGTAATTTCTTATCTTTCTTTCGTTTAATTGCAGCCATTAACCATGATTTTAACGTCTTGTGAACATACCATCAACGCAATTTTTAATGTCTTAACCCCTTCAAAAACATCAATTAAACATGTAAAACAATAGAAAAAAGTGGATATTTGCATCAAAAACATAGAAAGCAGGCAAAACTTTGAATAAAAAGAAAAATAATAATAATAATAATAATAATGATAAATAAAAAATAAAAGGTAAATAACATCAACAAAACGTGACAAATACCAATATACCAGTGATTATATGGAAAATTATTTAATAACATTATTTTTATCTTACGCTTATTAAAAAAGTTCAATGAATTTTAAAACTTCCAAGACAAAAAACAACAACACTGCTGTTCGCAAACATAATCACAATTACAGCATCAATCGAAAAATTACAGTCAACATAATTGAAAACATTAAACAATTTGTTTTAATGCAAACACACACACGAAAACCTCACATATTGATTTAATTAATAACAGAGAAAAAAAACAACAACAACTAAGATGAGCTTTAATTTCTAAGAAAAACTGAATGAAATAGTTGGTTTCATTGTTGACGAGAGCATGTGAGTGATTGTGCGAGTATGGGAGAGTGAGTGTATGAAAAAGAAAGCTAGAAAAACGAGTTGTTTACATTTTTTAACACTCGCTTTAACAACTAAACTAACGACATCAGATTCTTGCTGTCAGCGTTGCCAGTTTTTAAATGCAAGTTGCGATAATTTGACAGTTATGAAAATTTTTCAATAGCAAAAGTTTTTATTAAAATTATTGTAACATATGAGAACAACATACGTATTGCTAAAAATTATTAAGTGTTTAAAAAGACAAAATTTTACAAACTTTTGTACAAAGTTTTGTGGATAAACCGTTAAATATGAAATATTATTATGAATATGGCCGATAAGCTTTTAATGAAAATGTGAAAAAAACTACAAAATCAATAGCTAACAATATAATAATTTTCTTCACAACAACAAGTTTTTTATAGAAAATTTATTGGTAGCAAAAATTTCTTGCACAAAATTTATCGCTTGCCTTCTATAAAAAAAATTAACGATAACCATTAATCATAATCTATAAAAAAATTCAAATTTTTATATTTTTATTATATCGTAGAGCGTAGTTTTCTAATAGAAATTTATCGATATGATAGATGTTCAATAACAGATCTTTCTTATAGAAAGGCTTTGTGTCTGGGTAGACCGATGCCGCATGATTTGACAGAAATATCGGAGTGTGATGTAGGTGGATTGCACTCTTTCCTCGAGTAGGCTCTGAGCTTGACTTCTGATATGTAGATCTGATGGGATACATATCACTCTCAGGCAACACAGCAGCCCAAGTAGGCCAGTTTTTAATGTTTAGCAATCTGTTAAACCTATACTACGATAACAATAACCATTAATAGAAAACAACAACGATAGTTTTCTTTAGCAAATTTATCGACTTAGAAGACTTTTTCTAGAAAATTATTCGATGTAAAAAAGTTTTCTGTAAAAAATTTATCGATTACAATACTTTCTACCGATATTTATAAACAACAATAATCTTCTATAGAAAATTAAACGATAGCATTCATTTTCCGCAGTAAGTTTAAGGACGACAACAATTTTCTATTCAATACTAATCGATAACAAAACTTTCACCAGAACTTTTCGATACCAGTAATAGTTTCTCAAATATAACAAACATAATTTTCTATAGGAAATTTATTAGTTTAAAAGATATTTTCTAGAAACCTTTTCGACACAAAAAAAATTTTTTATAGTATAAAAAAAATAGATAAAATTTTTGTATAAAAAAATTTATCGATAACAAAAGTTTTCTACCGAAATGTATAAACCGAAATAATATTCTTATAAAATGAAATGATAACATTAATTTTCGCTAAAAAGTTTAACGATAAACATTTTCTATAGAGAATTTATCGACAACATAATTTTTTCCTGAAATTTCACGTTAAATCTTCAATAGAATATTTATCGATACAAAAACAATTTAACAAAATTTATTGACAACTAAACGGAACGATTAGTTTCGATAGCAAACATTTTTCTGTAAAAAATTATCGATAACAAAAATTTTCTACAAAATTTGTAAACAACTATAATCTTCTACAGAAAGTACGATAAAAAAATTTCAATAGAAAACTTATTGATAACAGAGTTTATTTATAAAAGAAAATTTGACGATATAAACAGTTTTTTTTTTATAAAATTTATCGACAACAAACTTTTTTATAAATAATTTACGGGCAATAAACATTTTTTCTAGAGAATTTACAGAGAACTGTATCTTTTTAAAGAAGATTTAACAACAACAATATTTTTTTGCAGAAAATTTTACTAAAAGAAAAGTTTCCATAAAAAATTAATGTAACAAATGTTCTGTATAATTTTCAATGTTCTTATTTCTCTATAAAATGTTTCTATAGCAATTTTTAACAGTCATAATTTCAAAACAGCCAAAAATTCATTGGTTTTTAAATAAATATTTATTAATTATATTAAAATTTATTAACAAATGATTAAAAAAACAGTTTAGCCTCACAATTGT
Organism: Thecocarcelia acutangulata; assembly: GCA_914767995.1. NCBI lineage: Eukaryota > Metazoa > Arthropoda > Insecta > Diptera > Tachinidae > Thecocarcelia > Thecocarcelia acutangulata. The sequence goes on from OU612096.1 coordinate 87,322,602, forward strand.
TCGTATTTTTTTTTTTCTGAAAATAAAAGTGTTTTGAAAACTTCTATTTTCAATAGAAATTCATTGGTTGAAGGAAAGTAGAAAGTTTATTCTATTATTGTAGTAATAAAACTCCTCTGAATAGTATAAAAGATTTTCTTTGATTGTCAAAAATTTTTAATTTATGCAATAAATTTGTATAAAGAACCGCTGGCAACGCTTTTTTTAAACTATGTTACGTTGAGAGTTTATGTAAAAGTTTGTAATGTTTGTTTAAGTAACCAGTGTAACCTTTTGCCGGCCATTAAGCCTGTTTAATGCTACATTTACATTTTTGTTTTTAACAACAATGAAGGAAGCTTTTTTTCAAACGAAAAAGTTTACTTTTTATTTAAAAGAAAGAAAACATGACGACAAGTTAAACGGGTCTGCATCAAAATGAATGCGGTGGTTGGTGTTGTTGTTATAGTCATTGTTGTTATTCTCCTAAAACAACAATAAAAGAGTGAGTGAGTGAAGCCAGGAATGTGTGTGTGTGTGTATGCGTGTTTGGTTATTGTGCACATGTTGTACACAGTTGAAAGACTTAAGTTACGAGCTTTATTTTTTTCATTGTAGTCAATGTTGCACGAATCAAAAGACTTAAGAAAGAAACTTTTTATGTTTCATACAATTTTCTCTGCCACAAGCTTCTTTAAATAATTGTTTCTTTTTCCTGTACTTCTTTTAGAAAGTGAAATTATTATTTTTTTTTTTTTTTGACTTCGTCATAAGTGAGTAAAGTTGAAAGTGAATCTGCAACATTTATAAAAATTTTAAAAGGAAGAAAATTACGAAAATAAAATACATTTTCAAACTTTGTTTAATTTCTAATTTTTATTAAAAATTTTGAGAAATAAACAAATCTCATTTCATCAATTATAAAACAACTTTTTCGAGCTTAATATTGCTGTTTGTTATCAATATGGAGTCGGAAGAAATAACAAAACTGGTGGATGGTGTTTATAAGGTAAGTGTGTATATGTAAAATATATGTAAAACACTTCGTTATCATAGTGGATTAAAGAGTAATTAAATGAATTTGGGTGTTTTGTATATCATTAATGAGTTTGCGTATTTTACGGCCAGTCATTATTGATTCAAATTGTTTAAACCATTTGAAATAATCTTTTTCGGAAACTCAAGCAAAGGGTACTATGTGGGTTAAAAAATCTCACTATCAATAATTTTTCGTTGGTAAAAGTTTTTAAAACTATTAATAATAAAAAATGTATAGCACATAAATAAAAATGTATAAAAAAAATTTTTTTGTTCTCGAAAGTTTATCAATAATAAAGGGCTTAAAATTTATCGGAAGTGAAAAATTTTTCGTATTATATTTTGTTCATAGATTAAAAAAAATTTTTTAATTTGATTAGAAAACTGACAGCTCCGTCAGACTTCCGTTAAAGTGATGGTTCTATTCAGAGTGATTATTTTATATACATATAAGATAGTGAATTAAAGCAATTCTAGTGTTTACTTTTTTGTTAGCAAGGGATTAGAAATGTGTTACTACTTTGACTTTGTAACTATTTTGAAATTTTTTCTCTCCATCAAAAATCTTTTTTTTTTTTTTGTTCCCGAGTTTAATTTAATTATATTGTAATTTATTTATATTGTAAAGTCCAAATTCTACTGATGATTACGGTACCTCCTATGAAATGTCGGCATATAGACAGCTGGGAAATATAGAAAACAAGCTGTTTATAATTTTGTGGTTGGTATCGATGGTAGAGTGTTGAGTGAATAAAACTTAATTGTTTATAGACAACCAATTTTTCATTGAAGACATTCTTCTATAGAAAAGAATGAAAAATTAATTTGTTTTTTGCTGAACTAAGAAAACTTTTCATATAAAATTTATTTGTTAAATTTTTTTAAAGAACTATATAATTTATACGAAATGTTTTTGGAGAATAAACTATCAATACAAAGTTTACCTTTAAAGAATTTATAGATGAACACGTTTTCAAAAAACAATAATGAATTAATTTGTAATTTAAAATTTTCGAATAACAAGTAATAAATAATATTCGTGTATACCTCAAGGTATGGGGAACGAATCAACATACATTGATAATTAAGAAATAACTGTGTTGTTCAGAGACAGCAGAATGTTGTACAAATGATAAAAAAAAAACCAAAACGAATTTCAAATGATAATTATGACCGATGACTGAATGGTTTAAGTAGCTCTGCATGGTTAGGCATGTTTACAATGCTCCCGAGTTCAAGTAGGGGTGGGCGCTGATGAGTAGTGTAGCGATTACAAACAGCTACTTGTCCACCACCCAGCAGGTCTTTAATTACTTTTCTCGTTTTCTTTCATTGATCATAGCAATAATTTATAATAAAAATTCTTTTTAATTTATCAACGGGAAAAGCAGTGAACTTGAGGCCAAACAATAACAATTAGGAATTTTTAAAAGCAAGAATTAAATTAAAAAAAAAAAACTATACAAATTTTACCGTTAAAAAATGTCTCCATTTAAATTTGATCAAAAAACAAATTTTTGAAATTTTTACGCTTAATATAAACTGTAGATAAATGAATGATGAAAACCTTCTCATAGAAAATTGAGCAATAAACCTATTTTTCCATGCAGAATTAAACATTAGAATTGTTTGCTTTTATATAAAATTTGATCTTGAAATATTTGCCGGAAAGCTGCTGCGAAGGCTACAATGGTAAAAACATAAATAATAATTACAGGAAAAATACTAAAACCAACAATTAAATAAACACATCCCATCTGTGAAACATTTGATGTCTTTTGTTACTCGGTTGTCAAATATTTATAGGTGCGTTCAGAAATATATCCTTTTCATAGCTGTGGTATATGAAGCTCGATGTCTTTGACCTATTTTGTTGGAGTAATCACAGTGCTTCTTCAGAAATAATAAAAAAAAAATTAAATCGTCAGTTGGTAGTTGAAAATACTAAATAAACAAAAAAACTTCAAAAATCCTAGTTAGTACTGATAAGTAGTATAGCGACTACTACCACTGGTGGGGCACCCCAGTTTAGTTTATTCAATTATTTTCTCCAGTCTTCTCTCATCAAGAGTTATTGATCGCGGCAATTATTGTTATAATTAAAAAATAAAAATAGTTCAAACATTGAGTTTTATTCACTATATTAGCTTCTAACATTGATACCAATAAAAAAATTAGAAAAATATTGTTTTCTATATTTCCCATCTGTCTATATGTCGACATTTCATAGGATCATCAGTAAACTCTATAAATTTTTTAAAGATATTCTCAAACATTAGCTTTATATTACAACAATCTAAATAAATTATTGAGAATTTAAAAAGAAAAATGCTTTAATAATACCGGTAAAACCACAAAAAAAAAACTTTTTCATATATACACGTCTCTACATTTCTTTACACCTTTCAAACAAACGAACAGCTGTTGGTTACTATGATTTGTTTTTTGAAAGAATCGAAAAGCAGAGAACAAAAATTCAAACAATGGCGTTTTATTCACTATATTAGCTTCTGACATTGATACCAATCATTTGTTGAAAGTATCAAGCAAGGCAGCTTTAATAGGTAGTGGCAGAATGGCAATAAATGCCTCATCAAAAAACATCACATGTGCTTTGTTGGTAGAAATTACGAAAGTTGTCAAAATTTTGTTTTACTTTTGTTTTTAAAAGCAGGAAGTCTATATGTTTTTGACAAATTTACGCAAAGGAAACGAAAAACAACTGTGCTTATACCACTAACCTAGTAAAGCTGCTTTGGTATCAAGAAGTTGAATGCGTGTGCAAAAGGAAAACCTTGGTTTTTATGTTTCGACAGGTAGTATTAAAACATTTTTCTTTTGAAATTCTCAATAATTTATTTTGAATATTGGGATATAAATTTTAATGTTTGGGAGTATCTTTTAAAAATTTCCAAGTCTACTAATTATAGGGTGTTTTTTTAAGCCCGATAGAACTTGAAATTGTAAAAAATAACACAAAAAATTAAATTGTAATCAAAATTTTTTTTTATTCGAAAGATCAATACGTGACATTAACATTTGAAAATGATTTCGGGCATATGGGCACCGCGGCTGTTCTTGACGAAGCGCATTCTGGACGTCCAATTTTGGGCCACTTTTTCGAGCACTGCTGGCCGTATGTCACGAACAACACGAACAATGCTGGCCTCCAAGGCGTCAATTGTTGCTGGTTTATCAGCATAAACCAGTGACTTCACGTAGCCCCACAGGAAATAATCGAGAGGTGTCAAATCGCACGACCTTGGAGGCCAATTGACAGATCCATTTCTCGAAATCAACTTATCGCCAAATTTTGATTTCAGTAAGTCGATGGTTGCGTTCGCCGTATGGCACGTAGCGCCATCCTGTTGAAACCACATCTCCTCCGGATCAATGTCATCCATATTTTCAAACAAAAAATCATTGATCATGGTGCGGTAACGATCTCCATTGACCGTAACGCGAGCTCCGGCCTCATTTTTGAAGAAATAAGGTCCGATGATGCCACCAGCATGAAAACCGCACCAAACAGTGCATTTTTCTGGATGTAATGGAGTCTGTAGGGTCTCTTGTGGATTGGTCTCACTCCATATGCGGCAATTTTGCTTATTAACAAACCCGTTAAGCCAAAAATGCGCCTCATCGCTGAACACAATTTTGCGATAAAAGTTGCGCGAATCGACGACTGATTTTCAAAGTAAATTTGGATAATTTCGTAGCGTTGTTCAAGCGTGAGTCTATTCATGATGATTTGTCAGAGTATACTGAAACAAATAAAAAAAATCATCAAAATTTAATTTTTTGTGTTACTTTTTACAATTTAAAGTTCTATCTAGCTTAAAAAAACACCCTATATTAGAGTAGCTCCTATGAAATGTTGACATATAGACAACTAGAAAACATGAAAAATGCGATGTCGATAGTAGTCTGCAAAAAATTCATCGATAATGAATACTTTCAGTTTAAAGATTTGCTTATGTATGTCAAAACTATTTGTAAAATAGTTCAAGGAATCGTCATCGGAGTCACATTAAGTTGATGTAAAAAGTTTGACTTGTTGTCAAAAGAAGTTGAATGTTATTGACATTCTCTATCTATAGTTTAGGTTTATCAACTATTGATGTCCTATCAACGAATAGATAATTGCTGTCGAAGACGTGTGCACAAACGATAGTTTTTTGATGTTACCTTGATGAGACGGCGATGACGCTTTTTGGAATATGGCAGGCTATACAAATGACGACCATCAATATTTTGTAAAGACAATTTACGATTAACATTACTTTATTATATAAAGTGTTAATGCAAATAAAACAAAATTTAAGTACTCATTTATTAAATTTATTTCTCAAAACAACAATTTTGTAATCTTTATTTGATGCCAATAAAAAGTTCTTCCTGAGTTGAGGAAAAATCTACTTTTTCAAAGTGAACAAACTCACAAAAATTAAGTAGTGAATTTATTACTCAAAACAACAATTTTGTAATCTTTATTTGATGCCAATAAAAAGTTCTTCCTGAGTTAAGCAAAAATCTGCCTTTTCAAAGTGAATAAACTCGTGTGAATTTTTTGGCAAAATTTCTGTATTTTCTTTCAAAACCATACTCAATCTTAAGCAACAACAGAAATAAAATCATACAGTAATTTTCTTCTTTTCTTATGCACGTATCTCAAGCTGCATGCAGCCAAGTCTAAAGTGGAAACATTACATAATAATGCAGCTTTACAAATAAACAAATAAAAATAAAAAATGAAAAAAATAATGTTGAAGCTCATGAAGATGATCATGATGATTTTCTTTTGCAATTATTTGTTTCTTTTTTATATTTCGAGTATAAAAGTGATTTTTGAATTTTTTTTTGTTCAGATTTTCCATAAGACGAAGTGTGTTTGGTTTTTTGTTGCAAATATAAATGATGATTTCTTGTTGTGCTCAACTACTTGCAACATCTCGTGTTTCATTATTATGGTTTTTATTGTAAATGTGTTAACTTGTCATCATCATTTTGAAAGTCTAGTTTTCTGAGGTGTTACTTTTAACTTGGCTCATTTTCATTCAGTGGGGACAACTGCACGCCAAGTTATTTAAGTTGTTGTTGCTTTTACAACAACAAACGTTTCAATTTGGTTAAACAGGTAGTTTTGTCTATGAAACTTTTCCTTTTTTTTTTCATTCATATAATGTATGATTTAATCGATTAATAATTTGATTCGCCTTTTAAGGTCAGCTAGAAAAAAAATGCTTTTTATTAATGCTATGATGTTGCAACATGTTGTTCACTTTATGGGTTAAATTAAAAAAAAAAAAACATTTCTTTTCGCGCAATTTGTAATGCCAGTAAACGGAGAATAATTTACTTCATTAATTATATTTCAAATAAACAGGTAATTAATTAATAAATTGCTTTTTTCTCAAATATTTCATATGATTTATTATTAATATTACGCATAATTTATTATGTAAAAAAGCGTTTTTTTAAAGACTTTTTCTTTCCTTAAAAATAAAAAAGTTTATTTCAATTTATAGCACATTTATATATCAACGGCCGTATTCACAAAAATTTTGAATGTTTATTAATAATAGTTTAATATAAACAATTGAGTTTTTTATTCGCTATTCTAGCTTCTAACATTTATACCAATAAAAAAAATTATAAATAGTTTGTTTTCTATGTTTTCCAGCTATCTATATGTCGACATTTTATAGGAACTACCCTAATCATCAGTAGACTTTGGAAATTTTTTGAAAGATATTCTCAAACATTCAACTTTATTTCCCAACAATCTAAATAAATTGTTGAGAGTTTAAAAAGAAAAATGCTCTAATAATATCTGTCAAAACAAAAAAAACAAGCTTATTGTTCAACCAAAACTTTCTATAAGCAATTCCTCAGAAACTCTTCCAAAAACGTATAGAGCTTTTTTGATACCGATAAAATATCGACAGACAAATTTTAGCTTTGATAATCATTTTATTCGAAATGACTGTTGCCGACCAAATTTTTACAAAAGGTATTTATTATCGATGAATTTTTTACACAAAGTTTTTATTATCGATAAGCTAAAATTCAACAGATATTTTTTTTCTAGAGATCAAACTATAAGAAATATCTGCTAGCAAATGTTTGCTATAGATAGATAGGTCACTAGACAACTGTGAAAATGATTTACATCAGTACCTGCCTTGACGGCCTAACCTGATGGTGGACCAATTCCACGGAGTGAATTTTTCACGATTCACCACCGCCCCCGTGTGGCCTGCTAGGCTCACACAGGTAGCAATTCTTGTCATATGATTGCGGTCATATGAACAACTTCTTGTTGAGGAGTTCGGGCTTTCTAATCCCTCATGTATGCAATTTCCTAGCAATCAATGGAGGACAAGGCTTAATGAGTTGGTAGGCCGAAGCCCATTAAGAGCATCAGCCCTTAAGCCAACTCACCCGTCAATCATCACCACTGGTTCCTTACAGTACACGTATCTGTTGTATAGGCAACAGATCCTCGGGAGATTGTTAGCCCTCGAAAAAAGCCATCACCAAACAATTATCAAGGATACTAACACTCCCTTCCTGCGTTTTAGGTTTCAACCACAGCCAGAACGTTTCAGCCAAGGTAGGCACCTCAACCATGATCAGCCCGGGTTGAACCGCAAGCAGCACTTCCCGGGGGCCATGCTGATCCCCGTTCTGCCAATTTATACCCTTGATAAGGGTTTCGGAACATAAGTCATGTGGCTTCCTAGAGTTTTGTTTGCCGCACTAAACGAGGGACCCCTTCCCCTCTTTTCCCCGAAAAACAGAGCGCCTAAGTTAGGAATACGCCAAGGCAAAACCTGTTCCCCGGGGGGAGGTCACTAGACAAGAAGTTGTACACTGAAACAAAAATTTACCTTAATACTGAAAAATGGGATTAAAATTTGAATAAATATGGGTTATTTACAATTTGCCAAAGATTTTATTCCATGTGAGGGGAATGATCAGAAGTAAACAGATTCATTAAAACGCAGCAAAAGAAAAATCTATTATACATGGTCTGATAAAAAATAACTGTTATTTTAAAATTTCGTGAGCTACGTAGCACCGCTTTCACACACGAAAAGTTTACTTTGCAAAGTCCGTTATTTTCAAATTTCGTGAGTTACGTATGTTCGATTTTTGCATTTTTTTTTCTGTTGTGTAGCTACACATGTCTGTTATTATGTTGGCAATAGCAACCATTTCGGATTGTCAGTTTGTTATTGACAGATAAAAAGGTTAGCCGCGTTTTAGAGTGCTCTTCGATTTTCTATTAAATTTACTAAAGTTTGAGCAAAAACAACGATGCATGAACAGCGCTCAGGAGCTGTTGAACATGGTCAACGACGATCCAGATTTCCTCAAAAAGGTCATAACTGGTGACGAATCATGGGTGTACGGCTATGGTATTGAAACCAAAAACTAAACATCCCAATGGAAGCGTCCAGAAGAGCCAAGACCGAAAAAAGCAAGTCAAGATCGGTCAAATGTGAAGGTTTGGCTCACTGTTTTCTTCGATTGCAATGTCATTATGAATTCCTGCCACAAGGTCGCACGGTCAATAAGGAATACTACCTTGAAGTTATGCGACGTGTTATAGTATTTCCTGGAGGGATCGCAGGAAATATTATTATTTTATTATGTAAGTAGTTATTGTTTTATTCTTGAGGGTCCCTTGGTAATCGCACGATTTACTATTATATTCAGCCATGTCACAGACGTTAATTCCGTTCGGAAACGGAATTGAATTCTTTTTTTACTTCTTCAAAAAACGAAAAACTAAAGAACTTTTCGGAATGAACTCATTTCTGATTGCAAAAATGAAACTAGTATTATCTTATAGAATTGATTTCATTCCGAAAAAGTTTTAAATTTTCATTTTTTGAAGAATTAAAAAACCTATTCAATTCCATTTCCGAACGGTAGTGAATTCTGTAACTTGGGCAATTATGTTTGTATCCTAATTTAAATAAAACCTTTTCTAGTTTCTGTTCATCATTCGTTATTTATATTATATTTATGTGTTACTATTTTAACTGCGTTAAATTACTGCCTTTAATTCACTGTCCTCAACTTTAATTAAGTCCTTATTTTATATCTGTTGCTGCTACTGATGCAAATCTGGAGCTATAGCTGAGCGTGCCCGAATTAATAACCCGCACCAATATTACATCGTGTCCGCAATTTCTATAGTTTAGGCCACATCCGGGTTGCAGCAGTTTATGGCTTATACTGCTGTTGTTTCTTTTGTTTAAGCATACTTGCGACCCCAATATTCTTTTTATTTGTTATTCAAGCAGCAGTTGATGGTTGCTGTTTTGAAATACTATTAGCTGGGGGAAGAAGTTAGTTCTGACTCACAACAGCCGTTTGCTTCAAGCAATTCGCCAGAAATGCACAGAATTATGGAAAAAACAATCATGGATTTTGCACCATGATAACAGCTCACACATCGATGCTTGTGCGTGAGTTTTTGGCGAAAAACAAAACAGTTATCATGCCTCAACTACCGTATTCACCGGACTTGGCTCCCTCTGACTTTTTCCTCTTCCCAAATCTGAAGGCACCGATAAAACGAAAACGTTTTGCTACGATTGAGGAGATAAAAGAAAACCGAAATAAGAGCTGTTGGCGATACGCGTTTCAGAAGTGTTTCGAGGATTGGAAAAAACGCTTGCATAAGTGTATTATATCTGAGGGGGATTACTTTAAAGGGGATAAGATATGTTGATTAATAAATAAATACTTTTTGAAAAAATTGAAATCGATCAGCCCTCGTACGTGTATAAATATTTATGGGTATATTCATGAAATATAAAATGAATATGAAATGAGTTTTAATTCAAATATTCGATACAAAAAACATTAAAGTTAATTTCAAAGACATTTAATTTTTTTCATTAAATAGTAAAAATTCAGGGAAATTTAAAAATTGTTTGGTATAATATAAAAACAATTTATAAATTAAAATATTAATTATGCAACAAATATTTCTTTTGTTTTATCGAGAGTCTGAAAATGAGATCATTTAGATAAAAATTCTTTAATCTCATAAAACTTGGAAGCAAGAAATTGCTTATGAGTACAGCTTTTAAAAACGTGTTACAAAAAAAGGTTTGGTTTGTTATATTTATGTTTTATAAAGGATTTATAAAGCTTTTAAAATGCTTTTGTTGAATAAGATTGTTTATGGTTAAAAAACAATAAAATTCTATTGTATTATATACAACCGTACATAAGTGAATAGCAAAAATAAAATTAATAATAATAAAAAATAAAAAAAAAATTAAAAAGAAATTTAGCACTTTAAAAAAGGTGTGCGTTTGTTTTTTATTTTTTTTTTTTTTTTTGGAATAACATTTTTGTTTTGTTTATAAACAAAGGTAATATTATCTGCCAATACAGGTTTTGAATGTAGGTGTATTTTTTAAGACTTAAAAATTTTAAATATTTAACATCTCAGTCAGTGGTTGAGTTACGAAAGAATTTTAAAATAATAATAATAGTTTATAAATACATGTTATTTGTTCATTTTTTTAACATTATGGTGTCAATTTTTATTGTTTTATTTTTTTTGTGGTTTCATTTGGCTTAAAATATGTTATTTAATATTGTATGTACTTTACAGTTTAAATTGGTAGAATTTGAATGACGAACACTGTGTTTATAAATGTCGCAAGGTGGTTGTAAAAGTGCCGTAAATTTAAGTCGATTTATTGAGTTTTCAGGTATTTAAGTGAAATACAACAGGGCGTTTGATGTGAATCAAATGGTGTCAAGCTTTAAATCAGCAAAGTTGTAAACAATTTTATTGTTGTACCGAATCTGTTTGATAATGCCGCGTCTATTTCAATAATTTTTTTTTTTTTTTTTTTGGCAATTAAGCGTTCTGACATAGTCTTCTTTTAGATCAATATATTTCCGCCAGCGCGTTTAAAATTTTTTTTATTATTTGCAAAAATTTTTTTTTTTCATTAATTTATTTATTGAATCTTCACAAACTGAACTAGCAATAAGTATTCAAATCGTAATACTAAATACACAAAATTAATTAAGTCCAGTTAATGTTAGACAAAAATGTTTTATTTTGCATGGTCAATATCGGTAAAATCACCTATTTAACGTTCTGATGGTGGCAAGGGTATCCCTTCTTCTCAACCGAGAATGTCCGTCAGAATTAAGTATATTGCGTGCAAGACAATTTGGCTAAAGTTCCAGTTTACTGATTTAGCTTGTTGCCAATTTAGTTGCGCTGCTTTTGACTTTAACTTTAGCATCAATGTGAGACTTCCACGTTAACCTACGGTCGAGGTGAATTGCAAATAAAAGGTTTTTTCAAAGCCTTCAAAAGAAAATATTTGCAGGGAACTAAGTCTGGATGGGTTCTATGGATTTCTGCTACAGTGACTACAATACATGTAGTATTGTCGTGATGAAACAATCCTTTCTTTCGTCAAAGATGATCGGTATGGTTTTAAATTAGTAGACAATAAACTCGATTTCTTATAACCATCAGTACAGTACTTTAAATTCAGCCACTGGAATGCACTCACAATCTATCCGTAATTAAATCAATCCTAAGCGGTGCATAGTGGAGCCAAACCAAAAAAAAAAAATCTTAATAAATCTGTATCTTTAAAACGTGCGATTTGATCATAAAACAATGTATGAAGAAATCACAGAGAAGGAAATAGGCTTTTAGAATAAAATTTGAACCACATTGTGATATCATGTGGTGAACTACAGGGTGTCAAAGTATGAAAAAGTTTGTTTGCCTCATTAATTTTGTAAATAATCTTATGATTTAAATAAATTTAAACTTTTTGAAAAGCTAATAAGAAAATAAAGATAACCAATTTTATTTTATTTAGATATCGTTAATAGTTTGAAAGATATTTATTTGGCTCTTAATCTCGAAATTTTATTTTTTGGCCTTGACTTTTTTTCCTATTTCGTACATATCTACGGTATTAGCATACCAAATCATTTAAAAAGGTTATTTTAAATTTTCTAGATATTACTTAACAGCACACAAAAGAAATTTTTTAATTATGTCTTTGAAAAATGAGTGAAAAGTCAATGAAATCTGCGGTTGAGGCTCTTAGAAAGCTCTCAACTACCTATACAATAAATAAGCTTAAGTATAACGTCAGTAAGTCAATTTTTGTCTGCATCATAAAGTTATTCTCGATTGGATATGCCAGCTTACGAGCCAAATTCTCGTTATTTGCGGGAGCCAAATTCTCGTCTGTTTTAATATGAAGAAATCTGTCCGGTGATTTTCATCGAAGACGCTTTAAGAGAAAAAATTTTTAAAGTAGAAAATACTTAAATTTAGTACGAGATTTTTCGTTCTGTATAAAAATCTTCTTGTGAACCATGAAAGCATACATTCAATTGATGTATTGTTTACATTTCAACACAGATCATTAATTTAGTTGTTCTTTAGACTTTCCTGGAGTAAAATCTCACTGCGCTGCTATTCAAAACTAAACATTCGACTTTTGCTGTCCAAAAGCTCTAAATGATATTCACCCTCTTTAGGTGATCTATGTGAATGACGCCGCATTCATTTTAAAGAATAAACCTGTAGCCGTGACCTTGTTGGCCTGCAAACCAATCTTGGTCTTTTTTGGTGTACGTTCATCCGGTGAAATCTATTCTTTTAATTGTTCCTTGCTTTCTGAGGTACAGTGACGACGGATCCATGTTTCATTTGCAGTGATAACAATTACATAACAACTTATCCACACTACGGTTAAAATCCCGAAACACTTCTTTGAAATGGTCTAACGCTAGCGCTTATTGGTCGATTGTGGGCAATTTTAGTACCTTTTTTGCAAATAGCTTTCAAAATCTAAATACTCATGTAAGACACGATGTACCCTCTCAGTTGAGTATAAAAGTACATGCCCAGCTTGTGTACTTTTATTTTCCAATTTTCCTACCTTATTCCATGAATATTACTAATGATTTCTGGTGTGATAATCTCTGAGCGTGCTTAATGTACGGCTATACTGGTACGATCGCAATGTAACGCAGAAGTTGTTTACTTAATCATTGAAATTGGTAGTGCAGCATTCCCAGAGTATTTATCGAATCTCTCCTTGTTTTCAGTGATGGTACTTTAACATAAAAATAATGCTTAATCAATACACACTTTTTCCCATTTTTGCTAAAATTCATGAGTTTATATGCTTTTTATAGCTTTTAAAGACAAACTAAATGTCGAAGATTGCTCAAATTTTGACAGTAGTATATGAAAATGATGGTACATCATTATTGTGTTTGAAGTTAGTGAGCGGTAAATTGAAATAGTTCATAAATAAAATCTAGTTACATATTGCAATCCACTGTTTATGCGTCATTTTTGCTAAAAACAAATTTTTTAGTTTGTAGTTTTCAGCGCTCTTAATTCAAACAAAGTTTTGATCACTAGAATAATAACGCAAAAATTATAAATTACTTTTTTTTTTTTTAAGTGTATTTATTTCTATATTATTGTAATTACACAGTAATATTTTTATGCCTCAGCGCTTAAGGGAGAAAAAGTTCAATACATATTTACAATGTGTTAAAAAAAATTGCACAAAAATTACTCAGAAACTGAACACAAATAAAAAGAATTGACTAATTCTCATACGCAAGAAGTAAACTTACATTTTCAAGCAAATAATCTTTTAATTTATTTTTAAAGATTGGTAACACCGGAATATTTTTTAAACATTCTGGTAGTATGTTGGATTCACTTCGACCGCTATATTTAATGCGCTGCTTAGTAAGCTCAAGCCGACACCGCACAATGTTTAGGTCTCTTGACCGTCTAGTATTCATCCTGGATGTTGATATGTTCTGTTGAAATAAAACAGAATGCGAACCAATTCTATTTATACATTTGAAAACATATAGAAGCAGTTGGTATTTAAAAAATCCTCTTATTGGAAGGATTGATTTGGCATAGTTTTGGAAAAGGCTTACTGTTGAAAATCTTATTGGAAGGTTGAACACAGTTTTCAAAGCCTTATTCTGAGCCGATTGTAACTTGATTTTGATGCATAAATTATTGGAAGATATGTAAGATGCGAGTGAACTAATGACTGATACAGTAACAGTTTTGTTCTAGTAGGCAATTTGTTTCTAAATTTATAAAGAACACCAATCCCGGAAGAAATTTTTGCCTTCAAGGCAGTTATATGATTATCCCACAGAAGATTATGACTTAATTTAATGCCAAGATATTTGACATTTTCAGATTCGCATATTGTATTTCCATCAATGTGTATTTTCATAAATTCTTCTTTTCTATTAACATACGGCTTAAACCTGATAAAGTTTGTTTTTTTTTAGCATTCAACATCAATTTATTCAGCCTTAGAAATTCTGACAAGACCACAGCATCATGTTCAATTTGCGTTTGTAAAACTTTTTCATATTTATATTTATAAAGAATGCATATATCATCTGCGTACATAAATAATTTTCCATCAAATGTTATATTTTTCAAATCATCGATATAAATTTTAAATAAAAGTGGTCCTAACACACTTCCTTGTGGAACCCCTGACAGTACAGCTACCTTTTCACTACTTGCATTATTTATTGTCACAAATTGGTTCCTACCGCTCAAATAATCCTTAATCAAAGCAAGAGAATTATGTTGCAATCCAGTAAACCGAAGTTTTTGGCATAAAATATCATGGTCCACTAAATCAAATGCTTTTGACAGATCAAAGAAAACACCCGCAACCCCTTTATAAGCATCATTACAAACATATTCAATCACATTTACAACTGCTTCTTCTGTTCCAGATCCTTTTTTAAAACCATATTGCCGACAAAATAAAATATTATTTTCTTCCAGATAAGTAGCGAGTTGCTCAGAAATAATTTTTCTAAGATATTATCAACTGTGGAAAGTATAGATATAGAACGAAAATTCTCAATATTATTCATTACCGAAGATTTCGGTATTGGAACTATCTTATGAGTTTTCAGTACGTTAGGGTATTTTCCTTCAACAATCATTTTTTTTTGAAAATTTGTAGTACAGCTTCAGAAACAGTATTTTTACGCACTAAAAGCATTTTCACAGTAATACTGTCAGGTCCAGGACATTTATTCAATTCTAACTTTTCCATTATTCTATCAATATACATTTTGTCAACATTTTTAAAAGTAAAGCGGTTGTTTATTTGAACTAACGTTCCAAATGAGTTTATACTGTCATTCGGATACCGGGGAATGGAATCTTTCATTTTCAGAACCGAACTACAAAAATATGTATTAAACGCTCTTGCTTTTTATTTCTTGCAATGCAATCAATGCAATTAATAACCGCAAGGTTTGACATATAAGTTTTGATATAGGAGGCAAAAAAAAAAAAAAAAGGACACGTGTTACGGCATTACCCAATTGTGGCGCATATAATATTTTTGTGGATAACATTTTAACCCCTTAAATCCCCGTTTTAATGGTGTTGTTTGCTCTTTTTAAAAGAAGGTCAAAAAGACCCGTACCTTGAGGAATTAGAGGGTTAAATATTCTACAAAAATGCTCTCTGTAACATTTGATATAAATTTGCTGAACACATTTATTGCCTAAAATTTAAGGATCACATGCCGTTTAACAATAAGAATGTGGCACAGCTGGGAAACTTTAACTGCCCTGTCCATCAAATAAAATACACATGTAAACTTTGAAAACGCCGAGCAAAATTTACAGGTCGGACCTTGTAGTTTTCAAAAAGTTTGATTTTGTTGTACAGAGTTAGGCGTTGCATGTACGTGAGTAAACATAGTGGTCGTTATACATAAAACACAAAAAATAAGAGAATAAATGAAATACAATGATGAAAAAAAAATTTTTTTAATTTCTTATTTTAGCACGATTTGCCAGTCCTTGAACTTTTTGTCATGTAGTACCAGTTGTGCCAAATTGATTAGAACTATAAAGTCCTCAAAAAAAAGTGGTAACTTTTTGTTTGTTATTTGCAAACTGTTTTTTACTCAGTATATATTTACGTGAGTTGGTTACTCGTAAATAAAAACTTTACTCACCGTTAATGCGGCAAATTTTCCTGTTCGCATTATTTTTATTCGCCAAGACCTACTCATATAAACGTGATTAAAAACACATGATTCTATACCATTTATCATCACGCAATGCCTCGAAGCGCAATCGCGCTTATATATTGACATAGTGATAGTTGTTCTCTTTGGGGAAACCACTGTTCTATTCGTATACGCAACAATAAGCAGGGTTAGGTTTTTCTTAAAGCAAATAATATACTATTGTATATTGCGGCTTTTACAATCTTTTTCATAAAATCATTTTTATTTAGAATAATCCTTCTAATCTTACGCTTCCTCGTTTGAAAGCTATAAAAAGGTAATAAAATGGTGTTTTTTTTTACAATTAATGGAGTCATTACATTAACAGTCACGACTTGTGCATTTTAAATTTAAACAGAAAACAAACGTAAATTATCTAAGTATAAATAAATTTACATTTGAACATATGAAATGTAATGAATTGTCAGTATATTTTGGCCTTGAAATCATCATTGAATCACAACAAATTTCTGTTGTGTTGTACTTCGATTCCCACGCCTTGATATGAAATATAAATAAACTATTACACATCATTTGTTTACTTTTTTTAGCTTAATCTTCTTAAGTAATGTTTACTTAAATAAAATCAAAATAATCAAATGTATGGAATTTCGTACTATGATGCTAATTGTAATCGATAACACAGTTCAAGGCAAATTATTTGATTGGTTTTGGAAAATATTTACTTATATGCTTATTAAAACTTTGTTTGTAATCGCGCTTAAAACTGAGATAAAGCGCTTTCACTAAAGCGGTCTAAACTGCATATTCTGTAATGTAACATTTAATTTTTCCTGATGATGATAACAAATTGTTATCGAAATATCGAGAAATAAGATTTTGAACTGTAAATTTTTTATAAAAAACAAAAAACAAAGATCTGAAGCTGCAAAAATTAAATTTATTTAAAATAAATCAATCGATTTTTTTATTACCCACTAAAAAAAACTTTAAAAATAAAACTTGAGAAAAAGTCAAACAAATTAAGTTTGGGTATTATCTGTAGATATTGGTGTACAGCTTTGCTTCCGCCGTTTTGAAATAGACGGCTGTAGCTGCAAGTGGTATTCGAAATAAATATTGAGTGGTTAAATGTTATGGGCCGATATTGAATGTGAACCATACATACCTCAAGTTTTTTTGTGGATATCAATTAACACTTCTCAATTCATACTAATTCGATTTGAATTATGGAAAGATACATAATCGAGCAACGCATTAAAATAATTTAAGCTTATTATGAAAATGGGCGTGCACTTCCGATTTTTTCGGTAAATTTAACCGTCCAAATGTACGTACAATTGGAAAACTTGTGTAAACATTTTAGCATACCGCGTCTGTCGGAGATATGAAAATACCAGTGCCTGCTCGTATAGCTCGCTCTGCACAAAATATTTCTGCTGATCGCGATAGAAGCTGAAGAGCCATCCACCTCGTCGTACTGTCCAATAATTGCACCTCTCATACTCATCGTTGATGTACATTGTACATAAAGACACTCAATAAGACTCAAGATCTAAAGCTTTTTGACCATTCCAAGCGTCGTCAATGTACAGAATGATGGCAAGAAATGGCAACCGTGGATGATAAATTTTCGAAGAAAATGATCTTCAGTGAAGAGGCACATTTTCACCTCATTGTATTCATCAATCAGCAGAATTGCCGCATTTGGACGAATGATAATCCAAGTGTGATTGTCGAAAAACCAATGCACCCATAAAGACCGACTGTTTGGTGCCTTTCATGCGTTGGTGGCATTGTTGGGCTGTATTTTTTCCAAATTAAGGCCGGTAAGGCAGTTACTGTGATTGGTGTTCGCTATCGTGAGATTATAATGAATTTTTTAAGTCCCAAATTGGAAGATATGGATGTGAACGATATGTGGTTTCAACAGGATGGTGACACTTGCCACACAGCTAACGAAACAATGGCTTTTTTGCGTGAAAAATTCAATGGCCGGCCGCGTTATCTCACGTGGGGGCGATTTCAATTGGCCACCCAGATCATGTGATTTGCCACCGTTTGACTTCTTTCTTTGATGATATTTTAAAATAACTGCATAGTGTAGTCGCAGCACTTATATGTACCTGTCGCCTTGCTAGTTCCCCACGGGGACGAGGTTTTGAATTGGGGCATAGAGGAACGGTAGGACTTCCTTGTTTGCTGTTGCAAATAAACCTCTAGCAAGTATGACTTATGCTGAGTTGGACTTCCGATACTCTCAACAAAGGTTAATTGTCAGAGCAGGGATCAGCAAAGACCCCAGGGGGTTCTGCTTGCAGACCATCTCAGTGCTGAACATGGTTGAGGTAGGCACCTTGGCTGCTACGTTTTAGCTGTGGGTTAAACCTAAGCTTGCAGGAAGGAAAATTAGTTTGCGTGATAACTATGGTGCACTGCCGGGTTTTGGGGTCTGATTTTTGTTTTATCTTGGACCAGTACTCAGGGGATGACCCCTATATATGCAGCGCGTTGTACTGGAAGTAGGAAAATAGATTATAATGGAGAGGAAAGAGGAGGTGTTCGTAAAGGTTTAACTTAAACAATAACAACCCGAAAGACTAAAACTCTATTGCAGCATTTAAAAATGTTGGAATTACATTAGTTAAAACTGTTCAGTTCCCAGTGTATATGCCTTCGACACTGCTCAGATTAGCAAAATTTAGTCCAACACCTTCCACACTACAAGGTAATGAAATGCATCGAAAAGCTATTAATATTGAACATATAAAGACACGGACAACGGTGAAAAAAGACTAAAAAAAGAGAAACACGTGTACAAATACTACTACCTATTCCGGTGCCCCAGCACTCCGAGAATTTATTGAATATGATATATTTACAATCAATTTTTACTGATGTTTTAGGCATGAAACGTGCGGCAGCGAAAATTGTTCCAAAATTGCTAAATTTTGAACAAAAACAGCGTCGCATGAACATCGCTCAGAAGCTGTTAACTATCTTCAACACCGATGAAAGGAGAGCATTTTGGCACAATTGAAGAGATTAAAGAAAAATCGAAGCAATAGCTTTTAGCGATACCAAAAGACGCGTTTCAGAAGTTATTTGAGGGTTGGAAAAAACGCTGGTATAAGTGTATTATATCTGAGGGAGATTACTTTGAAGGGGATAAGATAGTTATGGATGAACAAATAAATACTTTTTAAAAAAAATTAAAATAACGGTTAGTTTTTGATCAGACCTCTCATATGTATGTCACGGTGAGTGGCGAACGTGTTAATCAGTTGAACGATTCAAAGAATATGGGTATATGTAGTACTCAAAGTTTCATTCCACATCAAAATAAACTTTTCTTTTAACATGCTTGTTGGACGATATTATAAACATGAACATTAAAAAAAACCGCTTTCAGTAAAACCAGAAAACCCGGTAAAAATCGGTGGAATAATAACCACTCGATCACGCTAGATTAGGTAGGCATGCCGCTGGAGTCTCTAATATATTCTAGGCTCTCCAGCTCACTTGGGTCCGAAATCATTCCCATTGCGATTGCCTGAAAAATAGAAAAGTGAAAGGTAGACCCCTACAATTGTACAACTGGTGATATTATACTGATATACTGACCAACTGTTATATAGCACCAAGCTGTAAAATATTTATAACTTTATAACAGCTAGTTTATCATTGCCATAATACTTACTCCTTACGGCCATATTCATAAAAAATTTATTGTTTCCTATATAAAGTTTGTCAAATAAACCTTCAATAAATATAAAATATTTTTATGAATAGAGCCGTTATATTATTAAATTAAACTGTTATAAATGTGCGCTGTTGTTTTCATACTGTCTGTTATATTTGTATGAAGGTTAGCAATTAAAAAAAATTAAGCTGGGAAAAATTTAAACAAAGACGTTGTCAAACTTAATTTCAAGTTTTGAGACTTAATTTTAAAATGTCTATCACTAAAATTTATTATTTTTTTTATAATTATTGTTACTCAACATTTAACAGATTTATGGAAACTGAAACTTTTGATCTCAACAATGAATGTTGATGAAAAGTATAAACTGTCATTACATATTTATTTAATCTTTCAAATGTTTCAGTAACAAAACACCAGCTCTCATTTTTCTTTATAAATGCATTTTTATACATTTCAATTGATTTAATAAAAAGACGGCAATATCATTGTAATTAATGGATCGGTTTTTTACGTTCATTTTCTGTCTTAAAGTGTGGAATGGTTGTCTTGTAATAAATTGTCTTTAAGGGCGAAATCACTGAGAGATAAGCTATTTAAAAAAATCTAAATGAACGATTATTTGTGTAAAAAATTCACATTTGTTATGAGATTCCTTTTTAAAGCAAAACCAAACCAAATGGAGCGACATTATAATCACAATTTTAAAATGGAGCGACATTATAATCACAATTTCAAAGTTCATTTTCCGAAACAGCGGTATAGGGTTAAAAACTCGTTTTTTCTCAAAATGAATGTTCAATGTGTTTTAGTGGTTAACAATTTTGAGTAGGCATCACTGATTTTTTTGACATCCTGTTTAGCAGCTTTTTGTTAATTTGATTCAAAAGCGATGATGGTAGAAGTTACTGTCAATAATGTACTGTATAGGGCTGATATTAATTTTGCTGACATGTGGCTCGAATAGCACGGATCCACAGGGCTCACAGCTTGTGCTACAATTGCAGACGAAAGCAGCATTTGTCATTCATACTTATTCGACTATAGGACTAAGCAGTCTGAGATTGGTGCCATAAGATAAAATATGAACGAATTTACTTACCAACAATGATTTTCTAACAATATCTGAATTGTGCCGTTTGAACAGGGTCCATTTCAATGTGCATAAGACTCAGTATTATCAGTTTACGCATAGACACACAAACGCAGATGCATCTATTTTCATGATTGGTTATTATTGAGGAATCTGGATCTTTTGAAACTCTGCGAATGAAAAATGAGTGTGATGTTCGTTGGCCTGAGCACATTTGTGAGGTCTCAAAACAGGCATTCAAAGATCTTCGTTTACTAAAATTATGCAAGACATACTTCACCTATAGCTAACTAAAAATGGAAAACAACTCTCATATTTTGTTCGGGCTACTCAACCGTATGCAAGAAAGGGCGAAGATGCACAGTAGTGACAGTTAACCTATCCAGCTGTATTTACTCACCGGAACATCATCGCCGTGTGGGGTTATCGATATTTACTACAATGGATTTTACTTCGGTGCTCAAAGGACTCGTTCCCGAAACTCGTGTCATTTTACGTAGTACACGTCCACAGTTCATCTGTTCATCGTGGAGAGAATTTGTTCTTCAGTCGTATTGACCCTCCTGTCACTAAGAATGTAGAAAGATTCATATCAAATGTTTACAAGCACTACTTCTTCTATCCTCCTCATCTCTCCATAAACCATTTTCCTAGTTCCAGTACAATGCAGTGCATATCTAAGGGCTATTTCCTTAGTGCTAGATCTAATTAAAATTTTGTCAAAGAAACTTTTGATTAAAGTACCCCTTTGGATTAGTTTCTTTGTCATTATGTCTATGTCACTAAACTATAAATAGAATGTGTTATTAATACTGTTTACCATAGACAAGATGTGTAATTGACTTTCCTCAGCACCTGCCTTAACGGCTTTATTTCACGATACCCCAATTCCACGAGGTGAACTATTTTACGGTTCACCAGCCGCAGCTTTTTGTCATATGTTTATAGCCATATGAATAAACTTCCGGTCTGAGTGCAATTCCCCAGACAGTTTATGAAAGCCAAGGATCCACAAAGTTTATAAACAGCATCAGCCTTTATTCAACTCTTCCGTCTATTCAGAGAAAACATAGTGCCTAAAGGGGGCTCTCGGGATGTTAACCACATCAGCACCTGCCTTGACGACCTTATCTGACGATGGAGAATGGGGTGAATTATTCACGATTTACCAGCGCCTCCGTGTGTCTTGCAAGGCTGACATAGGTCGGAACTTTTATCATAAGTTTGTAGCCATCCCTCCTGTATGTAATGTCCCAGACAATCAATAGAATGCAAGGCTTAATGAGTTGGTAGGACAATTTGAACCCTTGTTTAGCGTCTCGGAAGTCCAACACAACATAAGTCATGCGGCTTGCTAGAGTTTCATTTGCTACAAAAAACAAGGGCTTGCTATCAAGCCCTGGTTAGGGTTTAGTCAGCGCGGGGACTAATCTAGTGATATTTGAACAGTTGTGAAAAATATTTACATCAGCACCTGCCTTGCGGCCTTATCTGATGATGGACCATCTAGGTCCATCATCAGATGGCTAGGCTCACACAGGTAGCAATTTATGCCATATGATTGCGGTCATATGAGCAACTTCTTGTTGAGGAGCTCGGGCCTTCTAATCCCACCTGTATGCAATTTCCCAGCAATCAATGGAAGACAAGGCTTAATGAGTTGGTAGGCCGAAGCCCACTAGCAGCATCAGCCCTTAAAACAACTCACCCGTCAACCATCACCACTGGTTCCTCACAGTACAGGTATGTGTTGTAACGGCAACAGACCCTAGGGAGTTTGTTAGTCCCCGAAAAAAGCCACGCCAAGCAATTATCAAGGATACTAACACCCCCTTCCTGCGTTTTAGGTTTCAACCACAGCCAGGTCGTTTCAACCATGATCAGCCTGTGTTGAACTGCAAGCAGAACGACCCGGGGGCCATGCTGATTCACGTTCTGTCAACTTATACTCTTGATAAGGGTTTCGGAAGCCAACACAATATAAGTCATGCGGCTTCCTAAAGTTTTATTTGCCGCACCAAACGAGGGACCCCTTCCTCTTTTTTCCCCGAAAAACAGAGCGCCCAAGTTAGGAATACGCCAAATCAAAACCTGTTTCCCGGGGGATGATATTTGAACACCTAGAAATCAATATTCGAAGAGTTACTGTTGAAATACGAGTACGTTCAAATGCAAGTGCTTTATGAACATTCCTCCTACTACGTGCCAAACGTCTTAAAATCTTCTATCCAATGTAACTATTTCATTGATATTGCAAATAAATTTCTTTGATTTAAACTTGTATAGCTCTAATAAAAACACCCGTAATAATAAAATAATAGATTAGAAAGACACATTAGTAAGTTTTTAAATTTTCAATGTGAATGATCGACAAAAATTTTAATTTATTCAATTTTGTTAAATTTGTTTTTTGTTAAGTGTAGCGGCGGCTTAAGCATAACTGTAGCAAGTGAAAGAATTTTAAACATCAAAGAAACCTTATAAATGATTTGAATAGTTTTTAAGAAGATATCACTACACTTCTCAACTCTTGTCTGCTCTTAATGGTGGAAATTAAGGTGTGCTGAGAATTAGAATAATAAAATGAAAAGAACAAAAGGAAAAAAATGCATAAAAATATGTTAAATCAACAAGCTGACAGCTAAACAGACAGAAAGTTAGACACAGAAAGGAAAGAAAAAAAAGCTGATAAGCAGACATACCACAAACAGGGATGGATACCTCATTAAAAACCAATCTTTTTATTCATTATCATTCTGATTGTTACTGTCATTATTATTTTGTTGTCATAATGAAGTTTGTGTTGTCTTTTTATTTGCTGGGAATTAAGTCAAAGAACAAGTTGTTGATTTGAAAGGTTTCCTTTGCCAGCCACAAAACCATGACTGACCGGCTGACAGGCAAACGGACAAAAACGCCGACTTGTTTAAGTTAGGAAAAGAACGTAAATTGATTTTTTATATCATACAGCTATTTACATACGAGTACATACATACTAAATATAACTATAACATTTCATTTTGTATAACAATTGGCTACTCATTTGAAATTAGTTTTTACAGCAACTCTTTTTTTTTCTTTTTATTTTAGTTTGCCACATTTTTCTTTCCCTTTTTTCCAATTCTATTCAGTTCGTTTGACCGTTTCCTTAAATGGTTTTAAGTTGTTGCTTTTAAGTGGAGGTATTTGTATTGTATGCAGAAGCGATGTTTACTGTTTCTTTCATATGCCATAACTGCCTGCCTAAAATGTAGGCTAATGTTGCTTTTGTGCTTTTTTTTCTTCCCTGGCGAAATTTGAAACTGCAAAGTGGAATTGCAATGCAAACGTCAGGTCGTCAGGCAGGCACGTGGAAATCAAGCGGTGGGAGTGAAATCAATTGAAAACTTTCGCAGTGATTTATAGCGCATTTACTCCAACTCAAAATCTAGTAGATTTGAATTGAAATCTACAACGAAATCTATATCGTTTACACCGCCGTTTTTTGACATCTAGCAAGATTTCATTTGCTCAAAAATAATTTATGCATGCGAGTTTGACAATACAATATTATCAGAGACTGAATACACCAGCATTAAAGTGTATACTTTTTGTGCCCAGACACTGCATACACCACATTATAGTGCAACTTTTGTTGCAGCGTAGTATTTTTAAGTACTTTTTGCAAGAAATCACAGTTGCATCGCTTAGTACTGAGTAGATTTCAGGAGATTTCGTCGAAATCTACTCATAAAGTAGATTTCATTTTGTATGGGAAATTTTCTCAAAATCCACTAGATTTGGCTTGAAATCTCGAATGAGCAGATTTCGCTTTGGTGTAAATAGGCTATTAGACATTTTTGAAGAACAAATTTAATATATATATTTTTTTTATTTCATTATCTTCTTATAAACATTAATAAATATTACAATTTAATTTGATGTCTCGGCGGCACTAAGGCATTAGAGAGGCTAGTTGGCAAAGTAATTAATAAACAATTTTACAGGATGATAATTATATACATCAGTTTTTTAATGTCTAGGTTTAACTCCCCCCGGGGAACAGGTTTTGCCTTGGCGTATTCCTAACTTAGGCGCTCTGTTTTTCGGGGAAAAGAGGGGAAGGGGCCCTCGCTTGGTGCGGCAAACAAAACTCTAGGAAGCCACATGACTTATGTTGTGTTGGCTTCCGAAACCCTTACCAAGGGTATAAATTGGCAGAACGGGGATCAGCAAGGCCCCCGGGAAGTTCTGCTTGCAGTTCAACACAGGCTGATCATGGTTGAAACGTTCTGGCTGTGGTTGAAACCTAAAACGCAGGAAGGGTGTGTTAGTATCCTTGATAATTGTTTGGTGATGGCTTTTTTCGAGGGCTAACAATCTCCCGAGGATCTGTTGCCTATACAACAGATACGTGTACTGTGAGGAACCAGTGGTGATGGTTGACGGGTGAGTTGGTTTAAGGGCTGATGCTCTTAGTGGGCTTCGGCCTACCAACTCATTAAGGCTTGTCCTCCATTGATTGCTGGGAAATTGCATACATGTGGGATTAGAAAGCCCGAACACCTCAACAAGAAGTTGTTCATATGACCGCATTCATATGACAAGAATTGCTACCTGTGTGAGCCTAGCAAGCCACACGGGGGCGGTGGTGAATCGTGAAAAATTCACTCCGTGGAATTGGTCCACCATCAGGTTAGGTCGTGAAGGCAGGTACTGATGTAAATCATTTTTACAGTTGGCTAGGTTTAACTCATTAAGAATTGTCCTTCATTGATTGTTTACAGGAGGCATTAGAAGCCCCGATCTCCTGAAAAGTGGTTGCAACCATGGCTACAAACTTATGGCAAGAATTGCTACCTGTGTGTGCTTCGTGAATCGTGAATAATTTAGTCCGTGGAATTGGTCCAATATCAGACAAGGCCGTAAAGGCAGGTGCTGATGTAAATCTTTTTCACTCACTGTATGTGTAAATATGGAAAGCATTAATGTTTATAAAAGTTCTGTTAAATTTTTTTTAAAAAAATGTTTTATATTGAGAGGTAAGTTATTAATTTCTTTCCTCCGTGAGTATGCCGTTTATTGTTTCAGTACTTTCGTAATTGTTCATCGTTGCTAGCGTTAAAATAGTTTTGATCTTGCATCAGGCGTATCGTAAGATGACTTACTCGTATATCATGTAGCCATTTATACACATATCGGTCCTTTATTGCAGCATAGCCATATCGCAAAAAATTAGCTTCTCAAGTTAACAATGCAGAATTATGAAAAGTACTACCTTTATATTGTGCCAAAAATTTATTCATATGACTTTTAAACTGTGTTCTTTAGGAGGTATTTTCTAAAAGAAATTTTCTAAGAATAGCCATAGAATTCAGTAATATTCTGATATATGCTGATGATGTAAAGCTTTTTTAAAGAATTGCAAAACTAAATGATGCAGCTTGCCTTCAGGCTGACTTTAACTACTTTTTCGATTGGTGTTCCGTAAACCTCATGGAATTAAATCTAAATAAATGTAAACTCATGACTTTTACTAGATATTCGCCATTTTCGACCAATTATTTTATTAATGGTACTGAGCTAATAGCTGTTGACTCATGTGTTGATCTTGGGATTTATTTCGACAAGAAACTTAATTTCAATTTACACATTACGTGCGCTGTTAATGAGGCGAATAGTGTATTATGTTTCATAAAATGATGGGCTAAAGAATTTAATGATCCCTATGTGACGAAGAATCTATTCGCATCTTTAGTAAGACCCATTCTTGAATATGGTGCTGTAATATGGGATCCACAGTACAATTTATATATTAAAAAGATAGAATCAGTTCAGAAACAATTTCTGTTATTTTGTCTCCGTTCTCTTCCATGGAATCCAGCTGAACATCTTCCGCCTTATCGTAGTCGATTGTCACTTATAAAACTCCCAACATTGAAAAGCAACGCATTCTTCATAAACTTACTTCAAGGAATAAACTTTCTTTCTTCTCAGTAAATAAACATAAACATTCCCATCAGACAACTTAAATCATATGAGTTCCTATATCTAAATTTTAATAGAATGAATTTCCTAAACTTCGACCCAACGTAGAGTTTGTTTGGATATTAATAAATTTTATTGTCTTATAGAGTTATCTGATCATGCTAATATATCTAAGGCAATACTTTTAACTATTTAAATTCAAATTATTATATGTGTAGTTGTTTGTAATTGTTTTAACGAGTCGAATTATGTATGTATTTTTTTTTTTGTTCTTTCTCAGCTGAAATATTTTGTAGCTTTACAAATAAATAAATAAATAAATAAATAAATAAATAAGTATGGAAACTAAAAATTTGAAATGTGTTTTTCTCGAAACAAGCTTTTTTAGTTATGACTATGTTACAATAAAAGAGCGATATGAACAGATTTTTAATTTGTAAGTATCATAAATTGATAAAATTAAAGGGGAACGATCGGAATATAAAGAATTTGTTCAGTATGTTATTAGTAGAGCAAAAGCCCTGAAGACTTTGCAGAGATTTCATTTTAACTTGTATAAAAGCAAAATAGCTGCTGAAATCTTTGACTTGAGATAGTTTATGTACCGATCACAGAATTTCACTTGTGGATTAAAAAATTGTTCAACACTAACAAAGGCACCAAAAAATTATCTTTCATTTGCAAATGATCAAACTTGCCCACAGACATCAGCTGACTCATAAAAATAATCTTCTTTAAAGTAGAAATGAATGAATTGATCAAACTTGCTCAAACTTTTATATACGTTCTTTATTTTAAGACAATCGAACCACATGCATGTTGAATACTCGCTTATTTTTATCATAAGTCTAATCAAATTTGACAATTTGTTCGCTTGTCTTTATCACTCAATATTTAAAATTTTGATAGACATTGAGGTATAAAAAGCAACAAATCATTATGTATGAATTCGTTCATTCCTATCAGCAAAGTCAAGTTTTTGTTTTATTTTAATTTACATTGATTTTTGATGTCTATTCGTGTACAAATACTATTTCTTAAATCAAGTATGGTACGTTGGACTCAAGTACTGATTATTTATATACTTTATTTTAGATATATTTAATTCCAAATCCGGATTCGAAATAAGCTGAAAATGAAATTGATTTGAAGATCCTACCAATCTTAAAATGCGGTTGTTTCAAGAATTTTAAAGTTGATTTAATTCCGGAACAGTATTTGAAATAAGCTGAACAAGAGTTTCACTAACGCTCACATTTTATTCTCAAAGCACAATTGAGCTTGGTTTTTGTGCTGCCTACATTTCATATGAGCTACTCTAATCCTCAGTAAATTTGGAAAATTTTGAAAAATATTTTCAAACATTTAACTATATATTAAATTTTTTAAATAAACTAATGAGAATTCAAACCACAAAAATCAGCATTTTTTCAGAAAACCTTTTATTCCCATCTTTCAGCAATTCATTCATATGTATGTATTTGTATGTATCTCTGCTTTGGTTGTTTTTACTTAGTTTAAGAATTCTGCACTTGATTAAAGAATTTTATACTTATTTTAAGACATCGTACGATTAGGTTTCTTTTCATTAGGTTTCGTATTCAACTTCTTTTAAGTACACTTGTGTGTTATTCGAACTTAAATTTTTGAGTACGACTTGTATTGAAAGCAACTAGAAAATACTTCAATTTAGTAAAAGCTTTTTCTTTTGTGTAATTAGTGTTGCTTAGAATGTTGTCAAAATCAATTAAATTTTGATTTAATTCTTAAAAAACTGTTTTTTTTTTCTACAGTCATAGACAAAAGTATCTTCATAGTGACGACGGTCGGTCATCAGAATTGTGACATCAATCTCAATGACAAAAGTCATCAGGGAATTTTTTCATACATTAAGTATCATCAAAGCTGCAACCAAATACTATAAATATATATTTATAGTCTTTGCTACAACTGTGATGACATCAATTCAATGATATATTTAATTAATAATTATAATACATATAATTTGTAAAAATTGATTTAAAAAAGGCAAATAATATTATAATATTTTCTATTTATTATTGAAAAGGAATTTTGTTGTTAAAGTTATTATTTTTAAATTTAAATTAATTTTTAAGAAGTAAAAAAACTCATGATATTGATGTAAATTTTGATCACCGGAAGTACGAGTATTGTTTAAGCAAAAGCAAATAAGTATATTAATAAAATTAAACATCATATTGATGACACTTAGCCATCAAATGCGGCCTTAGCTATATAACAATTATAATGAGAGCGCAGAGAGTAAAATAAAAAAAGGAACTCGTACACAGCATACACACAATTAAAATATTTTAATGCGACACACAGAGCAGTAACTCATCAAAAGTATTAGACCATTTTTAATTCTCATTGATTTCTTGAAAATGGAAAATATAAAGTTATATGTTTGAACATATTTTTTAAATCATTAAATGAAATCGAAGCTTAAGTTTAGTTAGCGTACCATAGTACTGATGATATTTTGTCATTAAATTTACTTCACTTAGTAATTTTTTTGATTTTAATTAGCCATCGCATTAATAAGATTTTTACATTAAACTGAATCCTAATTATAGTAGACCTGATTTATTGGTAATATCTTGTCATTACAGTGACTTCATTTAGTCATTTCTTCAATATTAAAGTACCATTGCATTGATCATATGATCACATCAAACGTATTCCGGTAAAGCATTGCCATGATGTCAGTATAACATTTCATTGATGAAATAATTGTTGTAATTGTCGCTAATGATAATTAGAACAACTGATGTAATGGTAGACATCACAGCGATAAAAGGTGTCATGGGGTCCAAAATGAGGACATTTGTCATTGCATTTATGTTAAAACATATCACAGTTATGACGGATTTTCTATGAGTGTAGTATTGTTGTGTAAAATAGAATAACCTATTATAATTATATCGGTATTTCTTTAAATTTTATACCACTATAACGAAGTATTTTTTTAATACTCGTATAGATTCGTTAAAGCCTAACTGTACTTATAATAGTTCGTTAGTGAAAGCTTTTCCTCTACAATTGCTGAACTTAATATCCCACTATTAAAAGTGTTCCTTGCAATTTAAACCCATTTAACGCTAAGCGCCCTCATTGTAACTTAAATCATACTTTCATGCTTGGCTGGATAAGGGAAACCCTATATTTTTTCATTGTACTTGTTTCAATATCTTTGCGTTTTACCAAAGACTTTGGTCTACGGCTTGACACATAATTCAACTTGCTTAATAATAGGCCAAAAAGTGTTTAATTTAAAAGCCAAATATACTGGTGCTTTTCATAAATACATACATAAGTATGCTGGTATTTGTTTTTTTTTTTCTCTAGTAATTTTTTGTTTTGCTAAAAGAATGTGTTTTGCAAAGAAGAAAAGAAAAAAACATATATAAAGATTGTGTGCTTAACAGTTTACATCTTTTTTTTCTTTTTGCAAATAAATACTTGTGGTTTTTTTTTCAGTTAAGAAGGTTTGTTTGTTGTTGGTTGGGTTTCTTTTCAAATGGTTTCGGTGTCACACCGGTCAGGCTTGTTGCTTAAGTCTTTTGTTTGGATTGAAGGGGCCGCATGAAAATTGAAAATTTTTAGAACAAATGTTAAGGTCGAATTCATTAGTAGCTAAAGTTGGTAAAACTGTTATAAATTGCTTAAAATAATCAATATATGTATATCAGTAATAATGCATTTTTTCACAACACTAATTTTATATATATTTGTTTGTTTGCTTTTTTCTTAATTACAGAACATCTTGGAGAAATTCAATCCCGGTGCACGTCAATTAATCTCAGCTGGCAAGGGTTATCTCAAGTCATTACATGGTGAGTGAGATCATTGATTTGGAAAATTATTTATTTATTATGAAAATAAATATGATCTCCTCTTGCTTAGCCAACAAATAATTATAAAACTATAATTAAATTGCATATTTTGTTATTTGTTGACTTAATCACTTGTTTCTTTCGTTGTTTTTGTTTTTTTCTTCTATCACAAAATTCATGCAAATGCAGGTGCTGCAACATCAGCTCGTTTATTTAATGAAGCATTGGCAAAAATTGCCATGAATGCTCAACACAGTGGAACCAGCGATATTGGTAAGTTAGTACTATATTTAAAGGCAATTATGTTTTGTTTTTGTTATTTTATTTATTAAAAACTATTTATATATTTTGTAGGCCAAATTTTTTTACAGACTTTTAAGCAGACATATAATATTGCTAACATATTTCAAGATTACTTTTAAAATGCATAAATTTTATTTTCATATTTTAAGGAGCGGCTTTACTTAATGTTGTCAGTGTTTATAAGGAAATACAAGAACAACAAATGAATATTGTAAGTATTTATTTATTTTTTTTTAAGTTTTGTATATAATATAATAAAAACAAACATTAACTATATGTTAAATACGTAGCTATTTTTAATTACCTTTCAAGTTTACTATTATTTATTTTCAAAAGCTATCGGACTGTTTCATGAAGTCGAACGTTAACTTTCACATGATTCTTTATGGGCAAAAATCTGATTTAATTCAGCGTAGCAGAAGAAAAGTAGTTTTTTTAGTTGGCAGCACTGCCTTATTTGACAAACCATTTAACAGCCGATAGTTGCTTTTTATTAAGTTTGTCTTGATATTTCATTTTGGATAGACTAACACTAAAGCAGGGATTGCAAATTGTTGAAAATGTTCGTCAAAATAATGGTTCTGTTCTTCAATTAATATTAAATATCGATTTAGAATATTGTTCTCCCATGAAGCAAATTTTGGGTTGAATGAGTACATAAGTAAGCAGAATTGCCGCATTTGGAGTCAAGATAGTCTACAAAGTTTTATCGAAACACCATTATAGGCACCGAAATTAAATGTTTGATGTCTTCAAAAGCAGTGATAACGGCATGACTTGAAACTTGTTCTTAACTCAATTAGCTTGCATTAATATTGCTGACATGTTTTAGGTTTAACAAGGCGGAGCCAAGTGCCACACACAGCGTGTTAAAATTGCTTTACTCAAATGAGTTAAATGGCCACCAGGGTCATGTGATTTAAACTTCTTACATTATTTTCCTTGGTGCTATGTAGAGATATTTGTCTGAGTTGAAAAGGCAGATACAGTTTACAGATGTAAAATTGATTTGCATCAGCACCTTCCATTACGGACTAATCTGACGATGGACTGAATTCGCGGTATGCACTAGCTTACGACTAACCAACACCCCATGTGACTTGCAAGGCTCACACAGATTGCAACTTTTTGCCATATGTTTGTATCCCTTGCTGAAGAGTTCGGGTCTTCTACTCCCTCCTGTATGCAAAACCCCAGATAGTCAAAGGAAGACAAAGGCGAAGTCAATAAAGAATACCGTCCCTTAACCAAGTCACCTTTCTATCTATCACTCTGGTTTCGTTCATTATATTTACAGTCTTATACAGACAGCACTTATAGGACTATTATTAGTTCTCCGGAAACCGGTTATGTACAGTAATTATCAGGGATTTTAAGTCTAAACCACAAGGAACAATATGCAGACACCTCAACCACGATCAGCGGTAGGATTATCCGCATAAAATAATTACGTGGGTGTTTTGTCCAACTCCATACAGCCAATGATGGTCGATATCCCTAACGCAACCTAAGTATTGATGGGACTTTCTAAAGTTTTATTTACTGCAGCAAATTAGGGAATCTTAACCTCGCAGCGGGTTGAAAGCTAAACCACAACCAGCACGTTTCAGCCAACATGCAGGCACCTCAATCACGATCAATGCAAGGATTATCTGCATAAAAGAACTTCCTGCAGGTTTTGCTAATTCGTGTTTTTTTTTTAATTTTCTGAAGTCCCAACACAACCGAAGTTATTTTTGGCCTTTAAAGTTTTAATTGCTATAGCAAATCAGGGACTCTTACACCTCTGTACCCCAGAAAGCTCAGTACTCTAGTTAGGAATACGCCAAGATCAAAAGAAACATATTCACAGCTTACTACCTATTCCGGTGCAATTTGGTTTCATATTTGCAAATCTTTTTATCCCAATATCCTCAATATTTTATTTAGAATATCCCAATATACCTATATAATAAAGTTGAATGTTTGAGAATATCTTTCAAAGATTTCCAATGAGTGACATCTTTTTTAAACATTAATGCCATAAACAGATTTTTAACCGATAATAAGAATTCTAAGTTCATTTAAGTTCATTAATGTGTTTTATTTTACATTAAAAAAAAGAAATCTCAGGATGAATTACCTGATACATATTCTCCGCAGACAAAGTCGCGCTTACAAGCTAATTAAATATAAATTTTAATGTTCTAACATATTTGTCAAAGGCTTTCAACCCTATTGATGATTAACTTAGCACTTATGAACTCTTGGCATATCGACAGCTAGAAAAGACTTCAATACAATTTTGAAAACTGTTATACATATAAGTAGTTGAATATTGGCGGTTTAAATAACAACTTTCATTTGTTTTTTTCTATTTGCAGTTAAAAGCCTTTTATGTTGATTTACTTGTGCCATTAGAAACAAACCTGGAAAAAGATACAAAAGTTGTACAACACGAACAAAAGAAATTCATGCAACAGCATAAAGTGCGCATGGAATCTTATCACAAGGCCGTGTCAACCATGAAAAAGCAACGCAAGAAAAAAGCTAGTCCAGAAAACACCGAAAAAGAATTAAGGGTAAGCAAATCTACACAAAGAGAAGACCTTAAATTTAACTTTATTTTCATAATTTTCTTCAAGACTTTACAGATTTTAGAAGATCAAAAGAAAAAATTGGATGCTTTTTGTGAGCAAAGCTACAAAAATGTAAGTTTGCTTTTGTAGCAAAGATAAAAGCAAAACAAGAATAAGAAAAAAACTTCATGAAGAACTAAACGTTTTCTTTTTTCTCACTTTCCCAGGCCATGACTCAAGAGCGTCGCCGTTATGGTTTTGTTTTGGAACGCCAGTGTTCGATAGCCAAACATTGGATGGCTTATCATACAACTGGCAAAACTGTAATTGATAATCATTTGGAAAATTGGCAAGAAGTTGCTGCATCACGTGAGATTTTACCCGCTATGGTATATGATGGTAATTCCATGCTTGTAGGCAATAAAAGATTGGTATGTATTGTGTGTCGATGATAGACGTTTTCTTTTTTTTCACTAATGATGTAATCATTAGCTTTGTTTTTTGTTTTCAATTCGTTTCCTTTACTTTACGTTTTTTTTTTTTGTTTACTTTAGGAACGTCTTAAAGATTCTGACGATTCACATTCGTCAAATCAATCGAATCAATTGAAAAAATCACGTAGCGTTGATGCACCATTCGGTGATATGAGGACATTGCATGAGACCAATATGACTTATACACAAAATTCTTTGCCACGTGCCAAATCAGATTTCAATTTAAATAGTTCGGGTTCAAATTCAACAACAACTGTTATAGGTATGTAAGCTTTTCCAAAGTTATTATTTAAAACGTTTTGAAACTAAATGATTACAAGTTTTAAAATAATTTTCGATACTTTCAAAAAAGCAAATCGTAGCAACCAACGGTTGTTCATTTGTTTGAAAGGTGTAAAGAAATGTTAGAGACGTTTATAAATAGAAAAGCTTGTTTTTGTGTTTTGACGGATATTATTAGAGCATTTTTCTTTTTAAATTCTCAGCAATTTATTTGGATTGTGGGATGTAAAGTTGAATGTTTGAGAATATCTTTCAAAAATTTCCAAAGTCTACTGATGATTAGGGTAGTTCCTATGAAATGTCGACATATAGATAGCTGGGAAACATAGAAGACAAGCTATTTATAATTTTTTACTGGTATAATTAAAATTGTTTAACATTCGTTAAACACTCCACTCCATTCCAATCCACACCACCCCATCCCACCCCACAGTGGTGGTGAACTGAACGGTCATTGAACCGATATAATTGAAAAACATATCGGTCAAAGTTTTCTATTAATTTTTTAGGGACAATATGAATAAATTTTCGAAATTTTTGTGGACGTGTGATAAATCTTCCAACACATTGTCAAAAATATGATATGCATACATATACACAGTCTGATCAAAAAACAACTGTTATTTTCAAATTTCGTGAGTTACGTATGTTTGATTTTCGCATTTTCAATCTGGTACACATCTCTGTTATATATGTTGGCAATATTTAGTTTGTTTTTGACTGATAAAAAGGTTAGTCGTGTTTTGGTGTACGCTTAGATTTTTCACTAAATTTTGAGCAAAAACAACGTCGCATAGACATCGCTTAGGGGCTGTTGCACATCGTCAACGACGATTCAAATTTCCTCATAAAATTCATAACTGGTGACTAATCATGGGTGTAATGACATTGAAACCAAAGCCCAATCATCCCATTGGAAGCGTCCATAATTGCCAAGACCGAAAAAAGCACGTGAAATTGGGTCAAATGTGAACATTTTGCTCATTGTTTTCTTCGACTGCAATGGCGAAGTGCATCATGAATTCTTCTCACAAGGTCGTGAGTTCAATAAGGAATGCTATCTAGAAGTTATGCGCCATTTGAGTGAAGGAATTCGTCAGAAACGCACAGAGTTGTGGAAAAAAACAATCATGTATTTTGCACCATGATAACGCACCATCTCACACATCGATGCTTGTACGTTTGCATTTGGCCAAAAACAAAACCGTATTTACCGGATTTGGCACTCGCTGACTTTTTACTCTTCCCAAAACTAAAGACACCGATGAAAGGAAAGCGTTTTGCTATGATTGTGGAGATAAAAGAAAAACCGAAACAGGAGCTGTTGGCGATACCAAAAAGTGCCTTTCAGAAGTGTTTCGAGGATTGGAAAAATGCTGATATATATAATATATAAGATATAAGACATAAGATATAAGATATAAGATATAAGATATAAGATATAAGATATAAGATATAAGATATAAGATATATGATATAAGATATAGATATAAGATATAAGATATAAGATATAAGATATAAGATATAGGATATAAGTGTATTATATCTGAGAGGGACTACTTTGAAGGGGACAAGCTAGTTATTGAAGAATAAATAAATACTTGTTGAAAAAATTTAAAATAAAGGTAATTTTTGATCAGCCCTCGTATAACTGTTATATAAAAGTTTTTTATTGCGACTAGCAAACAAAAGTTTAAAATTTTGAAGTAATTTAAAGCGAAACCAAACAAGTTTTATATCGTTTTACATGACAGACAATCTGAATGCAATCTCCGAATGTTTTAAACTGTGTTACTTCGATTTTTTACACTTGCAAATATTTTATTCTATTAAGTAATAAAAGTTATTTGTATAACAGTTATATAAAGTACTTTCTGTACAAACCATAACTTTAAATAAATTTTTAAACGTTAAAAAACGTTTTAAATTGTTTTATTTCAACTTTCAAAAACTTTATGCTAATAATGTAAAGGCCGATTTATACGGTGATTTAAAGCCATGCCTTTTTAAAGCCCCTACCAAAATCATGTTATATCTTTTCGATGATTTTTAAGTCATGTCGTTTTTTTAATTGTTGTCGTTAAAACTAATCGTTTGTCTTTTTTACCCTTTTGGTAGTATCGATGTGGTTACCTTGTCAGCCAAATGAAAATAATACAATTTAAAAATAACAAACGAGTCAAAAAAAAAATTACTTGAAGAACAGAAAACATGGCTGTTTTTAATTTTAAAAAATTTTCAGTACAAAAGAAAAGGCATGTCTTTTAGACATGGCTTTGAATCATCCTGAAAACTTGCTCTAATACATGTTGAGTGTATAAAAATTAAAATAATATTTTTCCGTATAACACATTTATTTTTGCTCTGTTTTTTTTTTTTTTTTGTTTTTGTTTTTTTTTTTGTTAGCGTACCAAGTAATTCAATTCAAATTTCTATTTAACTTTCTTCCAATCGGATTTATTACTGTTATATAAAATTCTTTTATTGCAATTAAAAAACAAAATTTGAAATTTTGTAGAAATTTAAATTGAAACAAAACAAGTTTTATATCGCAGTTAATTTCAATGCAATTTGAAAACGTTTTAAATTTTAATACTTCGATTTTGTACACTTGCAAATATTTTATTATATTGAGAAATAACATATTAAAAATATTTCCCCCTGAGACGTATGTATATCAGTTTGGTTTATAACAGTATTATGTGAAAATACTGATACTGAGTTTAATATCAAATTTTTCTATTTAATTAAAGTTTGCAGACTATTTCAAGATCAATGAAAGTATATTGTAAAATTGTTATCACAATTTTTTAAAGAAAGTATAACAGTATAACAGTTAATCATTAAAATGGCTTTCAGATAGTTTGTGATACAAAATTCTTTTATTTCAATAATAGTTTTTTTTATACTAAACTTTTTAGACAGACATGCCTAAATTTTGGTAATATCAGCTCTTTTACAGTTCTGACTTCAGTTATATGATAAAATAGAATTTTGGCTTATTATATTATCATTGAAATTAGTCCACAAGGAATTGTAGAAACGAAATAGTTTTGCCATGAATACTTTTTTGTTGAGACTTTAAAACATTGATATGTTGCCTTTTAACAGTTCTTCCCGACTAAATTGTATGCTTTTTCAACTTAAGACTAAGGCCAAATATGAGTAGTATTAACTAAATGAATACCTTTATTTTTTTAGCCAATGATCACTCTGATCATGGCCCTTGGGACCAACGTACGGTAGTCAAAGCTCTTTATGCTTACATGCCATCGGGAGAAAATCAATTACCCTTTGAAGAAGGTGATCGTTTGGCTTTGGTGGGTGGCAAGGCTAAGGGTTGGCAGTTTGGAGAGAATTTACGGACACAAATGTTTGGCTGGTTTCCCATTGCTTACACCAATGCTGATCTGGTAGCAGAAAGTAAAATTAAAATGGAAAGAGAACGTCC
The DNA here is from genome assembly GCA_914767995.1 of Thecocarcelia acutangulata. NCBI lineage: Eukaryota > Metazoa > Arthropoda > Insecta > Diptera > Tachinidae > Thecocarcelia > Thecocarcelia acutangulata. Next base: position 87,360,416 of record OU612096.1, read on the forward strand.
TGAGCGATCAAACGATCGTTACGAAAATATGCACTATGAGAGGCAGGGCGCAATCATGCGTAATAGCTATCATGAAAACTATAATGATATGGACCAGCAACAGGAGTTGGAAAGTGATTCAACTTATAGAAGAGACAGACACGAAGAAACATCGCCGACCCGAATGTTTGGCGATACGTACAGAAATCAGAAAAAGGTAAAAAGATTTTGTGTATTTACTTTAAATTCGAAATCATTAATGCTGAATATTTGTTTACAGTACCGTCCCACAGCGGCAGGTAATCCAAGACCAGGACCACCGCCTACCTTGCCCGCTCCAGTACCTTCGGCTCAAAACTCCACACGCATGTTGAATTCTTCACAAAGTTTTTGTGCTCCCAATGGCAGTCAATCTGCTATTGAACGACGCAACAAAAAATTACAAAACGGCAATCAAATAACACATGTGAGTTTTTATAGCATCCCCTTAAAATCCCTTCAAGCTTTACGGTGTTGGGTTTTTCTAATTAAAGAATCGTTTATTTTTAACACGACAGCAATCATCAATGAATCAATTGAAACCGGCCGCCGCTGCCAAGACCTCTTTGCACAGCAGTAATGATAGTGGTTTTGCCAATGAACCGCCGCCCCAACCCGAAATCGATTATTCAGATGAGGAACAAACAAGTCGTGTGCCTATACGGTATGTTCAAACACTTAAAGCCGAAGACTTACTTAAGACCACTTTTACATTGTGACTTTTAGCTTGAGTTCGTTCGTAAACTATTGTATTTTTATTTTTAGTCAGAAGTGAAATCGCAATTACGTGAATACACACATTCATATACATATATATAAATAATATTGATGATGGGGACTTACTCCTGTTTGAAAAGAACTTTTTTTTTCTATAAATATATACAGGCGCTTTTTTCTAGCTAAACAAGCTTAAATCGAGATCCTGCATACAAGGCGCTATCTGGAAATAATTTTAACAAACTTTTCGTAGCATTTGTGGCCCTATTTCGTATGTAGACTTCCAGGTGTTCAGTTGTCTCTAGTTTATTGATGTGGACAAGTTACAACATAGCCTCAAAGAAAACAGTCCGATGCAGTTTTTATTCGGATGGCTGATACAAGTTTCAACTTTTTCTCATATGTTTCTAGGCACATGAACAAACCCCTTGCCTCATACAAATGCATTTTCCAAGACAGTCAATAGAAGACAAGGCTTCGCCAGTTGTCGAACCGAAGTCCATAAACAGCAAGAGGCCTTAACCAACTCACCGGTCTATTCATCTCTTTTGATTCCATTATAGATACATTATCTGTTGTATGACAATAGCTCTTCAGAGACTATAATTAGTTCACTTCGATTTTAGGTTTAAAACACAACCCGGAAGTTTTAGCTAAGATGCAGGCTCCGCGATTAGTGACAGAATGGTCTGTAAAACAGAATCTCCTGGAGGCTTTGGTGATCGCCTTTATACCCCAGAAACCAGAGTGCCATCTTCCAAAAATCCCAAATGCCAAAATCTGCTTTCCCGGTGGCGGTCACAATTGACAGAATTTGGAAATTGATTTTAAGTCAGCCTTATTGCCACAGTTGTCGGGGGAACTAAATAGCCACCTTGCGATTTTAAGTTTAGACCGCAACCAGAACGTTTCAACCATGGTAGGCACGTCAGCTATGATCAGCGCCGAGATGGTAGTACCAGTACGAGTAGTGTTTTGGCTGCCATCCTGTGCGCACGTGTTTTGTTACTGATGTTCGTATTTTTTATATATGTTCATTATTAACTTCGAATGAAACCAAATTGCATCGGAATACGTAGCAAGCTGTGTACTCGTGTTTTTTTTCTTTTTTTTTTTTTTTGGTCTGTTTTCACCGTTGTTTGTATTTTCTATATATGTTCATTATTAATTTCGTATGAACCAAAATTGGACTGCAATAGGTAGCAAGCTGTGTACACGTGTTCTTTTTGTTCACTGTTTTCCGTGTTTTCTTTATATGTTCATTATTAATTTTTTTTTGATTGTACTTCATTACCTTACATATAGTATAGTATTACCTTAAATAAGGTGTTGGACTAAATTTTGTTAGTCTGAGCGGTGTTGTAGGTACAAAGGCACTGATTAGTTTTAGCTAATTTAACTCCAACATTTAAAATGCTGTAATAGAGTTTGTTTTGGTCTTTTGTGTTATTATTGTTGAAGTTAAACATCCACTAATGCTACTCCCTCCTTCCTCCTCATCGTAACCTATTTTCTTAGTTCCAGTACAATGCACTGCATATATAGGGTTCACCCCCTGAGTACTGATCCAAGATTAAAAAAAAAAAACTCCCAGAAACTTTGCTGATCTCTATTCTGTAAAATAATACAACATTAGTCATGCGGCTTCTTAGTGTTTTATTTGCTACAACAGACGAAGAGCGCCTACCCCTCTATGCCCCCGAAAATAGAGTACTCAAGGCAAAACCTGCTCCCCGGGGAACGTTCACCATTGACAGTAACGTTCTGACTATCGTTGTTTTTGCCTGCTGATAAAACGCACCGAACAGTAATTTAAGCTGAGCTGAGTCCACTTAAGCCGGGAAGCGAAGAGGAAGATTTACGAGTACAGACTTGCTTGTACTTGAAAATCATTTTGCTCATGTATTCGTGTGTGTGTAACTACTGTTGAAGAAAACTAACAGCGATTTAAGCAATAAAAATTGAACTATGTGAAAGCTAAATAAAGTTCAAAGAAGAATAGATAATTCTCAACACGACTTTCATTGTGAAAGGAGGACAGCTTTAAAAAAAAAAAAAGTCATGCAGAAAGTCACTGTGTAAAAGTGGTTTTAAATTAAGTGAAATTTATTCACAACTTCCATTAAACATTTGTGATTAACTCTTTCGTTATCGCTTTTTTTCTAAAGTCTGGAAATTTCAGTTATTATTGATTTTATTTTTCTTAATATGCTTTTTTATTTTATTATATTTCTTTTTGTGTTTATTTTCATATTTTACCGCCATTTTTTGTGTTTTCAAAATCATTGCTCCCATTTGATATGCTAAAATAAAACCTTTAAACATCCATCTTGACTAACCCAAGACGTCGAGCTGATACCAATACTCATATTTCCACGAATCGTGAAATTGCTTCTTGGACCCTAAATCGTAATTTTCGCAGCAGTGTAGACAGTCAGATAGATGATAAAAGCTTAAAAACCTTAAATCACAGTTCGAAAAATATGCGTTATGATTTAATAGCTAGTGATGATGAAATTCTTCAGGCTTCTTCGGGAGGAATTAAGAGAACCAAGTCGTTTTGGAAATTTGGTGGAGGACGGCATGATGATATACTGGCCGGCATGTCTTTGTGGCAGCACAGAGATTTGGTGGCTGCTCCCAACATGGAAGAGTTACGAGATGAGGGCTATCGTACTACGAGCAGTAAAATGGAAAGCGAACGGGAGCTGGAGACTAATGATACCTTGAACAAGAGCAACTCAAATAACTCCTCTTCATCGCAAGAAAAACATTTAATAGAAACTGGAAGAATACGAAAAGAAAGTGTTACCAGCTTGGAAATGTATGATGAAGATGAAAACATTTATGGTTTAACGCCCATGGTGAGAGAACCTATGATAACACGCACTAGTAGCAGCAACAACAATTTCACGCCCAAATCGCGCATGAAAATTATGAAAACTATAGAAATTGATATAGAAAATCCGACAGAAACTGAACGTCTTAGCACCATGAAAAGAAACCAAAAGGAATATAGAGAAAATACTGTCAATCGTCACAGTATGATGGAAAATAATAAACAGAATTCTTTAAACAAACGAGGATCAGCAAATAATCACAAAAAAGCTTATGACATGCAAAAAAATCCCCAAAACATGGTACAAAATAAAAACCTGAATGGTCAAAGTCGCAATAGCAAGCCACCAGAAATGTTTCCTTCTACGGAAAGTGAAGCGGGAGAGAGTGAATTGGATAACGGTACTTTGAAAATGAGCGATGTTAATAATTTTTTTGATCACAATGGTGGCAACACTGGCGGTATAATTATGAAAACTGTTAAACGTAAAGATATTTTGAAACAGTATTACACCAGTGAAGATGATTCTGATGATCCAGACATCAAATCGACCAGTTCAGATCCCTACGACTGTATTGTGATCAATGATCATTTGGTCAGAAGAGATGAAAAACAAAGACGAGCCTTACAGATGCAAGAACATCAAATGGAATTTCAAACTTTTAGAGCCTCCACTAATGCTAATCTGAATAATGCTAGTAATGGCAACAACAATATGAATATAAAAAAGAAACCTGAAAGAGGAGAACGCCATGAGCGCAGAAATGCAGAAGATGCAGAAAGAAATCGTTCTAGCAAATCTTATGATCATCAAGAACAAATGCGTTACAATGATGCAACGTTGACAAGACAATTTAATACGTCGTTAAATACTCCCACAGCCACCATACTCCCCCGAACTAGACTTATGAAGTCGTCAAATATGTCCCAAAGCATGACCTTGGAAAGAAACACGAATAGCGCAGTAAAACAAAAATCGTTAGGGACAAATAGCGATAGAGATAAGCACTACGGCAAAACATATGGCCCCTGGTACGATTTCTGGGACCAGCAAGACCAACAGCAGCCACAACAACAGCAAAATCAATCAACGAAAAATAATAAAATGAAATAATTAGTAAGCGCTCCTTCACACACTAAGCAATATTCTTAACACGGTCTTGCGTACAAAAAGGGCAAGAAAAGAAATTTATGATTTAGTTTGCATCCAAAGAAATACAAATTTTGAAAGCAAACTCATATGAATGCACCTTTCGAAAGTGCTGTATTTTCTTTTTACATTAAAATTTACCGGTGTGAAAGGTCAACTTATTGCAAAATTCACCAATAAACTCTTAACTATTTCTTACGCGAGAAGAAATGGTTTTATTCAATAAGAATAGCAAGAGAGCAAAATTCAAAAAGTCAACATGTTATAACATAAGCAATATTAAATATAAGCTGTTTTAAAAATGAACCAACTTCTTACCTACTGGATGGAAAGAGAAATTTGTTAAAAATAATATCATAAAAGAAAATCTAAGTCTAAAGGGCTAAACAACCGTCTAAAAATGTATATAAAAGCAAACATTTTAATTTTCTTTAATCTGTTTTAAGCATTTAATATCATTTTAATGTTCAATTGTTTTTTTTTTTTTTATTTATTCCTTTGTAATATTTGAAACCTTCAAATTTTTAATTATATTTCTTTTTCTTTATATATTTTATAGCAAGGGTGGTGCCTATCGTAATACATTTGTAGATTTTTAGTTACGTTTAAGTTTTTAAAAAAGTAAATTGATATGTAAGCTAAATTGTTTCCCTATTCCAACGAGACGTACATACATATATATTAAAGTATATACATATAAACATATATTGCTAAATTTAGTATAAAATCATATGTATATAAGTTTTGTTTGAAATTTTCTAAATAAATCCTTACGAAAAATATTTGTTTCTACTCAGAGCTTCTCAATTTGCGACTGTAAAATTGCGTCATACAACCACAAACGATCGTTCGGCTCCCATGATTTATAGATGTATAAATAAGTAGAATACAATTAAATTAGTCAATTACAGATGGTAAACGAATTGCAATTTCCGTACCAGCCAGAAAATTATTCATTGCAGGCAGCCAACTTAAATCCATTACTTGGCAGCGTATCATCAATCCAAGCACACTTAAGTTCGATTGCCATCTATAATCGACCTATAATTTTAAATTGTTAATCGTTTAAAAATATTCTTTAAAATAATTTTAAGATATATTTTTGTTTTTATTTACATATATACAAATATTTTACAATATTATGTTACATGTTTTTAAAACAATTAAATTTATAAATACTTTTATGCTTTTAATAAAGTTCATTATTTTTTCTTTGAAAAATTTAGTTTTAATAGAAATTTGAAGATAAATCTGGAAAACAGATAAAACGCTGTTAAGACATTCAACTTTATTGAGATCACTGCAATAAACAACTTTATTGAGCTCAATATTCCATACACAAATTCAATTAAATTATTGAACAAGAACTATGAAATAGAGTAAATTTGGTAATGCAACACTGGGTTTATTCGTTCACTTTACAATAAAAGGCAATAAAAGAATACTTTTTCAGCAAATTGTAAAAATTGCTTTCAGAAAATTCTCTTGAATGAAAAAATAGTACAAATTCATAAACTTAAGTAAGCAGTTGATATTGCATCCATTTATAACAGCTCACATCGGGTTAATAGCAGAGCTAACTAACTAATAGATCTAAAGGTTAAGTTTCAAATATCTCTTAGTCAACAGTCGTAAAGCAGCTCTGGGCTGACAGCTTTCGCGTCATCGTAATTATTTCTTAAGTGCGGTCAGGCTTGTGTTTGTTGTTCGGTCTTCGAGAGTTTTGCGTCTCGCTCGCACTGGTTAACGGTTTGCCTCAACTAACTGTATTGGTTTACAGTTTTTTATAGAGGTTATTCATTGTTAACCACGTGGAAACTTCCTATGTGAAGGCATAGGTCGTTATAGTTAGTCACAGCGACGCTACAAAAGTACTGTTAATACCATCTTGGGCATTATGGTCTTTGTCACCCCGCCCATGCTGTGCATCCTATACATTGCAAATTTACTTTGCAACTGTATAGTTACTAAATAAATAAATATAAGTTTGTGATTCCGTTTGTAATTTCTACAGTTTTTTTTTGCGAACCTATAAAGTATATACATTCTGATTCAGAATTAATGGAAAAGTCGATTATGCGATGTCCGTCTGTCGGTCGTTGTAAATATCGAAAATGAAAATTTCCGATATCGCTCCATATATACCCGCGATATAGCCTAAGCCGGGTTTTTCCTCAAAATATCGCGTAAGCGAATTTAAACAACTTTTTTGTGCTCAAAAGCAGTTCTGGTAATGAAATAAGGTTATATAAATATGGAAAATTAAATTTTCGATATCGGTCCATATATACCCGAGATATAGCCTAAACCGATTTTTTCATTAAAAATTTTTATTTTTTTTTTTTTGCTGAAAAGCAATTTTCGTTATAAAAGAAGGTTACTAAAATACAGAAAATAAAAATTCCGATATCGGTATATATATATAACCGAGCATATTCAGGTCACATTTTTAATATACTATACATATTGGTGACTATCGTGAAGGGTATTTTAGATTCGGCCCAGCCGAATATACTACACTCTTACTTGTTGTTGTTCGGTCTTCGAGACTTCGGTCACTCGCACTGGTTAATGGTTTGCCTCAACTAACTGCATTGGTTTACAGTTTTGTTAGAGGTTGTTCTTTGCTAACCACGTGGAAACTTTCTATGTGAAGGCATAGGTCGTTTTTTGATTTTTAATATTGTGTGGAATACCCTGGCACTGCGATTTGCTATGCCGTTCTTTTATTACAAAAACCAAAACAAACAAAAACAAACTTAAATAAAGAGGATTGGGCATATAAGTTTGATGCAAATTTGTAGTGAAAATTGATTTTGATTGATTTCGTATTTAAATGGAACTTAAAGCTAAATGACATTTAAATACGAACTCAAAAACTAGTCATAAGCAGCATTAATTCCTCAATATATACAACTGTAGTTATTTTTGTTCCAGCAGTTGTGGATGAAATTGGCAAAATTAGAGAGTAATTAGCTTTCTTCTGTAGTTGCTGAAGTTCTCGCAAGTTGTACGGGAGTCTACTCCCTTGAGGGAGAGCAAACAATACATAATGATGTTTTACCGCTTAGCTTTGGAAAGGACGGCTTTAAAACCACCATATTTTTAGTTGCTACACTGTTAATGAGAAATACAATTATTTGAATCTATGTTTCTGCGCAAAGCTCTTGTATAGTAAAATTACGAATTGTTTGTAGCACAAACTTGTTTTACCGTCAGCACTAACGGGTAAGAAATGTTGGTGAAAGTGGATTTAAAAAATGTTAACTGTTTGTAAAACAACTCTGTTATTCACCAAAAGCTACCATTTCGCCGTGAATGCACGAATTGTCAACACACGTAAACAAATATTTGTCAAAAATATTAAGCCGGGTAGAAATATATTTAGATTGTTTTTAGATGTTTTAAGCAAAAACTATAGAAATATTAATATCTCGGCGGAAATGCAAAACTATATTTGGCCTATTTTGCTGCCATTACTATTTTTGGCTTATTCGCTGCCTTTGTTTTTAAGAGTCTATGCAACCACGCAAGTTGTTATTGATGAGGAGTTTCATATAAGACAAGGATTACATTTTTGCAATAAAAGATTTGATGTTGTAAGTACAAACTAATCAGCCAACAATAATAATAACTATTATTAAGATAATTTGTTGTACATTTTAGTGGGACTCCAAGATAACTACATTTCCTGGTCTTTATTTATTTTCTTTGATATTAAATCCTTTGGATTTTTGTTCGGTACTGGGGCTTAGACTTATTTCATTATTTGCTGCTACTGCAAATGTGGTGTTATTGTATAAAATAAGACGCAGAAATTTGGATAATATACAATCTTCTTTGGCCGCACTAGAGGCATTTACTATTGCCGATTTGCCTCCTCTGTATTTCTTTTCGCACTTGTACTACACCGACGCCTTGTCCTTGACGGCAGTTTTATTATTTTATATGTATTGGCAAAAGGATCAACATTTGGAAGCTTCCGTTTATGGTAATTGATAAACATTTTTTGATTATAAAAATAGTAGATATATGTTTAAATTGTTCATCTTAGCTGCTGCTAGTGTTTTAATGCGTCAAACAAACATTGTGTGGATTGGTTTGGCGTTTGGTATTACCTCTTTGGATATAATCACTAGGAACTATGCTCTCCTTAAGCGTGTTAAGGTCCAGGATGTTAAATTATATAAACCAAAAGTAAGTAGACATTTCGCTCCTTTATTGCAACATATGCATAACGCAAAAAAGCGTGTTTCGAGAAAAACACATTTCAAATTTTTAGTTTCCATTACAAGTCAGACAATTTTTTTTAGAAAATATCTCCTAAAGGAAACAGTTTAAAGGTAATTTAAATAACATTTTGGCACAATATGAAAGGTAGTACTGTTAATAATTCTGCTCATTTTTTGAGATATGACTATGTTGCATAAAGGATCGATTTGTGTTGCGAGAGGTTTTTAATGGTAAAATTATAAACCATCTAAACAAAAATGATTATGAATATAAATTTTTTGATATAACCTAGCTCCATATGTAAACAATTTTAAACAAATCTGCTTTTCTTAAAAATGTTTGAAGTTGGCAATGTACCTCTACAAATGCATTTGCAATTGCAAAAAGTTGTAAGTTTTCTGCATTCACAAAATGTGTGTTCTGACAGGTTCGAATATACTTTAACTAACACTGAAACAAAATTAGTTTTTAAAACGTAATTCTTTAAGTTCTACATTTAAAAATGTTTAACTTTGTAATCAAACAGTTTTTGATTCAAAAATTTAAGGACTACTTTATAAATTAGCTTTGAGACATGCCCAACGTCTCGTTCGTCTGCTTCGGTACTGTTAATTAAATACATTTGCATAGTTTTAGGCGCAACGTTTGTATTGTTGCCAGATGAAATATGTTTTGAAACTACATATCTTCCAGTATTAAATACCCAATTGCATACATCTTCATTGTAAAATTACACCACAGTAAGAGGCTCAACAATTAAGTAGTTGTTTTAAGGTTGATTAACTTTTTCGAATTCTTAACTTTTCCGTGATGTATATATGTATGTATGTATGCATATTATACTCTGCCGATGGTTCACAAATTAGTACATTTTCATTCTATTACATATTATTACATATTCATTCTTAATAAATACTTTTAGAGAATTAATAATTTTTGATGGGATCAAAAGATATTTTGGATGAAAAAAATTAACAACAGGAAAAATAACGGTACAATAAAGTACTAATTTGTTGTTTTTTATATTTCAATATTTTTTTTTATTAAAATGGGTTGCAAAAAAACATTAAGTGAAGAGGAGAAGGCAAAGTAGAAGCTTTTTTAGAAAGTGGACTAAGTCACAGAAAAATCACAAAAAAGAAAAAAAATTTGAAGAAGTCAAAATGTGGTGAAAAATTTTATAAGGCTGGAATCAAATTACGCAAAAAACATGAAGGGGCGAACGCGCAAAGCCACAACAGAAGCGGACGGAAGGGTTATCATACGCGCTGCATCCAATTCCTTTGACTCTGCCGCAAAAATAAAAAACAGGTGTTACTGCTAGTTTAGCTACAGTAAAACGCATCATTCGAGCGCTAGACATTTGAAAATAATTCGCACGTAAATATATGGGCTACAAAAACGAATGGCCTCGCGTTGTCTTTTCCGATCAAAAAAAGTTTAATTTAGAGGGTCCAGAGACAATTATTATTTTCATGATTTAAGAAAAGACGAATGTTATCTTAGCCGTTCGCATAGCTGTCAGGGCAGTGTGATGGTATAGGGAGCGATCTCTTATTATGGTACAATTGAACGCCAATCACTACAAAGCAGTGCTTGAGAAGGCTTTTCCACATTTTTCTAATTTATTTGTATCAGTGCTGTAGGAATTCCAACATGATAATGCCCCGATCCATACTGCCAGGGTAGTAAAAGAGTGAGTTCGTGGACAGGACGTTAAAATTTTGGATTGGCCTCCGTATTCTCCTGATCTGAACATTATAGAAAATGTATGGGGATTACTTTCCCGGAAAGTATACGAGTCAGGCAGACAACACGAGACAAAAGAGACCTTGGTTGAAGGAATTAAAAAAGCCTGTACCGAAATTTCGCTGTCAGTTATTGAAAAACTTGACAACTCTATCCCAAATCGAATTTTTGAGGTAATATCAAATAAAGCAGGCAGTAACCATTATTAATTTATTTTATTGTGAAAGCATTAAATACTTATGGCCTTATTCATAAAAAATATTTTATGTTTATTAAACTGTTATTTGACAAGTTTCTATGGGAAATTTGTCAAATAACTGTTTAATAAACATACAATATTTTTTATGAATACGGCCGTTACTGCCTAATTTATAAAAATTGTTTCATGTTTATTAAGCTCTTATTGCACTGATTTCTATAGAAAATTTGTGTAATAAGAACTCAATATAAATGAAACATTTTTTATAAATAAGGCCGTTAAAATGTAAAAATAAATATATTGAATAAATTTTACTGTTGCTTTTTTCAATTAATGGTGTTTGAAGCTGTTGAATTGAATTGGCGAAGAAAGTAAAATGGCCGAAGAAAATAACGGACAGTTAGCATTTTATGCTCATGGCAACAAACGTAATGTCAACAGCAGTCAACATGTCAACAAACAACGTAAAAGCAAAAACAAATTTAACGGACAATGTTTCAAGTGTGGTGTGCACGGTCATGTAGCGGCAAAATGCTTAGCGAAAAAACATGAAGAAGCTAGAGGGGAAAAAAGTTTTGCATTGACACTGCTCGCAGCAACAGATGCTGAAACAATCAACACACATACATACGTGTTAGACAGTGGCGCAACCGCTCATATGTGCTGTAGTAAAAGCGTGTTTGTGGAATTAAAACAACACAATGAGAGTATAAAATTAGCAGGTGACAACTACATACAAGCTGAGGGTATAGGAAGAGTAAAGTTAAATTTCAAAGACAGTGAATTTGTTTTTCATGACTTTCTTTACGTGCCAACAATAGAGGGTAATTTTTTGTCTGTAGAAAGAATAACAGAGAAAGGATTCAATGTTGAGTTCAGCAAAAATGAAGCAAATGTTATATGCAAACAGAATGTTATTTTAACGTTTAAGAGGAAACATAAGCTATATGTTATTGAACGTGAAATTGAAAACAAATGTTTTTCTGCAGTGCTTTGGCATAACAGGTATGGCCATTTGAATTATAAGAGTTTATCTGATGTTAAGAAGATGGTTATTGGCATTGAAAAGGAGAATTTAAATAAAAAACAGAACTGTGTAACATGTATGAAAGCTAAAGTAAGTACACAACCATATCCTAGTGTGTCAGAAAACAAGGCAAAGAATCTTTTGGAATTGATACATACCGACCTTTGTGGCCCTTTTGAAAAGCAATTAATTGGTGGTTCCAGATATTTTATAACATTTACGGACGATATGTCTCGGATGGTATTTGTGTCATTTTTGAAGTCTAAAGACCAAGCATTTGAAAAATTCTTAATTTTTAAAAATAAAGCTGAACGACAGACTGGCCGAAGAATAAAAAAGTTAAGAAGCGACAATGGTCGTGAATTTGTGAACAAGAAATTCAACAAGTTTTTAGAAGACCACGGTATTGAGAGGCAGCTTACTGTGCCATACAGCCCAGCCCAGATGTGGATTTTAACATAATTAATCAACATTTGTCTGACGAAGAATCTATAATCGAAAAACATATTAATGATGAAGAAAAATCAGGCGATGATAGCGAAGAGTACGATAGTGCAGATGACATGGACGATTTGAAATATTTTGAAGGTCCTGATGATGAGGGTAAAGGATCTGGTAGACCTAAAACCGAACGTGTATGTAAGCGAGGTCGTCCAGAAAATATCGTTAATGTATTAAACGCGTTGATTGAGAATCAAACTGTGGTAACAGTACCCCAAACAGTTTCGGAGGCAGTTAACAGCCCCGAATCAAAACATTGGATTGCAGCCATGAATAAAGAGTACGTCTCGTTGAGAAATAATGGTACTTGGAATGTGGCAGAGTTGCCAGATGATCAGAAGGCAGTTGGTTGTAAATGGGTATTTACACTGAAGAGGGGAGTTAATGGCGAAATTGAAAAATACAAGGCACGCTTAGTAGCCAAAGGGTGTAGTCAGAAATACGGAGTGAATTATAGTGAAACGTTTTCTCCTGTCTGCCGGTTTGCAACTATTCGAATGGTGTTGGCAATTGCTGTAGAGAAGAAGATGTTTCTTCACCAACTGGATGTTTGTACAGCCTATCTTAATAGTAAACTGACTGATAGCGTATACATGAAGCAGCCTGAAGGATTTATTGATGAATTTCATCCAGATTCAGTTTTGAAGCTCAACAAGGCAATATATGGCTTGAAGCAATCTGGAAGGGAGTGGAACTCTCAAATTGATTCTGTGTTGATGAAAATTGGGTTTGAAAAATCTAAATATGAACCATACTTCATACTTCATGCATAAAGAAGGTAATTTATGTTTGGTTGTTATATATGTTGACGACATCATTGTGGGATGTGAGACAATGAAAGATATGCTTCACATTAAAGGCATAATAAAAAATGAATTTGAATGTGTGGATTCCGGTCAACTTAAGCTGTTTTTGGGTATGAGAATATCCCGTGTTGGTGAGTGTGGCTCCATTAGCGTTGATCAATCGCAATACATTAACCAATTATTGGCTCAGTATGGTATGAGTAATTGTAGACCCGCGACAACGCCTTTGGATCCTGGAACTAAATTGAATTGTGCGGATGAAAATTGTCCTAGATTTGATCCGAAAACATATCAATCAATGATTGGCTCACTCATGTACCTTGCGTTGACGACAAGACCAGATATTTTGCACTCGGTCAATAGATTAGCACAATATAATGTTGACCCACACAACGAGCACTTAGCAGGTGTTAAACATGTGTTTCGTTACTTGGCGAAAACTAGTTATATGAAACTTGAATATAAACCAACTGGTATACCTCTACATGGTTATGTGGATGCGGACTGGGGAGGCGATGTAACTGATCGCAAGTCGCACACAGGCTTTGCATTTTATCTAGCTGGATGTACTTTTTCCTGGGAGTCTAAAAAACAGAATTCTGTAGCATTGAGTAGTACCGAAGCTGAATACATGGCATTATCAACGGCAGTTAAGGAAGCTGTATACCTGAGAGGCATACTTATTGAAATTGGCTATACGAAAAAATGTGTTTCAACTATTATATACGGGGATAATCTGAGTGCGCAACAATTGGCGAAGAACCCTGTTTATCATTCGAGGTCTAAACACATTGACATAAGGTATCACTTTGTACGAGAGGTAGTTGATAGTAATGAGGTTAAACTGGAATATGTCCCTACCAATGACATGGTGTCAGATGTGCTGACGAAATGCTTGTTAAAAAACAAACACTGTAAATTTGTTAGAATGTTAGGACTGAACGACTAATTATTATTCGTTTTTTTTTTGTGAAGACTCAAATTTGGTTTGTGGAAGGGTGTTGAATTGAATTGTACTATGGCAACCCAAATTTATGTTCTTCTTCTTTTTACGTTATTCATATTTGTAACATTTTTACTCTTTCTTAGTTCTTAATAAAACCTTGTATTGAAAAGACGTGTTCGTTGTTTGAGCGTTTCATTTTATTAAACTGGTCAATATCAAATATTCCAGGATTACAATTAACAGAAGCTATTCAAGTGAGCCAAATATACGATGGTCAAAAACCAGTTTTTTGTTAAAAGCAGTTTTAAAAAACAATTTTTGATTAATTGTAAACTGTTTATCCTTTTTACTATAACTAACGCCAAAATTCGCCAATTCAAATTTTAAAGCAATCAATAAGTTTATTAGTTTGCGAAAAAAAAAACTAAATTATATGTTAAGAAAAATGTGAACCTATTTAACTGAGCAGCTGTGTGTATACGAATATTTTTTTTTTTCATAAAAAATTCAAACATCTTGCTTTTTATGTTTCCTAGCTGTCTACATGTCGATATTTCATAGAAGCTACCCTAATCATCAGTAGATTTGGAAACCTTTAAAATATACATATATCCCAATATACTAATAAATTATTGGGAATTTAAAAAGAAAAATGTTCTATAATACCTTTCAAAACACAAGCTATTTCTTTTGCATGCATATGCAAGCATTGTTTTGATTGCTATGATTTTGATTAGAGTAGCTCATATGAAATACCGATATATAGGGTCTATGAAGTCTTCAGCTTAGTATGTGTAATTATTGCTTTAGTATGCGTGTCCAGTCTTCTTGACTGGAGGTGGATTTGAATTTTAGCCGCAAAAACAATATTGTTCAGCTGTATTATGAAAAACAGCATTCTATGAAAAATGTTGTTTTGTTCGATTCAAGCAACTTACCGTGCATGTAATCGATCTGCTGAAACCAATACTATTAGCAAATTTAAGTCCAAGTTTGCTTTATGTACTGACTTTTACGAGCCTTTACGATATTTGCAATGAAATACTTAAACCAATAAAAATTACAAATAGCTTGTTTTTTATGTTTCCCAGCTATCTATATGTCGACATTTCATAGGAACTACCCTAATCATCAGTAGACTTTGGAAATTTTTGAAAGATATTCTCAAACATTCAACTTTATATTCCAGCAATATAAATAAATTGCTGAGAATTTAAAAGAAAAATGCTCTAATAATATCTGTCAAAACACAAAAAACAAGCCTTTCCATTTATTCACCTCTCTAACATTTCTTTACACCTTTCAAACAAATGAACAACCGTTGGTTGCTACGATTTGCTTTTTGAAAGTATCGAAAAGCAGAGAACAAAAATTCAAACAATTAAGTTTTTAATCGCTATTTTTAGCTTCTACCATTTATACCAATAAAAATTACAAATAGCTTGTTTTTTATGTTTCCCAGCTATCTATATGTCGACATTTCATAGGAACTACCCTAATCATCAGTAGACTTTGGAAATTTTTGAAAGATATTCTCAAACATTCAACTTTATATTCCAGCAATATAAATAAATTGCTGAGAATTTAAAAGAAAAATGCTCTAATAATATCTGTCAAAACACAAAAAACAAGCCTTTCTATTTATTCACCTCTCTAACATTTCTTTCCAAAGTCTACTGATGATTAGGGTAGTTCCTATGAAATGTCGACATATAGATAGCTGGGAAACATAAAAAACAAGCTATTTGTAATTTTTATTGGTATAAATGGTAGAAGCTAAAAATAGCGATTAAAAACTTAATTGTTTGAATTTTTGTTCTCTGCTTTTCGATACTTTCAAAAAGCAAATCGTAGCAACCAACGGTTGTTCATTTGTTTGAAAGGTGTAAAGAAATGTTAGAGAGGTGAATAAATGGAAAGGCTTGTTTTTTGTGTTTTGACAGATATTATTAGAGCATTTTTCTTTTAAATTCTCAGCAATTTATTTATATTGCTGGAATATAAAGTTGAATGTTTGAGAATATCTTTCAAAAATTTCCAAAGTCTACTGATGATTAGGGTAGTTCCTATGAAATGTCGACATATAGATAGCTGGGAAACATAAAAAACAAGCTATTTGTAATTTTTATTGGTATAAATGGTAGAAGCTAAAAATAGCGATTAAAAACTTAATTGTTTGAATTTTTGTTCTCTGCTTTTCGATACTTTCAAAAAGCAAATCGTAGCAACCAACGGTTGTTCATTTGTTTGAAAGGTGTAAAGAAATGTTAGAGAGGTGAATAAATGGAAAGGCTTGTTTTTTGTGTTTTGACAGATATTATTAGAGCATTTTTCTTTTAAATTCTCAGCAATTTATTTATATTGCTGGAATATAAAGTTGAATGTTTGAGAATATCTTTCAAAAATTTCCAAAGTCTACTGATGATTAGGGTAGTTCCTATGAAATGTCGACATATAGATAGCTGGGAAACATAAAAAACAAGCTATTTGTAATTTTTATTGGTATAAATGGTAGAAGCTAAAAATAGCGATTAAAAACTTAATTGTTTGAAATACTTAAATCTAAAACAAAATTTCCATTTCTAGAATGACCGCTCATAATGAGTTTAGAACAGTGGAGTTATCACATATTTATATTCAAATATTTCTCTCATTTTCAGGTGTGCTTAGACATTATTTGCAACTATAAACTGTTGTTCAAATGCATTTGCCACATACTTAAGAAAGGCTGCTTTTATCTTATTATAATACTGCCATTTTTAGGTTTTGTATATCTAAACGGTTCTATAGTTGTTGGAGACAAACGAGCCCATGAAGCAACTTTACATGTACCGCAGGTATTTATTCGTATATTAATAATCTTAATGCTTCATTTACATATTTAATTATTTTCTTTACAGTTATTTTACTTTGCAACATTCGCTCTCATATTTGGTGTCTCCAATACATTGTGTCAAATACGCGCCACCTTAAAATTGATCTTGAAAGAAAGACTTATTTTTATCTTTCTAACTGGTGTTTGTATTGTTATTGTAAAATGGAATACTTTAGTTCATCCCTATCTATTGGCTGACAATCGTCATTATGTCTTCTATATTTGGCAACGTTTCTATCATCGTTACGCTTGGTTCCGTTATGCCATGTGCCCCATTTATGTCATAGCTCTGATGACTGTACAACAGGGTCTTAAGCATTTACGTTTCTCTTTTAAAATCATGTTCTGGTTGGCGGTATTTATGGCATTATGTTTTCAACGTTTGCTGGAGTTCAGATATTTTCTAATACCGTTCGTCTTGTTCCGCTTGAATACGCGACCGAATCCGAAAAGCCGTTTGTACAATTGGTTAGAATTAGGTTTATATGTTGTGCTCAATGCTTTAACTTTTTACATCTTCTTGAACAAAGAAATTAAATGGAATAATTTTAAGGAACCACAAAGAATTATATGGTAGTAACAAACGGGATATGTAAGCTCAATTATTAAAACCTTTTTCAAAGACTTGTATTAATAAATAAAAATATATATGACATGCCAGAGCTTAACATTATTTATATATCATTGCTATGGGAGACGGTTTTAAAACTACTCAGGTAACGATAAAAAATTGCAGGTAAAATGGAATAAAAAGAAAAAATAGTTTAGTTTATAATCTATAGTATAATAGCATTTACTCTCGGCTTTGTCTGCCGAAAACAAGCGTTTTCAGTAGCCTGTTCCGAAGCAAAATCAACATTTACGAAAAATATTTTATTATTAATTTATTATCATGACTTCGTAAGTAGGCGTTTTGTGTTACTAAGGTTTATACTATTTAAATTCACATTTAGATTAGCACAATTTAAACTCAATAAATCTGGGAATACAACGTTTTTTGTTTTATATTGTAATTTTTTTTCAGAAAACTAAAGGTTTTGTAGAAACTGGCTTTTTTGACTGGAATCGGATTGAATTATTCCGAATATCATTTGTCCTACAGTACTCTGACCCAAAACTATAATTTTAACCGAATAACGTTACAGAGTCTTATAACGATAGTGGTTTGCGCTGTTAGAACTGGAACTTTCAGTCTCAGTTTGTTAGGAAGGCAATTTTGAGAAACTCAACAGGATACGACGTCATTTTTAGTGTCTATGAAATTGCTTGCAGACAGATAGTGACAACCCCGTTAACGATATCCAACTGTGTTTGGACATTTATCTGCCCATAAATTTCGTCCGATAGGGCGATGTCTGTCCGATGTCAAGAATATTGATAATCGGTTCATAAATGCCGGAGTAACTAAAAAATTTATTTTTCGACGTCTATTTTTTTTTTTAGTTTTCAGCCCATAGACAAGCTCTTTCGAAAGAAAACATTGGTTGGTATGGCGGGGGTTTTTGTTTTCGAAATTATTGTTTGAACGGCCATTTTGCACTTCTTTTCTCTGCCTTGTGGCTGAAATTTCAAAGTAAAAACGATGATTCTCAGACTTCTGCAAAACGAATTTCATCTAAATTGGTTCAGAGTGAAAAGCTAATAAATATAGTTTAAAAAAACTAAAAACACACTAACAAACAAACTAATATAATTATCTATGTACCCAGATAATCAGCCATGTGCTGAAACTTAAATTTCGCAAAAAAAACAATGTGAGTACGATTTGAAGTCACAAAATTGGTGTGCTGAAAGTCGCAATCACATAAAATTTAGCTATTTCAACTCGCAAGCATATGATGAAGTCAGCTCTAAGTGAAATAGCTCATAATAAGAAAATTTATTATCAAACCGTGGAACTGGAAGCGTCTAAATGAAATTTGACTTATTTTTATATGTTTTCATAAAATATTTAGAATTTTCATATATTTTAATAAAAACAGGTAAGAGTGTAGTATATTCGGCTGGGCCGAATCTAAAATACCCTTCACGATAGTCACGAATATGTATAGTATATTAAAAATGTGACCTAAATATGTTCGGTTATATATGAACCGATAGCGGAATTTTCTATTTTCTGTATTTTAGTAACCTTCTTTTATAAAGAGAATTGCTTTTCAGCAAAAAAAAAAATTTTTTAATGGAAAAACCGGTTCAGGCTATATCTCGGGTATATATGGACCGATATCGAAAATTTTAATTTTCCATATTTATATAACCTTATATCATTACCAGAACTGGTTTTGAGCTCAACAAATTGTTTAAGTTCGCTTACGCGATATTTTCATGAAAAACCCGATTTAGGCTATATCTCGGGTATATATGGACCGATATCAGAAATTTTAATTTTCTCTATTTTCGTAACCTTCTTTTATAACAAGAACTGCTTTTCAGCAAAAAAAAAAAAAAAAAAAATGTTATTGGAAAAATCGGTTCAGGCTATATCGAGTATATATGGACCGATATCGGATATTTTCTTTTTCCAAATTTATATAACCTTATTTCATTACCAGAACTGCTTTTGAGCACAAAAAAGTTGTTTACTCGGCATTTTAATCAAAAAACCTGTTAGGCTATACACCGGGTATATATGGACCGATATCGGAAATTTTCATTTTCCACATTTATATAACCTTATTTAATTACCAGAACTGCTTTTGAGCACAAAAATGTTGTTTTAGTTTGCTTACGCGACACTTTTATGTAAAACCCGGTCTAGGCTATATCTCGGGTATATATGGACCGATATCGGAAATTTTCATTTTCCATATTTATACAATCTTATTTCATTACCAGAACTGCTTTTGAGCAAAAAAATTTGTTTAAGTTCGCTTACGCGACATTTTCATGAAAAACCCGATTTGGGGTGCATATGGACCGGGTACATATGAACCGATATCGGAAATTTTCATTTTCCATATTTATGTAACCTAATTTCACTACCAGAACTGCTTTTGAGCACAAAAAAGTTGTTTAAGTTCGCTTACGCGGCATTTTCATGAAAACCCCGGTCTAGGCTATATCTCGGGTATATATGGACCGATATCGGAAATTTTTATTTTTCATATTTATATGGCCCTATTTCATTACCAGAACTGCTTTCGAGAACAAAAAAGTTGTTTAAGTTCGCTTACGCGACATTTTCATGAAAAACCCGATTTGGGCTATATCTCGGGTATATATGGACCGACATCGAAAATTTTCATTTTTCATATTTATATAACTTTATTTTATTACCAGAACTGCTTTTAAGCACAAAAAAGTTGTTTAAATTCGCTTACGCGGCATTTTCATGAAAACCCCGGTCTGGGCTATATCTCGGGTATATATGGACTGATATCGAAAATTTTCATTTTCCATATTTATGTAGCCTAATTTTATTACCAGAATTGCTTTTGAGCAAAAAAAAGTTATTTAGCTTCGCCTATGCGACATTTTCATTAAAAATCCGATTTGGGCTATATCTCGGGTATATATGGACCGATATCTGAAAAAAAAATTTTTGTCTTTTAGTCACCATGCTTAATAAGTGTGTGAAGTTTGAAGCAAAACGAACAACTTTTGTTTTCAAAAATTTTCATACAAAACTGCAAAAAAAAATGGCTTTTTTCGGAATTTTGAATATATCTCAGCTATACGTGGACCGATATTACTGAATTTCAATAGCAAACCCATGAATCGATGGGGTAAAAGAATGGTGAAAGAAAAAAGTTTCTAAGTCTAATGGTTTTCTCAGAAACGGTATTTCAACAGCGGACAGACGGACAGACGGACATCGCTTAATCGACTTTTCCATTAATTCTGATTCAGAATATATATACTTTATAGGGTCGCAAAAAAAAACTGTAGAAATTACAAACGGAATCACAAACTTATAAATACCCTTTACATTTTTGTGAAGGGTATAAAAATTTGCAATTAAAAAATACACCTTTTTTATGTGATTGTTGTGTTGCATTTGTTTAGTTTGAAAATGGCGACTTCAGATGGCACAACTAGTTTTTTCCCATACAAAAAGCAAGTGCTGCCAAATTTTACACATATTTTTGCTCAAACAAATCGCACGATTTTTAGCACAAAGAAAAATGCGATTTGCGATTTTGTTCTAACAAGTGATTTAAAAATTTTGCGTTCCTCAGCACATGGCCGAATAATCCATATAACAAGTTCCGATTTTTTTTGAATTCCCATAATTGGCTTGAGTAATCGCCAAAATCCCCCACTTCCCCGGAAACATTACGGCAACTTCAATTTTCGCATATGAAATCCGATTCCAAACTGCTCAGCGAAGTGGTTACGCATGTTTTTTTTTTTTTTTTGGAATTCCCAAAATCAACTTCGTGAATCCCCAAGCTCAAGCTTTGGAGAATCAAGGTTAATGAACAAAAGTGTGCCCATGTTACATTCGCACTGCGTCTAGGAACATGCTCACCCATTACTATTAACCATAAAGTAATACCTCAACACAGTGAAGTCAAATACCTCGGTATTCATCTTGACCGTAGACTAACATGGAAGTCGCACATCGAGGCAAAAGTAACGCAGATGCAATTGAAAGCAGTGCAAATTAACTGGCTAATAGGCAGAAATTCGACCTTGAAGCTTGATTGTAAACTTTTGCTGTACAACTCGATTCTAAAGCCAATATGGTGCTATGGGATTCAATTATGGGGCACAGCCTCGGCATCCAACATTGAAAAAATTCAAAGAAGTCAAAATAAAATTCTCCGTAGAATTATTTTTGATCAGACCATGCATGCAATAAATTTTGTTAACAAATCTGTTCTGGGAATCGCAAAATATTTCTGATTTTTGTGATTTCAAAACGCTAAGCTACACCCCTGTTTTAAAACTAACGGGATGGGATTTCAAAGCACATATTGTTTCAAAACCACAAATGTGTTTTAGATGTGATTCATACTTTATGACAAAAAAGAAATAGTTGCTTTTTGTTTTGATTTATTGGTGTTTTTATTTTAGGGTGGAAATTTTTTTTAGTCGTGGTAATGTTTGCATTTTGGAAAAGTATGAATCACATCGAAAATCACAAAAAATTTGTGGTTTTAAATCACGTGAGTTTCAGAACATGGTACGTTAAAAATTCACGAATCCACGCAAATCTGAACGTACCTTTTGTGAAATCTGAATTCGTGAAGTACGCGACAAGATATATTAACAAACTTGAATTCCATCCAAATCCTCTTGAATTTAATATTCTCAACTTTGGTGGTCATACCCGTCTGAGAAGGAGGGATACTTTGGCTACCATTAGAGCTCTAAACAGATGTCTGAATTCTGAATTAATATTCGCATAAAAATAAATTTTTGTCCAGCACTGGCAAGACTTTAATCACAATTTTTTTAGTATTAAGATTTGAATACTTATTGTCATTATATTTTTTATGTAGATTCAAGAAATAAAATAATAAAGTTAAAAAAAAAAAAAAAATAATAATAAATGGCGGAGTTTTTCAAAAATTTATTTTGATATTCAAAAATTTTTCGTTCTATTCTAACACGCTGATAGGAGTTGTCCGCAAAAGGGATTTATTTCTTTATCCTCTAGGGTTGTTTCTTTTTTTGCTAGGTCATCAGCGATGTTGTTGTCCATTTTAGGGTTAGTTCAGAATATCTCGTCATCTTGATTAAAGATGTCCGGCATTCTTGGACCAGACTGGAATTAGTGTATATTCCAATCAGAGAGTTGATGGCGGCCTTGCTGACCGCTACAAACATGATATCCCTACCGAATATCTTGTGATAAGTCAGCCATTTGACCGCTTTATTTATAGCCGATATTTCAGCTTGAAGAACACTACATCTGTCTCATAGTCTGAAGGATATTTTAGTGTTGAATTCTGCTATGTAAACACCACCCCCAATACATAAGAGTGTCGCAATTCGTTATTGAAGAAGTGCCCATATTCAAAAACTTTGCTTTTATAAAACTAGTTTCTGCCAAACATCATAACAACTAACTACTTTAGTAGGCTAATGTGCATTAACAAATTTTCTCTTCTTATACTCGTTTATTGTTTTGTAATAATTTTCCTCCTAATAACTTCTCTCGTTCTAATTAATTCCAATTTACCTTTTTAATTTTCGCCAAAAATTTTGATTTATACTTTGTGTACTCGTACACTTGAACTAGTAACACTTAACACTATTGCGAATACAATCAAACAAACATCGAATCGCTGGCCAACTTTGCCGATTGCATGTACGACTATACAAATTCATTTATTTACTCGTATGTGTGCAATTGAAAATCATTTAAAACTTGAACCCAAAAACTCAGTCAAATTAAATTCCAACAAAATAAAATCAAAGTGAGTGCTTGAGTGACAGCTTTAACACCAGCAGAAAGTATTGCATTTAGTATAATTGTTGATTTATGAAGTTTAAATCAAGTGCAATAACTAATACCCCGTATCAATAATAACTAGAAACAATAAAAAAGGGAAAAAAAAACAATATAACTAGGAAAAGTGGGTGTGAGTATTATTATGAATTGAAAGATTTCCAACGGAAATATATTGTTAGAAAGGTCACAAGTAAAAGTTAGAATTCAAAAAGAAATTATTCGTCTAAACACAGTCAAAGATAAAAGACGTCTAAAATTGAAATAAAAACAAAACGAGAAAAAAGATGACGGCACAGCAGTTCAGACAACTCGGTGGTACTCCCATAACTCCTCAGCTGGCAGTGGTAAGATTTTTAGTGAGCATTATTAACACAAATAAATAAATATATAATATGGCTAAGGAACTAAGGCAATTGGTTTTTGGCACTTCCGCCATACCCATGAGAGCAGAATGGACTCAAACACCTTTTAGTTTTGGTTCAGTTAAAGAAGAATTTTCCTATGGCTTAAGATCTTCCCGAAATGCCACAAGAGGTTTGCTTGCCGTCGTGCAAGGCTTCATTTTAAAGCAGCTTTTATTTGGTCGCAAAAGTTCGAAACCTTCCAACATGGCTGAGTATTTATAATTTTGTTTTAAAATTTTAAATTTGAAAATCTTGCGTTATATAACATTTTTTACTTTTTCCAAGTCCTTTGCAACCTTCAGCTGATATGCAAAAGGAGTCTTTACTCTTGGCCCTGCTGGAAATTTTGCGTTCCATTGCGGATAAATCCAAAGTGGTTATGGTTTTGCCTTCGCCAGATGACGAGTGTTTTGTGGAACACAGCGCCACCTACTTTCATGATGGCATCACTGAAAAAGTATTAAATTCTCTTTTTATTTTATTTTAAGAATTAAAAGAATAATTAATAATTTAAAAATTTTTCAGCTTTACCTGTTTAATTTAAATCCTAATGAAGAACTGGAATTTTTTCTCAAAAGATATTTGAAAATTGTAAGTACATATCGCTCCTTTATTGCAAAATAGTCATAACCAAAAAAAACTCGTTTCGAGAAAATCGCATTTCAAATTTTTAGTTTCCACACAAGTCTTAGAAATTTTTTAAAGAAAATATCTCCTAAAGGAAACAGTTCAAAAGTATTTTAAATAAATTTTTGGCACAATAGAAAATGTCATACTGTTAACAATTCTGCGCTGTTAACTCGAAGAACTTTTTTTCTTTATATATGACTATGTTGCAATAAAGGAGCGATATATATGAGATTTTAGTAAAAAAACCTGTGATTCAATATGAGATGAATATAGATAGAAAATAATTAAATGGCTCGGTTGCTAAGTGGTGAATGCAGTAGTTTGTGATACGTCATGGCCCGAGTTCAAATCAGAATTTGTGCTGCTGAATAGTGTAGCGGAAGCGAAGCAGCTAGTTGTCCCCCTGCTAAAGATTTCATTATTATTTTTCTTGTCTTCTTCAATCAATAATTATTGATCACAGCAGATTTGTATTGTAAAAAATCCTTTTTAAGAAAAAACTTAAGAAGGGAAAAACTTGAACTAATACCCGATGTACATATGTACAAACTAAAAAACCTGGTTTTAATTGAACTTATTTTTCAGTTTATCGAAGAAGGCACTCCCGGAACTTTGCTGTTTTTGTACAGCGCCGTTTTGACACGCACTTTGGGCAAGTAAGTTATAAACCTATGTAGCATATTTCATAATTTTTTTTATTACCGATAGAATATTTATAAAACATTTTGTTATCGATAACTTTTTCATAGAAAAGTTTTCTTATCGATAAACATTGTGTGAGAAAATTTTGTTATTGAAAAACTTTCCAGGGAGAATTTTTGGTATCGTCTAATTTTCCAAGCAAAATTTTTTTTATCGGTATATTTTCTAATGAGCATTTTTGTTATCGATATATTTTCTAATAAACATTTTTGTTCTCCATACATTTTCTAATAAAAATTTTTCTTATCGATAAAATTTTTAATACAAAATTTTTGTTATCGAGAAATTTTCTGCTGAAAATTTTTATTATTGATAAATTTTCTATAGAAATGTATTGTAATTGATAACATTTCAGTAGAAAATTTTTACTATCGATAATTTTTTTTGTTAACAATAAATTCTTAAGGTTGTATGACACTTCATTTTTTCTTCATTTTTCTAGTATTGGAAAGTAGTAAGAACATATTGTAATAGAAAAATTAAATAAGTTCGAAGAGACCAGATATATTGAACAAAATGTTAGAATGTCAAAAATTGTATGCTTGTTATCGATAAAAAATGAATAAATGTCAAAAAAAATGTAAAAATTTTCACATTAAAATTGACAAATCCAGCTTGGAAATTTAAAATTGCTGCTAATTCAGCAATTTATTTTCGAAGACAGCGCTTTGATGTGATTTTTTTCTAACCTGCGCGTTTTGTTTCATGAATAAGAAATGATCGACACCTAGACCCATCATAATATTACTACCGTGAAAAAACTAAAATATATCTTATATTTGTATAAAAAACTCAAAAAACAAAAGTTTCAAAACAATAAACGTTTATAAAATGGATGATACCATTATAGATTCCATTGCACTAAATACCTTAAATATAGGGTGTTTTTTTAAGCCCGATAGAACTTGAAATTGTAAAAAATAACACAAAAAATGAAATTGTAATCAAAATTTTTTTTTATTCGAAAGATCAATACGTGACATTAACATTTGAAAATGATTTCGGGCATATGGGCACCGCGGCTGTTCTTGACGAAGCGCATTCTGGACGTCCAATTTTGGGCCACTTTTTCGAGCACTGCTGGCCGTATGTCACGAACAACACGAACAATGCTGGCCTCCAAGGCGTCAATTGTTGCTGGTTTATCAGCATAAACCAGTGACTTCACGTAGCCCCACAGGAAATAATCGAGAGGTGTCAAATCGCACGACCTTGGAGGCCAATTGACAGGTCCATTTCTCGAAATCAACTTATCGCCAAATTTTGATTTCAGTAAGTCGATGGTTGCGTTCGCCGTATGGCACGTAGCGCCATCCTGTTGAGGCCACATCTCCTCCGGATCAATGTCATCCATATTTTCAAACAAAAAATCATTGATCATGGTGCGGTAACGATCTCCATTGACCGTAACGCGAGCTCCGGCCTCATTTTTGAAGAAATAAGGTCCGATGATGCCACCAGCATGAAAACCGCACCAAACAGTGCATTTTTCTGGATGTAATGGAGTCTGTAGGGTCTCTTGTGGATTGGTCTCACTCCATATGCGGCAATTTTGCTTATTAACAAACCCGTTAAGCCAAAAATGCGCCTCATCGCTGAACACAATTTTGCGTCTATAAGTTGCGCGAATCGACGACTGATTTTCAAAGTAAATTTGGATAATTTCGTAGCGTTGTTCAAGCGTGAGTCTATTCATGATGATTTGTCAGAGTATACTGAAACAAATAAAAAAAATGTTTCATCAAAATTTAATTTTTTGTGTTACTTTTTACAATTTAAAGTTCTATCTAGCTTAAAAAAACACCCTATACAATAAGCATATTAATGACAAGCAGGAGTAGAAAAAAAATCAAAAAAATTTTCTTCCCGATGGCTCCTTCTCAGAGAAGACGAAGGATTTAAACATAAACTGTTCAAAGAAATTGAATGTGAAGACTCATTTTGAGGATGACTCCTCATCAATTTGCGAAAATTTTAGCAAAAGTAAAGCCATATATATATTACAAAGCAAGAAAGCAAGTTTTATGGTCAGCTCCTCCCAAAATTTAACTTTCTTTGCATCCCAAAGGCACTTGCTTAACTTCATTTATTATATAAAACTTCTGCTTCCAACCAAACTTTTACCATTTTATTCTTTTATAATTTACGTTTTCTTTTTTGGTTATTTTTGAAATATAAATTTTTTTCAGCAAAAAAAGTTTTTGCCTAAGTTTTATATAGTTTAGCCCTTCTAACATTTGCTATTTTTTTCTAACAATTCAATGAAATAAAAATGAAGTGTCATACCTTTAGCAATTATTTTCATTTAACTTTTTATAAGAATTCGTTAGCAAAAGTTTTGCATGAAACTTTTATAAAACAATAAATTTTTAATAAATATTGTTTTTATTGGTAAATTAAAAAACAATTTATTATTGTCGATAATTTTCCATACAAAATTTTTATCATTAACAAATTTTCAAACGAAAATGATTATTATCGATAAAATTTTACTATTGATAAATTTTCTATAGAATATATAACCATTTGTTATCGATAAACTTTCCATAGTAGTTTTTGTTATGGATAAATGTTGAACAAAAAAATTTTCAAAAATATCGTATGCAAAATTTTAGATATCGCTTTTTTTCCAAACAAAACTTTTGTTATCGATAAATTTTCTGATAAAAATATTAATTTTCTAATAAAATTTTTATTACCAATAAAAATTTCATAGGCAAATTTTTTTATCGAAAAATTTTCCAAAGGAAACTTTTTGGTAACGTCTATTTTTCGATTGAAAATTTTTGTTATTGATAAATATTGAAATAGAAGTTTGAGAAAATGTGAAGAATTAAACTTTTGTTATTAAAAAATTTTCTTTTCCACGGAAAACTTTTTGGTATCGATTATTTTTTTTAAGCAAAATTTTTGTTATCGATACATTTTGTAATAATAAATGTTCTACTGACAATTTTTGTTATTGAAAATTTTTCCACGGAAAGTTTTTGGTATCACCTAATTTTCAAAGGAAAGTTTTTGTTATCGATAAATTTTGCAATAATTGACAAATTATCTATTGAAAATTTTTATTAATAAAGAATTTTCTATAGAAAATTTTTGTAATTGATAACATTTCAGTAGAAAATTTTTATTTTCAATAAATTTGCTATAAACAATTTTTCTCTCTATAGAAAATTTTTGTTATCAAACAACTTTCAACATGAAAGTTTTTATTATCGATAAAATTTTACTATGAATAACATTAATAAATTTTCTATAGTGAAATTTTTGTTAAAGATAAATTTTCCATTGTAAAGTTTTTGTTATCGATAAATTTTGTATGGGAAAATTTTGTTATTGAAAAACTTTCCAGGGAAAATTTTTGGTATTGTCAATTATTTTCAAGCAAAATTTTTGTTAACGATAAATTTTCAAAAAATATGTTTGTTATTGACAAATTTTTTATAAGAAAATTTCATTATCGAAATTTTTTATAAAAAAAATTTTTGTTGTCGATAAAATTTATACTGATTTTTTTTTATTAAAAAAATTTTTTCCAATTGTTAGCATTTCAGTAGAAAATTTTTATTGCCAATAAATTTTCTATGAAAAACTTTTGTTACGATAAATTCTCTATAGAAAACTTATGTTATCAATTAACTATATAAGAACTAATTTTAGAGAAAATTGTTATGGCCGGTAAATTTTCTGTAAAAAATTTTTTTATTAGTTAATTATCAATAAAAACTTAAAATAAATTAAATTTTTGTAGAAACTTTTTGCTATTGAAAAATTTTATTATTGATATTAAATTTTATATAAACTAGAGTTGGGAAGTTCGTGAACGAACTACCATCACTGAACTATTCACTTGAAGGAGCTAAGTGAGCCGATCATTTCTGCCAGCTCTTTTAGCTCCGTAGTTCATGTTTCTTTCTTTTGTCTTGAAGTTTTCTTTTTCGTTCATGTTTCTTTCTGGTACATATGTATGCGGAAGTAGTCAGTGACAGTGCTGCCAGAATTTGACATAGAAAGTACTTATGTTATATACACCTACACAGAAAATTAGACAACACAATTTTGTTTTACAAAAATGCTGTTGTGTTTTGTAATATCAAAATGAATGGCATGATATGCGACCAAAAATTAATGTAAAAACATCAAGACGGATCACAAATAACTCTTTTCAATACAATTATGTTTCATCACACCTGAATATTTCTAATATCACCTTCAATTAATCCTTACTTTTGGTTTTATAATTACACTTTTCATTTGTTTACACCAATTTTGTTTTGCTTTTCTTTTTCTTTATCATGAAAGCTGAAACAGCACCGTTCATTGAAAATATTATCTACGGAGCACTGAACTATTGAACTAAAAGAAAGACATATTTCAGTAAAAAGAGCTGAACTAAAAAGAGCACTCTCTCAAAAGAGCTCATGAACTCAACTCTAATATAAACGTTCTTTAAACACAACGGGACCAAACTGGACTCAAGTGAGCTGGCTTTTCAAAGGCTGGTTCAATGCCTGTTAAACCTAACCTAACTTTCTATAGAAAAGTTTTGTTGCCAATAAATTTTCTATTGAAAAGTTTGTATCGCCGATAAATTTTCAATAACAAATTTTTGTTATTGATAAAATTTGAATAAAAATTAAAAAAAAATATAGACATTTTTTGTTTAAGATAAATTTTGTGTAGAAAATGTTCCCGTTATTAACTGATGTTCTACAAAGAGTTTCTGTTACCGATAACTTTTCTATAGAAAATTTTTGTTATTGAAAAGTTGTCAATAACAAGCTTTATTATTGATAAAAAAAAATTTATATATAAAGAATTTTTGTTATCGATAAATTTTCTATAGAATATTTTTGTTATTGATAAATTGTCCACAGAAATTTAAAGTTTCAATACAAAATTTTCGTTAACGTTAAGTTTCTCATATACATTTTTTTTTGATACATTTTCTTGGTAAAAATTTTGTTCGTTATAAGTATTCTAAGGAATATTTAGTTATCGATAAATTTTTCATTAACAAACTTCATTATCGATAACCTTTTTTTTAATTTTCTGTAATGAATGACTTAGTATCAGAAAATTTCTACAAAAAGATTTTGTAGGGTAGTGATTATTTTTCTTGCAGTTTGATTTTCTTAAAAAGCTTTTTTAACTGATAAATTACATATTTGTATATTTGTTGATGTTGTTGTTTTTTTAGATTGCGCAGTGATCTCGACTCCACCAAGGTTGTACCACTGACCATGAGTAACAATGAAGAGGGTTCCTTAATGATTGTAACACTTTTACTTACCGGCAGGGCTACACCCTACATACATAACGGCGTTATTAATGTCGGCGATGAGAACAGTTATGTAAGTGTATATACCAACAAACAATTTCACAACAATTCCTAATATTCTAAATAATTGGAATATTTTTTTCATCAGTTGGATGTGAATTTTTTTAGAGTAAAATTTTGTAAAAAAAAATTTTTTCTAGACATTTTTGGGAATTTATATTGAATTACAGCCAGTTCGCCGATGTCGAAAGGATAAGTTCATACGCATTCTAGGCGAAGGAAAATTGATTTGGGTTTTTCTAACTTTATTCTATGCAAATGATGTGTCAAAATTCAATTACAATACATAAGTTCACGCGAACGAACAATAGTGACAATCCAAATTGATTCGAATGTGAGTGACTAGATTTCTTTCGCATACATTTTCATTCGATATCGGCGAACAGGCTGTTCGAAAAAAAAACACAAAATATTGGTTTTCAGCATCAAAGCTTGTGAACGGATTTGTTACAAAATAAACTATTTGGGTGGGTGTTTGAAACCGATCGTTTTGAAAAATATCGTTTTCGGAAGATCTGATGGAAAACAACCACTTTTAGAAATATTTTGAGGACATTTTTTGAATATTGCGTTTTGAAAATAACACTATAAAGGCATGTTCTTACATTCGCAAGTTTTCTAAGTCGCCAGGTGACTTGAAAACGCCACATTTATTTTTAGGTGTTCTGTAATTCACGCGTTTTACTTGCGAGTTGACATAATTTCAATGCTAAAACACATTTTTTACCAAAGCAAATAAACTGAAAAATAAGTTGAAAATGCCAGAACCATTCATATTATGCATTTTGGGCTAAAAATGTAATAAAAAATTGAAAGTATAAAAGCTTATTTCCAGAAATATATAACAAATTTGGTTGGCGTAGTTTTGTTTATTCTAAAGGGTAGTTAAATTTCAAGGGCCGATGTTGATTTTGAATAAAACACAAAAACTATTTAGGAAATTATTGTAATTTTATTTTATTATGATATATTGGTATTATTCAATTATGTATGGAACAAAATATCGGCCAAATGGGCGCCGCGACCACGGCGGCACACCTCCATCCGATGGTCCATATTTTCGATGACCCTGGGGCATAATGGAGGTTCTATGCCGTTAATGTGCCGAATTATCTCATTCTTTAGCTGTTGAATTGTTGCTGGCTTATCGACGTACACCTTTGCTTTCAAATAACCCCAAAGAAAAAAGTCCAACGGTGTCAAATCACATGATCTTGGCGGCCAATTGACATCGCCATTACGTGAGATAACACGGCCATTGAATTTGTTGCGCAAAAGAGCAATTGTTTCGTTAGCTGTGTAGCAAGTGGCACCGTCCTGCTGAAACCACATATCGTCTACATCCTTATCTTCCAATTCGGGCCATAAAAAGTTCGTTATCATCTCACGATAGCGAACACCATTCACAGTAACTGCCTGACCGGCCTCATTTTGGAAAAAATACGGCCCGATGATGCCGCCAGCACATAAACCGCACCAAACAGTCCCTCTTGGATTCTCATTCGCCCAAATGCGGCAATTCTGTTTATTGACAAATCCACTGAGGTGAAATGGTGCCTCATCACTGAAGATGATTTTCTTCGAAAATTGATCATCATTTTCATAATAAGTCGGATAACTTTAACACGTTGTTGGATTGTGCATCTCTCCATGGTTCAAATTGAGTAAGCCTGAAATAGAGAAATCTCAAATAAAGTTCGGAAAAAAACTTGGCGTTTAGGTGTGGTTCACATTCAACATCGGCCCTTGAAACTTAACCACCCGATAGTATAAGGAAAACAAATTTAATTTAAAATATACATACGTCATTTTTTGTTCTATGTTTAAGGTTTAGTTTAGTGTTAATTTATCAGTTCACTTTGGTATACTCTTGCGATATGAACTCACCAAAAATCTGGCGATTGCGTTTTACAGTACACCTTTCTTACGAGTTCAAGTCACGTTACTACAATGGATTTTGCTCTGACGAGATTAGGGATCTTGTTCTCACACATTTGTACGTAGCACGCGCTCATCGTCTAGAGCTCATCCATTTGTGGTCGATTGCCCGGGGAATTGCACTACACATTACAGAGAGAATTCGTTTTTCAGCCGTAAGCTTCGTCTGTGGAATAAGTTGCCTGCAGACGTGTTTCCTGTCTGTTATAACGTTGGCAAGTTCAAGTCAAATGTTCACAAACACTACTCCCTCTTTCCCCTTCCTCACAACCTATTTTCCTAGTTCTGGTACAATGCACTGCATATGTAGGGGTCATCCCCTGAGTACTGGTCCAATACAAAAAAAAAAAACATCGCAAATGTCATGCGAGATGCAAGTGTCAGCACTTGCCCGTTTATTTAAATAATTATTTAAATTAAATTAATAACCAAAAATATCTCTCTTGAAGAAAAAATGATTATTTTCGAATTAAAAAAAAACATTTTCAAAACGCGTAAAATTCATCACACCTTCCTACTTTTTTAAAACGAATCATTTTAAGTATTGATTTCTATCACACAGCTGATAATATTCGTATGAAATTTTTTACATTCGAAATTGCTCAAACCTGGTTGCCCTAATTATTTTTGACTAATAATTTTAGTGTAATTTTAAATTCAAAAGTTTTATTTTTATACACAGAAAATAACAAATTGATATTAATTGCCATATTTTTGTGTTTGCAGGCCTCTCCCCAATATGGCATTTTGAAGCGCTGTCCCATTGGCCTGTTGTTGTGGGAAAACGAAAGCGGTATTCTTAACACTGCTGTGTCTCGTCAGCCTGGTTCACGTCTCAAAACTCCCAACTATCCCATATGGGTAACTCTGTGTGCTGGACATTATGGTGTTATGTTCAATAAAAATGCTGATCTCTTACGCAACTATCATGCTGAATCACGTTTTGATTTGTTTTACTACAGCTGTTCGGGTCGTGAAATAGCCATGACGATTGATAATCGCGTTTACAACGATCAAGCAGCTGGTATGCTGGAAAGTCAACAGGCTGCTGTCGAAAACACCTCATTGTCGGGAAGATATTCCAAGGACGAAAGTTGCAAAGATGAAACAGTCAACAAAGATGAAACAACTGTTAACACTCCGTTACAAAAGTTGGTGCACACTAAATGGGAAGAAGCGCATATTAAGTTTAATGTGCAACCTTCAATGCTGAGTTATTTGTTCAGCACTCAACAGTAAAATGTTTTATTGCAAGAAATTTATTCATTGCATTAATAGCTTTGCTTAAACTCCATACGCTTTTGGGCTTAAAACTTTGCTTTTAGGATAAAGTCATAAAAAAGATGTTATTTGAATTTAATAAAAAAAAAGATCTGAATAAAAATTTTACCATAAAATTATTAAATAAAAATGTTCACTACACAAATGTTTAACAACAAAACTGTCAAGAAAGTTTTTTTTTCAATCCGATGATTAACTCGGCTGATAAATACCAACTAAATTCGTAAAACACAATTTGTGGTTACTAAGATGTACGGTGGTGATGTTAACTTTTATTTTCAATGTATTGCTCGAGCTTATAAAAATTACCGGTATTGGATCAAAATTACCGTATAGAAAGCATTAAGCCGAACTACCAACGACACTGTTAAAATCAAAAAGTGGATATTTCAAAAATTTATTAAAGGAACCAAATTAGCGACTGTCACAAAACTCATACCTAAAGTAAATAAAAACTAAAAATAATTGTTTATACTTTGAGATAATTCTTAGTAATCTTTCCACGATGCAAAAAGTACTTTTGCATGGTAATACTAGTACTTGGATCTGTCAAAAAAATTGTGTAAAATAAAGCAATAGTCGACAAAAAATCGACGAAACGTCGGGAACAACAATAACTAAAACTTTGTTTTAATTACAAAAGATATTACCTTATACAATTAAGATTTTATTCGCTATTCTAGCTTCTAACATTTCTACCAATAAAAAATTATAAATAGCTTGTTTTCTATATTTCCCAGCTATCTATGTATATGTCGACATTTCATAGGAGCGACCCTAATCATCAGTAGACTTTGGAAATTTTTGAAAGATATTCTCAAACATTCAACTTTATATCTCAACAATCTAAATAAATTGTTGAGAATTTAAAAAGAAAAATGCTCTAATAATACCTGCCAAAACACAAAAAACAAGCTTTTTCATTTATACATGTCTCTAACATTCCTTTATTACCTTATCAGCTAAATCAGGAATGGAACAAACCGGTCAATATTATTTAGTTTTGAACCAGTTAATTTTGGTTATTCTTATAAAATTGTAGTAAGATTGTTGTTTTTTTTATAATAGCAACTAGGATTTTAGAAGTATTAAAAATGAAACCCAAAAAAATTGTCTTTTCACAATTACTATACAAATAATAAAATTACCGTGCTACAGTTTGAAGATCAGAATTACCGCACAATACGGTAATTACCGTACAGTTTACATCACTGATTACGAGCGATATTCGCATGTTATCGGCTCCATATAAACAGAGATCTAATCTAAGTTTTGAGGACGACAATTGACATAGTTTTACAGCACTTGGTCTTAACTCAAATATCATTTTTAGCACGCCTATATTAACTTCATTAGCCCGTTTGCTTGTTTGTATATTAGCAACTCTCTAAACCCATATCGTAGGCGTGATTATTACACATATTACCTATATAAAATTGTATATACAATATTGCCGCTTCAATGGGAAAATTGAAGTTGCTGCATTGCTTCCGCGGAAATGGGGGATTTCAGCTATTTCCAAAGATGATTTTGGGAATTCCCAAATAGCTAGTAAATGCTTTGCTAACTAGTTCGAAAGTGGTTTTTCATGGAACGTGTACCTAAACTATTAACTGTCATTCGCTTTGTAGCGGAAATTGAAGTTGCCGTATTGCTTCCGGGGAAGCAACTCTTGAAGCCAATTTTGGGAATCCCAAAAAACTCGGAACCGCTTCGCTAACCAGTTCAGAACACATTTTTCATATTCGGTGCGCGTTCATGTGAAACATGTAATGTTTCGGGGACACCAGTATTTTGGGGATTTCCGACACCGGTTTTTGGAATTACAAAAAAAAAAAAAAAAATGGAGCCTAACTGGTTTTTCGTATTCGGTGCGAGTTTTTACAATGTTTCCGCTTTAATGCGAAACTTGAAGTTGCCTTATTACTTCCGAGGAAGTGGAGATTCCCGAAACCGATTTTGAGAGTTCCCAAAAAACTCAGAACCACTTCGCTAACCGGTTCCAATGGTTTTTCATATTCGGTGCGCGTTTTTGTCGTGTAACGTATATCTGGGGTCTAATCACCGCATACGATATCGAATTAACTATCGTATCGAATAACATTACGATACATCTAAATTATGGCAACCGATGCATATTGGATCGTAATTTAAACAAAATGCAATAGATTGAAGACCATACGTTCCCTAAAAGTAGGAATAAAAAAAATAAATCCTTTAACTTTTTTCTATTATTGCAATACAGTTTATTCGATATCGTATGCCATGATACTAAAATGAAAAATTTCAATAATTTTGCTCGATATCGTATGCGGTGATTTGGCCCCTGAACTAGTAACGGTCATTCGCTTTAGTTCAAAAATTGAATTTGCCGTATTGCATTCAGAGAAGAAACGGAATATTGGCGATTTCTGCAACCAATTTTGGGAACTCCCAAAACACTCGGAACCGCTTGACTAGTCCGCAACAAGTGATAGTCCAAGGGAGCAACTTCTTCCTATTTCAACGTTTTCAAGTATGTCTAGTTAAATTGCATTCTTTCGTCCTTCAATGCTCGGCTCCAACGCATTAGTTACGTTCCATAACGGTCGCCTGTGATTTTTTCAGTCAGTTTTAGCTACTACTCATAATACACTACGCCGAGATAGTCCCACCAAATACTGAGTATGATCTTGGAACTGTGAATGATTTAGTCTTCGACGGGAAGCATGGTTGAGATATCTACATAATTTTCTGCACTTGTAATTATCGCAATTGTACACAAGCATACAAACGTCGTTCAGCATATCTCGGCTGCATCTCATATGGCTCACAATTTCCTTGTCTCTGAACCATTCCGCAGATTTTCAAGCTTCTCGAAATGGTTTTTGGCGCCACTTTCAATGATCCTGCCAATTCTTCTTGCGTTTGACACAAATCTTGATCAAAGAGTGCCTACCATTCTGTATCTTCAGAAACCGTCTGTCTTCCATCGCCGTACTGGTCTAAGACGTTAAAATCACCGTTCTTGAAGCGTTGAAACCTTTCACTAATAGCGCCCTCATAAAGGTATTTGAGAGCATTCGAGGAGCCTCAGCCGCACACTTCTTCATACTAAAGCAGAAAATTAAAATCTCCGGCAAATGCTGAGAATTTGGCTCGTAAGATGACTTGTGTAATCGAAAATAACTTTATGCTGCAGACACAAAACGACTAATATTTCGATGGCGTTGTGTTCACACATATACCTAAACTTATTGTATGACATCTATGATATATTTATATCGACTACAACTTACCGTTAAAGCTATCTATTGACAAAGGGCGGCAGCAAAGCTGTATACCTAATGAATGTCATCTTATTAAAAAAAAATCAGATGTTTTAATATTTTTTTTCGATAATACTTTTTGTTTTTAATTTTATTCAAATTTTTTGTTGAGTTGATTTTTAATTTCTTATTAAGTACAATTAAATTAAAGAAAATAATCATATACATACATATAAATAAAACAATACAGAAATGTTCATATCAAGGCGAATTCGCCTTGGTTCATATCATTCAATAATTAAAGGTCAAAACGCAACAGTCGAATATCGAAAATGAAACCAATTTTAGAAATTTAAATTGAAAAAAAAATAACAGATAATTTTATAAATAGTTTTAAAAAGGACAAACACCGCAAATGAAACTATTGACGTTTTGATCATCTGCTTACTTTGTACGAGTTGTTATAGATGGGGTCTCATCAAATGAGTTCATGATTAATTCTTTCTCCTACCCTATTCCTAATCTTCCTCAACGACCTTCTCTATCAAACTTCCAACCCTATCAACACTTTCGCGGATGACAGCAGCATTTGCCACTCGTACTCTTTTCGTTATAGGCAAAATATGAGTGATTCACTGAACAGTGAACAGAAAAAAGGGTCGCCTTTAACGCTCGTAAGACCCAATGTTGCTTATTAGCACTCAAACACACGACTGCATGTGCTGCTTCGTCTGTACTCATGGCTCGTATAAGTATTGGGGAATCGGATGCTCTTGATGTTCTTTGAATGAAGATACAGTGTGATGTTCACTGGACTGAATACATTTTTTATGTCTCTAAAGAAGCATTCAAGTGCCTCGGTTTTTTGAAACGGTGTTAGATGTACTTCACTTCATCCGATCTCCTTACCATTTATACCATTTACATGGAATAAAACTCTCATGTTTAGGGCAGTGCCTCAAAGTCCATTTTGGGGTTACTCGGAAGTGTGCAGGAGAGGGCGAAGAAGCTTATCGGTAACAGTAGGGCATCCCACTCTATTGACTCACTGGAGCACCGACGCAGTGTGGGGTGCGTTAATCTGTTCTATCGTTACTACAATCGATTTTGCTCTGACGAGATTAGGGATCTTGTTCCCGAAACTCGCACATTTTTGCATAGCACGCGTTCATCGTCCAGAGCTCATCCATTTGTGGTCGATTGCACGGGGAATCGTACTACGCATTACAGAGAGAATTCG
Source organism: Thecocarcelia acutangulata (assembly GCA_914767995.1). Classification (NCBI taxonomy): domain Eukaryota; kingdom Metazoa; phylum Arthropoda; class Insecta; order Diptera; family Tachinidae; genus Thecocarcelia; species Thecocarcelia acutangulata. Next base: position 87,398,666 of record OU612096.1, read on the forward strand.
TTTTTCAGCCGTACGCTTCGTCTGTGGAACAAGTTGCTTGCAGACGTGTTTCCTGTCTGTTATAACGTTGAAAGGTTCAAGTCAAATGTGAGGTCTCTAGATCTCACTGCACCTGATTTTTTTTTATTTGTGGGGTTAATGCAAAGAGGAAGCTTACCAAAGAAACCCAACAAATCTGGATAATTTAAAGCAGAAGTGCCCAAGCCTCATGCGCTTTATGTTCAATTGTTTTTCTAAAATCGCTTATCTATAGGGCTGTGCTCTTTAATATACACTTACTGCACTCAGCACTAGCAATGCAAAATACACAAACTTTGTCTTATATATTAGTGATGCCAAAAGAGAAATCCATAGTACGCTCTGCGTTTAAATAAATTTTCACTGGGAGAAAAGGTGCGCAATTCAAAAAAATCGTTTTACCTACAATTTATTTAAAATTTTAGTAAAAGTAATAAATAAATATGTTAGATTATGTTTGTAGTAGTCCTAACAAATTTTATATGAAAAATAGTAAAAAAATACGCAAAATACAGAATAAACACAAGGAATAAATTCATACACCCGTGCGCATGTTGATTCGTCGTTATCTCATTGACGACTATACTAATACGATTGTAAGATTGTGTTCGCTTTTGTTTACCACTTAAATACACCATGGGTGGGCATCGCTACTTATACATATTTTATTGTCGATCTTTACTGCTTACATATAAGAGCAAATCAGGGGGGTTACTCCATATTGCGATGCGAAAGTAAGTTCGATGCGAAAGGTAGATGCGATAAGAGTATAATTTGGTGTTCTGTGCTGTTTGCGCAAACTTTTTCGCGAAAAAGTTTAAAAATTAAGTAGCATTGGTATCACAAAATAAGCTATAGTGAAGAATGATAAAATAAAATGTGTGAAAGGGAAAATTAAATGCGAAAAGAAAATACGAAAACGCAATACAGGGTACCAATTCTTCGATTTTTCTTTCGCATCGCAATAGAGAGTAACCCCCCCAGTAACACTATTGCATGCTTTGCTGGTAAACATTGACGACAACGGTTATCAGTGTAATTTTTTTTTAAATATGTTTTGATTTTTACAACAAAACATATTAAATAAAAATAAAATAATCTTGTTCCTAAGATTATAAATCTTGTTCATTGAATGAACAATTGAAACGAATTCTATTACAGTACTTTTCTTTACTGACTAAAACAATTTTCACCACGTCCGGGAACTTAATACTGAACAAAAGGTGTTGATTGTTTGAAGTCAGAAATCTAAGTGAGTTTAGTCAAACAATCCATGCTGCTTATATACTAATTTAAGCACATAGTTGTACACAAAAGTAGTGCGAGAAAAGTTTAACAAAACATATGAAATATGACAACAATGTAACATAAATCCGTTAATTCAAATATTATCAGAGAAATGTGACAACAATGTGTAGAGTTGTATTTACAAAAATTCCGTTAAATTCAAAACAGAATTTGAAAGTGTTTATTAGTAGAAAATAAAAATAAAATAATAAGTGAGTTGCTTCAAAAATAGTTTTTGCTTAAATGCATTGGTGTTGGCTCTTCCATAAAGAACTTTTGGGCGCCCCTGATTTAAAGCAATCTATTCGAACGGTAATTGAGACAGTTCCCGCTGCAACACTCCAGGCAGTAATGAATAACTCTTTGATAAGATGTCTCACAAGTGTCAGGAGGGTGGAATTCAATTATTTTCAAAGCTTCATGAAAAATATACATATATTCTTTTTAAAATGAATTACTAGAAAATAAATTGCATAAACTTTACAAAGAACTCACAACTACTTAGTTAATATCGCACATATGTATATAACTAAAAGTTCACTTATTAATGATTTACAAAAAGTTATTTGGGTTTCATAATAGAGCAAAATTGATCAGCCACCCTGTATATATTTCTTAAATATTTAATTTATGTGCAGTTTACAGAACACACATGAACAAGTGACTTGTTTACAAAATTTGTTGTAAGGGCACCCGAAAAGTTGAGATGAGAGTGACTTCTCTTGTCTGTGTTCTATAAACGCCCATAAAAGTTTTCCATAAAAATTTTTTAGTCCTGTTGTTCATTCGAATTTTGTAAATTATTTATTCATTTTTTTTTTGGTTTCAATTTGCTGCGTTTTGATTGATTTATGGTTGTTATCAAGGCGAATTTGTATCAGGTATATGCAAGAGCAATAAATACAACACTTCAAAAAATTAATATTTTCCAAATGTCAAGAGAAAAATATAAACACAAAAAGGAATTAAAAAAAAAATTTAAAAGAAAAGAAAAATTATTTGTGAAAGTCTCAGATCATAGAGCTTGGAAAGGTGAAAATGGCCAGCCAGATTGGGAAGGATTGTGGATGATATCTGGGGCTCAAGATACAATACATAATTTAAAAACTTGTTTTAAAATTTATTTTTCCTATTTTGTTTTAATTATGTCATTGACATCTGAAACAGATAAACCGGCATGTTCCAGAAAAGTAGTGGAATGAAAATAAAAAAAATGATTTGAAAAGTTAACGTTTCATTTTTGTTGTTCTGAAAAAGTAGTAGTTTGTATGTTTCATTCTTTCGTCCGAACTGAACTTCGAAAATAAAACTTGGATAAATTGTGCAGTAACTAGTACTGACACGAACCATGTTTTCAATTTTATTTGTTTTTTATAAAGGGTGGTTAAATTTCAAGGGCCGATGTTGATTTTTAATAAAACACAAACTATTTAGGAAATTATTGTAATTTTGTTTTATTATTATTCAATTATGTATGGAACAAAATATCGGCCGAATGGGCGCCGCGACCACGGCGGCACACCTCCATCCGATGGTCCAAATTTTCGATGACCCTGAGGCATAATGGAGGTTCTATGCCGTTAATGTGCCGAATTATCTCATCCTTTAGCTGTTGAATTGTTGCTCGCTTATCGACGTACACCTTTGCTTTCAAATAACCCCAAAGAAAAAAGTCCAACGGTGTCAAATCACATGATCTTGGCGACCAATTGACATCGCCATTACGTGAGATAACACGGCCATTTAATTGGTTGCGCAAAAGAGCAATTGTTTCGTTAGCTGTGTGGCAAGTGGCACCGTCCTGCTGAAACTACATTTCGTCTACATCCATATCTTCCAATTCGGGCCATAAAAAGTTCCTAATCATCTCACGATATCGAACACCATTCACAGTAACTGCCTGACCGGCCTCATTGTGGAAAAAATACGGCCCGATGATGCCGCTAGCACATAAACCGCACCAAACAGTCCCTCTTGGATTCTCATTCGCCCAAATGCGGCAATTCTGTTTATTGACGAATCCACTGAGGAGAAAATCACTGAAGATGATTTTCTTCGAAAATTGATCATCATTTTCATAATAAGTCTGGATAACTTTAACACGTTGTTGGATTGTGTATCTCTCCATGGTTCAAATTGATTAGGTCTGAAGTAGAGAAATGTGAAATAAAATTCGGAAAAAAACTTGGCGTTTAGGTGTGGTTCACATTCAACATCGGCCCTTGAAATTTAACCACCCATTACAAACCAGTACTAAAATTAACCATATTTTCAGTTTCATTTTATTTTTTTGCCCAAAAAACGACATGGAAATTTTTTTATTTAATGCATGTTATTTTATAAGAACAAAATTTAAGGTCATGTCAGATAACACTTTGCCGCTTTACGTGATGTTTAAAGCTTTAGCAGAAAAGCGCAAAGTAAAAAGTGTACGTCACAATGAAAACTTTGGCAACGCTTACTATTTGTTTGGTTATCTAGAAAACTGGTCGTTAATTTTTATATTTAATTATTTCTTATGATAGTAGAAGTTAGAAATATTATTGGATGAACTTCTGAAATTGGTTCTAATTGTTTTCTTAGTACATAAAGCTTTGGAGCTATTAGAAAAAACTTCAACGAGTAAAAACATGAGAGTGGCTGAACTTTTCGTTTCACGTTGTGTTAAAAGTACTTTATGTGACATGTTTCATATAAGTATGTAAGTTTTATCTTAGATGTCAAAACGAATTTGCAACGCAAAGCGAAGCAAAAGCTTTATCTGATACGGCCTTAAAGGTTAGGTTTATTAAATTCTCCGTTTGCAACGCTGATCGTAATTTTTTAAGTGCTATTTTATGCAAACGTTTCATATAGCGGGTGGCGGTAAACGAAAGACATATAAGTGGTGACGATGATTTGGACGAGTTAGTGACTCCGTAAACGCTGTAATAAGAGATGATATCGCCAATCGACTTTAGTTAATAAAATAACAAATATTAGTTTTTTATATAATATTCTCCTTATTTTCCCCATAAATATATGCACAACTGTATCTCAAATAAATATTCCGTCATCTAACCTTTTTATTTCAATGGGATTGTAATTATACTAAGTTTCTGTAAAATATTTCATTTTCACAATAAAATTAAAAAGTGATTTCAAACTACTACTTTTTGTGTAAAAGTAGTTTCAAGAACCAGACAATTCACTACAACTTAATGTTCGAAAACAAAACACAAATGAAAAGTATAGAGTAGAATGTAGAACACCAAAGCTTCAAATTGAAGTGATTTCAAACTATTTTCACTTCAAAGTAGAATCTAGAACATACCCGAAAAATTAAAAAAAAAAGTTATCAGCTGCGTTTTCAATTTCATCTGCTATGAATTCGCCTTGGTTGTTATGATTACATTGAAATGCATTTATTTGTAGACTTGCGAACGAGGCGAATTCATAACGCAGGTGGAATTGAAAACGCAGCTAATAATTTTTCTTTTTTGGTATTTTTATCATTGCCGGATGCCAATAGAATAATTAAAAGATATTTCGAAAAAACTACAAAATAGTTTTACAATTTTGTTGTTTATTTATGTAATGCAGCTAGGGAGCTATTCTTCCCACTCTAGCTGGCCATTTGCACCCTTCCAAGCTCAATTCATTTAGATATAAATTATCACGAACTAATTAAAAGTTTTTCTTTTCCTGTAAATTTAATTTTTTTACTTCCTTTTTGTGTTTATGTTTCTCTCCTAACATTTCACAGAGATGTTTTAGTTGTGTTGTATTGTTCTGCCAAATTTACCTGTTATGAATTCGCCCGCGATTGCTTAAGAAAATGTTTTAGAAACCTAAATCTCTAGTGTTCTTAGGAATTTAATAAACTAAAATATTCTTGGAATAAAATTTCATTGATTTTTTCTTTTTTATCAAAACTATTATTGAATATAACTAATTGAAAATATCTAATTATATTTTAAATACAAAATTTTGGTTTTATTTGTTTAACTTAAAACTAATTTTAAAGAAATACTTCTTAAGGCTTAATTTTGTTATTAAATAGAAGAGTTACTTAGAAAGTAGAAATAATTTCAGTGAAATAAATTGGTTATAAATTATGCATTAAACACGTTCAAGACTGCAAGCTGCCGACTGGGGATGGAACGATACTACTAGGGTATCGATACTTATACTCGATACGGTATCGATACCTACTTGGTATCGAAGAAAAAGCATCGATATATACTGGCATCGGTTTGTGGGATCGGTCGATTTCTTCAAATGGTTAGTGGCAGGGAAGAGCACATGGAGCCAAAAATCAAAATCTTCGTTATGAACATGATCTTCTGATCCACTGTCTTAATTAGGATGATCGAAGCAAATACTTTCAAAACGCAGGAATTATATACAATAGTTTGTCTTGTAACTGTCTGACACATTCAATGGAGGAAGAACAACTTTGTAGCTTGGACAATAAGACAATTTATCATTGGTATAATCTGCGACAAAGTCACATAATTCTGACCTGAAGATTTTTTTAGAACGGCTGTAGTAACTGGACTATTTATTTTAGTTAGGGATGAAACGATACGAGTAAATACTCGATACTTTTCTTTCTATATCAAGTACTTTTGGTATCGATGTTTTACCACTGAATACCAAGTAGGTCAAAGTCGGTAAAAAATGATCGTATCGGTCAGAAATACTCTTTTTTGTTGTTCACCATTTTTACCATAATTTTATTTGTATTCAAAGTTTTCATAAAATAAATCCATGCAACCCGTGTATGTAAATGGCACTACCAATCGGGTGTATGGTTGCATTTCACAAAAAAGTCGGTAACATTGCGGTCACGATCTCGAGATACTAAAATTAGGGACAAAACGATACGATATCGATACTTATACTCGATACGGTATCGATCGAAAATTATCGATATAGGATAGCAAAGATTTATTTTATAAAAACTTTGAAAACAAATAAAATTATGGTAAAAATGGTGGCCAACTCAGTTTTTGCCTGTCAATAAGAAAATAGTATTTCTGACCGATACGAGTATTTTTACCAATACCTACTTGGTACTCAGTAGTAAAGCGTCGATACCAAAAGTACTTGGTATCGCAGGAGAAGTATCGAGTATTTACTTATATTTACTCGTATCGTTTCATCCCTATTGCCGGCTACAAGCCGTCAATAATAGAATAATACCATGTTCAGACGGTAATATGAAACACTTGGTTGGCTCTCTGAACCACGATTGCGAAACTAGGTGTTCAGACGGTTGCTTGTTGGTTCACAATGATGTTTGCATATTTTATACAAACCTTCCCTACTTCTTTTTTCAGTTTTTATTCAAATCTTAATGTAAGTATCCAATTTTTATATAATCAATATGTTTCATTTGATTTTACACACATTATCTGTTTTTTTCTTTGTTTACATTTTTTTGAGAGCTAGTTCAGATAAACTAGCGATAATTTATTATCAAATTTAGTGATGGTAGTAGTTTTTGCATGGTTCGCAACAAGATTCAAAATGAACCAAGATGGTTCGCTCATAAAATTTTGTATGGCGAATCATGTTGGTTCAATCAAGATTGGGCCGCGAACCACGAATCAGAGAGCGAACCTCGAATATAAGCCTTCGTGTGAACATGCTATAAGTGTCAGTTCGCTGATAACGAAGCAGTTCGTTCATTCGAACAGTTTAAACATTTAAAACAAAAACAACAACATTCAAAATGTTGTTACTCTTTCTGTTTTCAATGTATGCAATTGTGCGAATGAAAGAACAGCAGCTTCATTATACGAGAACTGGCACTAAATATCAGCTAGTATTTTCAATTGTGGACGAGTCTACCGGGAACCTTATGAAGAGCGTTTTTGATCCTCCACGAGCTCATTTTTTATATGTAGAAGATCTCTCTCGCGGGAGTAACTGTTACACAAGCTGCTTCTTTTACGAGACTTTTACAAAACACGGCAAAAGATGTTTATTTTAATCGTAGATTCGTTTGATACTTTTAGAAAACATATGATCTTAAATGTATTACCATTTTTCTTTAAATGACGATCTCATACAAATTGTATGCTATAATCTGCTTATTCATGTACCGTTATTTGATACCAGTGTTGTCATATTTTTCCATTTTCTAAAATAAAAACTTTGTTTTGACAAAAAATTTTTTTGTGTTTGTTTTTGGTTCCATTTTATGTTGATCCTAATTATTTGACCTTGTTTTTATAAATTAAATTGAAATATTGTATAAGCTTACGGTCAGTTTTGTTTTTTATACAAAAAAAAAAAGTTTTAATTAAATTCGATATTTCGTCTTCCTACGGAAGACTTCTTCAGGGAAAAAAACTAAAAAAATTTTTCCTGACGAAGTCTTCCAAAGGAAGACAAAATATCGAATATAATTAACACATTATTTTTTATATAAAAAACAAAACTGACCTCAAGTTTAAGCAACATTTCAATTTAGTTCCATTTTATATAAAAAATAAAAAAAATACCTACAAAAATTTCGAAAAAACTTTTTTCATAGAAAAGTTTTAAAAAAAATCTTTTCAATATCTCACAAAAAGAGCAATATTAGAAATCTTACGATCTGGCAACACTGTTCGATTCGATAGTTAATTCGATAATGTACACGGTGATTACATCCCTGTAATTTAGACAATATGTAACATGCGTCAAGAAAGCATCAACAGATCAGCTCAAGGTGCATTAACATTCACAAGGTGGCAGCACTACGGCATCTGACAATTTTTTGCTACTGGCAATATAGTAAGCTATTTACGTTAAATGTATTGTTTGCATTTTTAAAAGTGAATTTAGTATTTTATTCTGAATTAAACATATAAACATTTTTTTGTGCACATAGGAATAATTCAAATAAAAATAATTTATAATTATGAAAAGGTACATTCATAGTTTATAATTGTGAAAAAAGTTACAAATATTTTTGACATATAGCTTACCACATGCCTGTTTTTGTTGTATTGTTGCAATTTTGCTCTAGTGCTGCCACCGTGTAGACGTTAATGCACCTTGAATCAGCTGTTCGTTATGCCGATACCGCTTCGAAAATAATTAAATAGTTGTTTACACAACCATAATTGTAGCTAGCGATATTTGTAGCCGTGTGTACGGTAGCCTGCAGTCTTGAGTGTGTTTGAGGCATTAAACTTATGTAATTCCTACAATTAGTCTCTTAAACTGAATCAACTCATCTAGAAATTTTGAATAATTTTTTTTAGAAAATTTTAATGAAAATCGCTCAATGTTATTTTGAGTGGTTCTGTGTTGTATAAACAGCATATAAGCTTAGCAGAATTACTGAAAATATGGAGCCTGCCTTACATCTCGAACGTTAACGTTCGCTAATATTTTTAACATAAAAAAAAATAAGAGCAATTTCAAAATAGAGCAAATGTGACGTTTCCACAAGGCAGCAAGCGACTTGTCTGAAATATTCGTATAGAAATCACTGAAAAAATTTAGTATTTTTCATACAAAATTTATTGAGAAGTCGCTTGCTTGTGATATGGAAACATCACATAAGTTTCTAATCTAATCGTATTACGTTGGAATTTATTATAACCAGCGATAACTGGACTTGAAAACATAAAGTTCATACATAGTCTTCAAATCGGAATGGATCAGAAACCACAAACCACTGGCGACCATTAAGATTCGATATCGTGGGACAGGCATAAGATTCGGTTGTTAATTTTGAATAAAAATAATTAAAACTTCTTAAAGAAAATTTTTATTAATAGAACTTAAACAAATAAGAGTCAAATTTCTTGTTTTATAATTAAGGAATTTTAAATACAAATTTGTTCTTTTCTTTTATTTAGAAAATTAGTCATCCTAATTACTTTATGTTTAATTTCTTCTCGTCCCTTCTATTCACTTTCGTTAAGTGTTAATGTCTTTCTGGGCTGATTTTATTAAAAAAATTGTTATGATTGTATCTTTCATATGTTTGTTTTCTATCTAAATTATTGAGTTTTATAATATTTACATTAATTACTTATACTTTTAAATTTGTTACTGAAATAATTATATACAATTTTATAAATACTTTAATGTAATTTGTAATTTACTCGTATAATATTAATAAAGCTGACACTTTGTGCTTAAATATTCATTCTATCGTTACAACTCTCTTCACTTGCTCTTTATTTGGTTTTAAATACACGTTCTGTTTTTGGTTTGGTTTCAAAAAGGATTTCTTAATTAATTTATATTTTTTATATCATAACTATTATATTAATTAATTGTAATTAATAAATTAAAATTCTATGTTGAGTTTTAATGTCGTATCAGCATTTTATCTAGAAGTATTAAATTTGTATCACTGTATTTGGTAACGTTCACTTTCTCTGCCGGACGATTTGCTTTGGTTTGGGTGTGCCAAGTTAAAATCTGCAAAGGAACCAAATAAAATAGGGAACATAAATAAAAAAATATTATAAAAAATTTATGTCTCTTCTAACCCACTGTGCAAACTGTTGATATGCTTGGTATAAATGTATAAACCTAATACACAAACAAACAATGAACATGACTTAAAGACCTAATATACAAACACACAAACAAACAACGTACATAATCTAATGAATCCAAAACTCCAAGGAAATCAACCACCAATGATTTTATTGTTGTTGCTGCGTTCTTATTGTTATGCAAGCATGTGCGTAGCAAGTATATTTGAGTCTGGAATGATCATTAAGCCAATAACTAGAAACTACATGATCATTCAAGAAGATAATAAAGAAATATAAATAGCAGACAGCCGCAGAGTTTAATTTTAAACATGGGGAAAGACAGTCCTAAGTCAAAAAAGTAAGCAAGTTTTTGTACGCAAAGGTATTAAGTGTAAATAAAGTTGTGAAATATTTAAGCACCTTATATATCCGCAAATATTTTAAAAGTAAAAATATATTATTATTTTAGGCTTAGTTCACTCTCCCAAACGATGATATTTGTATGCATTCCCAACACAGAAAGAACTAATTATGGGTAAAAATGTCTGCACTATGAAGCCAGGCAGACAAAATGAAACCTTAAACGCCAGAGAAAAAACTGAGCCACAAAAACCTAGAAGAAAAGTCGTACAGTTCCGGTATAAAGTGCTTGAAAATGTCTTATGGCTGATTTTAGTGCTAATAATATATAGAAAACTTCCAGTACAGAAAGACTCCGGTTTCTTTTTCTGAAGCGCGTGATGCAATAAAAAATCATTCGGATTTTTTCGCTAAGTAAATATATACATAATTCATAAATGTAGTTTCAGCAGCGCCCCTTATTAACTATACTAACAGTACAGTTGTAAAATTCTTTAACATCAGCACTTGCCATTACGGCCTAATCTGATGATGGACCAACTCTACGAGATGAGTAATTCACGATTCACCAGCACCTCCGTGTGAATTGCTAGGCTCACAGAGGTTGCAACTTTTTGCTATAACTTTGTAGCCATATGTGCACACCCCTTGTTTAAGAGCTCGGGCCTTCTACTCCCTTCTGTATGCAATTTCCGAACAGTTAATGGAAGACAAGGCCCAATGAATAGGTAAGCCGAATCCCATTAAGAACAGCAGCCTTTAATAAACTCACCCGTTTAATCATCACCCCTGGTTCCTTTCATTACAGGAGTTGCTGTTGCCTTGCAAGGGGCTCAGGAGGCTGTTAGCACCCAAAACCCGGCATGCAACAAAGTTATCAGATAAACTAATTCTCGTTGCTGCAATTTTAGGTTTAAACCACAGCCAGAAGGTTTCAGCCAAGGCAAACACCTCAACCATGATCAGCACCCAGATAGTCTGCCAGGCAGTTTCCCGGTGGCTGTATTGATCCCCGTTCTGCCACAATTTTAACCCTTCGGAAGTTCAATACAACATAATTCATGCAGCTGCCTAGAGTTTTGTTTTCTACAACAAACGAGTGACTCCTTCCCCGCTATGCAACAGAAAGCAGAGTGCGCTGGTTTGGTCTACGTCAAGCCGAAACCTGTTCCCTGGGGGAAGATGTCAGTACAGTCTCCCCCTTCAAACTTGAACACTGGGCACTGTTAGAAACTAAAACTTGACGAAACGTTAAAGTGGGTCGAATTACTACATACGTGGTCTAATAAAACTGTTGGCAAATTTTCTTTTTCTCGGCCACATGTTGCAAGACCGGTCTAAGAAGTATTATAGTTATTTGATACTACAGCATATGATAACTAATGTGTAATCGTGTATCAACTGTTTAATACCAGTGGCTGTGTTCTGTAACTTTGGCGAGAAGTTCTCGCGTCGAAAACTTGTGAAACAAATTATTCCATTGTTTCTCGAAAAGTGAAAAAAAACTGCGTCTGTAACTCATGTCGAAAACTATCCAAAGCGATTACGTCGTTACGTTAGAAATGTCTGAAAATATAAAACGATGCCGACATGCAATTTTAAAAACGAAAGCGCCAGCCACAATTAGTACCGCCGCCGACCAAAAACTACTAAACTTAAGAAATTTTGTTCGACGGCGTCACATTATAACCGCCGGCTATTCTAGAAAATGTATGGTATGGCTCTAATGTTTACATTTTACTTACAAATACATACATACATATTTATGCACAAAATTTTGTAAAATTAAAAAACAATCGCAATTTGTGAATTCTGAAAAAAAAACATTATAAAATTATTACAATATACTTTGTTGGGTCGGGTATTAACATTATTGAAATCACAAACTTAAGTATTCCCTTAAAACTTGTTGTGTGAAGGGTATAAAAATTAATTAAAAAGTTAAAATAAAAAAAAATCATTCTAAACTGTGTAAATATTTATATCAAACTTAATATAACAACAAAATACTTATTTTTTCAGCATTATTATTCATTTGATGATGATTATTGTTATTTGAAATATTATCTCACAGCCTTTTTATTTGCGAGAAATAATGACAGTTGAAAGCGGGAAATTTTTTCGCTAAAGTTTTACGGACACAGTTTTTCTGTAAAATGGTGAGTAATTTCCTTACGTGACAGCTATTACTCACCAAAAAAAAGTTATAGCTACAGTTTAGTGAGAAAAGCAGCTGTTGTTTCAACTTTGTTTCATTTCACACGTTTCAGTCGAAAAGTTTCTCGTGGCGAGAGTTACAGAACACAGCCACAGGTTAAGAGACGAACATGAAACATTTGTTTCACTCTCCAAATTACGACAATATTAACTTGCAGACGAAGTATCGGGTGGTTAAATTTTAAATGCCGATGTTGAATGTGAACCACATCTAAACGTCAAGTTTTTTTTCTGCATTTCATTTGTCACTTCTTAATTTCAGACTAATTCAATTTGTACCATGGAAAGACACACAACCGAGCAACGCGTTAAAGTTATTCAGGCTTAGTATGAAAATGGGCGTTCAAATCAAAATGCATATCGTGCACTTTGTGATGTTTTCGGTCAAATTAATTGCCCAAATGTGCATACAATTGGAAAAATTTGAGTCAACTAGGTCTGTAGGAGATGTTAAAACACCCATGCATGTTCGTGCAGTTCGTTCTACTGTATAACAAATATTCTCCGGTATATAGAAACCCAGAAAAAAAGAATAATATGGCGGAAGGTTTAAAAAACACATGACACGATTTTAGGTATTCCATAAGCGCACTTACAGTTACATTTACGATACATTTACATTTAGGATTTCTACTGTCGGCTAAATGGGCGTTTTAAACAAATCCTGCACTTTTCTTACCTCTGTACAATTATTGGCTAATAACTCTATTTCCGTATTATTTAAGGGAGCTAAACTTTTCAGAAAGCCATCCTCTTCGTAGCCCGTTTTGAAGGGCATTTTTGCTGTGGGACGTTCGCGTAAAAATTTCACACTCACAGCAAAACCAGCCATATCTACAGGATATTTACGACCACCTATCCAGCCGTCATAGAAACCGCTTAATTTGCCATCCTTGACAATTGGGCTGCTGACACCGTATTTGGTTACCAAACCGACGGGCCACATTGAAACTTTTTTGGTGTAGCGCATCTAAAAGCAAACAAGAAAATGACTAATATTGATGATAAAAGAATTGTTGGAATACCCACCTGTTCAAAAATATTTACATCGTACGTATTATCATCATCGGCAAAATAGAAAACACCTTCGGTGGCATTTTCCCGCAGCCACTGAAGGCCACGATTACGATTTGAAACACCACGTGGTTTGGCTTTGGCTTTTTTATACACTTCAGGCATGGGAGCTGTTTAACAAATCCACAATTACAAACTTAAAACATCTGATGCTTTGGCTAACGAAAACGAAAAACTTACCCAAAAAATATTCATAAGGCACTCCAATTCTATCTAAAATCTGGATTACATTGTCGGATGTTTTGTTGGCATCTTCTATTACCAGCCACAACAGATTGACAACATGCTTGAGCGTGTAGCCCAAACGTGTAAGTTCGGCAAGTTGTTCCGGACGGCGGTAAGTGGGTGTGATTATGAACAGGGGTGGCTATAAAATACAGATGTTAATTTTATTGAAGGAAATCTGTTTTTCTATTCTTTTGTTTTTTGTTAAATAGAATATAAATATTTAATTACAACATTTTATAGCAGCATTTATAAAACAACAACAACAACGAAATAAGAAGCCCAATAAAAGAAATAATGTAATAAAAATTACTTTTTAAATAATTATACTTCGTGCCAGGTGAAAATTTAACACATGCGATAATAAACCAGCCACAGCACGAACAAATGCAAATGAGGAAAAGTCCTATTTTACAAAATTAAAAAAAAAGCGTTTTAAGAGGAAAACTTCGAATGCTCAATATGAAGGCATATTTGCTTTGAGAAGTGTCACAAGAATATCACAATGTTGATTTATGTACATACTCGTATATTGAAAGTAATTGCCAGCACACAGAACACAAAAGTCGAATAGTTTTCTTAATTTAAATATTCTTTATTATATCGTTTTATAATGCGCCTGTACTACGCTGAAAGAATTAGGCGTCATATATTTAATGAAACTGTTTCATTAAATATTTTTCATTAACCCAATGAAAACTTTTCACAATATGCATGAAACTTCATATATATTATGAAATAGTCCCATCAGAACGGTTTCATTAAAAAAAATCATTGGATTTATGACTACAAAAACATTAAATTTTTTTTAAATTCTTTGAATTTTGGTAAGATATATTAATGGGCATTTATTAAGCTTAAGCTACAGTTTAAAAAATGTCAAGTTTTTTTTTTATTAAAATGTAAGTTTTATGAGTTTCATAATTCCAATGAAATAGAATTCATTAGATCAATGACAAATAAATTTCTGGCTACCGAACTTGGGTATGTATGTACATATGTGTATGTACTCAAATCAGCAGATTAATAGTTTAAAAAATTTAAATATTAGTGTACTGAAGTCATTTGAATTAATAAAATCTGTTTTATTTGGTGAATACTTGTTCAACATTTTCTTTTATCTTAATTAGGTACAATTTCACAAAAGCAAGAAATGTGTAATGAAATAAAGTATCAATGAATAAATGAAATAATTCCATTGATCTTATTACGTACATTTCTGAACATATTTTATTAATGTGTGTTATGGTATTATTTCATTAAACAAATGTAACTATTTCATTGATTTAATGTAAATTTTTCAGGTGCTCAATGAATAATAAAATTAGATAAATGAAATAACTTCATTGACCTTATGAAGGAGTTTCGTATTTTTAATGAATATATTACATTAGTATAAAGAAGTTATTTCATTAAGTAAATGTTACTTTTTTATTAATTTAATGTACAGTTTTCATGTGCTTTATGAAATTGATTCTTTGATCTAGAGAAATTATTTCACTAATCATATGATTTGTCTTTCATACTTTTAATGAAAATAAGTCATGTTTCTTACTAAAATGTTTCATTACTTTTATGAAGGTTTTCATTTCTATGAAAAGTTACAATGGTTGAAAAATAATGAAAAAATTCATAAAAGTAATGTCAAAATTCAGAGAATTTTTGAACAAAATTTTTTCAGTGTAGGATCTTAGCATTAAGAACGACTTTGAGTTTAAGGTGAAAAATTTAATTTTGGGGGAAAATTTTTAGAATATTTATGTTATGAAAGGTTGGGAATAAACAAGTAAGAGTGTAGTAAATTCGGCTGCCTCGAATTGAAAGAACCCTTTACAATAGTCACGTAAAGAATATAGAATATATTACAAATTTGAACTAAATATGCTCGGATATATATGAACCGATATCGGAAAAAATTTTTTTTTGCCTTGTAATCGCCATGACAAAAAGGTAATCTTTCAACGAAATTTTCATGGAAAAATCGGTTTAGGCTATAACTAGGATATGTTGGATATTGGAAATTTTCCTTTTCTGCAAGTGAAGTGGAAAAAATTGCTTCATGGAAAAATTGGTTTAGGCTATATCTCGGATATATACGGACCGATATCGAAAACTCCGATTTTCTGTATTAAACTAACCTCCCTTTATTACCAGAACAGTTTTTAAGTAAAAAAATTGTTTAATGGAAAAATCGGTTTTGGCAATATCTTGGGTATATATGGGCTGATATTGGAATATTTAACATTCTTATATTTTTTATCTCGAGTATACGAGGGCTGATCAAAAAATAACCGTTAATTTCAAAAACTATTTAATTATTCATCAATATTGTTCCCTTTAAAGTAGTCCCGCTCAGATATAATACATTTGTGCCAGCGTTTTTTCCAATCCTCGAAGCGCTTCTGAAATGCGCTTTTTGATATTGCCAACAGCTCCTGTTTCGATTCTTCTTTTATCTGCTCAATCGTAGCAAAACGCAATCCTTCCTGTCTTCAGTTTTGTGAACATGAAAGAGTGCGCGAGAGCCCAGACCGGTGAATACGGTAGTTGACGCATGATAGTGGTTTTGTTTTTGGCACAAAACTCATGCACATGCGTGGATGTGTGAGCTCAATCGTTATCGTGGTGCAAAATCTATGATTGTCCAAAATGGCTGATATTGCCAACATATACCTAAAACAGACATGTGTGCCAACATGTGGAAATCGAACATATGTAACTCACGAAATTTGAAAATAACGGCTATTTTTGATCAAACTGTGTATATGGACCGATATCGGAAGTTTTGATTTTCTGTATATTAGTAGCCACCTTTTATAACCAGAACTTTTTAGCAAAAAAAAAAAAATTTTTTTTCATGGAAAAAATCGATTTAGACTATATCTCGGTTATACATGGACCGATTACGCAATTTTTCATGTATTTTTTCTGTATTATATAATTATCATTTGATATCGTGTTCGAAAATACTTAATTAATTTCGAAGATTGGTATTGTAAGCAAAAATAGTAAGAATATAATTTTTAAGAAATATTTTCTTGGAATATTTCATATACACGATGGCTGATGAAAACTGCTACAAAAAAATGTAATAACGCAAATTTTGTGTAACTAACCTGTTCCGTTTTTATTGCAACTTATAGATTGATCTTTAAGTTTAACTAAAGTGGAGAATTGCGACAATGAAACAAGAATTTAGATAGTGCAACGCTTTCCCGCTTTAGAGTCCGTTGTTTCCGTCCAACTAGACTATAGACGCATGTTTGACGGCTCTACTTCTATTAGATGGACTATAATGAGGCTTGTGAAGAATTTTACCGAGCGTGGCACAATCGCAAGAAGGATTTTCATCCGAATCCCTCAATCCAGACGCAGAAAACTATCGCTGCTGTAGCTGCTGCCATACAATCCAATCCTAGAGTTTCGACAAGGCGCTTATTTGCTCAAATGGGTGTCAGCAGACAGTCACTGCAGACAATTTTCCTCAAAATTTAAAATTATTTCCATATAAAATTTAATTAACAAATAAACTGAACCCTGGAGATTCCCCGAATCGATTGGAATTTTTTGAGATCAATCAAATGGTGTCAGAGGATGAAAACGTCTTGAACTACATTTTTATGTCTGATGAGTCACATTTTTAAACGACAATGTTAACAAACAAAATTGTGTAAATTTATTGAATTTTTGATGAACTTTTATAATTTTTTAAATTAAATTTTTGGTTTGTACATTTGTACAACGGGTTATAGTTCAGGTTTTTTCTTTCTTAAGTTTTTTTTTTTCTTAAGAAAGATTTTTTACAATACAAATCTACTGTGATCAATAATTTTGATTGAAGAAGACAAGAAAAATAATAATCAAATCTTTACCTTTCATTATATGAAATCATATTTTAAAAATAATATGTCACAAGATTTAATGAATGGTACACTTATGAAATTAAATGCTGATTTATACGCTGATTTAAAGCCATGCCTTTTTTATAACATTCTTTTAAAGCTTCTACCAAAATCATTTTACATATTTATGATGATTTCTTAGTCATGTCGTTTTTTTATTGTTGTCGTTAAAAATAATCGTTTGTCTCTTTTTACCCTTTTGGTAGTATCGATGTTGTTGCCTTGCCAGCCGAATGAAAATAAAATAATTTAAAAACAAGCAAACGAGTCAAAAAGAAATTAGAGAAAAAAACTTGAAAACCAGAAAACATGACTGTTTTTAATTTTAAAAAATTTTCAGTACAAAAGAAAAGACATGCCTTTTAGACATGGTTTTAAATCATCGTGAAAATTTGCTCTAACTTCATGTTTGTAGGAGTATATATTTGTTGTTATATGTATGTGTCGTAAGCTACGTACACACGGTTGACAAATCTAACAATATTGCCAGTAAAATTGTCTGAAAATGTATTACAATCGTGTTAACTTACAACGTTGTCAGTAAAAACATTGTCAATCAATTGTAAGACGACAATGTTGTCAGGCATCTGACAATCGTGAGAACACTCTTCATCGGCATTGCCAGCTAATTGGCTGGTATTGTATGCTCAGTTTTAATTGTTTTGATGTATAAAATTAATGCACCAGACAATGGCATCATTATCAGAGAAAAGTTTGATGGGCAACACTGCCAGACCGATGGTAGTTGATATACATAAGTGGCAATGCCTTACAACATGTCTGGCAATTTTTTTCATCTAAAATCTGACAATCGTGTGAACTGACAATTTTTGTTGTCAGATGAATTATTTGTCAGACCATAGTCTGACAATGAACTTGTAAGATTTTCTTACGGTCGTCTGAACACACAATTTACTTCTGCGGGACAATTTTTCATTGTCCCTATATTGTCAGCATGTCGCCAGATCTTGCAATACTGTAACATCTGACAGCCGTGTGTACATAGCTGTAGCTTTAAATCCCCCCGGGGAACAGGTTTTGCCTTGGCGTATTCCTAACTTAGGCACTCTGTTTTTCAGGGAAAAGAGGGGAAGGGGTCCCTCGTTTGGTGCGGCAAACAAAACTCTAGGAAGCCACATGACTTATGTTGTGTTGGCTTCCGAAACCCTTACCAAGGGTATAAATTGGCAGAACGGGGATCAGCATGGCTCCCGGGAAGTTCTGCTTGCGGTTCGACCCGGGCTGATCATGGTTGAGGTGCCTACCTTGGCTGAAACGTTCTGGCTGTGGTTGAAACCAAAACGCAGGAAGGGAGTGTTAGTATCCTTGATAATTGTTTGGTGATGGCTTTTTTCGAGGGCTAACAATCTCCCGAGGATCTGTTGCCTATACAACAGATACGTGTACTGTAAGGAACCAGTGGTGATGGTTGACGGGTGAGTTGGTTTAAGGGCTGATGCTCTTAGTGGGCTTCGGCCTACCAACTCATTAAGCCTTGTCCTCCATTGATTGCTGGGAAATTGCATACAGGAGGGATTAGAAAGCCCGAACTCCTCAACAAGAAGTTGTTCATATGACCGCAATCATATGACAAGAATTGCTACCTGTGTGAGCCTAGCAAGCCATCATTTTCACAGTTGTAGCTTTAAATGCGGTAGTTTTTTTATTAAAGGCAACCATGGCTTGTTTTTCTATACTTTACGCCGTTGAAATAAATCTTTTATACAAAAATAATTAATTTTACTAGCTGATGATTTTTTGACGGTTTACAATAATCATATTGACGATTTTTTCCGTCGAATTTGACGATTTTAAACCTGTATATGGCATGGCTGCACTACACGTATGTTTAGACCAAAGACTACACAGTATGTGTTACTCTTGAGGGCATTGCGTGGTGATCATTTGTTTAGACTATAATATTATGTAAATAATTATGTCAACATTTATTGTCGGCTTTGATAACATTATGGAAAAATATATTTTCCGCCAGAAATAATTTTTTTTTTTGCTTTTTTGTATAGCAAGTCGTTTATTATAAACACAAATAGTTTTTCTGCATGCAAAAATTAACTAATAACAATAAAGAACAGATTTACAAATTAAATAACAAAAAAAAAAAAAAGAAATTATTTAATACAGAAAAAAACATATTCAAATCAAATTAAGTTGAACAATAGTTACATACTTGGAAATGTACATACATATGTATCAAAAGTTATTTATATACCATTTAAACAAAAAAGTAGATCATAGATCATGAAGGTACTTTAAAACTCATATATAAAAAAAAAAAGTTGTTTTCTTTTTTCGAAAACACAATTAAATAATGAAAATGATAGAAATTGTTGGCGAGTGAGTGAATGGATTTGAAAGGCGAAACAAACGATTGAGTAGGTACGCAATTTTCAAATTAAATGCATGCAGCCAAAGTGCACCCAGCTTTTGTCATCTCGTCTTTATTTTTCTTTTTTACTCGTATTATTACAAAATTTAATTGAAAAAAGTGTAACAAATGTATCATGAGACATGCAGTCGAATGTTAAACATATTTATTCTACTTATTTTATCTGCTTTGTATTTTCATTTATTTAAAAGTGTGATAATAGAGCATGAATTTATTATGGGGATACAAATACTAGTACGAAAGAAAAAAAGTGTAAGTAACGTGTATGATGTGGTATGTGGAATTTAAGTGGTAAAATTATTACAAGGACAAATTAAATTGGTGTTATTATGATATGTATAAAAAATAAATATGTCTGTACATTAATGATAAATAGTTGAACTAATCATATCTATATCATATCTATATATGGGGCAATCCAAGTCAAATCGCACAGTTCGGAGAAAAAATTTGTTTGATTTGCTTTAGTTTTTATTGTACTAATGTCCCTATTGAATAGCACATTTCAGCAAATTTTCAGATTTTTTTGGCTTATGATTTCAGAGATATCGCGTTTTGAAAAAGCCTATTTCTGAGAAAACCGTGCCCGAATAAATACTCATAACTATTTCAATATCAATCCAAACAATATATTTTTTTTTGTATTGTTTTTCTTTTTTTGTCTACTATCTAATAAAAATTAGAAAAAAATTGTGCACAGTGGGCTTGGATGCGATTTTCGGGATTTAATATTTTAAATCAATTTTGCTCACTGTTTGTACTGTACTGTATATGCTGCTCTCAAGGATATTTTCGGAAATTTGTAAATAGTTTCGAATAATGTCATTATAAGTTTTGCATTAGAAATTGTAGAAATATGTTTTATCTATTATTTTATTCATATAACAGAAGTGCAGAGTTTTAGGTTATATACGGAAACTGGTAATAATGTTTATAAGTTTCTCGGTAAAAATTGTAGAAATATTTTTTCAAGGTATTATTTTGTTGAAATTAGGAAATGCCCAACGTGAATTCGTGAGTAATTTCGAAAACTGGCATTATAAGCTTTCTAGAAAATATATTAAAAATGTTTGCCAACCATTATTTTACCCAACTTAAAGAAAATATACCTTTTAAGATCATGTTTAAAATATTAAATAGTTTTATATAATTTCGAACATTGATATTGTAAGCAAAAATTGTAAGAATATATTTTTTAAAGTCATTATTTTATTGATATATACGAAATATGCAATTCAAAACTATGTTCGAAAATTCGTATATAACTTCGAAAAATTTCATAAGGAATTTTAGGGTTAATAATTTCATAAAATGTCTCTTGATGGCATTTCTTTGAGTTTAAACATCAATAGCTATAAAAGTTTTGAAGAAAAACTTTTTTGCCCATATAAAGAAATATATAATTCGGGATTGTATTCGAAAATTCTTAATTAGTTTCGAACATTAATATTGTAAGCGAAAATTGTAAGAATATATTTTTCAAGTCATTATTTTGTTGAAATATATAAAAAAAAATTCAAAAATTCGTAAATAACTTCGAAAAATTTTATAAAAAGCTTTAGGGTCAATAATTTCATAATATGTCTTTTAACATCATTTCTTTGAGTTTAAACATCATTAGCTATAAAATTTTTCTAGAAAAAGTTTTAAAATTGTTAAACGTCCAAATAAAAAAATATATGTAATTCGGGATTATATTAAAAATAAAAAAACTTTATTAATTTCGAACATTAATACTGTAAGGAAAAATTGTATGAATATATATTTTAAAATATTATTTTGTTGAAATATACGAAATATGGAATTGGAAACTATGTGCGAAAATTCGTGAATAAGTTCGAAAAATTTAGTAAGAAGTTGTGCGTCCAACAATTGTATAAAATATCTTTGAACGTCATTTCTTTGTCTTTAAGCATCAAAATTTTACAATTTCAATATGGTCGAGGACTATTTTTGAAAATTTTATACTACTTACAACACAAGAGATTATTTATTTTCAAATCATTACTGTTAGAATGTCAAACTTCTTTAGTTACTTCTTTTGAAAGAGATTTGCATATACATGCTTTAATTTTTACAAATCAAATTTAACTTCCAAAGCTCGAACTTTTGAATTGTGAAAATGTAGGACTTTAATATTTACAGCCTGTTCGACGATATCGAATGAAAATGTTTGCGAAAGAAAGCTAGTCACTCACATTCGAATAAATTTGGAGTTGTCTATGTCACTATTGTTCGTTCGCATGAACTTATGTATTTTAATTGAATTTTGACACATCTTTCCAATAGAATAAAGTTAGAAAAAACCCAAATCAATTTTCTTTCGCCTAGAGTGCGAATGAACGTATACTTTCGACATCGGCGAACTGGCTGTTAGTTGAACGCATACAGACAAATGACTAGCCTGAAGTCGAAATTATTTTTATGAAAAGTGGCCAACAAGTTCAATTATACTCATATATTATTATGATGTTTCCGCAATACAAGCAAACTACTTGTCTGAAAACTTTGTATAGAAATCACTCAAATGATTGAGTATTTTTAATATAAATTTTCTCGGCAATTCAATTGCTTGTGATATCGAAGCATCACATATACAGGGTGGCCCAGAAAGACCGAAGTGATGTGAATTGCTTATAACTTTTTATTTAAGAGATATTTTTTTAATTTTTTTTTTTTTAAATACATTAAATTTATGGGGAATATTTTTGGATTAGTTATTAAAAATGATATCCCGCAAGTGGTGGCCATATTCTGCTTCGCACAAATGTGCTCTTTCCAACACATTTTCCATGACCTTTCGCAAAACTTCCGGTGGTATGTTGTTAATTTCTTCTCGAATATTGGTTTTTAACTCCTCAATAGTCCTAGGCTTATTAACATAAACTTTTCCTTTTAAATAGCCCCAAAGAAAACAGTCTGGAGCGGTTAAATCCGGGGAACGCGGAGGCCAATTAAAATTGCTGTTACGAGAAATTATTCTTTCACCAAAGATGTCGCGTAAAAGAGTCATTGTGGCCCTCGCAGTGTGCGCTGTGGCTCCATCCTGTTGGAACCATATTTGCGAATGGTTTTCCACGGCTGGCCTTACAAAATTTTGCAACATGGCCCGATATCGATCACCATTGACGGAAATGGCGACACCTTGTTCATTTTCAAAAAAAAAATGGGCCAATGATCCTTTCTGAAGAAACACCGCACCAAACGGTACACTTAACTGGGTGCAATTGTCGTTGATGAAGTACTCTCGGGTTTTCCGTAGCCCATATCCTACAGTTTGCTTGTTAACGAACCCATTTAATTGAAAATGGGCTTCGTCACTCATTATTAAGTTATGAATAAAATTTGAAAAGTAAATTTCAACAATTTGGGCACGTTGTTCAATTGTGTATTGCTCCATTATAAATTATCCAAGTCTTCTTTACAAAATACTGAAAAGAAAAGAAAAAAAAAAATTATAATAAAAAAGTTATAAGGAATTCACACCACTTCGGTCTTTCTGGGCCACCCTGTATTTGTAAATGTTTAATGTGAAGTAAAATTTTATATTTTCGAGCTACATACATAAATTTTTAAAACAAATGTAAAAAATAAAAATTTCATAATAATCGGTACAATAGGCAAAAAAAAAAAAAAAAATAAATAAATCCACTTCCTAAAATCTTGGGATGTTTCCACAACACAAGCAAGCAAGAAATCACTCAAGAAATTGGCTGCTTTTTATATAATATTTCTTGACAAGTCGCTTGCTTGTGATATGGAAACATCAAATTTATATACTGCTTACAGAACACAGGCAAATGACCCATCTAAGGTCACTAATTTTTTACTTCTTTGCATACAAGTTTTCAATACGAGTCATTCGTCTGTGTTCTGTAAACAGCAGGTTTACAGTAAATTAACAAAAACAACTTTCTTTTGAAATTGTTAAAAATTTAGAATGATTTTTCCAGTCAGGATTGAAACCCTATTATATTAATGAAATATTAAATAACGTAATGCAAGGGGGTAGGTGGGGGATACGAGCGTTTAAGTGAGTGAAATAAAATTAACTGGTGATATGGACTAGTGAGAGCGGGAAAATGAAAGCGATAAAGTCTTAAAGTGAAAGAACGGGAGTAATTTTCTTGCAAGTATTTACAAAAAATAAATTGTTAAAACTAATTGTTTTTTTTTTTTCAAATTTGCCTTGTATGTCTGATGTTCGGGTAGTTGTTGTTGTGGTGATCGAGACTGTTTAGTTTGTAGTGACAATTCTGTAGAGGATTTATCTGTTGTTATCCGGGTCGATGATGCCACTGTTGAAGATGTTGTTGAAGTTTTTATTGATGTTGTGGTTGTAGAAGTTGTAGTAGAGGACGATGTTGATGAATTTATTAAAGAGTTATTTAAATCCTTCATTTTAGATGCAATGAATGGCGATGATGCTGTTAATGAGGAAGATAAATTTTGTTTGTGTTGTTGTTTAAATGCTAAAGTGGAATTTTTCGATATGGCTCGTTTAGATGAAGATGATGGTGATGATGCTGATGCTGATGACGACGACGACAGCAATGACATGGGCGACCATAAAAACAAATTCATTTTTTTAAATAATTTTGTTGTTTGTCTGGGTAGCGATAGAAATGATAAAGCTGTCCTGCTAGACAGCAAGGATGTTTTTTTGGAAGCGTTTAATTTTACAGCATTAACAGATGACTGGTTCAATATGGATGAATTGAATGATGAAGTTGAAGAAATGTTGTTGGAATTTAAGGAGTAAGAAGTATAACTACCACCAATTCCATTGCTGATATCTTTTTCATTGGATTTGTCTTTAAGCTGCTGTTCATTATACGAATATCATTATTAAAGAGGGGGAAAACCGTAGAAGAAAAGTAACAAAAACAACAATGATAAGAAATATTTTAACAATTACCACACAATACCATTATCACAACTCAATGCATGATAATGTTATAAATAGAAAATTTTTAACCAGAGAAAAAGTTGCAAGGTGTCTCAAAAAAGGTGTTTTTAATATAACTAAACATAACATTGCATAAAGTAGAGTAACTTTTTTTAGTGTTGCCCACATTTTGTCATGGTTGGTGAGATAATTATCGATATAGTTCACTATACGCAAGTAATCAAGTAGCGTCGAATAGACTGTGTGCCAAAAGGTACATTCACATTGAGCAAATATTTCATCAAATAAGCATAACCAACACTTTTTTCCTATACCAAAATTAAAAAGAAAGTATTACTTCTGCTTGTTTGGCAATATTTTATACAGGGTGGTCCAACCAAAATGCACCATGTTAATTATAAATAATGCAACAAGTTTTCACAGGATTATCTTAATATATTTTTTATTGATACCGTTAAAAAAAATACGAACAGCTTTGAAAAATATTTTCAAATATTTAAATTTATATCCCATTATTTTAAATAACCCAATAAGAATTTTAAAAGCAAAATACCTCTCAAACATACAAAAAAAAACAAGAATTTTCCTTTATAAAAGTTTTTGCTTTTCCTTTATTATGATAGAATGATAATTATGTGTGAAACTAAGTATCCGCTTAATGTTTGCCACGACTTTGGTGTCATACGTTTATCCGATCGAGAGACATAATTTAGGTTAAAAGTCTGTCGTTATTGTGCCGAATTAGCTCATTCTTTAGCTCTTAAATTCTTTTTGGCACTTTTGCTTTTAAATATCCCCAAAGAAAGAATACTAGCGGTGTCCAATCAGATGATCATGGTGACCAATTAAAACCGCCAGGACGTAAGAAAATCAAAAAAGCCATTATTTCGTTGACTGTGTGGCCAGTGGCACCATCCTGATTGGACCACCTATCGTTAAGATTCACATCCTCAATTACCACTTCGATATCATCTCGCAATAGCGAATACAATTCACTTCCATTTTTTATTTTGAACCAGTACTCAGGGGATGAACCCTTCAAATGCTGTGCATTGTACTGGAACTAGGAATATAGCTTATTAGGTGTAGGAAAGAGTGTGTAGTCTTTGTCGACATTTGACTTCAATCTTCCATCGTTATATATGACTGACTGTGGAAATTGATTTATATCAGCACCCGCCCTGTCTCTCTTTGTGGAAGCATCGGGTTTGTATCAATGACTCGTATTCGTAAATTTTTTACGTACCATGATACTGCAGTAATTGTTCGAAGAATTTGGTTTTGTCGCCTTTGAATTTTTTCAATGTTTGACACTGAGGCGATGCCCCATAATTGAATTTCGTAGCACTATATAGGCTTTAGAATTGCATTGTATAACAGAAGTTTGCAATCCATCTTCAAGGTAGAATTTTTTTTTTTTTTTTGTCTGGGACCAGTACTCAGGGGATGACCCCTACATATGCAGCGCATTGTACTGGAACTGGGAAAATAGGGTATGATGATGAGGAAAGAGGGAGTAGTGTTCGCGAAATGTTAACGATAACAACACGAAAGACTGAAACAAACTCTATTGCAGCATTTAAAATGTTGGAATTAAATTAGTTAAAACAGAATTTCTGCCTATAAGCCAATTTAGTTGCGCTACTTATAGTTTCAACTGAGTGACTTTTGCTTCAATGTGAGACTTCCACGTTAGCCTACGGTCGAGGTGTATACCAAGGTACTTGACTTCACTGCGCTGCGGAATAAGTGAGTTGTTTATTTGGATAGGCGCACATGTTTGTTTACGCAGTGTGAATGTAACGTGAGTACACTATTGTTCATTTGCTTTAATTTTCCAAAATTTTAAGCGGCCTCTGTAAAGGGCTTATAAAATCGCCTTCTCTGACAACAAACTTCCGGCCGCATAAGTAGCTTTCCAGAAGCTTGTGAGTGTTTGCAGGCAAGTTTTACAGCCTGTTCATGGATCGCGTTTTAAATAAAGCGAAAACCAGCGACACGTTTATGACTACGTAAGAAATTGGGTCTGTGTAACGCGCTTCTCATTGTTCGCGTTCTGTTACGTTATACACGTATTAGTATGCATATTCTCAATCCCCAGTATTGCCACTATACAAGTTATATGTATCTTGTTTACTTTTTTCATGTAAAATATATTTTTGCATCGTGAATAACGGTAACCCTATTTCAATTGAAAAAAAGAAACCGGTGATAAATATTTACATATGTAAACAAAACATCTTTATGCTGGAAAAAATTATAGAATATTTGCTGGTCATACAAATTCTGTTGATGATCAGACCAATGCCTTTATGGATTGTTCCTAATCTATTCTTTTATTTTTAAAATTATTTCCTTTCTTTAAATAATTAGCAAAAAAGGAAATTGTTTGCATACTTGTTTTTGCTGTTATTTCCATTTATATATATTTGAATCTTTATTTTTGTTCAAGCTTCTTCTTTTTTCTTGCTCAACGAATAAAAATTTCCATTCGCGCAGCATTCGCCTGTTTGGCATGTAAAAACGCGATACACAGACAGAAAGCAGATGTCAATTATTAAGTTTGTCGTCCAAAAAATTTTTTTTCGCGATGCATGAACACAAATAAGAAAAACGTCAAGATTTCGTCGCGTTTTTTGAGCACATTGTGTTCCATGAACAGGCTGTTACTTTATTTTGTGCATCACGCCGTCGTGCCACACTTTAGCTTAACATTTCATGAATAGAGCTGGGCAATACTTTTTGTCCTTAAAAGTCTTTCTTATAACATTAACTAGTCTATGCGTTTGTTCTATTGATGATCAGGGATGCATCTCACATTGTTCAAGATTGGATTACCAAAATGGCAGCAAAATAAAGTAGTTTACCTTCCCGCGGACATCCTGTATATTCATATTGATGAAATATTTAACCCAGACAGAAACAAATAGTTAATTTCTATTAATAATTATTATTATTGAGTAATAATTTAACAGGGTTTATTTATTAAAACATCAATGAGTGTTTAGTTCAACGGTCTGGTCACGACTCCCTTTATTATTAATCTTCTTATCTCTACGACACTTATTTTAAGGGTTGTATATAAAAGTATTATTTATATTAAAGTAAGGTTGTATATTAAAGTAGTGTGTGCATTGACGTATTAAGGTGGTGCATGGGCATTGCCAAATCAAAGAAGTGTATGGGCATTGCCATTACAAATTATTATGACAGCAGAATGTAGTACAAACAACTGGGATTATAATAATTAGCATATGTGATCAATATGGACTAAACAATACGTCTCAGTGGCTGAGTTAGCTAAGCGACCGTATTAAAACACATCACGTTTGCATGATACCGAGTTCGAATACTAGTGGGTGCTGATGAGCAGTGTAGTGATTGTGAAACAGCTAGTTGTCCTCGAGATTAGTGTTTTCAACGATATTTTCCTGTCTTCTCTGATCAAGAGTTATTGATCGGGGCACTTATTGTTATAATTAAAAATAGTTCTTAGTGAAAGCTAGGTTTGAACTTGAGTAACTAATACTTTAGCGTTTTTGCCTTTCCAGGACCGTTTCCGAGACACAAAAGTAATGTCTATGCTAATTTTATCAAATATTTGCTCAATGTGACAGTGTTTATGCTTTGTTTAATAAAGATTTTCAAGAAATTTTGTATAAAATATATAAAATTTATTAAACTCTAATAACACCTTTTTATGAAATACCCAGTCTTTTTCTATGATTTTATTTGGTTTTCAAGGAATACGAGTATGATCTGAGTAGTTTGAAAAAAAAAGAAAAATTAAAATAAATATTGAAAGTTGTAACAGTGAAAAACTGTTCTTGTTTTTTATTCTTTTTTTGCGTTTTTTTCATATTTTTTGTGAATTGATTCACTTACACTACAATAATAAATTGTCTATAGACTCAATTCAATATTCAAATGCATACACTCAAACATTTTTCTAACAAACTTATAATATATAGGTGAGTCAGAGAATAGAGACGCTGACTACTAGTAGTCGTTTAAAATTATTCATAAGTGTGAGAGTGGCTGAGTGTGTGTGCGGGTGTGTGTATGTGTGTGTATGCCTGCCTGTTTGTGTGGGTGAATATTTGAGTGTTTGGGTAAGTAAATGAATAAATATTGCGGTAGTAGAGATAGTTGCTTTTGTATTTAAAACTGTGTATAGATTTTCTTATTGAATCTGTAATTTATATATAATGATGCCATAAAATATAATATATTTTTTTCTCTTTTGCTTTCATTCAGTTTTTTATTTTAATTTTTTTTTTCTTCTTATACTTCACTTAACGTCTCATTTGTGTGCTTTTTGAGTGCAAACTACATTGTGCTTTTTTTTCTTTCTTTTCTTGAACAAGACCCATGAAAAAAGGTTTAAAATGTTAAAGAGTACAAAAAAAGATCAGGTTTGGAAAAAAAAAAATCTTTTTGAAAACAGAAACATGTTAAGTTCTCTTCAGATTGTTGGGTGGGAAAGGGGTCGTAAATTAAAAGTCAAGTATTACGCTTTAAAATTAAGAGCCTTTTAGAGTATTTACTACCAGCTAAAGTGGTTTTAGTCAAAAGCAAAGACAGGCAAAATTTTTTCTATCTACAAGGTTTTACTCAAAAACGAAATAAAAAACAAGAATTTAAGAGCTAAAAACATTTTTAAATGGTTCAAGATTTTTAGTACAATGAAGAAGGAAAAAAATTATGTGTTTAAGTTTTCTATTATAAAAGTCAGGCAGTGCTATTCGTGAAGCTTGGAAAAAAATATTAGGTGTTCAACTTTGCTGCCACCATTTTTTTTTTCGAAATTCAATACTTTATTGTAAAATTTTTTTATTCAAATTATTGTACTCGTACATTGCTGGTCACTATTTCCTGTCATATATCGGGCAGCGCACGAATCCCGCGTTGAGAGAAACTGGTCATCTTTTGAAGCTATCTACGAATCGATACAATTTGTTACTTCTTCACAGGCCGTGTGCCATTGATCGCAACAACTGATAGTCCGAGAGAATAAAAGGCCTGAGCTCTTCAGCAAGGGGTTTATTCAGATGGCTACAAACATATGACAACAATTTGCAATCTATGTGAGCTTTTTCAGCCACATGGGGGTTACTGATAAATCACCCTTCGGAATTTGCTCATCGTCAGATTAATCCGTCATGGCATGTGTTGATGCAAATTAATTACACATTTGTAGCGCAACAAGACCGATCTTCAATCAGCCATCAGATGACATTACTCCAAGTTTTGATTCACAAGGGCGCGGTGGTGAACAGTTATTCCACCATGGTTCAGACGTATGAGTCCAGAACAAATAACGGTGTTGTTTTGAAGTGTTTTGGCCAAACGTCCCATGTTTAGGCAAAGTTTCTTGCAAGCATCTGCCTTAAAGGCCTTATCTGATGATGGACCAACACCACGGGGGTTTTTATTTACGATTCACCGGCGCCCTCACACAGGTCACAACTTGTGGCCATATAGACGATTTTAAATCAGATTTATCTGGCATCTATGAGTACGTTTTTATTATTAAGAAAACGTATTATTAAGAAAACGATTAAAAACGAAAATGGGAAAGACTCAAAATCCTGCTCTTACTGAGTGCGAGTAACAACAACACCCTTTTTTGCGGACGTTTCTTTTACTCTTCAAAAAAAAAAATACGCAAGATACAAAAGTGATTGGATACCTTTTTGATGTATCCACCACCGCATCAATTTTTAAGAATGTTTAATATACTTGGACGTGAATATGATTGGGTAACCAAACGGTGTACTTATGGTTGCGGTGCACCGGTGCAGATCTCTGTTCCTTATCATAATTAAAATTTTGCTCTCAAGTGGTTGTGGGTATTTCTGTTATGTTTTATTTGATCCCTTTTAAAAATCTTCTAGGAGTATCTTAACATGTTTCTTTTTAAGAACAGAAAAATAGGAAATTGTATGAAAAGAGGTAAAGTAGAAATAAGTGTGCATCAATATGGCATCCATACGGTGCAATAAAACTTGATGTTGCAAGTAGTTAAAACATTCCGTGTGTAGATTTAATTTTTTTTTTTTAAAGATCTTTGCTAGTTTAAATGTAGAGAGGAAAATTTTGTTTTATTTAAAGGAAAAAAGAAATATGTATGTTAAACAGCAAACAAGGGAGTGAATAAAATTTACCTTTATGATTTCGGGCTGTGGCATTGGCTGCCGTGATATGTGATACTGATACAGTACCATGTATATGCATGTGGTGGCTACGAATATAGTCAGGTACATTTTAATGGATTTTCCCAACGCCATGTTGATGAGTTTGCTGTTGTTGCTGTTTTCAACTGGTTTTTCCAAAACTTTGTTTTGCTTTATTTTTTTTTTCGATTTTTATTTTCTTGAAATGACGTGGCAGTTTGGAGTTTTGTTAAAATGTGAAAAACTCTTTTCCGTCTTCTGTTTTTCTTTGTTTTTTTTTTGCTGCTGGTAACTGTGCGTTGTTTGTAGGAATGTGGCTGAGGTTGTTGAAGAGTTGGTGTTAATGGCTGACCAGGTTGCTTGAATTTTTGCTTTTGGCTGTTGTCTAGTTTAAGCTGTAGTTTGTGATTTGTTTGCCTTTTCGTGGTTAAAATGTTTCTAGTTTTTTGATTGTTTTGGTTTATTTCTAGTTTAACGGTGTCTTCAATTTAGTATTTTGTAGTAATTTGTTTCAGCTGTAGCTGTTTCGTTCTACTCAGGGACGAGTACTTTAGTTAGAAAATAGTTGTGTGTACGTACGTTGTTATTAGTTTTGCTTTACTTCTAACCAACTTGCTAATGATTTGATGTGCTGCTTTTTCTTTTCTTTCTTGTTTCTCTTTCTTTTTTTTTTTTTTTTGGAAAATTTGTTACTTTTTTGCTGTTGTTTTTCTTGTTGTTAAAGTTGCAATTAGTTGTTAATTATTTATTTTGAAAGCGCTGTTAGTTTTTTATGTTAAATGTAAAATGTTTTAAAACAATTAGTTACAAGTTTTTCAACAATATATAATTACGATTTTTTATACATATAATTTCAACATATGTGTATGTACATACCTTGTATCTTTTAAAGTATTTGAAAAGATGTCTTAAGTTGGGGTATTGTAAATTAAGTCTACCGGATACATCTGTGTTGAGTCGAAACATTTCTGCAAATAAATTGTGGTATAATAAGTGTAAAATGTAATGCAAATATCAACAATATACAACAGGCTTATGAATTACATATATATACACAAAAAAAAATATACATCCACAGTAAAACTAAAATTATGAAAATTTTTTCTGAAAAAAAATGATATGTACATTAGGGGAAATTAGTGTTATATGGAAAATCTTAAGAACAAGTTTTGAATACGTTAGAACCTCTTATTTTATGGGGTTTTGAAACAAAACGTATGTATGAGCCAAAAAATTAAGGCGGTAGGAAGGGGGTCAAAGGAAGGTAAAATTGCAGAAAATACACAAAAAACTTCATAACTGTGCGTAAGACGTTCTTAGGAGTGAGAAATGTAAAACAACTCCCACTAATATTTTTTTCTCTACATTTTCTGTAAACATACATGCTCTCCCTAATTGTCTTCCTTATGAGGGCTCCTATACAAAATATTAGTTTTTAACATTTGGCCGCCCTACGCAGCCCTAACTGGCCCCAGAGGGCTCCTACAGGTGCAAAATGTATTGCCGAACTCCAATATTTTTAAAAGCTCAGCGCTTTGTAGAAGATACCTAGCTTCTATCTTCAATCATTAGGGTAGTCCCCATACAAAAACTTAGTTTACAATTAAAAAATTTTATTTTTTAATAGAATAATAAAATTTTATATAGTTAATTTGACCCGTTTTCATTATAAAAGCGATATTTCTTTCTATATTGGTATTTAGCCGTTTGCAGGGTTTACTTTGTAGTTTTTTTTTTTCTTTTGTCTTGGACCAGTACTCAGTGCATAACCCCTACATAGGCAGTGCATTGTACCAGAACTAGGAAAATAGGGGAGGAGGGGGGAAAAAGGGAGTAGTGCTTGTGAACATTTGACTTGAACCTTTCAACGTTATAACGGACAGGAAACACGTCTGCAGGCAACTTGTTCCACAGACGAAGCGTACGGCTGAAAAACGAATTCTCTCTGTAATGCGTTTTACGATTCCCCGGGAAATCGACCACAAATGGATGAGTTTGGACGATGCATGTGTGCTACGCAAAAATGTGCGAGTTTCGGGAACAAGATCCCTAATCTCGTCAGAGCAAAATCCATTGTAGTAACGATAGAACAGAGTAACGCACTGCGTCGATGCTCCGGTGAGTCGAGCAGACTTTGAGGCACCGGCCCAAACATTTTCGGTCGGATATAGGTGGTATAAATAATAAGGAGTAAAGTACATCTTACAGCGTTTCAATAACCCGATGCATTTGAATACTTTTTGCGAGACATGAAAAATGTGTTCCGTCCAGCGGACTTCACATTGTACTTTGTAGTTGGTTATATAGCCTATGCATTCTATAGAAAATTATCTGTATAATCTTCAAATATAAAAGTAATACCCTGAATTAAAAATTTTTTCTATTTATCCGTTTATAGAGTAATGTCTTATAATGTAATGTTATTTAGAAAATTATCTGTAAAATCGTGAAAAATAATAATGCCATGAGTCCGAAAGAAAATAAAGCAGTATTGCTTTTATAATGAAAGCTTACCAATTTAATTACATGATATTTATTATAATTCTATTAATTTTTTTTTTTTTTGGAATATTAAGTTTTATTTGGTGACCACCCTAATGATTGAAGACAGAATCTAGGTATGTTCTACCAAAATGCTCGGCTCTCAAAAATGGTGGAAGCTTGTCATATATTTGGCACCTCTAGGAGCCCTCTGGAACTAGTTAGGGCGGCTGACCCTCAAATATTAAAAATTATTATATTTTGTATGGGTGCGCCCTTAAGAAAAGCAATTAGTGGTTATGTCTGTTCACAGGAAATGCACAGGCATCGATGTGTGAGCTGGTGCATAATCATGGCTGTGCGTTTCTGACAAATTGCTTCGCGCAAACAGCGCATAACTTCAAGGTAGTTTTTCTTATTGACCGTACGACCGCGTGGCAAGAATTCATGATGCACCACGTCATTGCACTCGAAGAAAACAGTGAGCAAAACCTTCACATTTTACTGAACGTGACGTGTTTTTTTCGGTACTGGCTCTTCTGGACGCTTCCATTGGGATGATTGGTCTTTGATTTCAATGTCATAGCAAAACATACATCCATGATTCGTCACCAGTTATGACCTTTTTGACGAAATCTGTATCGTCATTGATGATGTTCAACAGCTCCTGAGCGATGCTCATGCGGAAATGTTTTTGCTGAAAATTTAGCAATTTTGAAACAATCTTCGCTGCTGTACGTTTCATGCCTAAAACATCTGTAAAAATTGCTTGGCATCGCTGAACGATATGTCTACATCAAAGGTTTACATATCGTGATAGTGATTCGACGATTATCCAAAATCATTTTCTTCACTGCTTCAATATTTTCAACGGTTGTTGACGTGCTCGGGCGAACAGGTCATCTTCTCGGTTTTTCTTAAACCGATTATACCACAATTGAACTTGTGTTCTGCTCATAGTAGACTCGGCAAACGTCACAGTCAACATTTTAAATGTCTTTTTTTTTGCACATTTAGTTTCATTTTTTACACAAAACTTAATACAGTTTCTTTGATCAATTTTTTCGAATATTAAAAAATCTAAGAGCACACCAAAACACGACTAACCGAAATGGCTGCTATTGCTAACATATATAAAAGACATGTCTACCAACATAACACAAAAAAATGCGAAAATAGAACATACGTAACTAACGAAATTTGAAAATAACGGTTATTTTTTTACCAGACCTCGTATGTTGCAAGACACCAGCACTGCGGGGTACTTAGTCGCCAACAACCGGCATTCAGCAAAGATACAGAAAAAAATTTTTTTTTTCGTGTTCAATAACGAAATTCGTTGAATCAATTAATAAATTGTTTGAATGCGGACCTGTAAAGCAATTCGCTGATTCAAACAAAAGTTTAGTAAAAATAATTATTGATCGAAAACAACCATTTTTTTAAACAACTTACGATATCCAAGATTATCTTTTTGATGTATGTATAAATACAAATTCATTTTTCAGGCAAAAATTTTGTTGATTTAATTTTTTGTATATTTTTTTCTGTGTATCAGAGGAACTAAATCCCCTTCTTGCGATTTTAGGTATAAACCACAGCCACAACGTTCCACCTAAAGCTGAAATCTTAACCATGATCAGCGCCGAGAGTTTCTGCCTTGCAGAGATTCTGGCTTTGCTGACCCCCATCTGCCAATTTTAACCCTTAGAGCGGGTTTCGTTTGGTCGTAAAAAGCTCAAACAGATTTATAATATAACAGATTTTCAATTACATTGTTGCCCATGTTTTTTGTTTCAATATTTAATGGGTTAAATAATTTTTATTTCACAATATGTACGTATGTACATAAGTATAAAAATGCTGGCATTATACAGACAAAAGATAAACATACATTTACAAATAACCAGAAGGTAATTTGTACTCCCTTCTTTTTCTCAGTTAATTTATAAAAAGAAACTACACATTTTCTGAAGCTTCAATTTATTTTATTAAAAAATATTTTACCCATTTTTTTCCTTTCACAAATTTTGCAAAAAAAAAAGAAAATATTAAATCAAGGTCTTGCTTTTCTCGCACACAGTTTTTTTCTCGTGTTAAATAAAAGGAAAATATTAAAAAAATGTACTGCAACATAAAATTGAAATTAATGGGCTGGTATTTGTATTTTTGCCATTAAGAGCACAAGAACACACACACATACACACAGATATTTGCACTTGAAAGCAAATTTGTGTAAACGAAATTAAAGAGTAGAGTAGTAAGCAAAAAGGTGTTGCCAAGTCGTTCTCTTTTTAACAACAAACACAATAAAGCAAAGCTTTTCTGCAGAAACTGCTAAAGTTATTGGCAGCACTCTGACTTTGACCTTTGGTCGAACACTCAAATTAGACGTGAGATGATCAGATAGAGATGACCAGATAATTAACTTGCTCGTAGAAAAAGATATATGGTTGATAAGACAATATTCTAGGGGCAACATACTATTGTTGAATTATATGATTGTATCTGATAACACTAAATTGTTATAAATTGTATTGTAATAAAAGGGTTATAAGGTATTGTAATAAAAGGGTTGTAAATAACAATTCTATATTTTGATTCAATATTGTTATATAATCAATAGTATTATTATTATCATAGTATTAACTGAAGTTACCATATTAGTGTTATACTCAACCATATTATTATACCAAGAAACCATATTTTTATCCTATATAACCACATTACTTTCATTAAAGATCTGTACTAATGTTTTTATTATAATAGAATTATAGTTTTTTCATAATTAGTTCATTATATATACATATGATAATAAATTTAAGCTAAAATATATAAATTTATATTTTCTTGAAATAAAACAATTAGAAAAAATTTAAACAATTTTTCGGGTTATTTCTTGATGGGATAAAAGCACCAATCGCTCCTTTATTGCAACATAGTCATATCTCAAAAAATTAGCTCGAGTTAGCAATGCAGAATTGTTAACAGTACTAGCTTTTATATTGTGCTAAAAATGTATTCAAATTGATTTTAAACTGTTTCTAGAAGATATTTTCTAAAAAAAAATTTTTAAGTTGTTAAATTTTTGTTGAACTTTTATAATTTTTTAAATTAAAAATTGTTTGGTTTGTACATATGTACAACAGGTTTTTAGTTCAAGTTTTTCCTTTCTTAATTTTTTCCTTAAGAAGGATTTTTTACAATACAAATTTGCTGTGATCAATAATTTTGATTGAAGAAGACAAGAAAAATAATAATCAAATCTTTAGCTGGGGGACAACTAGCTGTTTCGTAGTCGCTACACTACTCATCAGCACCCACTGGGATTTGAACTCGGGACATGACGTATCATGATCTACTGCTTTAACCACTAAGCCACCGAGCATTTAATTATTTTCTATCTATATTCATCTCATATTGAATCACATATGCATTTTGTTAATTGCCCACATTGTTTGTACAGCGTTTGCTGTCTCAGAACTAGCGGTATTTATTTTATTTATTAACATACATATTTTTTGTATTTTAATATTCTCCGGACCCAGAGATGTATATATTAATTTGTTAAATTTTTGTTGAACTTTTATAATTTTTTAAATTAAAATTATTGATCACAGCAAATTTGTATTGTAAAAAATCCTTCTTAAGGAAAAAATTAAGAAAGGACAAACTTGAACTAAAAACCTGTTGTACATATGTACAAACCAAACAATTTTTAATTTAAAAAATTTTTAAGATTTGTATGGCAACTAAAAATTTGAAATGCATTTTTCTCGAAACGAGCTTTTTTTAGTTATGACTATGTTGCAATAAAGGAGCGAAATGTTCTCTTTAATGTTGAAGTATCTATTAGCTGTAATAAATAAAAAATATTGATTAAGCACTTCGTCTGAGATTGCGATTTTAAGAGTAATATATAACCATATTAATATGGTTGGATGTTACATAGTATGGTTGAAAACAACAAAAGTATTGCACAAACTACTGCTTTTTTTGGGCGCTAAAAGCGCAATTTAACCAATTCTGGTTTATCCTAAGCAGAATTGGGAATATAATTAACTCGGGTGAGTTAATTATATGGGTCTTTGGTGAAGAGAAAATTGAGTAAATGGGGCTAATTATTTTCTTTTCAATCAACTGGATATTTTAGTTACAAGTTTACCTTGAAACTTCGACAATGTTACTCTAAATTCCCAAAATCAGGACAAATCTAATTTCTCGCACTGAACTTCACACTCTATTACAAAAAAAAGCACTTTACCAGAATTTAACAAGGACTAAAGAGAGTAAACGATCGCCGAATAGCAAAAACCTGAAGTTACCGTGACTTTTTATAATCTACTTGCTTGTTGAAGAATATTTGTCAGTGCGAATGACCTTACAGGGTGTTTCATATTCTATATTTAACTTATGTTGATAACTAAGTTGCAAATCTGAACATGAATAAAAATAAGAACATTTATAAACTATAGATGCTATTGTAAGCATGTAATATGTGTGTATAAAAAAAAACCCCCAATTCAGTTCAGTTTACAATTGCAGCCGACTGGATACAAAATTATTTTAAACTGAACTTAGCTAAAAAAATATACAAAATATATTATTGTCCAAGTTAATTTGGAAAAGTATGTTTGACCATAAAAATCATAATGACTGTGACAATAGAATGGTTGGGTGCAACCATAACATGATTAGCCGAAAGTATGGTTGGCCACGTCATAGTATTGTTGGTTATCAGACATCTTAATAAACTAACTTTTTGATCTACACTATCATTCAAAACGGGGTTTTTGTACAATTTTCTTATTTTTTGTGTAAATCAACATATGTATATCATAGAGATATTTTTCTTTAGATGAAATGACATACAACACAATTTTTAATTTCCAAGAAAAAATAAAACTGAAAGATAATTATATGTTAGCGACGCGTGTGTTATTTATAATTTTTGAAAACAATGCGCTAACAATTTTTTATTTTAAAATTTTAAAAATGTCTAAATACGAGTAGCGCTATGATTTCGATAGAGTTTTAATTTTTATGATGTTTGGATCTTTTATGTACAGAATACAAAGTATTTGAATGACTACCTCTAGCTTAGTTGAAGCAATCGATATTTTTAAGGTAGGTAGCCGAATGTTGATTTTGAAATGCTCCAATGTTAAGGGATTATCGGCGTATTCACGTAAGGGATTATCGGCATATTGGAATCTAAAAATGAGATATCAAACGATGCCAAATCACACGATTTCGATGTTGTATTGATAATGTTGTGTGGCTCGGTCGCGCTTAGTTGAAACCACATATCGTTTAGCTTATAGTCATCAATTGCATGCAAAAGCCAGATGGATATTATACGGCCATAGCGCTCCTAATTGCTCGGAACTGTTTATCTGGCGTTAGTTTTGAAAAAAAGTAATCCAGCCCAATGAGATCTTCTGAGTATAATTGCACATGGAACATATTTTCAACGTTTCCAGTCGCTTGAAATTATAATATTTTATTACTTTATGAATTTTTTGCACAGTAGGTCAATTATGACGACTGTAATCAACATTTAACGCTCGAAAGTTGTCACATTTGATCTATCGCGTTAGTAAATTCTAGCTATTGTTATGTGCAGATATTTAACAGCTGGTTAGCTTGGTAGTTTTGAAACCACTAAAGGAAGGCCAAAAGAGGTGGTTACTGAAGAAAACACCAAGAAAATCATCGATATCGTTATGAATCATCGCGGCCGAGTCAAGTTACGTGATATTGTTGAAATGAATATCGGACAGACCACTTCACTGCGGTGTTTGGATATATAAAGCGTAATCCTGTAAATTTTTGGCATCGATTAATAACTGTTGATGAAACGTGGGTCCACCACTACTCACCTGAAACCAAAAATCAATCGAAACAATTGGTGGAAGCGGGTAAAAGTGCTCCGAAGATGTCGAAAAAGTGAAATCGGCTGGCAAGGTTATGGCCACTGTATTTTAGGAAGCAAACGAAATATTGCTCATCGATTATCTTGAAAAAGGATCCACAATAAAAGGAAAGTATATTATTGGATCAACTGATTGATGTAGTCAAGAAAAAGCGACCACATTTATAGAAGAAGAAAAAAGTGTTCTTTCTTCAAGACAACGCACCGGTTCACACAGTATTAGATGCGGTGCTAAAATTACATGAAGTACACTTCGAATTGGCTGATCATCAACCTTGTAGTCTGGATTTAGCTCCTAGTGCTTTTTTCTGTTTCCAAACTTGAAAAAATGGCTCGCAGGAAAGAGATTCACCTCAAACGAAGAAGTGATTACCAAAACTAACGCTTATTTAAAGAGGTTTTCAAAATCGTATTATTCAGATGGTGTAAAAAAGTTGGAATATCGTCTTAATAAGTGTATCGAGCTAAAAGGTGACTATATGGAGAAATAAATGGTTTAACATAAAAAAAGTTTTTTTTCAACTTAGCTTCAATATCAATCCGCCCTCGTATATAACCCCAATCCTTTTTTAAATTAACAAATATTTTTTATTATAAGTTGTTGTTATGATCAATAACTCTGTAAATTGTTGTACACAAAGCGAGCTCATTTTTTTTATATTGTCCAGAACAAGACAGCTTTACCAAGATAGTGATATACATAAGTACATCAGTTTTTTGTTGCCTTTGAGTAAATTTGTCAAAAACACAGAGACTTTCCCTGCTTTTTCAAACAAAGGTAAAACAACATTTTGATAACTTTGCATAATTTCTAACAACAAAGTACATATGATGTTTTTTTGGTGTTGTGTTTATTGTAATTTTGTTATCAACACTATTATTTTTTTATTTTATTTTGGTGACTCGATGACTGATTTGGTAGAGCACTCGACCAACAGTCTCGAGGTCGCAGGTTCGATTCCTGCCACCGAATCTGGGTATTACTGCAGACAAGCAAAAAAGCTTCGCAGTTTTTGTGTTTGTTACAAAAAAATATGCTATTATTTCATTATATATTTATAATTTTGTTGTTTTAGCTAAATTTTGAAATTTAGTTTCGGCAACACTGAAAAAACAAACCCAAACTCACGTATATTTACTCATTCGCATAAACTTGTTTTGATGTATAAAGGAATTAAATTGGTTGTTGTTGTTGTTGTTGGTTGCCCGTTTATTTATTATTATTATTGTTAGAATGTTTGTTGTTGCATACAAATATTTGTTGATATAAGGTGTGTTCATTTACTAAAAATTTTCACAAATTTGTAACAATTTTTACTAGAAAGCGTTCATTAACCCAAAAAATTTGCAACGAGAGAGCGTCAAAAGAGCGTACAAAATTGAGAGACAAAAAAATTCTTGCAAGTTTTTGCAAGTAAAATTTTTATTTGCAATAATTATTCAAACAGCTGTTTTGCGTTTGTGTTTACAAAACAATATTTCTAAATTAAGTTAAAAATGAAAATATTTTGAAAAATTTAAGAAATTGTAAGTGTATGTAAACTTTTAAAACGAGTATAAGTATTAAAAAGATAACAAATTGATTTTTGTGTAACTTAGGAACAACAGAGTTAAAATAAGACGTCTAGTGGCAATGAACTAAGCAACACAGTATGTAGCGCATCAATGGCAAAGGATGTTCCGGCAAATTTACTTGCTTGAATGTGTTTAAAACTTTTAGGGAAGCAATTAAATAGACACTTAGACATCTTCCATTTTTAATTATATTAATATTTTTGTAGTTTTAACCTCTGAAATGTTTTTGTTTCTTTAATTTTTACAGACCAACTATTATTTTTAGTATCGTAAATATTATGAGTACCTAGCTATTCGGTACTTTACAATTTGAAATTAATTTGAAATAAAAATGAAAATGCAGGCTGTTATAACGTATAAAGCAGCCCATACACATTTCAATTCAATTGTTAATTGAGTCTTTCAATTGAATTGATTCTTGGCCACACACTTCATAAACTGAATAGGAAGATTTTCATTCAACTATCAGATTTAATGAAATTAAAGACAATTTAAAAAATTATTAACGGTCTCCTTGCAAAAAAAAACTACTTCTTGAATTGCACAACGACCGACTCAGTTACGAATTGAAGTGAAACGTGTATGGGATGCTATTTGAAAATAGATATTTTATTCAAAAGTAGCTAATCACCCTTATAGTGCTTAGTGTATTTCCACTATGCCTAGTCCTAGATTAAATAAAATTGTAAAACTTTTCATTATTCTATTACAAGCTGTACTCGAAAAACACCAGTCAAGACAATGCTGAATATAAATGACCATAATCACATTATTTTTTTTATAATAACATTCATATATGTATAATTTGTCCAAAGGATATAATGGTAGTTATTAAGTACTTATATATACCTATACACAACAACACTACTCTAACTTGCAAATTTTTGCTAGTAAAGTGTTCATTTACTTTTTCACATTTTTGAGAGTAATTTTGAAAATTTTCTTGTTACTCTCTCGTTGCTAATTTTTACTAGTAAAGTAAATGAACACACCTATAATTTTTGTTCATTCCTTTGCAAATGTTCCCGTTACATATAGACAACAAGAGTATGTGTGAATTTGTGTAAATAAAGGGAGAGAGAGAGTGTGTGAATGAGAGCTTCGTGGTATAAGGAAACAAATACAGCAATGTTTTGCATTTTAAATAACGGTGTTTTGCATATGAAGTACAGTTGATTAAAGACAAAAAAAGCCAAACAAAAATTTTATTAAAAACTAAGACAAAAAAAAAAAACAACGAAAATAAGAAAACAAAAATATTTTTGTTTTCAATTTTTCTGCTTGTTTGTACTAAAACATAAATTTAATTAAACAAGTACTGAGCGGTTTTTATTGTATTTTTCTTTTGCCAAACCCACCGTGGTGTATTCTTTCAAATATGTATTAACAGAAACAAATGAAAGAGGAAAATGCAAGCTCAAGTAGAAATTTGTGTATTAAAAAAACACAAAAGTGTAAATGGGTTAAATGGCTGACAGTTGTAATAACAGTTTTAAATAGTAGAATGTCCTGTTGTAATATAAAAAAAGTAGAAATAAAAAACTGTGTTCTATATCACAACAAAGGACAATAGTGCAAATATAGTAGCTACAGCTCGTGACAGCAGATGAAATGGGGGTAAAAAATGTGCAAGTGAAAAAAGAGATTTCCCTGAGATAAAATGTATATATGTATTCATGTTCTTTTTCTTTTTTTTTTTCTTTTATAAAGTGATTGCGGCCAGAAATTGCTATTGTAATTAAAAATGAAAAAAATGAATGTATGAAAAACTAAGAA
Organism: Thecocarcelia acutangulata; assembly: GCA_914767995.1. Lineage (NCBI taxonomy): Eukaryota > Metazoa > Arthropoda > Insecta > Diptera > Tachinidae > Thecocarcelia > Thecocarcelia acutangulata. The sequence continues at coordinate 87,441,485 of OU612096.1, forward strand.
GAAAGAAATTAAAAAATGTTGTTGTTGTCTTTTTGTTTTATTTACTTTTGTAATTAAATAAAAGTGCACGAACTTGTTCAGCGAAGCGTATAAATAATATTATTTAATTAATATTTATCATACGTACTTTCAGTGAAAAGATTATTACGTTTTGTTTCTTATTTACTTTTAAATGTAGAAAGAGATTTATTAAGTGAATACCTTGTGGTGTTGTGCAGAGGAATTTGTGTAAAAGTAAAATTTTCGCTTTTGTTGTGAGTACACAAAAGTAACAATTAAATTGAAATGATGGTGTTTTAAGTCACACATTTGTCAAAATTGCTTTAAATGACAAGAAAATTTAACAGTAATTAAGTATTGTTAATGCTTTTAATCTAGTACATAGCATGACATTCACCATCTGACAATAAGGATTGTGACATTTTTCATAAAACTGTAGTAGTTCATATATTTCCCGGTTTTCAGTTTAGTTTGAAATTCTGTTTGAAAAAAATATTGAAATTGTGACTTGTAACAAAAAAAAAAAAAAAAAAAGAAAAAAAAAGTAAAAAATAAAAACAAACAAATCTAAAATATTGTACATAAGAATTGGCATATTTTTACATTTAAGGGAAAAATTACAAGAAATGGTTGACTACATCACAATTTTAATTAATTTTGTTTGTGACTTTCCAGACTCAAACAATGAGCTACATATTTCCAAATTGCAAGAGCACAAAATACTTGTACAAAAATACAAATATCACCCTTTCGACGACGCATATCTTACCTGGTATTTGACAGCATTGGTTAAGAGCTTGCAATCAGACTTTTCTCAGAAATCAATGTCGTTCAGAAACGGATTTCAATCTGTTTTTTAGTTCATTAGAAAAGGAAAGAATAAAAAGTTTTTTGAAATAAAATCATTTTTAATAGAAAATATTATATTCATTCTTGAAAACAAAATTTTATTCTGAAATATTTTTTGATTTTTCCTTTTACGAATAAACATAAGCTACAAAAGCGAATTCGAATTCTGTGACGATAATATCGAAAACTGGTAATATACAACAATTGAGTTACCAAAAGAGACGGAAATATAAATTAATAACAAAAGAACAAGGTTACATCGAAATTTAATACCAATAAGCACAAGGTATAGTATGACTACAAGTCAGACAAATGGTAGCGTTGCAGTACTTATAAATATTTGTATTCGATCTTAAGTAAGTAATTTCAGTAGAATAAACGAAAAATCCACTAATGAATACGTATGTTGAAGAACGTAAAACATTCTTGAAAGGTTATGAGTTTTGTGGAAAGTGGTTATAAGTTTTAGAAAATGAAATGTAAAAATTAACATTTAAATTTACAGCCAGTTCGCCAATATCGAAAGAAAATGTATGCGAAAGAAAGCTAGGCACTGACATACGAATCAATTTGGGTTTGTCTATCTAACTATTATTCGTTTGCATGCACTTATTTATTTTAATCGAATTTTGACATATCGTTTGCATAGAATAAAGTTAGATGAACCCAAATCAATTTTCATTCGCCTAGAATGCGAACGGACTTATTCTTTCGATATCGGCGAACTGGCTGTTAGTTGTTTATTTCATTTTATTACCAAAAAGTTTTTTTTTAATACTTTAATAGTATATATGCTTCATATTTTAATATAGCTAACAAAACGACCACAGATATCTACGAGTATTTATATCAGTTTATTGTTTTTTCTAGTATGCACAATGCAATTACAAATTTTGGAAAAAATCAATGCTAGGAATACATTTGCTTTTTTCATAGTGTGGCAACGCCTTTTTATAGATATTTCTCTCTAATAATAAATTTCAAAAATCCTTATAAAATAGTGAAAAGATAATGCAATTACCTTGTATTTTTTATATCATGGTACATACTACTTTTTTAGTATTAGTTGCAGACTAGCATGCAAAAAATTGATTTATTGTAATTTTTTTTTTCACCGAATTGTTTGTCAACTGTTATTTGTTACTTTTCAAAATAATTAATAATGAAAAGCTAAAAACATTGAGCTGTTCCTAGTGTAAGGTTATAGTTTTTAAGGTTTTAAATTATAGACTAACACGAAAGAAATGGATTTATTACGATGTTTTATAAAATATATTAAGAAACTAATACTTTCTAATTTTTGCAAACGGTTTGTAAAATACGCTCACAAACGTGCGTGTACATGTTGTATGCAATTGTTATGCTTATATGTTAATATATTAATGCGGTAAAACTTCGCCAAGTCAACTACTTATACTGCCCAAAGTCAACCGGCACTGAATTACTCGCAAGGCATAGAGTTCTAATTTGTTTAATGATTTTTAAACAATAACAGAATAGCACACAGTCTGAACTGAAGCTTCGTCAGATTTCTTTACTCGTGTTTTTTACATAAGCAATGTTTTTGAAGTAACAAACAATATCTAGGCATTTTGCTATGGAAAATGATACCTACATTGTTAAAAACATGTCGTGTACTATCTACTTTATTAACTTTGTATTCTGTAAGGGTGCTTTTGTTTATTTGTTACACGCAAAGAAAAAGCTGATTGAAATATGATTACAGTAACATTAGTATATAGTCAATAACAATATGAATTATTGTCTAAAACAGGCTTTGACTATAATTTATTCCGCCATAACTTTATTATTGCTTGTATTTTTATAATTTTATTGTCAGCTTCCGCCAATTTCGAAATATGGACATATGTACGATTAGTTTCAAACAACAATAGTTTTCATCACAACCAATACCAATACATTTATTTTTATCATATGAGTCGTACACTAGTTGACATCCCATAAATGTATATTTGGGGGATTCAAACGGTGTCATAATATTTTATATTATGCTTCGAACAAAAAGGTCAGAAAGTACTCGTAATAAGACTTTTTAAACGGAATTTGCCGTAACTCAACCGTAACTCTCAGTTGACTCATATTTAATATAATTTATGTCAGAATGCTCACAGTATTCATATTTTTTCAAACTAATATTTCAAGACTTATGTTTTTATAACAACCCTTTGAATACCATAATTATGTATATTTTCACCATTAACATTAGTTTCGTTCTAATGGCGGACATATAATTTTCCTTAAGTTTTAGTTTTTCTTTGAAACTGAAAAGACATATTTTGTGTTTTTTAATCGACACAAAACTAAGTTTTATGCCTAAATGGTATAAAAAATGGTTACTGAGTGTTTCCAGAAATCAAAAGGTAAGTAATGTTGAATATTAAGATGTAAACATGTGTATGTCATGTACAACAATACTATGACGTAGTCAACCATACTTTTGGTTATTAACATTATGGTCCATGCCATTAATAATTCTTATGTTCCATATGTTATTATTGTGAACAATCATACCATGTTACATCTAACCATACTAATATTGCATTGTTGTATGCAACTTCTCAAAATGAAATAATACATCATCTACCTTTGCAGGTATACAACTATAAGGTGCTTTCTTCCCGTTGATATGCGACACAACTATTTTTTGGCGAAATATTTTGAGTTACTTTCGGTTTACAATATATGACCTGATCTATTTTCTCATTTTAAACTGTTACTCTGTGTATAAATGTAAATATCAGGTGGTTAAAGTTTAAGAGCCGATGTTGAATGTGAACAACACCTAAACATCAAGTTTTTTTCTGCATTTCATTTGACATTTCTTAATTTCAGACTAATTCAATTTGAAGCGTGGAAAGATACATAATCGACCAATGCGTTAAAATTATTTAGGTTTATTATGAAAATGGGCGTTAAAATCCAAATGCATATTGTGCACTTCGTGATTTTTCTGTCAATTTAATCGTCCAAATCGGAAAAATCGTGCAAAAATTTGAGCAAACCGGTCTGTTGGATATGTGAAAACATCAACTCCCGCGCCTCTCACGCTCGTTGTGGATGAACATTAAGCATAAGCACTTGCATTTACACACTTACAAGGTGCAATTGACTCAAGAAAAAAAGTTTCTTGATCATTCTGAACATCGTCAATGGTCAGAATGGTAGCAAGAAATAGCAACAATGGATGATCAATTTTCGAAGAAAATCATCTTCAGTGAGGAGGCACATTTTTAACCCAATGGATACGTCGCATTTGGCCGAATAATAATCCAAGAGTGATTGTTGAAAAACCGATGCAACCACAAAGAGTGACTGTTTGGTGAGGTTTATGGGCTGGCGGTATCATCGGGCCATATTTTTTCCAAAATAAAGCCGATCAGGCAGTTACCGTGAATGGTGTTCATTATCGTGAGATGATAACGAACTTTTTATGGCCCGAATTGGAAGATATGGATGTAGACGATATGTGGTTTCAGCAGGACGGTGCCGCTTGCCACACAGCTAACGAAACAATTGCTCTTTTGCGCAACAAATTCAATGCCCGTGTTATCTCACGTAATGGCGATGTCAATTGGCCGCCAAGATCATGTTATTTGACACCGTTGGACTTTTTTCTTTGGGGTTATTTGAAAGAAAGGTTTACATCGATAAGTTGGCAATAACTCAAACTAAAGGATGAGACAATTTGGCACGTTAACGGCATAGAACCTCAATTATGCCTCAGCATCATCGAACATTTGGACCATCGGATGGTGGTGTGCTGTCGAGGTCGCGGCGGCCATTTGACCGATATAATTGAACCATACCAGTATTATCATAATAATATCATAAAAATTACAATAATTCCTAAATAATATGGGCTATAGCTATAGTCGTTAAAAAAGCTTACTTTACTTTCAAAAGCCAGTTCTAAAGTTAAACAGAGAAAAAGCTGTTTTTAAGTATATTAACATAACTCTAAATAAATACGCTGTTCGCCATCAAATGAAAATATGTAAAAAAAATAAATTATTTTTGTGAAAATTAAGTAAAAATTGGTATAACAATAAAAATTAAAAAAATATACACATAAAATGTCTACATTAAAGACGTTGACGTCGACTTTGCTATAAAAGACCCAAAATATATTAGCAAAGGTTTGATCCTTTTCGTTTTTTTCGCGATATAGCCTGGAAAAGGTGCTCGAGTTAGCATCCCGTTCCCTTTTATGATCACCCTGTTAATAAAAGCGCGATTTTATAGAGTCAAAATAGTTTATAAGACACAGAATCATTTTTCCATTGTACCTAATTTATAACAGTTTTCACAATCTTCTTTTTACCGTTTGTTTACCTTTTTTCACTTTGCCTATCAGCTGATCAGAAATGCCACTACTTTACATTTTATATTAGATAGTATGCAAATGTATAATGAATTTGACTTGTCACCCATTTAGAGCCAGTTCAACTTAGAACCAACTTTAATTTTGACTATAGTTTAAAAAAGTTAACAGCAGATGCTAAAATTTAAGTTGTTTTTAAAAAGAACCGACTTTAGTGTTTGACTATAGTTATAGCCCTATGTGTTTTATTCAAAATCAATATCGGCCCTTTATATACAGCGGTGTGAAAAAAAAACAAAAATACGAAGTAATGACAGCACCTAACTTTAAGATTATTACAAAAAAGTGATTTGTAGGTAATTTATCTTGCCTTCGTTTGCGGCGAGTGTAGATCACATTATGTAAGTAAGCGAAAATAAATTATTTTAATAATTTTTTTAGATACTGGTTTGTCGATAGCTATAGTTCGATTTTTTAAGTAAATTATTGAGCTTCCTCAACTTGATTGAGCGTCCTCAATCCGATTATTCTTTGTGTAAAGCAGCAAAAGGGTTAAAGAGACCCGTTAGATCTAAGCCACCCTTGCGTACTCCAACTGGGGTCTGGGCCAGAAGTGACTCCGAAAAGGGAATGCTGTACGCTAACCACTTGAGAAACGTGTTTGCCATTGACGGACTGAATGATGAAGCTGATATGCCGCCATATGCAGTTAGACCTCCCGTACCTTTTAGACTTCGTTTTCAAGATGTCGATAATGCTATTAGTAACTTAAACCCGAGAAAAGCTCCAGGTATTGATAAAATTACCAACAAAATGCTTGTGCAGTTACCCCGAGTAGCTAGAAGACTCGTCCTTTTTATTTTTAATGCTATTTTACGCTATTTATTTTTAATGCTATTTTCCTACTGAGGGGAAGGTGTCTGTCATTACTATGATACCCAAACCAGGAAAGGATCCTACAAAGGTTGAGTCATATAGGCCGATAAGTCTATTGCCAACAATTTCAAAACTGTTCGAGAAATTGCTAATGACCCAATCTTGAATGAAGTAGGATGTATTCCTAACCATCAATTCGGTTTAGGGCTAAGCATAGCACCATAGAACAGACACACAGGCTGGTGAATGTTATCAGATAAAAAAATATTGCTCAGCTCTATTTATTGACGTTTCCAAAGCTTTTGACAAAGTGTGGCACAAAGGCTTAACCCATAAAATAAAATTAAACTTGCCTGCAAACACGCACAAGCTGTTAGAGAGCTACTTATATGACCGAAAATTTGTCGTTAAGGAAGGTGATTTCAAAAGCTCGGCTCAGCCAATCGAAGCTGGAGTTCCCCAGGGTAGCATATTGGGTCCAACTTTATATTTGATTTATGCTGCAGACATGCCAACGAGCTGCAAAATTCACACTTCAACCTTTGCAGATGATACAGCATTCATCAGTGTCCATGAAGACTATAAATTAGCATCACAAAATTTGCAAGAACATATTCTTATATTGGAGAAATGGCTGAAACTTTGGAAAATAAAAGTAAATGAACAAAAATGTACCCATGTTACATTCACACTACGTAGAAAAACTTGTTCGGCTATTAAAATCAACAACTATAATGTTCCGCAGCACAGTGAAGTCAAATACCTTAGTATTCATCTCGACCGTAGGCTCACGTGGAAGTCTTACATTGACGCTAAAGATGAAATTAAAAGCGGCGCAACTAAATTGGCTCATCGGCAGAAATTCTATCTTGAAGTTAGATTGCAAACTTTTGTTGTATAACGCAATCCTAAAGCCAATATGGAGCTATGGAATTCAATTGTGGGGTACCGCCTCTGCATCTAATATTGAAAAAATTCAACAGCGCCAGAATAAAATTCTCCGTATAATTACTGCAGCTCCATGGTATCTTAAAAACTCTCGAATTCACAAAGATCTAGGTGTACCCTTAGTGAAAGATGAATTTTCAAAACACGCGATAAGGTACATTAACAGACTGGAGTCTCACCCGAATCCTCTCGCACGTAGCATCCTTAACTTTGGTGGCCACACTCGACTGATAAGGAAGGACACCCTTGCAACCATCAGAGCGTTGGAAAGGTGATTTACCAACAAAATACACGCAAGAAACAACTTTTCGTCTAGCATTGGCTGGACCTAAGTAAATAAAATTTTTCAATATTAATTAATTTTTTTTTTCTATATTAATTAATGAATTTTTATTTTTAAGATTTGCATACTTGTTGTTAGTTCTTTTAGAAGATACAATAAATAATTGAATTATAAAAAAAAAATTATTGAGCTTCAACTGTAGTGTTATTTAAAAGAGAAACTCGTTTTCAGGCGTTTTAATTATTGAGCTTCAACTGTAAGCAAAAATTTCAAAGAGAACTGTTTTCTAGTTTCTTTATTTGACAAAACATTTGACTTTTATACCAAAAACTCATCACATCGTCCCCATTTAAATAGCTCCCAAATTTCAGAAGTATTATATAAAAGTATTACCGCAACAAAATTTTCTTTTCATAAAAATTTTTAGTTTAAGTTCTTTAACATTAAGTTAGAAAACTTAAAACTTAACTTTTTACAATGACATATTTTAAGCTTTTTGCTTTTTTTAATATTTTGTTGTACTTTAAATCAAAAATATTTTTCAATTAACTTTAAATGTCACAAAAATACTCAGCAGGTTTTTTATTAGCTGCGAGATACCGAAACAAATGCTGACATGAAAGTGTGTTATTTAAAAACTATATATTAACGGCCTTATTTATACAAATTTTTCATGTTTATTAAGCTCTTATTGTACAAATTTTGTATAGAAATCAGTGCAATAACAGCTTAATAAACTTGAAAAATTTTGTATAAATAAGGCAGTAAAACTTTTGGCAAGCTTATAAAATTCATAATTTATTAATAAAAATATAAAATTTTTCTATTTAACTATTTTTTTTTTAATTGTACGCCTTTCTTTATTTTGCTATTATTTGTTTTCCTTAATAACACATCGGATATCAACGTGTTTTTTTATTTTTATGAAAACAGTCTACGAGTATAGAATAGAAAGTAAGAAAAAAAGTTTACTCGCGTGATGGATCTTTTAAGACAACAATTCATTCTGAACTTTTTACAGGATTACTTGTGTTGACACAGTGGCGTCATAAATACAAGTCTTGTATTAGCTCATAGAACTTGAATCAACACTTGTAAGCCAACTTATACTCGTATACACACACATGTTCACACATACATGGACAACAACAATAGGGAGTTTTCTTGCACATTTCTTAAAAGACAACACAACATTCATACACTTGAACTCTCATACAAACAGACAAAAGGAAACCTACAATTATATTTGCACAATACAAGTGGAAAACATAATATACATAAACAATCTAAATGATAACTTTTGTAAGTTGCTGTTGTTGTTGGTGTTGCTGCTGCTGATAAGGATGCTACTAATGAGGCTGATGATGATGAATGTGAATGTGATAATTGTGACGATGAGAGGCGTATAATGAAATCCGTTATATTTTCTAAAATTGAACAAGTGTATGGAATTACACGATACACACACACACACATATGCATTTTGGTACTGGAAAATATTTAAAATATAACATTCTTTTTATTTATTTACATATAATTCTTTATTTACAATCTGTACATGCAAAAGTAATAAGCAAACTTGAGATACCGGGTGTCCGCCTGAAAGACATAATATTTTGGTTTGCCACCATTTTAGTAAAAATTAATCTTAACAGTTCATATTTGGCAAATGCCAGTAGACAAGTGGCAAGTTTATGATGAAAAAATATTCGATAAGCCAACGTGTTTTAATCGTTAAAACATTTTATCAAAATCAATCACGGATTATTGTGACGTTGAGAAAGTTACGTAAAATTTTTTTGAGAAACCAAGAAATGCCAACGAATCGCACTATTTATCGTGTAGTGAATGATTTCTAACAAAGAGGATCTGTAGTTAATAAGCCCAAGCAGGTACGACAGCATGCTGCAAGATCGGCTGAAAACATTACTGCTGCTCAAGGAAGTGTGCAATCCAATCTATCAACCTCAATTCGACGCGGTGCTCAGAAGCTTGGTTTGCAAAGCATAACTTTGGCCACAATTTTGCACAAGGAATTGATTTTGTTTCCAATTAAGATTGACGCAAGAGCTTCTTCCACAAGACCATTTACGCTGCCAGTACATATGCCAATAGGATGTTAGAGCCCGCACATGACATACTTCTTGCGTTATACGTTTCTCAGAACAACGATTTGGCGTTTTCAAATCGGAAATGCTAAATTTAAGCGACTTGCGTTTGTCAGAACATGCCTACATAATGAGTGGCGAGTCACATTTTCATTTGAATGGATGTGTGAATAAATGGAATAGTCGGTTCTGAGCAATGAAAAACCCGCAGTGACCTTTGCATCCATTAAAAGAGGCAGTGGAGAGCAATTTGGTCATGAGGAGTCATTGGACCTTACTTTTTTGAAAATTAAAATGGCATAACTGTAACTGTGAATGAGAAGCGATATTGTGATGTGATTGAAAACTTGATAACGCCATAACTGTGAGCTTGATTAACACGTGGTATCAACAAGACGATGCTGCATCGCAAACAGCCATGATTACAATGCAATTACTGCGAGATCTCTTTCCACAACAAGTTATTTGAAGAAATTTGTAATGTTGATTGGTTTCCACAGTCGCGCCTGATAGAACAGCCCTGGACTTCTTTTTGTGGCGATTTCTGAACAGCAAGGTTTATGCAAACAAGCCAAAAACGTCCGTGTGAAATGTGTGAGAATGTAATGAAAAATCTGCTCAAAAGGGCTCGCAACAGAAGCGGGAATTTATCTGGGGGCTTACTCTTTATTGCGATGCGAAATTAGTTCGATGCGAAAGGTACATGCGATAAGAGTATAATTTGGTATTCAGTGCCGTTTGCGCAAACTTTTTCCCGAAATAGTTTGAAAATGAAGCAATACTGGTACCACAAAATAAACAATAGAGGAGAATGATAAAAAAGTGTGCGAAAGGGATAAATTAAGTACAAAAAGAAAATACGAACGCGCAATACAGGGTACCAATTCTTCGATCACGAAACAATTTTCTATCGCATCGCATCGCAATAGAGAGTAACGCCCCTGATATTGTATTCCATAGATGATTGCTGACTTCTTCTAAATTTTCCAGCTAAAGATCTTGATTGATTTTTGTTTTTATAAAAAAGGTTTAACGGTATTTTATTTTCAATATTTCGATAACAATTTGTTATCATCATCAGGAAAATTAAAATGTTAACATCAGTAGGTTGAGGGAAACCGTTGCCACCATCAGATTGCTCAATAGGTGATTTTACCGAAATAACTCCCGCATAATAAAACTTTTTGTCTAGCATTGGCCGGACTTAAGTAACAATCAAATTTTTTAATTTTAAATCACATTTTTTAACTTTAAATTTAGTATTAAGATTTGAATACTTATTGTTAGTTCATTTTGAAGATTCAATAAATAAAAAATGCTTAAAAAAATATGTTTTGGAGCTAACTTTGCCGAATAGAGAGTAAAGTTTGCTCTCTTATGCTCGGTCAAAATTGGATTTGCCAACTGCAAAGTGTTAACGCCGCTCTATGTGAATTGGTCTTATATCTTTTTCATGTGCTTGAGAATTTTTCACCGATGGATTATTAATCCGTCCTATAAACCTAGATTTTTTCAAATCGTAAAGTAAACTATTATTTAATTTGTCCGGATTGGCTCGAATTTACAAAGAGTGTCTTAAAGAAGTAGTCAAAACTTGTTTGTTTCTTCCCTCTGAGCAAAAGTTCCGCCACCCAATTTGTACTGTCATATCTTTATACGATTTGATCAAGGTTTCAGTGGATGCCTTAATAAAATCTCGCTTTTAGCTGTTGACTATCTTGCTCGATAATTAAGCCGCCGATCATCCGAATCTTGTGAAATTTTGTTAATGCTCCGATTCTCATTGCTATGAATGTTAAAGCTAATATTACCGTCAACCTTTGACATCAACAGTTAAACTTCTCAAAGTGTGTCGATGTGTGCTCTATTGGATGTACTCGTACGCTGATTGGTTTGTTTCCAACAATAGAAGCAATAACAATAGTTTATATGACACCTTAAACTTTCACTAATTCTTCGAACAAACATCATTGATTTTATGAAACCAAAGTACTGTTTTTTTAGCATTTTCAAATCCAATTCCATTAAGATTGACTTATATGCCCCACCTGAAGATATATTTTTAATTCAGAAATTTGCCTGTTTGCTCTCAGTGATTTAATCTTTTTAGTTTAAAGTTCACAACTAACTTTAAAAAGTTGTATCATTTTTCCCTTCTTTTATAATCCACGAACTTGCTTATTCAAGGAATTTTTATACAAAAAAAAAAAAAAAAAAAAAAAAAATTAAGGTATGTATGTAGCTTACATATGTATGTATATACTTATGTACATATTTACATACATAGATATAAATAAATAATGCAATATTCTTCAGAAAAAATTATATTTATATACATACTTCTAAAAAAAAATTAATGAAATAAAGAAAGAAAACAGAAGCCTCATTTTATTTAAAAAATACACTTATGAACGTTTGCATGAATATAAAAGGATATATACATTCACATATTTATGAGTTTGTGTGTGGTTGCGTGTCTTTCAAATAGGCATGATTCCAAATTGTATCATTAAGACACGTACTATTATTGCAGCATAAACAAAAGAAGTGACAATTTGAAAAGAAAAGCTTCACTCTGTATTTTGCGCCCGCCCACAAACCCATAAAAAATAAATAAAATAAAAACATTTATTATAAAAATGTTAAAAAGTTTAAATTATATATATATATATACATACATATGTGTATATATTATATTGAAATATGTTTACGGATTGTGTTAAAGACATTTTGTTTATTTTAGTTAGCCTATTTAATAGTGGACCCATTCGAAGGTGTTCTTTAAACAATACAAGTATATTTGCAATAATGATTTTTAACGATTATTTTCTTTTCTGCTCAAAATTTAACAAAATAAACTGCCAATTGTATTTTCATGAAGTTGTTAATACGGAAAAGTTATTGACTTTTCTACAGCAAAATTATCGATAACACTACTTTTATATAGAAAATTAAACAAAAGCTCTTTTTTACAGAAAAAAGCTATCGATTAATTTTCTTTTCTAAGGCAAAGCTATAGAAAATCTTTCTTATCGATAACTTTTACTTGTTATAAATAAGTTATAGATAAATTAGTTTTCATAGAAAAGCTATAGATAACTTTATAGATTATCTATAGAAGAAATGTCGATAGCTTTTAGATAACTTTTTTACTATATAACTTTTTTCATAGAACATTTATAGATAGCTTTTAGCCTTTTATAAAAATTATCGATACATTAAATGTTTACTAGCACCATTAGCTATTATTTTTATAGAGTAGTTATCGATAAATTTTATTTTCTATGGAAAATTCAATGATCACTCTCATTTTTTACAAAAAATTTAAGGGCAACTCTTTTTCTCTATAAAAATGTATGGACTAACTTTGTTTTGATTAAAAGCAAGTAAGATTGTAGTACATTCAGCTGGACCGAATCTAAAATACCCTTCACGATAGTCACGCAAATAAATACTATACAGGTATATCGCAAATTTGAACTAAATATGCTCGGTCTATATATAGACCGATATCGGGGAAAATATTTTTGCCTTGTAATCGCCATGCCAAAAAGGTAATCTTTGATGTTTATTTTCATGGAAAATCGGAAGAAGAAGACAGGAAAAAATAATTGAATACACTAAAGCTGGGGGACAATTAGCTGTTTCGAGTCCTAGTGGATGCTGATGAGCAGTGCAGCGACTGAGAAACAGCTGGTTGTCCCCCAGCTTTAGTGTATTCAATTATTTCTTTTTTATTGATCGCGGCAATTATTAATTAAAAATAAAAATATTTCTTGGTTATAGACAGGATTAAACTCGATTAGTGCCTGGTCACACACAGCAACTTTAGTTGGGCAATTCTTGACTTTATGAAGCTTTCGGTGAGGGGAATAAGAAGGGAAAAAGAATTGCCGGTACTCGGCAATTCTCAGCAATTCCTTACTTTTCTCTCATGTATGTATATGTGCATATTCAATGTAGATTGCATGAAACAAAAGGTAGAGAATTGCTCAAGAATTGCCGAACAAAGTTTTTGTGTGTGGACAAGAAAGCAATTGCAAAAGCAAATTGCTAAAAAGTTCGGCAATTAAAATCGCTGTGTCTGACCTTAGACTTATTAAAATTTTTTTTTTTTTTTTTTGTTTAAAGGCAGTTCTGGTTATAAAAAGAAGTTACTAAGATGCATAAAATTAAAATTTCCGCTATCGATCCATATATACCCGAGATATAGTCTAAAGCAATTTTTCAGTGAAACAAATTTTTTTTTTGCTTAAAAGCAGTTCTGATTATAAAAGGAGTTTAGTAACATACAGAAAATGAAAATTTCCGATAACGGTCCATATACTCGTATACCCCAGATATAGCCTAAAGCGATTTTCCCATGAAATTTTTTTTTTTTTTGCTGAAAAGCACTACTCATTATAAAAGAAGGTTAGTAAAATACAGAAAATGACTAATTCCGATATCGGTTCATATGTAACCAAGATATAGCCTAAACAAACTTTTCCATGAAAGATTTCCTTTTAGGAATGGCGATAACAAGGCAAAAATATTTTTTTCCGATATCGGTCCGTATATATCGGAGTATATTTAGTTCAAAATTGTAACGTATACGTGACTATCGTAAAGGGTATTTTAGATTCGGTCCAGCCGCATATACTACACTCTTACTTGTTGTTAAATAAGACCGATAGTCTTTACAAAAGAAATTAAGTAGATTTGTTGAAACTAAAAGAAACAGTCATAAAAATATTTACACAATGAAAAATTTTATTATTTTGTTAATTTTAGCATTCAAGTCGATTGTTTTGCTATCATTACAACTTAAAGATTATGAATTATGAATATATATTTTGGCACATATGTGCCAAAATATATAAAATAAATTTTTGAAATTCTAATAAATGCTAAAAACAATTTCCGTATTTACATCCAGATGGAAAAAGTTAATTAATTTGTTTTAAAAGAAGCACGTTTATAGTAAAAGTACTTTCGTTAAAAAATGTGTATGCAAGTGGTATTGTTATGGAATTTCGTGCGTCAATTACTTTTATCGAATAATGCTATTTAAAAAGACACAATTGCTGGAAAAGCACTTTAGCTAAAAAGTATTGTTTGTAAAAAATGCATTTACTAGTATACCACGATTTAAATTCATGTAATTTTTTTAAATCTTTTCTAATGTTATAAATGTGAAAGTAAAGGCCCAATTACAATATGTATGAGTTGGCTTCAGTCAGCGTAAGTAACAGTGCGAAAAAATGTAGGGTGTATTTTATAGAGGAATCGAACTTTGAAATGGTGTCAAACAAAAATGATTTTTTTTTCATTGACATGATATTTACTTTATGAGCAAGAATGTTTTGGTATTGTATTTTCAATATGACTTCCGGCACATGACCGCTGATATGACATTCTCGATGACTTTTTCTAACATTTGTGGCCATATATCGGTAATAACGCAGCAAATGTTATTCTGCAAGTGGTTAATCATTTCGGGCTTATCCGCGTAGACCAGCGACTTCACTTGTCCGTACAGAAAATAGTTTAGTGACATTAAATCGGGATCTCGGAGACCACTTCAAGGGTCTGAAAAGTGAAACTATACGCTTAAAAAGGTTTTCTGCAGTAAATTAATTTTGGTACGAGCTATGTGATATTTTGCACCGTCCTGTTGAGTCCACAGCTCCTGCGTTTCATTGTTATTCAATTGATAAACGAAAAAAGTTGTAATCATGGCGGTCACCATTGAGCATTGTATTTTTAAAGAATTGTGGACCAATGATTTCACTAACCCACAGAGCACACCAAACAGTCACTTGTTCCGGATGTAAGGGTGTCCCAATATACTGATACGAATTTTTGACACTCTAAACCAGTCCCGCTGATTTGCTTGTTATAAATGTGCACGTACATTCACACAAACCACAATAAACTAAAAAACTACATACACAAACAAACAAGCATAAATGATTTAAAGAACGCAAAATTCTATGTAAATCAGCTATAAATGATGTTATTGTTGTTCTTACGTTCTTGGTATTTTGATTTTTAATGTTTGTTGTTGTTGTTTTTTTACTGTTCGCAAGCATGTGTGTAAATGTGTATGTACGAGACGGTTTAACTTTAAACTTTGTGCAAGACACTCATAAAACAGAATAGCAAGCAAGTCTAGCGTTTTAATACACAGTAGTATTCAGTGTAAATGGAGTATCTGGTAGCAAATTTATATTTTGAATACGATAAAATCAAAAAGTAATAAACAGTGCTGGCGAAGGGTGGCACTGTTGGAATTATCGATTTTGCGCATTTGTCAGTCATGACGTCGCAGTGGTTGAATGGACATCATGCGTTCACTGTGGACATATTTTTCAAGAGTCATGATTCTTACGTAATTGCTCATCGACAGTTTTATATAAAGTACGATATTCTGTGAATACGTGATGGTCCGAGTGTAAATTTAATTCGTTAGTGGGTGCAGTGAATGTCCAGCGGCCGGGGACCAGTTGATCTTTAAGAAGTCCCGAAAAAATTGAAATAGTTGAAAGCAGGTTATGTGTAAATCTGCGACTTTCAATACGGACTGCAAGAGAGATTATTGATGAAATTTTAAAAAAGGATCTGAAGTTAGATCCTTTTAAATTTCAAATCGTTGAAGAACTGAAAGAAACTGAGTTTGACCTGCGCAAATATTTTTCAGAAATGAAGTTAGAGTGCTTTCGTACTGTAAGTCACATTTCATTTTCACTTAATCGGCCACATCAGCAAACAAAACTGCTACTGGTCTCCAAAAACGCGCCACCCTCGCTTGAAATATCAAAAACCCTTGAATTACCCTAAAATAACTTTTTGTTGTACCTTATCCGCGCATGAAATAATTGGATTTTTTTTTTTAATTCTACATGTGAGGCGATGAATGTCCGGAGTAAAAATTATCGTATTATATATGATTACGGAATTATTTTTGCAAAGCCTGCGAGCTCATCCATCGTGCTTTTCACACAAGTGGTTTCAACAGGATGGAGCAACTGAACACATAACCAGAGCTTCGATGAATTTGCTTTGGGAAAATCGCCCCCAAAAACTGATCAATCACTTTGGAGACATCTCATGGCCACCGAAATCACCCGATCTTACTCCCAAGGATTTTTTATGGCACTACCTCAAAGAGAGGTTTTATAATGACAGTCTCTGATCTCTTGTGGCTTTAAAAAAATATTCGTCGAGAAATCAGCTAACTTATAACCAAGTTTACCGTAGCATGTGGCGCAGATTACAAGACTCCATTTTGAACAATGTGTTCAACTCGACGGAAGACATCTGGATTAATTTATTGATCTTTTTGTTGAACTTTATCATTTTTAAATAAGATTTTTGGTTTTTGCACATCGGGTTTCATTACAAGTTTTTCCTTTCTTAAGAAGGATTTTTTTTCGCAATACAAATTTTCTGCGATCAATAGTTTTTGGTGGAAGAAGACTAAAATAATAATCAATACTTTTTAAATGAGGGACAACTAGCTGTTTCGTAATCGCTACACTACTCATCAGCTTCCACTTTCGAATTTGAATTTGGGTCATGACGCATCATGAACGGCCGCCTTAACCACTCAGCCACTAAGCCATTGAATTATTCTCTGTCTATATTCTTCTCATATTGAATCACATATGTATTTTATTAATTGCCCGCATTATTTGTATAGTGTTTGCTGTCTCTGAACATGCGGTATTTAGGTTTAAGTTGTTAACATACATATATATGTATTTTAATAATTCTCCGTATGCAGAGATGTAATTGTAAATATGAATTTATTGAATTTTTGTTGAACTTTATAATCTTTATATTAGATTTTTAGTTTTTGTATGGATTTTACGTTTTTTATTTATGTTTGAATGTGTAAACCTGCTACCAGACACCCTGTCTTTTAGTACAGTGCAACGAACAAGTGTGAGTGTGAATATTTCATTTGCAGTTGAAAAATCCGCAAAGCCTTTTTAAATCCAAAAACGTAGCAACACACTTGAGGATTAGATTAGGTTTGACAGGCTGCCAGCCTGGTCCCGTTGAGTTGCCTGGATGTGATACGTATTCAGTGATTCGATTTACTGGTTTAGAACTAACTCGAGGATCGTATAAAGGAGTCCAATCCACTTACATCGCATTCCGATACCTCCGTCAAATTATACAGCATCGGTCTGCCTAGGTACAATGCCCTTATATACGAAAGAGCTGGACACTGACGGAGGAAGTGCTCAACACTCTCTACTTCCTCTCCTCGTCTCTGCAACTTCTACAGCAATCATTAAATGGAAGATTTAACCTCCTCGCCACCGTCCCTATGTGGCAATGCCCCGTCAGGACGCGACAGCAGAATGCAACCTCCGTTATGATGTTCCTCCTGTTATCATATCTGGGCCATGTACTTGAGGATTATCATCACTTCAAATATGACAGTTTTGTTTAATAACTTATCCTTTCAAACAAAATTGAGCCGTATGTTATGTTGACCGTAAATTGGACGTAGTGCGCGATCCGTATTACGAACAATATTTCAAATAAATTTGCACAATTTGAAAACGTTGTTCAGGCATCATTCATATGCTTGTTGAAATGGCAAATCAAATTTAAACCAATTAACAGCTGACACCAACTTGTTAAACAAGGGCTTATAAGACACTTTTCTAATGACTTTTTTGTAACGACATTTTGAATTAGTTAAAAAAAAATTTATCTAAATAGAAATGTAGACTATTTACTCGTGTAACTTACAGAAAATTTTATTCAAGTTTATTCAATTTGAAAACATTTGACTTAACTAAAATAATAGTAAACTTTAAGGAAATATCTTTATTTCTACAGGTTTTTATTCAATAATACATTCCTGTAGTTAAATTTAAAAAATTTTATACCGGTTTATAAAATAAATTACTTGAATTTAATTTAAAAAATTCAAATCTACAAAGCAAATTTTATTAACAAAATTTAGTCGTCTAGTCTTTGTAGATGTTAATTTAAATAGTTGTACGTGTTGTTTCTTGCCTTTCGATGCGTTACTAACGTTTCAACTAAATTTTTGCTGATTCAGAAATTCACTTTGATTTTTAACAAATACTTTTTTTTGCAATTTATAATTTATATCATATTTTTTATATATTATCGGACTTATTTATACAAATTTTTCATGTTTATTAAGCTCTTATTACACAAATTTTGTATAGAAATCAGGGCAATAAGAATTTAATAAATGTGAAAAATGTTTTAAAAATAAAGCAGTATTGTTTTTTTAAATAAAATCCATTGGAGTTAAATAAAGAAAAAACATGTTTTATTTGAAGAAATTTTAATCGTAATTAAAAACCAATCTTTTGATTTGCAAATTTTTTTCTTGAGGGATTTAATAAATTTTTTTAGTTAATAAAAATGATGAACCTTGCTTGGTTCACTGTATTTTTATTTATTTTTTTTTTATTCTGGTCGAGTACAGAACTAGGAAAATAGGTTGTGAGGAGGGGGAAAGAGGGAGTAGTGTTTGTGAACATTTGACTTGAACCTTTCAACGTTGTAACAGACAGGAAACACGTCTGCAAGCAACTTGTTCCACAGACGAAGCGTTCGGCTGAAAAACGAATTCTCTCTGTAATGCATAGTACGATTCCCCGTGCAATGGACCACAAGTGGATGAGCTCTGGACGATAAACGCGTGCTGTGCAAAAATGTGTGAGTTTCGGGAACAAGATCCATAGTCTCGTCAGAGCAAAATCGATTGTAGCAACGATAGAACAGAGTAACACACCCCACACGGCGTCGATGCTCCAGTGAGTCAATAGAGTTACCGATAAGCTTCTTCGCCCTGTGCTTTGAGGCATTGGCCCAAACATGAGAGTTGTATGCCATATAAGTGGTATAAATAGTAAGGAGATCGGATGAGTGAAGTACATCTTACACCGTTTCAAAAACCCGAGGCACTTGAATGCTTCTTTAAAGACATGAAAAATGTATTCAGGCCTGCGAACATCACATTGTATTTTCATTCCAAGAACATCATGAGCACCCGATTCCTTAATACTCATACCATTCATGAGTACAGATGAAGCAGCATCTGCGGTCGTATGTTTTTGTGTTAATAAACAACATTGGGTTTTACGAGCGTTGAAGGTGACCCCGTTTTTACGACTCCATTCGAAGATTAATAGAAGATCACTATTCAGTGACTCCTTCATATTTAGCCTTTTGGCGGCGATCTCCGATAGACTGAGCCTATAACTAAAAGAGTACGAATGGCAAATGCTGCTGTCATCCGCGAAGGAGTGGATAGGTTTGGAAGTTTGATAGAAAAGGTCGTTGAGGAAAATAAGAAATAGAGTAGGAGAAAGAACGGAGCCTTGCGGTACCACTGAATTTATCTTGAACTCGTTTGATACGATCCCATCTATAACAACTCATACAATGCGGTCTCTGAGAAAGCTCGATATAAACCGAGAGAAGTCATCACCGACACCAATTGTACGCATATTTGGATGCTTAAATTGACCAAAAAAATTACGAAGTGTACGATATGCATTTTGATTTGAACGACCATTTTCGTAATAAGCCTGAACGACTTTAACGCGTTACTCGATTGTGTATCTTTCCATTGTTTAAATTGAATTAGTGCAAAATTGTAAAATGTCAAATGAAATGCAGAAAAAATTAACGTTTAGGTGTGTTTCATATTCAACATCGACTCTTGCAATTTAACCACACGATACAAGCCCGGTGTCCGCCGGAAGTTTATACTACTTACAGTAATTTTATTGCAATCCTGGCTGCATGCGATGTGGCAGCGTCTAGTTGTTACCACAGATTAATCAAGCCCAAATCGCGCAATTGTGGTGTTAAAAAGTTTTCAATCATATCACGATATCGCTCCCCAATCACAGTTACCGTTATGACGTTTTCCCTTTCAAAGAAGTAAAGTCCAGTTATTCCTCCTGATCAAATTAATTGATACAAAAGTTACTGATGAATAATTTGTGAGGTTTCCATTGCCTAGAACTGACTATTCTGTTTGTTCACATATCCAATCAAATGAAAATGTGCCCCGTCACTCAGTATGATTGCTTCATGAAACCTTCTTGATTTTAATAAAACACTTTAACGACTAAAACACGTTGGTATATCGGATATTTTCCATAATAAATTTGCCACGCGTCTACTTCTCGACTGGCAAATATGAACAGTCTAGACTAATGTTTGCCAAAATAGCGGCAAAATAAAGTAGTATACCTTCCCAGCGGACACCCTGTACTGTCATTGTGTTCAACCATATCTTGAAATCTATAGACCCGAACAATAGAATTACCGCAATACAAACAATACCAGTAATACACAATAATGCAGAGCATTTACTAATCACGCTGTAACCATATTTCAAACAGCTTTTTCTCTGCGTGTATATAGGACAATGTTTACAAACAATTTAGTTAATTGTTGTACGATCATGCTAACAGTATTATTTAAATATAGTAGTATGTTATGTGTTGTTGGAATAAGTATAATATTTTAAATCATAAAAACCAACACAGTTTTACACAACACAATTATATTCGTATAACAATTGCAAATTTATTACTTAGTGTATAGAGGACGGGTCCTATGTACTCGCATGTACGAGGGCGGATTGATATTGAAGATACCTAGCGCTAGATGGTAACACAAACACATTTTTTTTTTAATTACGATCTATCAAACGTCAGCTGTTAAAATTTCACCCAAATTCATCGATTAGTTTATTTGTTGTAGTCATGTTTTGTGAATAATGGAAAAAAGTGAATTTTGTTCAATGATTAAACATTATTATTTGAAAGGCAAAACGGCGAAAGAAAAGAAATGCTCAATAAACATTACGGTGAGTCTGCTTCATCAGATGAATTTAAACACAGCTGAACAAGCACTGCAACAATATCAGCAACGGGAAGGTGAGAAGAGGTGTTTACTGAAGAGAATATCAAGAAAATATTCGATATCATTATGAATGATCGCCGAGTCAATCTCACGTAAGATTGTTAAAATGGTAAACGTATCATATGAGCGTCTTTTCAACATTTTGCATGAACATTTGCATATGAAAAAGCTATCAGCAAAAGATGGGTGAAACGTTTGCTCAGTGTCGAAAAAAACGAGTTCGACAGACCATTTTATAGCGGTGTTTGGACATGATAAAGCGTAATCTTGTTGATATTTGGCGTCGATTAATAACTTTTGGTGAAACGTGGGTGTACCTGTACATACTAGAAACCAAAACTCAATCGAAACAATGGGTGAAGACAATGAAATCGGCTGACAAGGTTTTGGTAACTGTATTTTCGGATGCATACGGAATATTGCTTATGGATTATCTAGAAAAAGGATTCACAGCCAGTATTATCATGTATTATTTAATCAATTGATTGATGCAATCAAGAAGTATGAGTATTACCTTGCAGAGTGGAAGGAGTCCATGATAACAATGGTTCCTAAGCCAAGGAAGGATCACACGAAAGTAGAATCATACCGTCCAGTAAGTCTACTAACAACAATTTCAAAACTTTTCGAAAAATTGCTAAAGGCGAAGTTGGATCCAATGCTTCATAAGGTTGAATGTATTCCTGATCACCAATTTGGTTTTAGAGCTAACCATGGCACCATTGAGCAAACACACAGGTTAGTTAACGTCATAAGAAAGGCATTTGAAGATAAAAAATATTGCTCTGCCTTATTCATCGACGTCTCACAAGCTTTTGATAAAGTGTGGCACGATGGCTTAATGCATAAAATAAAGTTTAACTTACCTGCAAACGTACATAACCTTTTGGAAAGCTATTTATATTGTCGCCAATTTATAATAAAAGAAGGCGATTTCATAAGCCCCGCCCAGTCTACTGAAGCTGGAGTTCCCCAAGGCAGCATATTAGGGCCTATCTTATATTTGATCTACGCATCTGACATGCCGACAAGCACCAACATTCACACTTCAACATTTGCAGATGATACAGCATTCCTTAGCATACATAGTAACCACCAGCAAGCATCAATAAACTTACAGGAACATATCGACAAACTAGAGAAATGGCTCATGCTTTGGAAAATCAAGGTTAATAAACAAAAGTGTGCCCATGTTACATTCGCACTGCGTGTAGGAACATGCTCACCCATTACTATTAACAATAAAGTAATAACTCAACACAGTGAAGTCAAATACCTCGGTATTCATCTTGACCGTAGACTAACATGGAATTCGCATATCGAGGCAAAAGTAACGCAAATGAAATTGAAAGCAGTGCAAATTAACTGGCTAATAGACAGAAATTCGACCTTGAAGCTTGATTGTTGTAAACTTTTGCTGTACAACTCGATTCTAAAGCCAATATGGTGCTATGGGATTCAATTATGGGGCACAGCCTCGACATCTAACATTGAAAAAATTCAAAGAAGTCAAAATAGAATACTCCGTAGAATTACAGACGCTCCATGGTACGTTAAAAACTCACGAATCCACGCAAATCTGAACGTACCTTTTGTGAAATCTGAATTTGTGAAGTACGCGACAAGATATATTAACAAACTTGAATTCCATCCAAATCCTCTTGCAGTTAATATTCTTAACTTTGGTGGTCATACCCGTCTGAGAAGGAGGGATACTTTGGCTACCATTAGAGCTCTAAACAGATGATTGAATTCTGAAATAATATTCGCATAAAAATAAATTTTTGTCCAGCACTGGCAGGACTTTAATAAAAAATTTTTTTTAGTATTAAGATTTGAATACTTATTGTCATTACATTTGTTATGTAGATTCAATAAATAAAATAATGAAGTTAAAAAAAAAAAAAAAAAAACGACCTTATTTAAAAAAGAAAAAAATGTTCTTTCTTCAAGACAACGCACCGGTTCACACAGCATTAGATACGATGCTAAAATTAGGTGAAATACACTTAGAATTGGTGGATCATCCGGCTTATAGTCTTGGATTAGCTCCTGGGGACTTTTCCCCGTTTCCAAACCTAAAAAAATGGCTCGCAGGAAAATGATTCATCTCAAAGAATGAAGTGATTACTGAAACTCACGCGTATTTTGAGGGGTTCCCAGAATCATAAATATTATTCAGATGGTATAAAAAAGTTGGAATATCGTCTTATTAAGTGTATGGAGCTAAAAGGAGAATATGTTGAGAAATAAGCTACCTACTTAGGTAGCTTCAATATCAATCCACCCTCGTGCATATTCATATGCGAACAAAACTTGTTCTGTTTCTATACATACATATATACATACATATGTGTGTCAAATAGCATCACATAAAATAACTTTAGAAATAATAAAAGTAAAAAATAAACGAAAACAAAGAAAAAGAAAACTTTTCAATAGTAATACGAGTATTCTCATCGGCGCCATAAATCATTATGAACCACTTTATTTCCTAGACGGGCTTATCCTTTTTAAACACACAACACTGCAACAAAGGCATATGCAAGGAGACTATTATACAAACACAATAAAAACAAGTAGAAACAACGGCAACAACAAAACCAACAGAAACAAATTCTGACAGTCGTAGTGAAAGAAATCAACGTACGAGTGTAAAAGGATATTCGTACAATAAAAAATTATTTTAATATTTCCTGTGTGCGTCTGTATTTGGCTGCACATGTGTGTGTTTTTTCAGCTTAAACACATTTTATTTTATTTTTTTCTTAAACATTTGTATCCTCTTTATTTTTTTTTTTTTTTTGCTCAGAAATATATAAAAGTATCATCTATGAGCTTAAGTATATTGTATAAATATTATTTTCTGACAAGATAAATGTGAACTTCCATTAGTTTTAAAGTTTATTTGATGAAATATTTCGTAATGTCTTGAAACACAAAAAATGAAAACTACAACAACTTGAATATGTTTTTGAAATCATTGAGCAAACGAAAAAGTTTCACATAAAGAGTTTAATAAATTACTTGACAATTTATTAAATCTGGAGAGAAATTTTTGTTTTTGCTTTCTTAAAACCACAGAATAAATTTTGCCCAATTCGTAGAGCAAGTTCCATTAAATGGCAAGGCGGCAGAATATTTAAAGCGAGCACAAATTTAAGTTAAGTGATTTTTAATACAGGGTGTCCGCCGCTACTTTGCTGTTATTTTGGTATTCCCCTGGGGAAAAGGTTTTGCCTTGGCGTATTCCAAACCAGGGCGTTCTCTTTTTCCGGTAAAGAGGTGAAGGAGTCCCTCGTTTGTTGTAACAAATACAACTATACGAAGCCACATGAACTTATGTTGCGTTTGCGTCCGAACCCCTTACCAGGGATATAAATGGGCAGAACGGCGATCATGCCCCCGGGTGGTTCCGCTTGCAGTTTCACCCGGGCTGATCATGGTTGAGGTGTCTACCTTGGCTGAAACATTTTGGCTGTGGTAGAAACCTAAAACGCAGGAAGGGGGAGATAGTATCCCTGACAATTGTATGCTGCGTGGCTTTTTTCGGGGGCTAACAACCTCCCGAGGGTCTGCTACCTTTACAACAGATACCTGTGAGGATACAATCTTGATGGTTAATGGGTGAGTTGGTTTAAAGGCTGATGCTACTAGAGGGATTCGGCCTACCAACTCATTAAGCCTTATCTTCCAGTGATTGCCGGGAAATTGCATACAGGAGGGATTAGAAGGCGCGAACTCGTTAATAAGAAGTTGCTCATATGGCTACAAACATATGACAAAAATTACTACTTGTGTGAGCCTAGACAGCCATACGGGGGCGCTAGTGTATCAAGAATAATTCACTCCGTCGAATGGGTCCATCATAAGATAAGGCAGGTTTTGGTGTAATTCTTTTTACTACTGTTATTTTGGTAAACATTAGTCGATATGTGGTTTCAACAGGATGGTGCTAGCCACTTTCCACACAGCTAACGAAACAGTCCACCATATTCCAAGAAGCGTCTTCGCCGTCACATCAAGACAACAGCAAAAATCTCTTTATTGTATACTCGTCTTCGATAACAATTATCTATTCTTTGAAAGATCTTCGATATTTCAAACAACAATTATCTATTCTTTGAAATACCTTCGATTTTTCAAACAACAATTATCTATTCTTTGAAAGACCTTCGATATTCCAAAGACCTAAGCTACAGATAGGGACTGTCGACAATATATAATCGTTGCTGGCAACGAGTAAATAAATGCCAACTTTTTCACTACGATGACGCCTCTTGGAATAAGGGAAAATGTCTCTTTTGAGCGACAAATTCTATGGCCGCGTTATCTCACGTGGTGGCGATGTCAATTGGCCGCCAAAATCATATAATTCGACACCGTTGGACTTCATGTTTTGGGGTGGTTTGAAAAAAAGGTGTACGTCGATATGCTAGCAGTAGTTCAAGAGCTATATGATGAGATAATTCGGCACATTAACGGCATTCAATTATGCCTCAGCATCCTAGATCATCGGATGGAGGTGTGCCGTCGAGATTGCGATGGTTATTTAGCCGATGTTTTGCTCCATATCTAATTGAACCATACTAATATTGTCATAATGAAAATAAATTATAATAATTCTTAAATAATTTGTGTTTGGTTCGAAATCAACATCGACCCTTAAAATTTAACCACCCGATTGTACACTCTTACTTGTTTTATTTGAAGTAGTTTAGCACAACTGCAACTGCATGCAGTAATTTCATTGGAAATAATAAAATATTTTCAGGTATAGGAACGATAATTAACAACTGTAATAAATCATCAGCATCAGAACTGAATATTAAGCTGCCTTTAAGCATTTTCAAGTAGTTATTTTAAAGATTTATATGTCTTGTCTTGCTGTCAAAAATTCAAATTCTTTCATTTCACATCTATAGATTAAGTGATAAACAAAGAAACGCGGCGATGATCCAGTTTGTCAATAGTGTTGGATACCCTACTGTCAATGCCTTTAATTTTGCGCCTCGAGAGAAAATTTAATAATGTATAATTATTATAATATAAAAGTTTTTAATTATTTTATTGTGTATATAAATTATTGCAATATTGTATATAAATTATTGCAATCATAGTAGTGTGGCATACAACGCCATTTTGAAGTGAAGTCGGCCAAACTTCTAAAACATTTTTCTGTGAATAAATCGTACGATCGCGTAAGATAGTGAATCAGGATCTTTAGATCATTAAAAAGGGCACCGGTTGCAGATCTCTGCTGTATATTAAATCATATATTAAATTAATACAAAAAACACTAGCTCACGCATACAAATCTATTATTTTACTTCAATCAAAGAAATCATGTTTTTCGCCCCCAATAACGCAGTTCGCTAAGCCAATTAATAAATTGTTTGAATACGGACCTGTAGAGAAAATCGTGGATTCAGAGTTTTAGTAAAAATAGTTGTCGAACGAAAGCAGTTATTTTTTCTAACAACATACAAATATTATTTCCAAGATTTTTTTTTCTGTTCTTTTTTTGTATACAAATATATGTAGATGCAGGCGGAAAGTTTACTGCACAAAGCAACATTCTGGAAGTTTACTAAAAGAAAACTTTTGTTACATCAGCAAAAATGTTTATTGAAACAATTTACATTTTCAGATAATAATGTTATCGATGTTTTTTAGTATAATTACCTTTACAATTCTTATTTACCTTTACAATTTTTCATATTAATTACTATTATATTGCTTTTAATAATAATTAATATATTGTAACACAGTTTTGAAGATAAGAGCCTTTCAAAGAACTGCAGCATATACTTATGTATGTGCATATAAACAATAGTCTCTTTTTTTAATTATCTAATTATTAAAATTCAAATCAACTAATTCTTATTATTTATTATTTTTTTTTTTTTTTTTTAACGAACTCTAAAACTGCGAAGCTTTTTTATGCTTGTCTGCAGTAACACCCAGGGTCTGAGGCAGGAATCGAACCTGCGACCTCGAGACTGGTGGTCGAGTGCTCTACCAAATCAGACATCGAGGCACCCAACATATCCGAGGCCCCCAATATATCCGCTATCAAAATATACTATTAAAATTTCTAACACAAGGGAAACAAGCAATTCTTTTAACACCCTTAAAGTCCTTAATTGAAATATCTATTCATGCTAATATTAACATGAGTTTGCCATTGACAATTTTTTTGTAGTTTAAGGTCTGTATAATGGTTTCGTATTTATAACTTATAATCACACAAGCTCAGGATGGTTTTTTTGTTCAAAAAAATGTTTATAACAGACTTTTGCATGTTTTTTATTAACTAATTTAATCTAAATAGAGCGTTGGTTGTGAAAAAAGGATAAAGTTTGTATTACACAGCACGAAATTTTTTCTACTTTTGCAATTAAACCTCTAGAGCTAAAGTAATTGCAAGCTTATCTCCAAATGGAAAAAACGCAGAACTTAAAATATTTCATAAAAAAGTCAACATTATGCCGTTTTTTTTGTGATAAAAATAACTTTGCAAATAAAAATGTGAATACACTAATACATTTACATACAATTGTGCAAAAAATGCCATAAACTTCACAAATATTGCAGTAAGTACACATTTATAAATATCAGTAAAACAAAACCTCGAATTAATGGGGAGCCACCACACAATAGATGTTTTTTTCAACAGAAATTTTTGAAAGGAAATTTAAAATATAATAAAACAGATACAAATAAAAGGTTCGTTAAGAACTTTATTAGTTGAACTGATTTCTGATGTGAAATCTTTATTTGTAATATTTATTTATTTATTTATTATAAATTAACATATCTGTCAAAAATAATATATATATGTTTAGATGCACACAATGATTTTAACGACATCACAGCAGCACGACTTCACAACAGCATTTGCTGCTGCTGCCAACTTATACCGTGTTCAGACGGTAATATGAACCACTTGGTTCACTCTCTGAACCACGATTACGAAACTAGGTGTTTAGACGGTTGTTTTTGTTTCACAGCGATGTTTACATATTTTGTGCAAACGTTTCACTACTTCTTTTTTCAGTTATTTATTTATTTATTATAAATTAACTTAAAATTAAAATTTATGAGCTAATTGTTAGGAAGAAGAGCTATAGCGATTCAGGCCTTAAGCTCGATTTGAGTATTGTTATTTTGTTAAGGCTGTTTAAATAAAGTTATAAATATTAGATTCCCAAGAAATTGGATAATAAGCTGGATATTTTCTATCGTTGGATTTGAAATAAGAGAAAGTGGATTTTTGTTACAGAAAATCTTTTGTCTGAAGAAGTTCAAATCTGGACAGTGTGATAGAAAATGTTCGGGGGTTGTGGGCCGAGGTATATTGCAAGTGCATTTCGGTATGTTATGTATGTTTAATAGAGTACCATGAATATATTTAGTATGTCCGAGACGGATTCTTAAAAATTTTACTATCTCCAGCCTATGTAGCTGGCTTGTATGATGTTTGATATAGAGATTGGTGTTGTATTTTTGATTGTTTACAGTTTGATACCAATTGGATGTGTGTGAGAGATTATTGATATTTCGGATAAAGTCCTTTTTAAGATGTTTTAAAATGTCGTTTTGGTTGAAATTATCTGTACAAAAGAGTGGTGATCTTAGGGAGATTTTGCGACAATGTCTGCATATTCATTCCCACTAATATTACAATGACTGGGAGGCCAAATTAGAATTAAGTTAAATTTTTTGTTGATTAATGTGTTTCTTATGTAGTCTGCGTACGGGTTATTATTGTTGATATTTTTTATAGCATTTAAGGCTGATAAAGAATCTGAGCAAATAGCATATTTCGATTGTTTTGGTTCGATAATTTTGATATGGCGATTAATTCTGCAGATAAAATTGAGCTAAATGATGGCAATACTGATGTTTTTAAAATAGCATTGTTTGTTGTTATGCTATAACCTACATCATGTTGGTCTTTGGAACCATCAGTGTATATAAATCTATAATCATGGAATTGCTTTTGAAGTTCATTGAATAAGTTTCTGAATATTGACGGATTATGTTGACTTTAATTGAACCTTGTTAGGAAGAGATTTATTTGTTTGCAATCTAGGAACCATGGAGGATAATTGTTTTTGTTTTTCCTAAATGTTTTTATAGACATCTTGGTTTCGATTATAGTTTGTAATAATTTCTGTATAACAGTTTTAAATAATGATATATTAGCCATTATGGAACTAGTAAAACCTAACTTTCATTATTACACTTTAACGCGTTTAAAAGTCTAAATAAAGGAATTTTCAAGTGTAAAACTTATAGAAAAAATTTATGATTATATAGCACTGCCAAATGATTCTTTATAACAGTTTTTACAAAATGTTTTAAATATTCGATGATAGCAAATAAACAATTTGTTTGTTGCGTCAACATTGCATTTAAGCAGTTTTGCTATGAAAAAAAAATGTGCAAATACGAGTATATAACTATAGTATATAACTGTTATATTTTAATGTTAACTTAATAAAGCAAAAATAGAATTGAAAACTTGTTACCCCCTAATATTTATACATATTTAATATTTTTCCCCTTTACATTCCACAAAGTAATGATTAAATATAACAGTCTCAAGGGAGGAGAAAATTACCCTTATTGAAACCATACGGCCAGATAATCAACATGGCCACATCATAAAATTCCAACCATAAAGTTCATTTCATGCAGAATATAAATATGCCAACAGAATACACATATACACATGCATAAATAAATATAAAAAACCCAACTATCAGACACGGACAACAAATAAACAAATAACAGGGATATTAAACTTTATAATTTATATAGGAAAAAAATTAAGAAAAAAAAAATCAACAATTAAATTATATTAATTATACAATAACTATAAGAATGGAGGAATAACTACACAATCGTGTAATGAAAAAAATATACGAGTACATATATAATATAAAAATAATAGCATATTGATAACTGAGTTTTTACAAAATAACTTTTTTTTATAAGCGTTAAAGCATTAAAAAAAAGGACAAAACTAATGTTGTCAATTGAACACATAACTAATACAAAATAGGGGATCATTTGATATAACCGTGCATGTATAAGGACTATAATTTAAAAAAGTTAAGTTTTAAAGCTTTAAAAGCTAGTATAACAGTTTTGTAACACTTGCAAAACAATTTTGTTACACTTTCGTTACATCGTTAAAAACTTTTGTATATAAGAGTTTGCAGTATAACAGTTTAATATGAAAACCAATGACTTCTACGTGTTCGGAGATCATTTCATTAACATGTGTAATAATTCTAATATAAAAAGTTAAGTGTTAATGCGTTAAAAGTTAAAATAACAGTGTTATAATACTTGCATAAAAACTATATTACACTTTCATTAAACCTTTGAAAGCTTTTTTGCTGTAAGAAATAACTGTATAACCGTTTAGTGCAGAAATCAATAACTTATACAAGGTTAGAGATCATTTCATACACATGTATACCGATTCTGATTTAAACGATTTCAGTTTTAATGCTTTAAAAGTTTTAAACATTTGCATAACAACTTCCTTGCACTTTCTTCAGATCTTTAAAATCTTTTTTCCTGTAAGAGATAGCAGTATAACAGTTTAATGCTGAAAACAATGACTTATATAATATTGGGAATAATTTCATATACAACTATAACGATTCTGATTTAAAAAATTTAAGTTTTAATGCTTTAAAAGTTAGTACAACAGTTTTATAATACCTCACAAATATTTTGTTACACTTTCTTTAAAGCGATTAAATCTTTTGTGCTGTAAGCGATTGCAATATAACAGTTTAATATTGAAATTAATAACTTAGACAAGACTGGGGATAATTTCATGTATGACGTTTCAGATTGCAAAAAATTTAATTTTTTTCTTTATATGTTAGTATAACAGTTTTATAACAATTACAAAACAATTTTATTATACTTTCGTTATATCATCATAAGCTTTTGTGATGTAATAGCTTGCAATATAACAGTTTAATATTGAAAACAATAACTTATACAAGATTAGGGATCAACTCATATACTTGTATAAGGATTCTGATTTAAAAATGTTAAATATTAATAGCCTTTTTCATAAAAAATATTCTATGTTTATTAAATTGTTATTTCACAAATATCGATAAGAAATTTGTCAAATAAGAGTTTAATAAACATACAATATTGTTTATGAATACAGCCATCATGCTTTAAAAGTGAGTATTATAGTTTTATAATACTTGCATAATAATTTTATTACACTTTCGCTAAATCTTTAAAAGGTTTTTTGTTGAAAGAGATTGCATAACAATTAAAATTCTGCAAAAAAATTTTTATCTTATAGTAGTTTATTTTATGTATAGCAGCTTATGTTCTATATAAGATTTTATGTTTTGTATAACAGAGTAGTGTTTTGTCGCTAAATTCGTATGAAACCAAATTGCACCGTAATAGCCGTTGTCCGTGTTTTCTTTATATGTTCAATATTAATATTATTTTCAATGCATTTCATTACCTTGTAGTGTGGAAGGTGTTGGACTAAGTTTTGATCATCTGAGCAGTGTCGAAGGTATATACACTGGGCACTGATCACTTTTAACTAATTTAATTCCAACATTTTAAATGCTGCAATAGAGTTTGTTTTAGTCTTTCTTGTTTTTATTGTTAACACTCCGCGAACACTACTCCCTCTCTAGTGCAATGCACTGCATATGTAGGGGTCATCCCCTGAGTACTGGGGGCTAATTCTGTCATTCGTAATCGAAATTACTATCGAGTAGAAAATAATTTCGATATCGTGTAAATTTCTAATGATGTGACTCGTTACGTAACGAGTCGAGTTATCACTTCAGTGTTGCAAAATACTGACAAAATGTGTTTTATAACACTGCCGAAAATTGTATGTATTTGCATACTTTGTATACTTGTTGTACATTAAAAACTAAATAAACACACATACATTCACAATAACAATTCATTTAAATCTGTCATGTATGCGTGTTTGGACATTAAAAAGTAAGTAAATAAAAATAACAAGAAATATGTATGTAAAAACAACCATTTAACTATGTATAAGCATATGTATATATGCATTTCTAAAAAAAAAAAAAAAAAAAAAAAAATATATATATATATTCTTGAATATAATAACATGTGAATTCAAATATAAGTATTTGTGTTCTTAGCAAATACTCATCTTTATACACATATACCTGTATATAATTATAAGTCATGAATTAAAAAAAAGCCTTAAGAACCAAAAATTCTCAATTTAATTTAACTATTATTGCTATTCAAAACAAATTTTTAATTTACATTTCTTTTGTGTTTTTCTGTTTGGCTGCTTTTCGATAGTACTTTTGCTTACGAGTAAAAAGTTGCACGGTTGCATTCGAATGGTTACTCGCTATCGAATGTCATCATTAGAAATTTCGAAACCTTTTACTCGATATCGAATGAGATAATCCCAAAAGTGTAAAAACTCGTACGAGCGAGTAAAAACTCGCTCGTAAGCGAATGACAGAATTAGCCCCCTGGTCCCAGATAAAAAAAACAGTGAAATTTCTATATATAAGTTTAGCTATCGTGTAACAATTTTTTAAATATAGCTTAAGATTGTATAAATTTTTTAGAACACGTGCTGAACAAAAAAATTTATACAACACTATATATTTTTTTTGCCACCAAACCATTTGCATATCAGTATACCAGTTTAATTGCTGTATAAGATTTGAAGTTTTATACAGTTTTATTTCTGTAAAAATGTCATACGAAACATATTAACTTTACTGCAACAGTTTTATTTCTGTATAAAAAACTATTAAACTTAGATAATATTTAAGGTTGTATTAATTTTTTACTAAAAATGCCTAGAAAGAAAATGAGTATAACATCATAAGTTTATCCTACTACTACAAGCTTTTTGGATATTTGTTTTCACTATCATAAAATTTAATTTTCTAATTACTCCTATTTTCACTTTTTAAATTCCAGTCGAAAACTTGCTTCTTGCTTAGCTAAACCCAAACTAAACACAATGGCAGACGTCTTTTCATCCCCCTCAACATCAGTTTGCTTAATAATCCTTAAACATGTTATAAATCCATGAAATTCTGTCGTAGATTATAGTTTTAATATAAATGTATATTTAATGACTATCGAGGTCAATGTGGAAGACTAGCACAGCAGCAGCAGCAGTCTTATCGTTGCCATCATGTTGGAATACATTGTCAGTGTGACGCCAAACTGTTGCTTACTACAAAATGTCTATGTTTCATCGGAAGCAACAGGAGTATGAGTTTTTATACAAATTGTTGATTTTTCAACTTAATCCAGTACTATTCCCTTAACACTAAAACATAATTTTTTTGTTTGTTTATTAATGTATGAGTCAAGGCAAGATGGATAAGAAAGAACTATTCAACGTTTCTTTATTTTCAAAGACAAATATCAGGTGA
The DNA here is from genome assembly GCA_914767995.1 of Thecocarcelia acutangulata. Taxonomy (NCBI): domain Eukaryota; kingdom Metazoa; phylum Arthropoda; class Insecta; order Diptera; family Tachinidae; genus Thecocarcelia; species Thecocarcelia acutangulata. Next base: position 87,475,283 of record OU612096.1, read on the forward strand.
ACTGGTAAAAATATACAACTAATCAACTTTATAACAGTGTGATAGTAAATTTAAGTTTTTAAAACCTTGGTAAAAAATAGAAATAGAAATTTAGTAAATTATACCAGTCTTATGAAGCGTACTGCAGGAAGTTACACTTTTATTGCTGTATAACAGTTTGCTTGTTTGCTCATGCCAAAAGTATGATAAAGGTGCATGAATATTCTGTATAATACACGAAAAAACAGCTGATTTTGGTCGAGAACATCATTAAAAATGTTACTGAACAATAATAACAGCATAACTGTTATAAACAAAACCATCCTGCAGTAGAAAAAAAAAACTATATACTCGCACAATACGAAACCAACGTTTTGGGATATATTATATATAAAATTAAACGCTGACTCCAGAATTAAAATACAACATTTTGGGCATGCTGCTTAACGTGTTGTTCATAGAACACAGACGAGCACCTCGTCTAGAAAATTTGTGTGAAAGTTACTCAATTTTTTGACTGATTTGCATACAAAATTTTTTAGACGAGTGCTCGTCTGTGTTCTATGAACAGCACGTATATGTGTTCTATTCCACTTTGAATTACTCAAGTCAAGAAATCAAACAATAATATAATAAAAAGCTGGAAGGAATTCAAACGACTTTGGTAATTTTAAGCCACTTTTTATCACTGTAACGGGCTTAATTGATTAGATAATTAGATGAAATTAATGTTTAAAAAACATGCGATCGTGACTGCTGTGTTTTCTTATAAATTACTTTATATAATTCAATTAGAGATGACTGTTTATTTCGAAAGCTTAATTTAGAGTCAACAAAAACCGCAAAATATATAAAATAAAGATTACTATAAGACAGAAGATAATACTGCAAAGAGAGACTTAATTAGAGAGCATATGATAAAAATAAAGTATGGCGAACTTGGAATTGCTCTTATATGAAAGATGTTAAATGATCATTACTTTTGTCTGTGTATACCATACAGAAGCCATGTGATGACCACGGCTGGCGCATCCAAGGCGTAAACAAGAAAACAAATTTTCAACATATTTCCGCCCTTATTTTACCAATAATTTCGAATATGGATTTTTAAGTGGCACAAAACGTATCATTCCACTGCAGCCACAGTCGGTCTATGGTGCTTCCGCTTAACTCCTCACGATCTAAGTACATCAAGAACCAAAAACCTAACTAGCTCCTTTAAATGAGTAATATCAAGTCTAATTCAATCAAAAGGGTGGTTAAATTTCAAGGGCCAATGTTGATTTTGAATAAAACACAAACTATTTAGGAAATTATTGTAATTTTATTTTATTATGATATATTGGTACTACTCAATTATGTATGGAACAAAATATCGGCCAAATGGGCGCTGCGATCACGGCGGCACACCTCCATCCGATGGTCCAAATTTTCGATGACCCTGAGGCATAATGGAGGTTCTATGCCGTTAATGTGCCGAATTATCTCACCCTTTAGCTGTTGAATTGTTGCTGGCTTATCGACGTACACCTTTTATTTCAAATAACCCCAAAGAAAAAAGTCCAACGGTGTCAAATCACATGATCTTGGCGGCCAATTGACATCGCCACTACGTGAGATAACACGGCCATTGAATTTGTTGCGCAAAAGAGCAATTGTTTCGTTAGCTGTGTGGCAAGTGGCACCGTCCTGCTGAAACCACATATCGTCTACATCCATATCTTCCAATTCGGGCCATAAAAAGTTCGTTATCATCTCACGATAGCGAACACCATTCACAGTAACTGCCTGACCGGCCTCATTTTGGAAAAAGTACGGCCCGATGATGCCGCCAGCACATAAACCGCACCAAACAGTCACTCTTTGTGGGTGCATTGATTTTTCGACAGTCACTCTTGGATTCTCATTCGCCCAAATGCAGCAATTCTGTTTATTGACGAATCCACTGAGGTGAAAATGTGCCTCATCACTGAAGATGATTTTCTTCGAAAATTGATCATCATTTTCATAATAAGTCTAGATAACTTTAACACGTTGTTGGATTGTGTATCTCTCCATGGTTCAAATTGAATAAGTCTGAAATAAAGAAATGTCAAATAAAATTCGGAAAAAAAACTTGGCGTTTAGGTGTGGTTCACATTCAACATCGGCCCTTGAAATTTAACCACCCATTAGTAGCCCGTATCTGCTGTGACCCAACGTCCTACATTAGGTGATAACTCCTTTTCCACACTGCAAAATCTTTAAAAGTCTGTATTGGAAATGTCTATTCTGTACAATTGCTTAGGCCAGATTCTGAATATAGATTTACATCAGCTCCTGCCCTGACAATCTTATTTGATGATGGACGAACTCCACAGAGTAAATAATTCACAACTTGCCAGCGCCCTCGTGTGGCTTGCAAGGCTCACACAGGTCACAACTTTTTGCCTGCCTTTACGGCCTTATCTAATGATGGAGCAGATTCACGATGTGAATCATTCATGATTCAGCAGCGCACTTATACGAGTATGGCTTAGCAGGCAACACCGGTCGCAATTCTTACCATATATTTGTAGCCATATAGGCAACCCCTTCCGGGCCTTCTAATCCCTTCTTTATGCAATTTTTCAGCAGTCAATAGAATGCAAGGCTAGATGCATTGGTAGGCCGAATACCATAAGAGCATCAGCCTTTAATCAACTCACCCGTTTAATCGTCACCACTGGTTGCTTACAAGGCAACAGCACCTCGAAGGATTGTTAGCCCCCGAAAAAAGTCATGCACAATTATCAGCGATAATAACTCTTCTTTCCAGCGCCTTTAGCTTTAAACCAGAACGATCCAGCTTCGGTAGGCACCTCAACCACGATCAGCCCGGATTGAACTACAAGCAGAACCACCCGGGAGCCACACTGATCCCCGTTCCGGCAACTTTTCTTTCGTTCTTGTCTTTCGTTCTGTACATACGTGTTTTTCATTGTCGTCCGTTCTATACCTGTACTTATGTTTATTATTAATTTGTAAAAAACGAAATTATACCGGAATAGTTAGAGTTTTGTATTGCACCATGTGTGCATGTGTTTTTTTTAATTTTATTTTTTTACTGCCGTTTATTTTTTCTCTATTTGTTATTATTAATTTCTTTTTTATGTTCCTCCTATGTATTTTATTACCCTACGGTGTGAGCGGTGTTGAACTAAATTTTGTTATTCTGAGCATTGTCGAAGGTATATACACTGGCCACTGATCAGTTTTAACTAATTTAATTTCAACATTTTAAATGCTGTGATAATGTTTGTTGTGGTCCTTCCATGCGTTAAGTTCACAAACATTACTCCCCGTTTCCTCTTTCTCATAATCTATTTTCTTAGTTCCAGTACAATGCACTGCATACTGAGTACTGGTTCAAGATAAAATATAAAAAAAAACTTATGCCATTGGCAAGGGTTTCGGAAGGTAACACAACACAAGTCATGCGGCATCCCCGTTGGGGAAAGGAGTCCCCCGTTGGGGGACCCGAAAAACAGAATGCCCTGGTTTAGAAACGCCAAGCGTTCCCCGGAGAGAGAACTTTTGACTGATAAATTACGCTTGACGCGCTAATTTATGTTGCGCTATTTGGTAGCATTGTTCAGGTGTCAGTCTGCTCAGCTGAAGTGCTGAGCCAAAGTAAACATAAATCACTTAACAGCTGACAAAATCACGGCCAGGTAAAGAAAAATGTTGACAATTCTAAGTTTTATTCCTGTATAAATAACATCCTTTATTAAACAACTATGAAAACACTTTGTTCTGTCGTGTAAAACTCCTTTTTTACTCACATTAAACTGTCAGCTGTCGAATTTTTTTTCCAGGCCTGGCAACACTTTACTGCACAAATGGCTACAACAATTCAATAGCGATAGCTCAGTGATGAGGGAACCCCTTCAGATTTATTATATCGAAGTTTCACTGTAATATAACAAATGGTTTTGCATGCTGAAAATCATTTTTTATTGTAAAATTTCACAATGGTATTGCAACGTCATCCGACAGCTAATCCTTTAACTGTTCAAAAGTCAGTTTTATTTAAGAAAAAAAAAATCTAATTTTACTTTGAATTCATCTTGCCTCTTTTTATACAAAATGTATTTTTTTTAAATATCTGTTTTGAATGGGCGCTGCCTGTAAAACATCAGCTAGACATTCTGTTCCTCGAAGAAGATTTGACTACACTGGCAGTGCATGTTCGCTGTCAAACACTGTTAAAGAAATTAAAAAAACAAGAAAGAGAACATAAAATCGAACTGTTGCTTTTCCTTTCAGTGGCAGGGAGTTGGTTGCACAGCAAAAGGAAAGTAAGAACAACGTGTTACTTTCAGTAGTTATTAGCCTTTAAGCTTTAGAAAGCAAATTCAGCAAAAAAGCCCTCACGAATGTTAACACAAAAAAGCTGGTAAGGCTTGTGGGTATGTGTGTGAGTACTAGTGTGCGAATGTTGGTGTAAGTGTCAGTTCGGGTGTGAAAGGTTAACATGTTTTTAAGTGTTAATCCTAATAGGATATTGGAAGGATAATTTATCATGTTAAGGAAGTTACAAATGATAGTAGCAATCTATAAGAAGGTTGTTAACTAATACAAACAAGCTGTACATTCAGAGGCATACACTCACACACACACACACACACACACACGTTTGTACATCTATAAAACTTTAGAACACTAAAAGGAACAGAAAACTGCACAGGGTGTTATTGTATTAAAAGGATTTATGTTATTTTGCAGGTAAGAAACTAATTTATTATTTAAGCCACATTCATTTAAGATATTGTTTTTGGCTTGTAAAATTAAAACAATGAACAAATTTAATGTTTAATACAATTATGTATATAAAAATGGTTAAAACAAAAGGAATGAAAAAGCAATTAATATTAATTAAAAAAATGATTTGGCGTACTTAAACAATTTTAAAACTTAATTTTTTTCAAAAATGTTGCACCATTTTAAACAAAAAAAAATTAGAAATGAGAAAAAATCGATAGAGATACAACCACTTCTCAGAGGTCTATTCCGTTCAGAAATAAAATTCAATCGGTTTTTTGGTACTTCACAAAACGAAAAACTAAAAAGTTTTTTGAATAGCATGGCTGTGTTCTAAGCGGCTTTTTCTCATTTGCTAGGTGTATAAACTTTGCTTTCGCCGCGTTGCAATAGATGGCAGTAGCGGTAACTGGTAGTCGAAATAAATAGATCGTAGGTGTCATATTTACAATAAGCTAAGGCTGCTTGCTATTCATGATGTATGATGACCCGAGTTCCAATTCCAATAGGTGCTGATGAGTGGTGCAGCGACTACGAAACAGCTACTTTTTCCCCCAGGTAAAGATTTGATTATTATTTTTCTTGTCTGCTTCAATCAAAAATCAATAGATCACAGCAAATTTGTATTGTAAAAAAATTTGTATTAAGAAAAAACTGAAGAAAGGAAAAACTTGAACTAAAAACACGATGTACAAACCAAAAATCGAATTAAAAAAATTATAAAAAGTTCAACGAAAATTCAATAAATTAATAAGCTAAGACATTTGCAAACATAACGCTATCGAAATATTATAATATCAAAAACATGTTAAGGGTATATACACTGCGCGTCATCAGGTTTCTGACTCCATTTTTAATTTCTACGCTTTTCATTTCCGACTCTTTACGTTGTCTTCTTCCTCGCTGTCTTCGGTATTTCTATATTTTTTACCATTAAGTCCATGAATTGTGTTCCCTATTTTACATTTGGTATCATAGACGACATTTCTCTCAAATAATGCGAGAGCAATAGCTTGACGATGTCCAGAGAATCTATTCCACAGTTTTTGTGATAAGGCGTCAAAGGCATAATAAGTTGCCTCAATTGATGCATAATCAGAAATCACTTTCAAAAATTAATATCAAAATTTGGAGCTTCGATTAGATTTGTGTTGTCAACTTATTTATTCTTTGTCCAGGTATATGTAAGTATATAGTATACATATAGATTTATGTAGACCACATCTAATTAAGCCCAGTTCAGACTATTATACTTTGTATTAATACTTGTCAAAAATTCAAATAATACGTGCAAGTCTGATAGTCTGAATGTAATCCGTCATACATACGAAAAATAATACGATAAAAATTTTACATCCCATACGACTTTGTTGTTTTTTGAAACTTTTCAAAACGATAATACTTTATCATATTGGATCAGGGTTGTGTTTTTTAGCAAACCGGCTAATTATAAATTGAGTGGTCGGCTATTTCGTAGCCGATGGGGTGCCGTCACTGATAGTATTTTTTGTCGTTATAAAAAAGCTCGAAATTTCGAATTTAGCTGTCATTTATAAATGTATTTTGCTCATCTATATCTAGAACATAAAATATGTTTGTGCTATTGAATTTGGATGTGTTATACATAATTATTATTTTAACAGTTGAAGAATTTCACGCTCCGGTACGTCTATCGCCTACGACGAATAACGCACCTGCCGCCGTGAAAAGTTTTATGACGGCACATCTCTCTGCTGGATAAATAAAAAAATATGAACAGCTGTTTTCTTTTCTACTCAAATTTTTTGGTTTATATCAAGTGTGATAGTGTGAATGCAAAATCTAATTTACGTTAGACTTTTTTAAAGTCGCAAGAAATGTGTTTAGACTTTTATCTCACAAAATCTAATGAAAGTATTTATACTTGTATAATAGTCTGATTGGGCCTTTAATAGTTATCCTAGGAAACAACCTCCCTCCCAGTTCCACAATACTCGAAGTCACTCTGTTATTTGAAACAGCTGTAAAAGTTTTTGTTTAATACATTTAAAAATAAAATATTTTTCATTAAAATTTGCTGGATTTCTGCAATAAATTGCTCTGTGATAATTTTGTGTGTGCAACTTTTCTGTTTGTATGTTTATGTGTCACATTTTTAATTAAAAATTGTAGTTAAAATGTAATGAAGTTTATCAAACTTTGTCAGTGATTTTTTTTTTTAATTTTCATCACTTAAATTGTTTTTCATTAAAAAAAAACCTACAAATTTTAATGTTTTAAACACACGTGTATTATCAGTGAATTAAAAAAGTATTTTAACTTTAATTAAAAAACTGAGTTCTACCACCTAACTCAACCATAATTACGTATGTTAATTTTACAGCATCACATTGATGTTGGTAAAATCTTCATCATGATGCAACCACTACTCTGGTCAAGTGTGTTGGTGTGTGTGTGTGTGTGTGTGTGTATGGATCTGTGTGTGTGCGTACTTGATGTCAATAGTTGGACTAATGTAATGACAAATACCATTAAACCAATTTCTGCTGTTGCCAACATCACATTTGATACTGCTCGGCGTGTAGTTGTGGTTGTTAACAAGCAAACAAATAAAACATACAAACACAACCTTAAGTTATAAGTTTAAGCAAAATTGCATTTGAAAGCAATAAAAAGGTTTTCTCTTGTATTTGACATTTCAAAACACAGTAAGTGACATTATTGTGTCATTACAACCAGCAAACAACTGCCCAGTATGCACGTGTATACCTACATATACAAACAAACATTTACAAACATCCCAGCTATATATGAGGTTTGCAAAGACATGTTTACCAGTAAATGTTACAAGTGTTTAGCTCTGTCAAAAACGTGTGTCTACAACTGTAATTAACTCTGATAGAATATCAGAGAGAATGACGGCAGAATAAGAAATATTGAAATTGGTTTACTAGGCATCTGACTAGTCGGCCTAATCTGATGATGGACCAACTCAACTGGGTAAATTATACAAGATTCATCAGCGCCCTCGTGTGGTTCGCAAGGCTCACACACAGGGAGCAACTTTTGCCATACGAGTAAGTTTGTAGCCATATGGGCGAATCATTTGCTGAAGAGTTTGGCCCTTCTAATCCCTTTTGTATGCAATTTCCTGGGAAGACAAGGCTTAATGAATTAGTGGGCCAAAGTCGATTAAGATCATCAGCCATTAACCAACTCACCCGTCTAACCGTCACTCCCGGCCTCATACATTACAGGTATCTGTTGCCAGGTAACAAAACCTCTAGAGTTTTTAGCCCCTAAAACTAGTGTAACATGATTACGACATGAATGCACTCCTTTGGTCATGAAATGAATGCATCTTATTAAAGGCATGTATATAAAAAAACTACAAAAATTTCAAGTTGCTTTTTAACTCCACATGGGCAACACTCGTCATTTTTTTTTTTTTTTTAACTCTGACCAGTACTCATATGTAATGCATTGTACAAGAACTAGGAAAATAGGTTGTGAGGAGGGGCAAAGAGGGAATAGTGTTTGTAACCATGTGATTTGAGCTCTCCATCGTTATAACAGACGTCTGCAGGCAACATATTCCACAGGCGAAGCGTACGGTTGAAAAACAAATTCTCTCTGTAATGCGCTGTATGATTCCGCGGGCAACCGACCACAAATGGATGAGTTCTGGAAGATGAACGCGTGCTACGTAAAAATGTGCGAGTTTCGGGAACAAGATCCCTAATCTTGTAAAAGCAAAATTCATTTAAGTAACGATAGAACGCACCGCACACTGCGTCGATGCTCCAGGGAGTCAATACAGATGGATACCCTACTATCACTATCATGAGCTTCTTCGCCCTCTCCTGCACACCGTCGAGTAACCCCAAAATAGACTTTGAGGCAACGCCCCAAACATGAGAGTTGTATTCCATTTTCAGGCAGATATACATAGGTGGTATAAATAGTAAGCAGGTCGGTTAGAGTCAAGTACATCGTACACCGTTTCAAAAACCTAAGGCACTTGAATGCTTCTTTAGAGACATAAAAAATGTGCTCAGTCCAGCGAACATCACACTGTATCTTCATTCCAAGAACATCAAGAGCATCCGATTTCTCAATATTTATGCCATCCATGAGTACAGATGAAGCAGCACTTGCAGTCGTTTATTTGTGTGTTAGTACGCAGCACTGGGGGTTATGAGCGTTAAAGGCTACAGGGTCGCCACGACCCTGACCCCAATTGGAGTTTAATAGAAGATCACTATTCAGTGATCCGTTCATATTTAGCCTCTCGGCAGCCATCTCGGATAGGCTGGGCCTATAATTAAAAGAGTACGAGTGGCAAATGCTGCTGTCATCCGGGAAAGAGTGGATAGGGTTGGGAGTTTGATAGAGAAGGTCGTTGAGGAAAATAAGAAATAGGGTAGGAGAAAGAAAAAACCCCTGAGTTAATCTTGAACTCGTTTGATGAGACCCTATCTATAACAACTCGTATAGTGCGGCCTCTGAAGAAGCTCGATATAAACTGAGAAAAGTCATCACCGACACCAAAAGCTGTAAGTTTTGCTAGTAGTGCAGCATTCCACACTCTGTCAAACGCTTTGGAAATATCCACCTTACTTTCATCGAAATGATGGATTGAGTCGCACCAATTCTCTGAGAGATACGACATAAGATCGCCAGTAGAACGACCCTTGTGAAATCCATATTGACGGTAATAAAGTAATTTATGCGACTCTAGATACCGCAAAGCAATTTGCAATTGGGTTGTAAGTTTCTGGCTTATTAGCCTCGCCCTTTTTGGGACTTGGCGTTACATTAGCAACCTTCCAGCACGAGGGGAACTCACCAACATGGTAAAATATGCTGAAGAGGTATGACACTTTTTTGTGTTGCCGTTGACCGTTATTGTGACAGCGCGCCTATTCAGTACTGTCACGTAAATATACACTTGAACTGTGCCGCATATGTACATATGTATGCACTTACTATAAATAAACTAGTTATGCATTTGAACAATATAGCATATAAGTGTATGTATATATGTGCTGTCTGATCATCTTACCCTTAGCCGTAGGAACCAAATTGGTTTCCCAAATATTAATTTTAATATTATATAATAAGTCGTGTAGAAATTCTCATAAGCAGTATATAAGCAGACATAATTTTAGTTTTAAGACAATCGTAAATATACACTGATTCGAGCAACTTCACGTTGCTCATTAGCAGTTTTGATAAAACTAAATAAAAAGTATTTTAAATTTAACCACAAAAATTATTGTGTTTTACCGGCATTGCACCTTAATTATCAGGAAAACTAATTCGCCTTCCTGCGATTTTAGATTAAAATCACAGCCAGACCGTTTCAGTCAAGATAGGCATCTCAACCATGATCAGCGCCTAGACGGCCTGCAAGCAGAAATAAAAAATGTAAGCTACACAAATTTCCAGAAAACTTTTTTTTAGAAAAATATTAAATAAAAATCTTTTCGGTGTCTCAGAAAACCAGCAAAAAAAGAAACATCTTATGATCTGACAACATTAGCGATAAAATTAGTTTTAAGTCTGCACTTGCCTTAATTCTCTCTGCGATTGAATTTGACATTCTCATCTTAGATATCGCAGGCATGGCTGCCAGATTTTACGATTTTTGTCTTAAAAAGGAGGATTTTTGGTTTAAAGTGCAAAATAAACTACACAAACTGCTTAGCAATTTTATGTTTGTACAAACATTTTGCGTTGTGTATATAAGTATTTGCATGTTTGCACGAAAAGCAGAAATTTTTGATTTTCGCTCAATCATGTTGATGTTTGTCAAACCGATTGTGTTATTTAGTGCTAAATTTTGTAATTTCAGTGAAAACATTACAGAGTGAAGTAGTGGAGGAAGAAGCACACAAAATACACCAATATAAATAAAATTCATCTTCTTAGAAGCTATAGAATTGTAAAAATATATGGCTTCTATGTGGAAAGACTAAAAGCCACAGGGTCTCAAGAACTAGTGGCTAGAACATTTTTGCAGATAAGTTAAAAGAGAAATATCTTGAGGCCAGCAAAGAAATTAATATAAAAGCAATTTATATTTTGCGGTCCTCATCTGGCCGTCTATTGTCATTGAGATCAAAAATAAATTAATTTGTGTTTGCATGAATCATGTTTGTGCCGTTTGAGTGCAAACGCAAAGTGTGTGTTTGCCAAACGGTTTATTCTTTTCTTTTTTATCTTGGAGCAGTACTCAGGGCTACAGAGGACGAAAGAGGGAGTAGTTTTTGTGGACGTTTGACTTGAACCTATTAGTAACAACGCGGAAGGACCAAACTAACGTTATCAAAGCATTTGAGAAGCTGGAATTAAATTAGTGTATAACTGATCAGTGCCCAGTGTATGTACATATGTTCACACATATTACGTACTTACATATCTTCAACACTGTCCAGACTAACAAAAATTTTAAAAGTGTAAAAAATTTGTGGCAAAAATATATACGGCCTTATGCGTAATCAAAATCCTTATGCTAACTAACTAGCTGCTAAGTTTTTTTGTATGTAAATTCCCATAAGGGAAAGATAGCAACTAGTTAGTTAGTACAAAGTTTTTTTTATTATACATAAGGCCGATAATAATTTTTTAAGGGGTTTGTGGAAAAAGCTGTTTCATTAAGTTTACGACAAAAGTTTCGAAGAATTTTTTTCTGATAATTTATTTTTTTAAACTATGCAATACTTTGTTCAATTTAGTAAATCACCGACAAAGATATTCTTAATCAACAAAATATGTATATTTTTAAGTAAAACCTTTTAAAAGATATGAGCAAGAAAATTTTTTTAAATTTGTACTTAACAGAAATGTAAGAAAAAAAAAGAATAATTTACACATCCCTAAACACACTTGTCAACATTAAATCCAACTTAAAAATGTACTTTTCTTTGTGGTCTTGCAGAAAAAGATTTCTGTTCATTTTAAATTCCTGCTTGTGCATGTTTATGAGTGTTTGTACATGTGTTTGCTACATTGATAGTAATTCTTGTCTCTTGCCTCAATAATGGAAAGTATAGTCAACCTTCCAGACAATACTGACTCTACTGGCTCTACTGCCCGATAAGAGATTTGATGTAATTTGTCAGTCACAGTCTCAGAGGTGGTCGCTGAGATCTTTACAGATGAATCCAAGTCGGAGTCGGGAGTTGGTGGAGGTATCTTAGTCCCCCACTAACCGAGGAGGATTAGTTTTGGGCTGCAAAATGAGTGTAGCGTAACGCAGACGGAAATCGCAGCTACAATGAGGAAACTTAACTGGTTGAAATAGTACAAGGTATACGTGGAAGATATCCGAATTTGTACTGATAGTAAGGCTGTACTGAATGCACTAGCCGTGGTCTATACGACGTCCATGTTGGTGTCCACCTCTTTCTGCTGCACCATTAGGCAGAAGAGTAAGAATGTGGTAGTACTATTTTATCTGATGCTCGAGTTGGTTCTGAAGTCGACCAAATGATTTGTAGATCTGCTCACACTCAGGCATGTAGACCTACTCACACTTAAACAACACAACGGGACCAAATTTAAGTCAAGTAGGCTGGCTTTTCAATGGCGGACAGTCTGTTAAACCTAACCTAACCTAATACACTGTGTTAGTCTGCAGTGTTCTTTTAGTAACGTTGACGTTTATTAGGAATCTGAGTTTTTTATTTCTTTTATTAATGCTGACAAATTTATCTTAATTGCTAGACTCCTATTTTATAATATAAAATCCCCAAAATTCCTATACTTCTTTTTATAAGATTTTATAATAAATTTTCACGTTTAGTAAAATCTTGTATATCATACGGATTCTAATTTATTTTCTTATACATATATATTTTTTATTTTCCTGCTCAAATAAATTGTTTTCAATTTATTTTACAAATTGCTCAAACTGCATTCTTTTTTGATTTTACTTGCTATCTAAATAGTTCGATTCAAAACTGCTCTGTAAATTAAATTTCATTTTCAATTTCAAGCCGCTTTCTACTGGGTCGCCCCATATACAAACTCACTTGTTTATTTATCTCTGTCTAACATGCAGTGAAAAGGGGTTTCGGGCCAAAAATGTCAACATTTTTATCCTTTAAAATATTATGGCGCCATTTATGTATGTTTTGACGACTAGACTAAACATTTTGTATTTTGGTGCAGTTTGGCGCAAACTAAATTCTATTTTATTTGAAAAAGTGCACAAAGTTTATATTTGCCAAGAAGTTTATGGTTTAAATTTTAACACGCTAACACATAATTATTTCGCTAACAAAATGATATGTATCCTTTTCTTTTTTTTTCTGAATATGTTTGTAAAACATTTTTTGTTAGCTATAATTAAAATAGAAAAATTTTAAACGTTAAACTCGTTTTTCCTTTCAATATTTTACTTGGTTGCAAATAATAAATATCAAGAAAAAAAGTAGACTACAAGCAATTATTTTTTCTAGAAACGCCAAACTGTCTACTGCGTTTTTGGCAAAGTTTCAATTACTTTTGTACGAAATGTTTGATTTCAAACGAGGGCAGCTTTGACAGAAAATTGATTAGAAAAACAATGATGAAGAGTTGTTATTTAAAAGACATAATTAAAGATATACATTATTGATGACTGTTAGAGGTTCATAGCAATGAGTTGGCAGCACTGTTTTATTTGACATCCGATTTAACAGCTGATGTTGCATATTGTTTAGTTTGGTTATAGATAGACTTATACCAGTGCAACGGGCATAGGGGTATAATGATAAAAATATGTCCTGACAGTCAATCGCTCCCCAAAGCCCTAAGCAGTTGTGTTTTTACATCCAAGCTAGTAACAACAGGCTAAACAAACTGGCGAGACAGAGCCCGATTACTCTGGTTTTAGTAAGGACAACACAATCTTCCAAGCGAATGTACTTTTCGGTAGGGAACACAACAGTTTAATGATGAAAATAATCTCTGACAGCCCTCAGGCTAAACGAATTGACGAGACAGAACCCACTCTTCCAAGCATATGTACTTTCCGATAGGGAACACAGCCAACCGGTCGCAAACACCTAAGCAGTTTTGTTTTTACGTCCAAGCTAGTACTGGAATGTCACAACAGGCTAAATGAAATGGCAAGCCAGAACCCGATTACACTGGTGTTAGTAAAGACAACACAATCTTCCAAGCGAATATACTTTTGGATACACAACATAAGGGTGTAATGATAAAAATACGCTCTGACAACCAACCAGTCCACAAAGCCCCAAGTAGCTGTGTTTTTACGTCGAAGCTAGAACTGGAATATAACAACAGGCTAAAAAAATTGGCGAAACAGAACCCGATTATTCTGGTCTTATAAGGACTACATAACCTTCTAATCGGATATACGCTCCGATAGGGAACACAAGGGTGTAATGATAAAGATACTCTCTGACAGTCAATCGGTCCCCAAAGCACTAAACAGTTGTGTTTTTACGTCCAAGCTAGTACTGAAATCTCATAGCAGACTAATTGAACTGGTGAGACAGAACCCAACTACTTTGGTCTTAGTAAGGACAACACAGTCTTCCAAGCGGATATAATTTCCGATAGGGAACACAAAGGTGTAATAACAGTCAATCAGTCCCTGAAGCCTTAGGTAGTTGTATTTTTAACTCCAAGCTAGTACTGGAGTGTCACAACAGGCTAATTGAACTAGGGATCCAAACCCCGATTACCCTGGCCTAGCTGCCAGGACATAAGGGGCATTGCAGCAATGAGATATTAGGCATGTGTGCTAAAATTCGAGCAGAGGGGACTTTTATTGAAACAACTCCAACATTTGGCTTCAACAGGAGTCTCCTTAAGAGGAAGGTGAAGAAACTAGTTCATCACGGAGAAATATTGAACCGAGAAAAACGGTTTGGAACATTCTAAGGAATTTCTATGCTTTGCCCTAAAACTGGACAGGAAAAGCCTAAGAACACTGGCAGGTGCCTCACGCGTCTGTACCAGTCAAGAAGTCAAGTGAACACTAGCTCATCTACTGTGGTGCGTTGGGACACAGGATATACAGGCTACTACAAGCTCATACGTTGAGTAAAGAGGTTAGTCCAATTTTTTTAATGTACTCAACTCGTGGCGTGGTTAGGGAAAGTACAATAGATCAGCAATAATCTTATATAACCAGAGCAAAGTTTAGCAATTGCTAAAATTTTTTTATCGTAACAATACTTCAGTTTGTCAATTGATTTAACCCCATTTTTCGTTTAATGGGTACTTAAACAAGCACAATTGTCGCTTTTAAAGTCATATAAAATTTATCATAGCTATGATGTGATCTAACATTAATACAATGACAAGTGTCTTCATTTTTGATGACAACTATTGCATCAGTTTCTTTAATTACGAGTGCCAGTAGTGGCAGCCAATTTAATAAAAAAAAAAATATCATCAATGCAATGACACACAATCATCGAATAAGTTTCAAATTAGGATTTAATTTGATATCAATGAGTTATCAATCTAATGACATATTAACATCAGGGAAACATCTCGTTAGAATTCATTTGAAAATAAAATGTCATTCGTGCAATGACAGCAACGCAACAGAGGAATATCTATCCGTAGCAACCCTCGTACTTTAATTTCATTGACGTATTCATTTTTCTTTCGCTGATATAAAAAAGTTTTTTGTTCCTTTACAGTTCCCTCAAAATCATCAAATTATGTGTAAAAAATTGTATGGCAACTCCCAGCTGTGGAAAAAATTTCCTACTATTTTAAAACACTTAAAAGTTGTCGGCGCCATCAAGTGGGACATTTTCATTTTTTTTTTTTTACCTTTTCATAAGTTATCCTTTATATTTTTCTGACACTTTTGCAATTTTATAAATTGTTTTCTTTGTTCCTTTATTTTTTGGGCACAAGTTTTACTTTCATTTCAAAAGCCATGAACTCTATGACAACAATATAAATTGTTGTGTTGGCAATTGTTCAAGAAAAGTCATGATTTAAGTCAAAATATAAATTAATAAATAAATAAATAAAAACCATGCCAAAAGCAAAACATAAAAAACAACAAAGTGAGAGTTAAAATTAAAAAATATATATATATGTATGTTGTATGAAATATCATAAAGGCAAAGTTGAAAAGCTTTATGATTTTCACAATGAAAAATATTAAATTTTGTAATATTTAGTTACAAAAACATGATAAAAAATCCCTTTAATATATTTTGTATTTCATAAACCTAAAAAGGTATGTAAAAAATACCCAATAGTTCCTTTGTTCCTATAAGAAATGTTGTAGAAACGGGAATATAGAATAGTCTATTCTTAAACAGTGTTCAAAAGTACAAAATAACATTTTTTCGTTAATTCCTAAAAAAATTTTCAAATTCCCCAAAATATCCAAAACATTTCATTGCATATTCTTAAGTAAATCTAAGCCTAAATAGTAAAACAAACAAAATTGTTGTTTAAAAAGTCCACAGAAATACGTTTCTTTAACATCTCAAGAAATAACAAAATTCGCTTTAATACCTAAAATAATTTCGTGGACTGTTCTTAAGTAAAAGTTTTTTGTTTAATTCCTAAACAACTTATAAAGTTCCCCTTAATACCCAAATCAGTTTATAGCCTACTTTCAAGTTAATCCAATTCAAAATAATATTAAAATATATAAATGTTAGTCCCAAACTACCGCTTTTGTCTTTAATTCCTTAACAAATTTCGAAGGTCCCCATAATACACAAAACAGTTTTATTGTCTTAAGCAAAATTTGTTTACTTAAATTCCAAAAATATTTCCTCTCAATACACAAAACAGTTTTATTAACTGTTTTTAAATAAATACAAATCAAAATTACAAGAAACAAAATAATAATATCCAAAAGTCCAAGGGGACGTTTTTTCTTGAATACCCGAATAAATTATAAAATTCCCCATAATACGCAAAACAGCTTTATAGATTTAGTAAACCAAAGCCAAGTTAGAGTTGTTATTTCCAAAACTCTTAAGAAACACTTTCTGTTTAACTGCTAAAGAAATTTAAAAATTCCCCGTAATATCCAAAACAAGTTTACTTAGTCTTAAGCAAATCTAAACCAAAATAGTAAAACAGATAAAACTATATTTTCCAAAAGTCCAAAGGAACATTTTTTCATGAATTACTAAACTAATTAAGAAATAATACACAAAACAGTTTCATTAGCTATTCTTAAATATAATTTTTTTTTTTAATTCCTAAATATTTACCAAATTCTTCTTAATCCTAATGATTTATGAAATTAGGCCTATTTTTAAATAGATTCAAATCAAAATAATAAAAAATAAAATTTCATTTTCAAAAATCCAAAGGAACATGTTTTCTTTAATCTCTAAACAAATTACAAAATTTCCCATGATACTCAAAACAATTATATCACAACTGAAAATTTTCTAAAACTGACTTTTTTCCATAAAAGTCAGTTTTTATGTTTTCACAAACATAATATAAAATTGGAAAAAGTCAGAATATTCTTCAATATTGAATTCTTTCCTAATGGAACAATGTTTTCTTTCAATATTACAATCATTTTTACATAAACAAGTTTTTGTCTCTCCTGAAAATTTTAGTACTTTGTGCTGTGACCCTTTTGCATTTAGGGTGCGATATTACATATTTTTATATAAGTCAAATCAAAATAATAAAATTGTTATTTCCAAAAGTCCAAAGGAACGTTCTATTTCAATTCCTAAAATAATTACAAAGTTCCTCTTAATACCCAGTGTATTTATTGCCTATTCTGAAGTAAATCTGAACCAAAGTAATAAAATATTTAAAAATTTTATTTTAATTTAGAAACGTTTTTTCTTTAATTCCTAAACAAATTAAAAAAATTCCTCATAATATCCAAAACAGTTTAATCAACTATATTTAAATAAACATTTCTCCTTTAATTCCGAAATCAATTTCAAAATTCCCCATAATACCCAAATAGTTTTGCTGCCTATTCTTGAATAAATTCAAGCCAAAATAATAAAACATATAAAATTGTTATTTTATATTTTTTGAAAATTAAAAATATATTGTTAAAATTTCACAAATTTCCAAATTCTCCACAATCCCGGAATAAGGCAATATTCTAAAGAAACTCTAAATCAGGGGTGCCCAAAAGTTCTATATGGAAGAACAAACACCAATTCATTTAAAGAAAAACTAATTTCATTTAATATTTTTTGTTGTAACAAGCGTATCATATGTTAAACAAAAACAAACTCTACACTGATGATCGCTGTCGTCAATGTTTACCAGCAAAGCATGCGAAAATGTTTTTGCTTTGCACTTGTGTGTGTACACAAACTTTTGTATATTAATGCTCATAGCCTATTGTTAAGTACTTTTACAAAAACAAATTGGCACCAAGCGCATAGGGCTTGGGCAGTTCTGCTTTATTGATTTAAAGTTTATCTCATAAATAAAAAAGGGCTGTTAAAATTTAACTACATTTGAAAATTCCTCATAAATCTCAAACCTCTTTCTTCCCAATTCTTAAAAAAACGAAACTAAAATAAATAAAATAACTGCAAAAACTCTTTTATCACTTTTAAAAACAACAAACGAGACTAAAAATTAGGGAAATAAGAACTGAACACGTTTTGTGATTATTCAAAAAACGAAAATCTAAAAATTTCTTCGGAATGAAATCATTTCTATTATTGTACTAGTATTGTACTAGTTTCATTCTTGAAATTAAAAATGTTTTCATTCCGAAAGGGTTTTTCATTTTCTGACCATATGAATGGTTTCCGAATGGAATCGAATTCTATGACATGGCTGATGAATCCATGAAATTCCCAAAACAAAAATATTAACACAATTTTTATGAAATATCTGTTTCTTTTAAAGTTTAAATTATATTTTTTTGCGAATTCCCAACAACTTTTAAAAAAAATCTCCAAACAGTAAATTTTAAAAGCAGACTTGTTTTTTAAGGTTTTTTTTTTTTGTAGAGGGGACCAATATAATATCTGTGTTTTATCATAGCAACTTAAGTCAAATTTAAAAAATGGTATCCAATATGTTAATTTATTATATATAAAATTTTTATTTGTGAAAATATTTTTACGTATTATTTTCATTTACGTATTTTTTTTCATTTGTTCTTAAAGATAGTTTTTCATAGAAATTGCTCTTAAAACTTCCTTTTAGTCTAATTTCGACTTAAGATATTATGATATAATGACACAGATATATACGTGTGTCGGCTTTTTAGAAGAATGGGGATTTTATTTTAGAGGCGGTTAAAGTTTTCTAGCTGTGGCCTGTTCTTGAGGCATTTCAGTATACGAAATATGATCGAAATGGAAACGAATTCTGTGACATCCTTTAAATTCCCAAAACAAAAATATTAAGATAATTTTTATGAAACTGAAGTTAACTTTTAAAGTTTAATATAATACTTTTTTGCAAACTCCCAACAACTTTAGAAAAAATCTCCAAAATACAAATTTTAGGGCCATATCCAAAAAAAATCTTACTTGAGTTTTAACGCATCGTTAGTTACCAAACACATTAGCTCTACCATACATTTGTTAAAAAAGATTATGCAAAAACAGTACGTTAACTATTATATGTAGCAAGGAATTTAATTGTTTTATTCTGGCAGTGCCGTTATGTTCAGTTGTATCAAAACAGCTTTATACAGGTAGTGGCAGAATTACAATAAATACAACACCAACAAAATACATGTTGATGTTTGTTGGTGTTGTATTTATTGTAATTCTGCCACTACCTGTATAAAGCTGCCTTGAGTTGTAATTTTTTGAATAGCGATGAATGAAAACTAATATTCGAAAACTGAAAAACAAATTTAGAAAATTAAAAATTATTATTATTACATAAAATAATCAACTTTTGATAAACATTTCGTAGGTTTATCTTTTATATAAATAAAGAATATATAATATGTAGTATATTAATTAAAATGAGAAAAATTATTGATTGAATATGCAGCACTAATATATTTCTTGTTTTTATTATTATTTCAAAATTAATATTTTCAGTCCATATGCAATGAAGTATGTTCATTTCTTTATTTAATAAGCATAAAACATTAATTGTATTAAAAATTTTCACTAAGTTGTACCTTTTACGAGAAATCAAAATAAAGAAGTCAAATGTCATTTTAACGTACAGTTAAAGTGTAACCAATTCAACTTTAAAAAAAAGAAATTTTTCTTAACAATTGCTTACCAAGCTTTGTTAAGTTTTTTTGGATACGGCCGTTAGTTTTTTTTAAGCTTCGAGCTAGTATTTTTTTAATCCATAATATATTCAGCGTGCACTTACAACAACGAAATTCTGTCGTTCTGACGTGTATATATCGGGTGGTTAAATTTCAAGGGCCGATGTTGAATGTGAACCACACATAAACGCCAAGTTTTTTTCGGAATTTTATTTGACATTTCTCTATTTCAGACTTATTCAATTTGAACCATGGAGAGATAGACAATCCAGCAACGTGTTAAAGTTATCCAGACTTATTATGAAAATGGGCGTTCAAATCAAAATGCATATCGTGCACTTCGTGATTTTTTTGGTCAATTTGATCGTTCAAATGTGCGTACAATTGCAAAAATCGTGGAAAAATTCGAGCAAACCGGGTCTGTAAAAGATGTGAGAACACCAGTGCATGCTCGTACAGCTCGTACTGCAGAAAATATTGCTGCTGTTCGCGATAGTGAGGCTGAAGAGCCGTCCACCTCAACAATTGCATCTCTCACGCTCGTCGTTGATGAACATTATGCATAAAGACTTGCATTTACACGCTTACAAGGTGCAATTGGCTCAAGAACTAAAGCCTCTTGACTATTCCAAACGTCGTGAATGGGCAGAATGGTGGCAAGAAATGGCAACAGTGGATGATCAATTTTCGAAGAAAACCATCTTCAGTGATGAGGCACATTTCACCTCAGTGGATTCGTCAATAAACAGAATTGCCGTATTTGGGCGATTGAGAATCCAAGAGTGACTGTCGAAAAACCAATGCACCCACAAAGAGTGACTGTTTGGTGCGATTTATGTGCTGGCGGCATCATCGGGCCGTATTTTTTCCAAAATGAGGCCGGTCAGGCAGTTACTGTGAATGGTGTTCGCTATCGTGAGATGATAACGAACTTTTTATGGCCCAAATTGGAAGATATGGATGTAGACGATATGTGGTTTCAGCAGGACGGTGCCACTTGCCACACAGCTAACGAAACAATTGCTTTTTTGCGCAACAAATTCAATGGCCGTGTTATCTCACGTAATGGCGATGTCAATTGGCCGCCAAGATCATGTGATTTGACACCGTTGGACTTTTTTCTTTGGGGTTATTTGAAAGAAAAGGTGTACGTCGACAAATCAGCAATAATTCAACAGCTAAAGGATGAGATAATTCGGCACATTAACGGCATAGAACCTCCATTATGCCTCAGGGTCATCGAAAATTTGGACCATCGGATGGAGGTGTGCCGCCGTGGTCGCGGCGCCCATTTGGCCGATATTTTGTTTCATACATAATTGAATAATACCAATATATCATAATAAAATAAAATTACAATAATTTCCTAAATAGTTTGCGTTTTATTCAAAATCAACATCGGCCCTTGAAATTTAACCACCATTTACATACGCCAGCTTTTCAGAAGGATGGCAATTTTGTTTTAGAGGCTGTTAAAGTTTCCTAGCTGGGGACCGTTCTTGAAGCATATCAGTATATGAAAGGTATATAAAGTATGTTTTCTTTACATCTTAGGTGTAAGGTGTGTTCTGGAACTTTGCATGGATTGTGATAGCAAATATTTTTGTATATTATATTAACCTTCTAACTCTCTCTAATAACAGCCTTTTTGGCTTTATTGTAACAATTAAAAAAAAACACCCTGAAAAAAGAGAAGGGTGGAGATGAAATGCTCTACAAAAATGTCACTAAATGCCACTAAATATATATGTATGACAGAACACACCAGAAGCATATGAGGTTCAAAATTACCTATTAGTTCAGTTATTATACACATATTTACGTCATCCCATCTCTGAGGGGAAGGTATAATATTCAAATACCGAATACTTTTGTATCTACATCACATTACATTTAGAGATGTATGATAAAATTGTTGTGGAATAAGAATAAAGTTTCTTTTTTAATTCCCAAAAATGTTTAAAGGTAGTTTCCCAAAAAATCTCAAAAATCCTTAAACCTAAAAATATTTATTTTTCTTAAAAACTAATAAACTTATCTTTAATTAACTTATATTGAAGCAAAATGATTAGTATCTATATTTAATTCTTCGTTTTTATTATAAAATAATTTTGTTCTACTTAAAACGATCAGTATCGACGAAGTTGCAATACACCTTTAAATATTACTAATACTGAAAAGCAAACACTTCAAAACTGCAGTAAGAGCTTAAAAATTAAAATACCTTTTTTATTTCTTGTATCTCTTACAGGCTGTTTTTATCTTATCGATAAATTGAATGGCATTGAATGGCAATTGTTGCAAAACAATCAAATATTTACAGAAATTATTGCTTTGCAATAGTAAATTGTTTAAAGCAAACTTTGCTTAGATAAGCGTGCGATTTTAATCAAGGCCAAATTAATTTTTTAGTCTTCTTGTGTATACTGATTTGCTATAAAAGCAATTCAGAGATTTCAAACCTCTTCTGGTGAAATAGCAAATGTTGCTAGGACTTATAATTTATCCACCCGTATTCAACTATTCTTTTCTGCATTTACTACACATATGTATTATAAATCAATTTGATAAATAGTCTGGTGTTTAAATATAATTGTCAAGAATGGTTCTCATTTTTCTTTTTTGTTTTGTTTCAAGAAATTTGTGCCAAAACGAAAACAAAATGTCGCCCAGGAGTAATTTTCTTTCTGATTTATATTTCATTACACACTTGAGTAAAAGGAAGGAAACTGTAATGACATCCAGCCAACATTTGCAATCGTAAGAGAGCATTTCCTTTAAATAATTGTATATGTGTATTGTTATAGCTTACTACTACACTAATGAAAATACAATTGCAGCCACAACAGCAAACGACAATATTGTTCGGCTACTGATTTTAACACCGAGACGGTAACAATTACCTCTGGCTGCAATTTTAAGTATATTTAAATCTTGCTGTAAATCACATAATTTAATAGTCACCTTCGCTGTTCGCTTCCCCGGAAATCCTTGATACTTTTCTGCCAACAATGCGTGTTTCTTGCGTTCACGCACTTGTTAACATTTTTTTTTGCTCTCAAATCATACAATCCATTTCTTGTTTTCTTTCCATGTTTTTTTTTTTTTTTTTTTGTTCTACTTTATGTAGACAGCAACTAACGCCCACTGTAGAGAAGTAATTAAAGGCAAAACCAAAAAGAAAAAAACTCAAATGTCAGCAACAGAAACGGGTCAATTTAAACTTTACTGAAAATTGTTTAAACAATTTTGTAAAATTTGAAATTTTCTCCAAAAAAGACTTACATAATTTATTTGCAATCAAAGAAGACAAATAAACCTCGTGCCATATGTTGTAAAGGGTGTTTTTTATATAGGTATACTTTGAAATGGTATAAAACAAATATGAAGTTTTTAAATTGACATGAAATTTACGTTTTTGGAAAGATAATCTCATAACCGTATAATTAAATATGACTTCTGGCATATTAATGCCTCGGCTGGCTTGGACGTGGTCTAATCTGGAGGTCTGATTTTCGATTACTCTTTCCAAAATGTGAGGCCGTATATCGGTAATAACGCAGCAAATGTTATCCTCCAAGTGATCAGTCGTTACGGGTTTATCGGTGCAGACTATGAAAAGCCAGTAATGGTCACCATTAACTGTAACGGTCTCACTTCCCTCGTGGAACAAGTTTTGCCTTGATGTTAACTAAACCAGGGTACTCCACTTTCTGGGCCATAGAGGAGTAAGAGTTATTCTTTGGTTGTAGCAAATAAAACTCCAAGAAGCCACATGACTTTTATTGTGCTGCACTTGCGAACTCTCCAGCTAGGGTTAACTCGCGCGGCGATCAGCAAAGCCCCCGAGAGGTGCTGCATGCAGATCATCTCGACGCTGATTATGGTTAGGTAACGTTCTCGCTGTGGTTTCAACCTAAAATTGCAAGAAGGGGATTACTACGAGGGCGGATTGATATTGTAGCTGCCTAGAACTAGATGGCTGCAAAAACGCAATTTTTTGCAACTGATACCTGTTATATAAGGCACCAGAAGTGATGGTTGGATGGGCATCGGCCTGCCAACTCATTAAGCCTTGTTTTCTATTTACTTCTGACAAATTGCATACAAGAGAGTTTAGAAGGTCCGTACTATCCATATGGCTGCAAACTTATGGCAGACGTTGCAACCTGTGCACACAGGGGCACTGCTAAGTCATATTTAAGCTTTGATTTTTTCGATCGACCACAGCATGTCAGATCCACAACCACAACATGTATAGATCCAATATGCTGGCTTGATGAACTCCTATTCCGATCATCTGAGCGGTGCTTATGAAATCACTTTGTCTGGTGACGATTTTGCGACCATGTAAGTAGATTTCCAAGAACAAGAGGGTGTAATCTTAACTTATTTTTATTAAAGTATCCTGCTATACTTTTCAAACGTCAATGAATATTTCGTGTGTTAGTTTTATGATGCTTGTATACTTGAATATATCATTGGGCAGCACTTATTTATCCAGGACAACGGCCATACTTGATGCTACCTCTGTTTATGGCACAGCTATTTAATTATATATAGCACTGCAGTGTTACAATGTTTACAAACGCAACAAATATTCCCATTGTTTCTGTTTGTGGTCACTGTTAATATAAACTGTAACAGTTTTTTCAATTACAGCTTAATAACTGATGTCAATTGTCCTCAATCCACTCCGTCCTATTTATGGGATCTAGAGTGTCAGCTTGTGAAGTTGAAGAAACCTATATTGAGCAACTATTCTCCTTTGGAATTTTGTTTATATTTGGTTTGTTAAAATATTTTATAGAATTCATGACATTTACATACATACATACATACATATATATGTAGTTACATTAACATCAATATTTTTATCACAAATTTTCCCACCTCCATTACAAGAAAAATTCCGAAGGTCCATTCTTAGTAGTCGTGCCAATTTATGTGCTTAGACTTTTAACTTCTTTATGTGTAAATATTTACATATGCACGTGCTGATATTTGAAACCTCAGAAGCGAATAAAAACCTCACCCGCAAGTAATCATGATTTAATACGACTCAAAAAGCTGTTTCGACTGGCTGTCCGACTCCTCTTTCATATTCATCCTTTTAGTTTGTTATTAATAAAGAGATACGTACTTACATACATACATATTGCTGTTCCAATTTCGTAAGCATATTTACAAACTCAATTTCTTTACACACTCACGCGTCAAAATATGCGAGTATTACAAGTACACATGTATGATGTATGTACACAATGTTTATGAGGTTGACGTTGTATTTCATATATTATATAAAAAAAACCAGAGCAAGATTAACACCAACAAACACGGCACAGTGTGATGGTGCAAAATTTATTTTTTTTTTTTTTTCAAATCAGAGTAATGCATTAAACACATTGAAGCCAGCGGACTACCGACTTCAATAATATAAAATACATGTATTTAAATTAGAACACACCAAGCCGACGTGACAGCATATTGTGGTTTATGCTGATTATTTTACCCCAGTCGAATTATCTACTGTCTATTTTCGTTGACTGCAAAATAAGAACCAGCGTAGCTACTACGTAACGATATGTAAAACATATCGTTACATGGGTTAGGTTAGGTTAGGTTAGGTTAGGTTATATATAGGTGTTGCTTGAAAGAGGGGTGCAGAATAACAGGAAAAATAGCTGAAATTAAATATTTCTTTTTTTATACTTTACAACAAATAGTCAATAATATATGATCAAGAGTGAGTATACGTTGATGTATAAACTAAATGTATGTGCAGTCTTATTTCTCTGATGTCTGTCATTAAATCTATGTAAAGTGCGACGTATTCTACTATCACTAACTGCTTTATTAGACTCTGTAGTGATGTCCTCGGCAATTTGTACCGCATTGGAACGTGGTTTATTTTTAACTATGGTAGCAATCCTTTTTCCTTCTCTTTCAGTTAAGAAAGTAGTGTTAAGTAGTGTTTTGTCTTTTGCTCCGTGCACACGTGTTTTTCATTGTCGTCCGTGTTTTCTATACTTACACATACATATGTTTATTATTAATTTGTAATAAGCGAAATTTTACCGTAATAGGTAGAGTTTTGCATCATGTGTGCACGTGTTTTTTTATTATATTATTCTTTTACTGTCATTTGCTTTTTTCTCTATTTGTTATTATTCAATTTTGTTTTCTGTTCCTCCTATGTATTTTATTATCCTACGGTGTTGAATTAATTTTGTTGATCTGAGCAGTGCCGACGGTGTGTACACTAGGCACTGATCAGTTTTAACTAATTTAATTTCAACATTTTAAATGCTGTGATAATGTTTGTTTTGGTCGTTCCGTATGTTAAGTTAACAAACATTACTCACCCTTTCCTCCTTCTCATACTCTATTTTTCTAGTTCCAGTACAATGCACTGCATATGTAGGGGCTATCCCGTGAGTACTGGTCCAAGATAAAAAAAAGAGCTTTGGACGTTCTCTCCGCTTAAAATAGTCTATTTTCTTAATTTTTCCACGATGTTTTTTAAGAGGTGTAGTGTTTCCTAAAATTTTACTATTTTTTCGAAATGATTTACGTTTTTCTCTTGGCTCTATAATAATTTTTCTTGTTTCTATTGAAATTTCCGTTCTGGTCTTTATTCACGGCTTTTATAAAACTTTACTGCCACTTACACAATGGATATTGGTAATCATTTAACTAAAACAATTATTTTTTGTCTTTTTCAATAAAATTCATCATAAAAGTAGCTGTAAATCCGCCGGTCTTAGCGAAAAAATTAAATAAGAAAGAAACTGTTTACTCACTTATGAAGCGTAATTTGGTTAAAAGTTATTATAAAAAATGTTTGGTCCTTTTTTTGTGTATATTTTTTGAAACTGGTTAAGTAAGCATCACTTACTCTTATAAATGTAGTTACTAAGATTATTCCAGCACTAATACTAGCAATGTAATAAAACGAAGTATAAAACTATCACAGATGTTGCCTTACTTTTGGTGCTCATAGTATGTTTGAAGATATGTTTGTTGTATATTTTTCTTTAATAAATATAAATGTATAAATATTATAGCTTTCAAGCGAATAATAAACTCAATTGTTTGAATAATTAAACAATTTGTACTTCTAACTTAGTTTTTCATTTTTACACGCACATAAACAAAAAACATTTGAGAACCGCACACTGTGCAGCGTTTGAATGCGATTAAATGTGTAGAAAAAACCATTAACGGGGAGCAAATATATATTCAAACATACACTCACACAATCATATACATGAGCATGAGCATGAGAGTATTGTATATTTTTGTTTTCTTTTTTATAAATTATGCAGATGATGTATCGTGTACTCTACTCGTACTTCGTGCAAACAAATGAGTATTCGTTAAAGCTCACACGCATTCAAACACTTTATAACTCAGCTATGCACACATAATCATATTTCTTTTAAGTGCCTGTTTCTTTTTTTTTTCTTTTAAGGGAAATATAAATGTCAATATGTTATTTGAAAACTTTGTTAGTGTTTGTATTACTGTTGTAATAAAATGTTTATGCGTGTGAGATGTTTACTTGAAACATGAACACAAGAAAAGGACACTGTCATGAGTTCAAGTCTCTATTGTCACAGAAATCATAACAAAATGTTTGCATGTACAGTATAAAAGCTTTTAAATCTT
Organism: Thecocarcelia acutangulata; assembly: GCA_914767995.1. Classification (NCBI taxonomy): domain Eukaryota; kingdom Metazoa; phylum Arthropoda; class Insecta; order Diptera; family Tachinidae; genus Thecocarcelia; species Thecocarcelia acutangulata. The sequence continues at coordinate 87,502,890 of OU612096.1, forward strand.
AAACGACTACTACTAAGAAAACTGAAGAATATGTTTGAAAATGCTTTTAGTCATGGCTACTTTTCAGTGCTGATGTTTGTTATTTAATTTGACCCCCATTTCTTTGTTTGCTTATAATTATAAATTCTTTATATAAGATAGATACCAATTAAAAGTTAAAGTGCTTGAAAACTGCATTTATTATAATAACAAAATGCGTTGGTACATTATTCACTAAATTTACCATTACTATCTTTCTGGTAGCATCTGGAAAAAACTATTTCAGTTTTGGGGTAAAGCATTAATCAAGCCAAGGTCTACCTCAGCCCATCTCATCTTTCTGGTAGCGTATGAATTGTGCGCCAAAAGAACTGCTCTGGTTTTGAGGTAACATAAATAATTCAAGCTAATTTCTAAAGTCAAGCGTATTTTAGGTAGGTGAGGCATTCTGCATCCATCGCAATAAACTGTAATCAGAAGGGCCAAGGTCTGGGCTATAAGGCGGATAAGCTAAAACTTTCCATTCACTCTTTTCCAAATAATTTTTGGCCGGTCTTGCAACACACAGCCGAGCGTATTCTTGTCGTTTTTCGTTGAGTGGTCTCTTCGAACGAGCCAATTGCCGGCCATCTCGGTGCAGATTATGGTTGAAGTGCTTGCCCTGGCTGAAACCTTATGGCTGTGGTATCAATCCAATATCACAGAAAGAGGAATTAGTTTACCTGATAACTACGGTGCAATGCCAGTTTTTGGGGGCTAATAACCCCCGAGGTGCTGTCGTCTTGCAACAGATACTTGTAATGTTTAATGGCTGATGCTCTTAATTTAAGGTTTGTCTTCCTTTGACTGATTAGAAGGCCCAAACTCTTCAGCAAGGGGTTTGTCTTTATGTCTACAAAGTTATGGACAAGTTGCCACTAGTGTGGCTTACAAGCCACATGAGGGCGTTGGTGAATCGTGAATAATTTACCCCGTGGAGTTGCTCCATCACCAGGTTGGGCAGACGAGGCAAGTGCTGATGTAAATCAATTTTCACAATCTGTAGCGTTCAAGCATCATCTCCAACACGCAAAATCGCCTTTCAACATATCTCGGCTCCAATTCATATGGGATCCAATTGACTGAAGCCCAATGCTTTTAAAAGTAGAAAAATGGCTTGTTGTGACTCCCAATGATATATTCAAGTGCTTCTTTGACAACAATCTTCGTCAAGTACTGCTTCCAAGTCCTCATCTTCAAGCTATTTCAGCTGAATAGGCCCCTCCTTTTCTTCTATGTCGAAATGCACGAAACCACAAGTTTGTGAGTTGGTGCATGTTGATCTCAAGCTTCTGCCAACAATCGATAACTTTCAGCAGCGGCATTTGGACGAATGATAACCCAAGAGTGATTGTTCAAAAACCAATGCACCCACAAAGAGTGGCTGTTTACGTCGGTTTATGTGCTGGCGGCATCATCGAGCCGTATTATTTCCAAAATGTTGCCCTACCTGACCTACTGTGAATGGTGTTCACTATCGTGAGATGATAAAGAACTTTTTATGAGTCGAATTGAAAGATATAGATTTGAACGGTATGTGGTTTCAACAGGACGGTACAACTTGCAACACAGCTAGCTAAACAATGGCTCTTTTGCGCAACAAACTCACTGGCCGTGTTATCTCACGTGGTGACGATGTCAATTGGCCGCCAAGGTTTAACACCGTTGGATTTCTTTCTTTGAGGTTATTTGAAAGAAAAGGCATACGTCGATAAGCCAACAACAATTCAAGAGCTAGAGGATGAGATAATTCAGCATATTCACGACATAGAACCTTAATTATGCCTCAGCGTCATCGAAAATTCTGATCATCGGATGGAGGTGAGGTCGCGGCGGCTATTTGGCCAATATTTTGTTCCATACATAATTGTATAATCATGTAAGCACACCTTAAGCAAAATAGTCTGATTCACGTCAATCTGCTGATTTCCATCAGGTTGGCAAACTAAGCCCAGACGCACTCTAAGTACAGAGCGGGGATATTATTTCCATAACATTTGAAAAAAAAAAGTAATCTGCAATAAATAACGTATAAAAAAAACGTTTTCGACTTGTCTAATATTTATAAGTGCCTATCTACATAGATCAACCTTTTATGCCCAACTTTGGGGGCTTCGGTAAGAAGAATGGTATTGTAGACTATTATATCTTTCTTTCTCACAGAAAAACCAAAATTTGATGTATATGAACCGGCACCAAAAAAGAGCTGGGATTTTTTTTTTTTCTTAATATTTTTAAATATTATTTGCTTTTTCGACTCTATCGAAAACAATTCTTTTTTACATCTTTTAATTTTAAATGAGTTTTTATTTTTGTTCTATTTTCAATTTAATTACCTCAAATACACACACACACACATACACAAATCCACATCCGCAATCAAATGTAGTACAAATTTAATTTATTACAAACATTCATAGGACAGACAGAGTCTGGCTCAATTTTGCTTTTAATCTTTGGGGAATTTGTTAATTGGCTTTTCTTTGAATTACAATATGACTTGACACAGGACATGCTGGATAGGATTGCAAGCTGTAAATGTCATAATTAAGTTTGTTGACGATTTGAAACGGTATGACAATTAAAGACTGTAAGTTAAAACTGACAAACGTTCGAAATTGTTGAAGGCAACAGCACAAACGTTTTTGAAGTTGACATAACATTTTGGGGCAAAAAATATATGGGAAAAGGGAAATGAAATAAAACTAGTAATATAAGTATACGAGGTCTGATAAAAAAAAATAAGTGTTATTTTCAAATTTCGTGAGTTACGTATGTTCGATTTTCGCATTTTTTTTTTTTTTTTTTTTGTTATATTAGTACACATGTGTTTTATGTATGTTGGCAATATCAGCAATTTTAGATTGCCAGTTTGTTTTTGACAGACAAAAAAGTTAGTCGTGTTTTGGTGTGCTCTCCGATTTCTTACTATTCGAAAAAATGGATCAAAGAAACTGTATTAAGTTTTGTGTAAAAAATTAAATTAAATGCGCAAGGAAACTTGAAATGTTTACTGTGGCGTTTGGCGAGTCTACTATGAGCAGGACACAAGTTCAGTAGTGGTATAACCGGTTTAAAGAATGCCGAGAATATGTTAATGACAATGCTCGTCCTGTTCCCAGAGCACGTCAACAACCGATGAAAACATTGAAGCAGTGAAGAAAATGATTTTGGGTAATCGTCGAATCGCTATCAGGGAGGTTGCTGTTGATGTTGGCATATCGTTCGGCTCATGCAAAATAATTTTTACGCATGTTTTATGCATGAAACGTGCGGCAGCGAAGATTGTTTCAAAATTGCTAAATTTTGAGCAGAAACAACGTCGCATGGATATCGCTCAGGAGCTCTTGAACATCATCAACGACGATCCAGATTTCCTCAAAAAGGTAATAACTGATGACTAATCATGGGTGTATGGCTATGACATTGAAACCAATCATTCCACTGGAAATCATCAAGAAGAGCCAAGACCGAAAAATGCACGTCAGTTCGGTCAAATGCGAAGGTTTTGCTCACTGTTTTCTTCGACTTCAATGGCGAATTCTTGCCACAAAGTCGTACGATCGATAAGGAGTAATACCTTGAAGTTATATGCCGTTTGCGCGAAGCATTTCTTCAGAAACGCACAGAATTGTGAAAACCCAATCATGGATTTTGCACCATGAGAACGCACCAGCTCACACATCGATGCTTGTGCGTGAGTTTTTGGCCAAAAACAGAATCGTTATTATGCCTAAACCACCGTTTTCACCGGACTTGGCCCGCGCTGACTTTTTCCTGTTCCCAAAATTGAAGGCCGCCATGAAAAGAAAGCGTTTTGCTACGATTGAGGAGATAAAAGAAAAATCGGAACAGAGGCTGTTGGCGATACCAAAAAGCCCGTTTCAGAAGTGTTTCGAGGATTGGAAAAAACGCTGGCACAAATGTATTATATCTGAGGGGGATTACTTAGAAGGGGACAAGATAGTTATTGATGAATAAATATATACTTTTTGAAAAAATTTAAAATAATGACAGTTTTTGATCAACTCTCGTACATAGGTACATAAGTTATGTATTAAAGCGACATCTATGTTGTAAATTGTGCAGCTAAATGCACAAAATCATGTGTGGGGTGTTTTTATAGAGGTATGTATAGTGCTATGAAAACAAAGACGAATTTTTTAAGCTGACATGAATGAATTACTTTATTCGAGAGATAATATTTGTAATTTAAATATGACTTTTGGCGTATGACCGCCATAGCTGGCTCGGCGGTGGTCCAGTTTTCGAGAGCTCAATTTTGCTTGACAGCACAGTTTAATTTGTTCGGAACAAAAAATAAAATTAAACCAACTCAAGCTAAAATTGTTCCGCACAAAGTTAACTCTCTTTAGCTCTCTCCCTCTCAAAAAAGAGAAACGTCAAACTACATATAAAAAAACATGTTTAGAACAAAAATTTTGTTACGAAACCATAGAATAGTGAATTCAACTTTACTGTCATTCCTAAACAAGAGCGGCAAGCGGAACGTTTTTCCGCTGAGCTCTAACGTTGAAACGCGCTCCCTAAACAAAAGCGGCAAATTTATGTCAAAACGAAAAACACAGGTTTGTCAAACAAACAAATAAAACATCCCTGAATATTTTAACAACTGGATGTATGCCATTGTAGTTTGCGATATTTTTTATTAAATAAAAATAAAATAATAAAAGTTTTAAAAATAAGTTACTTAGATGAGTTGGAAGATTACTACATCCTATTGAAAAAAGTTTCTTACTTCCATTTTCTAATAAGAAACACAAAAATTTTTTATTTCTTATATTTTCCTTTTTTCTTTTCTTTTGTTTACAATTGTTTTCTTTTGCAACTTACTTCACTGTGAAAAGCATTGTCAAAATCGGATTTTCCAATACCAAAGCGTTGCCGCCGCGTTGTTTCTGTATGCTCCATACCAAATGTATGGGCATGAGAACTTTTTACAGATAAAAAACGCTTGTCGCTCTTGTTTAGGGATGGTTTTAAGGTGATCACACGGAAGTATACTTTTATGTGAATGAATTTATGTTCCTGCCGTGTTCAATATATTTCGGTATTCGACTACACGACTGCAACTGCCAGTTGCAGCATTTGCTGTCATGAAGTCTGCTGTGTTATATGTGTTTAATGCTTAAAGCGGTATGACCGCACATCAACCTAGACTTTGTTTGCTTGATAGGGTTAGAATTTATTCGAAATGTTTTTAGTCCGAAAAGTTTTTCGAAAATATGATTTTATCACTAAAAAAATTATTGAGCACTTCTTTTTCGCCACCTTGTCTTTATTCGATTTTCATTGCCACCCACAGAAAAAAATTCAAAAGACACAACGCATCCCATTAAAATAAAACTTTCGTTTTCAACAGCAAAATACAAAAAAATAAAATTTGTCTGCTTTTTTATTTTCTTATCTTTTAAATGTTTGTTTATGGTCCAGTGATAGACGTTACGAACAAAAAAACACGAAAGAAAATATAAAAAAATGCATATACGCATTCACAGAACAACAGCAGCAGTCTATTGTCGTTCATGAAACAAAAGGGTTCCAAAATACTCGTACTCGTTTATACACAAAAACAACAAGAACAAATCTACTGACTCATGACTCATTCAAATCTGTTTTCAATGGCTATTTGGTTCTCTTTCCTTTTCGATTGCTAGTCTCCCAACTTGAATAGTGTTTTCAAAAGTGGGGATTTTACACACGATTGAATGCATTTCAAACAACAAACGGACATTATTGTTAAGGAAAGAGACAGAGAGTCGGTCAAAAAGAGAGAGGGTAGAGAGTGGGGCAAATTTAAAAGCACTTTTAGACAAAAAAAAAATATTATTTTAAACATATTTTTGTAAAATTTCCATTTTTTTGTCCGCTTGGCTTTTCAACAATAGAAAGAACAAAAGGATTTTTAAAGGACATGCAATTTTAAAGGGTTTAAAGCAAAAAATTCTTCATTTCGCTTTCAAAAGTGGTTGCATATTAAACACATAAAAAGTGAGAGTGTTAAACTTTAATAACTTTAAACAGATTTTGTGTTACTATATACATAAATAAAACTGAGTCCTAAGCACCGCATACGATCGGCATCATGGCATTAGATATCGCATGAAGTCTATGTCATTCGATATCAATTAACCAATGAAATATTATAATACTTGTTGACGGCCTAATCAGGCTCCTTAACCGGAAGGGATATAAAACCATTGGATACTAAGATGTCATCTGTGTGACAATTAACACAATGGGTGTGTTGATACAAGATACATTGGACACAACATGGGAATGGCGCAGAAGAGAAGCGCTTTCAATAAACTCTGGAAACACAATAGTTGTGCCATGTTGGAAAATAGAAATCCCTACTCTAAGGATAAACTGATAGAGTGAAATATCTGGGCGTAGTCCTGGATAGGAAACTCTCATGGGAACCGCACCAACAATAATACTCTGGACTACCAAAAACTACTGGGGTCTAAGCCCTAAGATGATATACTGGTTATATACTCAAATGGTAAGGCCCAATATACTATACGGAGCTCTAGTATGGTGGGAAAACACATCTTAACGTGGCTGTTCAAAAAGTGGCAGCCGTTCAGGCAATCTCAATTTACTAAAAGGAAAAACTAAATACAAGTAACCTTATTGATCGTCAGGCAGACAAGTGATCTCATAGATCCAACTAATTCTACTAGGAAGTATATTATCATCTTACGAACAAGAGAAGAATGGGACGTGAACACAAGGTGGCTGCAGAATGAGTCACAAAAGTGGTACACAAATGGATCCAAAACGCTGTAAGAAGCTGGTGCCGGAATAGTGGGGTCTAGAGCACGCAGGAATATAACTTCCCAGCGGAACTATGCACAATAAGGGAAGATAAATACTTTGTGATTGTTAATCAATCCTAAAGGCCCTGAACACTTGTGTCTTTACGTCCAGGTTAGTACTAGAATGTCACAACAGGTTAACTGAACTGGCAAGGCAGAGCCAGGTTACTGTGATCTGGGTGAAAGGACATGAGGGGCACTATGGCAATGAGATGGCAGACATCTACGCCAAAAAAAACTAGCAGAGGGGGCTTTTATTGGCCCCACTCCGACAGTTGGCTTCTACAAGAGTCTTCTTAATATGTAGATGAAGAAATGGACGTGGGACAACTCGTGACGAGATAACTGGTCTTGAACATTTCAAGAAATTTGTAAATTTTGATGCAAAGAGCGCCGAATGTGCTCTAAAACTAAATAGGAAAAGCCTCAATATACTGGCAGATGCACTTACAGGTCGTTGTACTTGCCTTAAGCACCTGTAGAGGATGGGGACTTACAGATATTTGCAAATTCTGCGGTGAGGAAGAGGAGCCAATGGTTACCCACTGTGGGGCGCATACATTGAGTGAACGGGACTTGTCATCGCTCCCAATGAAGGAGATAGTCCGATTTTTCGACGTACTCAATCCGTAGGAAAAGGAAGTACAATAGATCAACAATGGTCACTATGCAAGTGGCCGCAGCGGGACACATCCCATCCAAATAATAACATAAATTATAACAACATCGTTGAGACCTCATACATGGTTTATCAAATACCTCTTCTAACCACAAGAGCACCAAATTCATCATGAAACTCACCAATCGGTAAGGGCAACGGAGACTTTTGGCAAAGCATTAGGATCACAAATAGAATACTTCAGCCTACCAACTCATTAGGTCTTGTCTTCCATTGACTGTCTGGGAAATTGCATACAGGTGGGTTTAGAAGACCCAAACTCTTCAGCTAGGGTTTTGTGTATAAGGCTACAAACTTATGGCAAAAAGTTGTGACATGTGTGACCTTGCAAGCCACACAGGGGCGCTGGTGAACCATGAAAGGCAGGTACTAGCGTAAATCATAGGCAGATTCTGCATCATTCGGGCAAGTTTTGCTTATTGTATTCTCAAAGCTACGCGAAGAAAACGGTAAAAAGCCCCGGCATGACTTAAGTTATGCTGACGCTTTCAAAACCCTCATCAAGAGAACGGGTATCAGCAAGCATCGACGAGGACTCACTTTTACAGATCATCTTGCCGCTGGTCGTGGCTGGGGTGCCTGAATTTTGACTAAAAAGTGGTTATGATGTAGATTTAAAGTCGCAGAGAGGGCTAACAGCATTCCTTGATAATTGCGGTGCGTGGTAGGTTTTCGGTACCTTGGGGTACTGCTGTCAGTTTTAACTATCATTTTATATGTAATATCGTTTATTTTGGTCTTTCTGAGTTGTTATTGATAGGTTCCAGTCAAATGCCTACAATCACTATTCCCTCTTACCTCTTCCTTGTAACCTATTTTCCTAGTTCCAGTACAAAACACTGCATATGTAGAGGCCATCCCCTGAACACTGGTTCAAAATAAAAAACACGCAGTTAGCTGTAATGTAAGAAAATAATAGTAGAGGAAAGACGGGGGTATTGGCCAAGGGCCTTACATCCTTACGGACACGTGATGCTGGGCTCAGCAACAAACTGGGTGGAAATTGAGAAAGTCAGTCGAACTACAGCACTACTGACCATAGGGGCCATGAGGACAACATCAAGCACTTCTTGCACTTATAACCTGGATGCCATATGACTTGGAAGCCAGGCAGATAAAACTAAAAGACACGATCAGATTGAATGCGACGGGAGCATGGACTCACAGACCATGGGGACACACTAATATACTTGAGATTGGAAAGGATCTAGTCCCCGATCTAATTAGCTACTGAATCCCAATACCATTCCTATCAAGGCGCTTCGGCTACCAAACTGAGGAGTTTCCCCTGCAACAAGATGATGAATTTCAGCTGAATTATCATCGGTGATGAATCTTATTTTTGGGTTCGCCAATAAACAAAAAATGTGTTATTGGTCTGGTGAAAATCCACATGTGATTCATGAATCACCACTTCATCCACAAAAAATAACTGTTTGGTGCAGTTTGAATGCCGGCGTCGTCATTGGACCATATTTTCTCGCCACCAATAACGATCGTCCCGTTATTGTGAATGGCGATTGTTATCACGAAATGATTATCAATTATTTCTGGCCCGAATCGGAAAACATGGACTTGGACGACATGTAATTTCAACAGGACGGTGCCACAAGCCACATAGCTCACGTTAAAGAAAATTGTCACATATGTACAAAATCTTTTTTCAGACAAACATTTTGTTGATTTTATATACATAAATAATAAATAAAGTTTTTAAACTATCCATTTCCATTCAAGTAAAATTATTTTTAAACTGCCTTTTTCAAAAGCTACTTCCTAAACTTTTCTCTAAGACGTTAAGGAAAACTAAAAATTTTAAATGTGTTCTTCTCAAAACAAGCTTTTTTGAGTTGTGATGTTCTTTTAGTTAAAGAGTAATATATACATATGCCAACTTACGAATGTTTTTTAATTGAAGTGATCAGTACGTTTTAGTCTTGGCTCATATCTCTCTCTTTTGTTTATCAATATTCTTTTTTATAACGGTCTTACGCTATTCAAACTTTACTTTTTTCACTCCACTCCGTCTAATACGACCGGCCGAAATAGCAGCGAAAGAACAAAAGAATTGCACTCAATAAAAACCATATGTTGTTTGAAGTGAAATACACATAAATTCATGTTTTCCAAATTTGAGACAGAGAAAAAAAACGTATTACTGGAATATGTGGTATGACGTACGAAAACATACGAAATGAAATGAAAAAAAGGGGTGTCAAAACACTCGTAGCTGTTGTCTGCAATGACAGTGATAACACAGGACAGTTCCCTTTCATTTCACTCTTTCAATGTTTAAGCAACATCTGGACTTTGTATGGCAAAGTGAGTTTAAAAGTGAAGTGTTTTTTTTTTTTGGTTTGAATTGAATGCAAGAGTAATTATAGAAGGTGGCGCAAAACTAATTATCCAATTTCGGTTTTCAATAACATTTTTGCTACAATAAATGTTAAGAAATAAAATAAATATTAACAAATTCATACGTCATTCAGTATGAGATGAATATGGACAAGGAATGATGGAATAGCTCGGTAGCCGACTGGTTTAAGGCGGCCGTTCATGATGTATCATGCCATGACTGGCAGCGTTGTCAACTCAATTATTTGTGCGAAAAATTCTTTAGTCGGCGCGGGTTGCGCTTTTTGTACATTTTCGGTGCGTTATTTAAATTTCGGTGGCTCCAAACCAAATTTAACTCAATATTTTGATTTAATGTAAGAAAAAAAGTTTAATCAAGTGCAAAATTTTTTTTTTCATTGGAAATGGAAAACGTACCATATTATATGCTCAAAGTAAGACAATCTTGCTGTTGTATATTATAGACAGTGTCGAAAGAAAAATAAACATTTCGTTTTACAAAATTTGCTGCTTTTAGAGAGTGTTTTGCTATTAAACGATCAAACCAAGTTTGTCAAATATTGTGACAAATGCAGTCTCTGAACAGTGAAGTTTGTATTTATGACGGCTTGTGAATTCGTTACGGTTTTGGTAATTGAGAAATTACCAAATTGTTCATGCCTATCGTAAACAGTCATCACCATAAAAAAAATTCCCATTTCCCCAAATTGCAATCGTTATTACTTTTCCCTTAGAAATGAATTCTGATTTTCTATGTGTAATTCAATTTGGAATAATAACACTAAAAAAATTCACATTCGGCCAATATTCACCTAATTGTAAAGATTTATTTCCCTCGTATCCGTCGTAAAGCAACTCTGGGCTGGAAAACAGCGCTCGCATTATCGTAATTATTTCTTAAACGCAGCCAGGCTTGTGTTTGTTGTTTGGCCTTCGAGAGTTTTTCGTTTCGCTCTCACGGTTAACAGTTTGCCTCAGCGAACTGTATTAGTTTATAGTTTTTTTGAAGTATTTCTTTGTTAACCACGCGGCAACTTCTTATGTAAAGGCATAAGTCGTCATAGTTAGTCACAACGCCGCTACAGATTACAGTTAACACCATCGTGGGCATAAGGTCTTCGTTACTCCCCCCATGCTGTGCATCCTATACTTTCCAAATTTGTTTTCAACTGTATAGTTGATTAAATAAATATTTCCCTCTTATTATTTTGGTTTTTCTCTTTGATTTGCTTCCATAATTTTTGCTGGCGGCCTGTATTCATCATTTAAGTAATTATTTCTTTTAATTAAAATGTAAAAGCATATATTCAGCTGTTTTAGGACTAGATTTGTTAATAAGGTGCAAAATGATATTGTGCTCAATAGATTGGCTGAATTTTGGAATTCTTTTACGGAAGATTTAAATAGTGCATGCTCCTGGATGAGTGGCATCAACATATCTTACCCTCTGCCTACACCTTCTACAAAGAAGCGCAGGCAGGCACACAATGTTATTACTGGTGTTATTCCAAATGATGTTTTTGTTGTTGACATATTATTGCCCAACACTTCTGAACATACGCACATACATATATGCATATATATGCGGCTTTATTTACCCTACAAAGTTTAATAAACCCAAACCAAAAAAGTTATGTACAAACACAATTTGTTTATAGAATAAGTATCGGGTAACTCCAACGGAGTAGAATCATCTCGTAAATTTTTACAAGCAATTCGCTGCTGTCGAGATTGTTCCTTCTGTAGTTCAATTAATGCTCCGATTCTAAACATTTAATTTTAATTTCAATTAAACAAATTATCACATTTTTTCTTTACTGCACTGACAACTGTGAAAATGATTTACATCAGTACCTGCCTTGACGGCCTAACCTGATGGTGGACCAATTCCACGAAGTGAATTTTTCACGATTCACCACCGCCCCCGTGTGGCTTGCTAGGCTCACACAGGTAGCAATTCCTGTCATAAGATTGCGGTCATATGAACAACTTCTTGTTGAGGAGTTCGGGCTTTCTAATCCCTCATGTATGCAATTTCCCAGCAATCAATGGAGGACAAGGCTTAATGAGTTGGTAGGCCGAAGCCCATTAAGAGCATCAGCCCTTAAACCAACTCACCCGTCAATCATCACCACTGGTTCCTTACAGTACACGTATCTGTTGTATAGGCAACAGATCATCGGGAGATTGTTAGCCCTCGAAAAAAGCCATCACCAAACAATTATCAAGGATACTAACACTCCCTTCCTGCGTTTTAGGTTTCAACCACAGCCAGAACGTTTCAGCCAAGGTAGGCACCTCAACCATGATCAGCCCGGGTCGAACCGCAAGCAGAACTTCCCGGGGGCCATGCTGATCCCCGTTCTGCCAATTTATACCCTTGGTAAGGGTTTCGGAAGCCAACACAACATAAGTCATGTGACTTCCTAGAGTTTTGTTTGCCGCACCAAACGAGGGATCCCTTCCCCTCTTTTCCCCGAAAAACAGAGCGCCTAAGTTAGGAATTCGCCAAGGCAAAACCTGTTCCCCGGGGGGTTACTGCACTGACAGTTTGATATTTATATTATTACTCTTCTTACATATTTATTACATTCTCATACATGCCGTTTTTTACCCGTACAATTTACGGGGTGGCCAGACTGTTGGCATGCTGGCGTAATGCTTCAGCTAGAAGCTCGCTGTTTTGGGGGTATTGTCCTTGCCAGCAGTCCTACCGGTGGCTCAGTATGTTCATGAATAAAAAATTCATGCCAGCTTAGAGTGTATTAAACCAAAAAAAAAAGAAGGGGGGTGGGGGAAACGGGCGTTTGCACCACTTGCTGTAGCCAATAGCTCGCGACATCTTTTCAACATTTGGGTCTCATGGAGTTTACTTACATTTAAACTCCGCCATGATTTTCTAAGTCATCCCTAATAGCGCTTCTCTCACCCTTCCTCCTGCTAACGCCTTTCCAAAAAATCTCCACCTTTTTCTAGTTTCTCTAAATTTTTCCAAGCTTTTCAGCAATATCTGGTTTTTTGTTATTGTTTCATTTTTGTCATTGACTCAGCTGCCTAGACCAGTGCTGCCACCATAACCAATCTGACCGAAATGTTTACTGCCTTATCGACGTAGTGTTTACACATTACATATTTTACATACACATACAATAGTTCCCATGAATGTCACGATAGCACTTTCCCCTTCCTGGGAATTGAAAATTTTATAGAAACAAATATATCCCATCTTATTCACGATAAGGGTGATTAAATAAATTATAAAGTTTCTCCAAAACGGTTGCATTAAATATTAATTATAACAAACTTCATATTTTATTTTGTTATAATTCTGGGAAACTTTCGTATATTTCAATAAATTCTTTTACAAAACACACAAATGAAATGTACACTGTGTTTGATAGAACTGCTACTAATAGAATTTGAAGGTATGTATAGCTATTCTGTAACTTAATAATCTGATAATCGCAAATTCTTTCGACAATAATGGTTGTATGTTCCTGCAATATAACTTTGACGACAGTAAATAGCACTGGAGACGATCAAAAAACACATCAACGTTGCAAGTGTGTACGTGTAGTCGTGCTTTTTCGTTTACACCTATAGGTTGTCGGCTCTGATTGATGAAAATCAAAAACTTTTGGTATTTTATTTTGATGTGTAATTATTTTGATAGTATCCAGTTGTGATTGACGATAAAAAAATTTCAGTGTTGTTATCGATAGGGACAGCAATAAGTAAAATAAGAAACTACATATATCCACATTTATTATGATTATTGAATTTTATTTTGTTTATTTGTCACAGCGAAGTCAAAATACAAATCAGGATTGACGATTTTATTTGCACGTCTCCCTTTAAACGACAAATACACGACACGCAAACATATGCACTGATTGACGTGTTTTTTTATCGTCTCCAGGGCACTTAAGCAGCTGTATTTTTGTGTCCCTGATAATAGGCGGTAAAAGTAACAACTGATTTCGGTCGACAGCAAATATAATTAAATGATATTGCTTAATATTAAATTTCATCAAATATCGTTATAATTATCTTAATAAAACTAACAAAGGCCAAGTTTGACAAACCCGAATTTGACTACTGAACGAATTTGATGGATATGATAGTTTACAAATGGCAATTCTGATAGACGCTAAACGCCATTTGCAAAAGCTATTACATCTTACGATAGGGTAATTAATTTTGCGCTACCCTGTATTATTTATTTATCATAAATAAATGGGATTTACAATTTCATTAAGTTGTATTTAATGTTTCTAGGTTTATTTGTCAAGATTTAAAAGAAATCTTAAACAAAAATAAAATTTGAAATCTTAAAACTGAATGAAGTTTTAAGCAGAGTGTGTATGGGTATGTGTGTATAAGTGTGTGTATGTGTGTGTGTGCGAGCGTACGTGGGCATGACTGAGTGTACTTGTTGTTAAATTTAGTAATTAAAAATGTATTCTTTTCAAAACCGTAAAATTTGTTTAAAATTGGCCACAAAACTTTGATAAAAAGGAAAAAGATTGATAGCAAATTGAGTACACAGAAAAACATTTAATACAAAATTATACAATGCAATTCGTAACATTATTCTAAGCTCGTACGAACTAATGATATATAAAAATAGTTTTTAATATATAAATAGTTTTTAATAGCTGAAGATCTCGGGCCTTCTAGTCCCCGAGGAATGTAGATGGGTTCATTGGAACCTTGTTGAGCAGCTGTAAGAAACAGGTACAGCATCAACTATTTGAGACCGCTCTAGACAGATTGTCTAGTGAGGTTAGTGGCATGGCCCAGATATGATAACAGGAGGACTATCATCCTTAGGGGTCTGCCACGACGGAGGTTGGCGTCGGCTGTGGCGGAGGTTAAATCTTACATTTAATGACTTCTGTAGAAATTGCAGAGACGAGGAGGAAGTAGAGAGTATTGAGCACTTCCTCTGTCGGTGTCCACCTATTTCTTATATAAGAGCTTTGTATCTAGGTAGACCGATGCTGCATGATTTCGCAGAGATATCTGAATGTGATGTAAGTGAAGTGTACTCCTTTATACGATTCTGGGGTTGGTTCTGAACCAGTGATATAAAGATCTGCTGAGATATATATCACACCCAGGCAACACAACGGGACCAAATTGTACCCAAGTGGACTGGCTTTTCAGTGATTGGCAGTCTGTTAAATTTAACTTGACCTAGACTCATCGAAAGCCCAGCATAACTCCGATGAATTTTAACATCAATGTAAGGATAAATGTCATAATTTTTGACCCCATGACCCTTTTCATTGCTGTGATGTCAACCATTATATCATTCGCTCAAATTATCATTAGCAGTAACAATGACAATTACTTCATCAATGACATGTCATACTGACACCATGGTGATGTTTTATTGGAATACGTTTGATGTGAGCATATGATCAATGCAGTGGCATTCTACACCCATAGAAAACCTGCCATAACTGTGATGTATTTTAAGTTCAATGTAATGCCAAATGTCATGATTTTTGACCCAATGACATTTTTCATCGCTGAGATGTCAATCATTACATCAGCAGCTCTAATTATCAACAGCGGCAATTATGACAATCATTGCATCAATGAAATATCACACTGACATCATGGGGATGCTTTATTGGAATAGGTTTAATGTCAGCATGTACTCAATGCAAGCAAACTCCAATGCCGAAGAAATTACTAAATGAAGTCATTAAAATGACAAAATATAATAACGAACTAACATTAGACCAACTATAATTTGGATTCAATCTCATTGATGTGATAGCTAATTAACATCAGAAAAATTGCACGCGAAGTAAATTTGATGACAAAATATCATCAATACCATGGTACGCTATCATCAACAATTAATTCCGGTTCAGTTTAATGATTTGAAAAATATGTTCAAACACGTAACTTTATATTCTACCAATTTCAAGAAATCAATGAGAATTAAAAAGTTTCTAATAATACGAGTACGTTTGATGACTTCTTGCCATCAATAAAATGTCTGTGTGCCGCATTATTATATTTTAATTGTGTGTCGTAGTTTTTTTTTTTTTTATTCTACTCTCTACGCTGTTATTATATTTATGTAAATAACGTCGCATATGATGATTAAATGTCATTGATATGATGCATTTTTTTCTACTTCTTAAAAATTAATTTGAATTTAAAAATAATAATTTAAACCACCAAATTCCTTTTCCACAATAAATGGAAAATATTATAACACTATTTAGGCTTCTCTTACAATAAATTTTGACAAATTAGATGTACTCTAACTATTAATAAAATGTATCATTGAATTGATGTCACCACAGTTGTAGTATTGATGATACTCAATATATGACAAAATTGCCTGATGACTTTTGTCATTGAGATTGATGTCAGTTTTCATTTTACTGATGACTATTTACATACTATTGATGTCACAGTTCTGATGACCCGCCGTCATCAATATAAAGATGCTTTTTTCTATGAGTGTTACATCGAAGATATGATTAAATGAAGTCAATATAATGACAAAATAGTATCAATAGAATAGCACACTAATATCAGACCAAGTATAATTTGATGTAAAAATTGCATTGATGTAAAATTTTACGACAAAATTTCATCAGTACCCTGACACGCTAACATCAACTAAACTTAAGCTCCGGTTAAATGTAATGATTTTAAAAATATGTTCAATCATAAACTTTATATTTTATTATTATCAAGAAATCAATGAGAATTAAAAATGTTCTAATACTTTTGATGACATACTGTCATCAATATAATGCCCGTGTGACGGGCATTATATTGATGATTATGTATGCTGTATGTATGTATGATTATATATGCTGGTAGTTAGTTTTTTTATTTTTTATTTTATTCTCTACGCTCTCATTGTATCGTTATTTAACTAACGCCGCATGTGATGACTAAATGTCATCAATATGATGTATTACCGTTCATTTATATATTCGCTTTATAGTTATACTTATTTGCCTTGGCTTAAACAATACTTGCTGTGATTACAAATTTACATCAATATGATGCATTTTTTTGTGCCTTCTAAAAATTTATCTAAGTTAAAATATAATGATTTAACAACAAAATTATTTTTCAACAACAAATATAAGGTATTATAATACTGGTTATCATTTTTAAAAATCAGTTTTGACAAATTATCAGCAAACTGGAATCTCACCCAAAGAAGAAGGGATACCCTTGCCACCATCAGATCGTTATATAGGTGATTTCACCGATATAATTGGCCCAAAATAAAACTTTTTATCTAGCATTGGCTGGATTTAGGTTACTTTTTGTATTTAGTATTAAGATTTGAATACTTATTAAGGGGTTTCACGATGGATAATGCAAACTGTGCAAACGATACAAGTGTGAGCAAATATACTTCGTTGTTTTTTTTTCAAGCAACAACAAAATGTATGTTTTTTCAGTTTGCTTCACTTCTTTTCATTTGCACTAAAAAAATCTTGAGTAAAACGATTTTTGCAAAATTACTCAATTGCAAACGAATGTAAACAATAACATATGACAACAACAAAATTGGCGCCATATTGTTATTTATGTATATCTATATAAGTGCGTATGTTGAAAATTTTAGTGGTCTTCAAAATAAACCAGAAATTTAATAAACTATTTAAAAAGAAAAAAAAACATTAAAATCAAGTGCAGAACTTTCAACAAATCAAAATTAACCCATAAAGAACATTATTTGCAAAAATGGTCACTATCTTTTTGTTCATTGATTTTTGTATAATTGTAAACAAATGCGGATTTTTGACGACTTTTGCTAGTGCAGTAAGAAGTTTTTTGTGTTGCCAGAACAATTTTCTAGAAATTGAGCAAATTTGCACAAAACTAAACGTAAATTTACAAGTTGCAAATTTGCACAATAACCCTCGTGAAAATCCTTATTATTAGTTCACATTGTGAAGATTCAATAAATAAATTAAAGCTAAAAAAAAAATCCATATGCAATTAATTGAACTAAAAGTAAAATCAATTTTTGAATCCATCGAATTAAATTTTTATTAAATAATATTATTTGCCACTTATACTCTTAAAGGCCAGTTTCTCTCACTGTTTGCGTACTATATTTTAAATTATCAGTTGTAGAATTTGCTGCTGACTTTGTTGTAACACACAATCAAGTGCGGTTTATTAAACAGTATTTCAATTCATCCAACATGATTTAATAATATGTACACAATAATAAAAAATATATATTTATTTTTTATGAATTTTATCTACATTAAGTTTCCGCTTTATGAATAAATTTCTACTAAATTTTACTTTACCATTCATTGTTCAAAATTGTTATAGTAAAAGCTATTTGAGCGAGTGATAAATACAAATTTAATTAAATTTTTAAAAGCAAATTACTACCACAAAAAAAATGGATGAAAGAACTTCAAACACGTGGAACACAGTTTTCTTCTGACTTCCGACATTTCCGAACATTTTCATTGGTTCTACAAATGTAATCATTACACTAGTGAAAATATTTCATACAAATAAAAGTAATGTAATGTAATGAAAAAATTACGTTTGAATGATGAAGAAGATTCATTAAAGGATTTAAAGTTTTACTTAATGTTAATGTACCAAATTCATAAAACTAATGACATTGAGCCGTTAGCTTAATGAATTTTTTTATTGTTTTAATGTAAACTATTCATAAATATTATGATTCATGCTTCATTGACTTAATAAATTTATCATTAATCTAACGAATATATTCCTTACATAATGAAACAAGATTCATTAGTCCAATGAACGCCATCATTGGCCGAAAAATAATGAAAATTTAATTTAATGTCAATATTCATTATATGAATGAAGGAATTCTTTTCAGTGTACACTTATGTCAGAGTTTTTTCCAATCCTCGATACACTTCTGAAACGCGCTTTTTGATATCGGCAACAGCTCCTTTTTCGATTTTTCTTGTATCTTCTCAATCGTAGCAAAACACTTTCCATTACTCGCAAAACCCTTTCCTTTTGGGAAGAGGAAAAAGTCAGCGGGGGCCAAGTGCGTTGAATACGGTGGTTGAGGCATGATAACGGTTTTGTTTTTGGCCAAAAACTCACGCACAAGCAACGATGTGTTAGCTGGTGCAAAATCCATGATTATTTTTTCAGCTCCTGAGCGATGTTCAAGCGACGTTGTTTTTGCTCAAAATTAAGCAAATTTGGAACAGTCTTCGCTGCTGCACGTTTCATGTATAAAACATGCGTAAAAATTGCTTCGGATGAGCCGAACGATATGCCAACAACATCGGCAACCTCTCTGATAGTGATTCGACGATTATCCAAAATCATTTTCTTGACTGCGACCAGGACGAACATCGTCATTGACATTTTTTCGGCCTTCCTTAAACCGGTTATACCGCAATTAAACTTGTGTTCTGCTCATAGTAGACTGGCCAAACGCCACAGTTAACATTTCAAATGTCCTTGCGCTTTTAACTTCAATATCTAGTCATAAGAAGTTCCTTATCATCAAGCGATTGTAAACGCCAGTCACTGACGACCTTACTTTCGAAGAAGTACGACCCGTTGACGCCGTCAACCCATAAGCCGCACTAAACAGTACTCTTTGTGGATGCACATTTCGTACAGAAGCACTTTGCTGAACTTTGCGCATAACTCTTCCGATTGTGAACGCATTTAGTAGATTATATTGAGCAAAAAAAAAAAAAATCAACAGTCTTAAAATTATATTGAGCAAAAAAACTTGACGTTAAGGTGCGACTCACAATCACCGTCATGCTTTATGGTTGGAGCGCCCATTATAAATCTTAAGATTTTTGTTGGATTTTATAAAACAGAAATCTAATGAGATTTGTTGTATCAAAAAATCTAACGTACACACGCATGCCCCGATTCAATGGAAAATCTTGCAAAAAAAAATTTTAAGATTATGACGTTTTATGAGATGTCAAATTTCTTACTGTATGATAGGATTTTCATTACATTTCAAGCTATCTCTCTTGCAGGTATTCCCCCACATTCCGAGAGGCGTCATCGTCGTCAAATAAAGACAACACAAAATTTTTTGCGTTTATTTACACGTTCCCAACAAGAATTAAATGTATTCGACAGTCTCTATCTATTGCTTAGGTCTAACCTATTGAAGAATCGGATGCTCTTGATGTTCTTGGTATGAAGATACAGTGTGATGTTCGCTGGACTGAACACATTTTTCATATCTCTAAAGAAGCATTCAAGTGCCTCGGTTTTTTGAAACGGTGTAAAATGTACTTCTCGCCATCCGATCTCCTTACTATTTATACCACCTACATCCGACCGAAAATGGAATACAACTCTCATGTTTGGGCCGGGGCCTCAAAGTCTATTTTGGGGTTACTCGACCGTATGCAGGAGAGGGCGAAGAAGCTCATCGGTGGCAGTAGGGTATCCAACTCTATTGACTCACTGGAGCATCGACGCAGTGTGGGGTGCGTTACTCTGTTCTATCGTTACTACAATGGATTTTGCTCTGACGAGATCAGGGATCTTGTTCCCGAAACGCGCACATTTTTACGTAGCACGCGCTCATGGTCCAGAGCTCATCCATTTGTGGTTGATTGTCCGAGGAATCGTACTACGCATTACATCTGTGGAACAAGTTGCCTGCAGACGTGTTTCCTGTCTGTTATAACGTTGGAAGGTTCAAGTCAAATGTTCACAAACACTACTCCCTCTTTCCCCCTCCTCACAACCTATTTTCCTAGTTCTGGTACAATGCACTGCATATGTAGGGGTCATCCCCTGAGTACTGGTCCAAGTTAAAAAAAAAAAAATATCGAAGGCCTATCAAAGAATACATAATTGCGAGTGTATTTTGATGTCTTCTTGGTGTGATGACGATGACGCCTTTTGGAATATGGGGTATTATTTGAGTTTGGAAAGTTTTAATATGGTGTGAAATTTCTTTTAATAATATACATATGTACTCGTACATATACCATACAAATATCGCTCCTTTATTGCAAAATAGTCGTGTCTCAAAAAATGGGCTTTTCGAGTTAACAATGCAGAGTTGTTAACAGTACAGTACTACCATTTATATTGGGGCAAAAATTTATTTAATTTACTTTTAAACTGTTTCCTTTAGGAGATATTTTCTAAAAAAAACAACATTTCTAAGACTTGTATGAAAACAAAAAATTTTAAATGTGTTTTACTCGAAACAAGCTTTTTTTAGTTATGACTATGTTGCAATAAAGAAGCGATATTTTGGCAAACAAACATATTTTATTTATTCATTTTATCAAATTATATACAGTCACTCACATTTAAAGTCGGGCAAATATTGTCGAAAATTTATGATCTTAATATTTATGTTTTGATGAAAGATGATGCGTTTAACTTTTTTTTGTTTTATCATAAAAACTCTTATTAATAGAAAACCATAGAAATTTGATTTTAAGTCCCGTTATAAAATACATACGAATAACAAAATGAGAAAAAGTAGATTCTCTGTCTCACATTGAAAGTCGGGCACTTAATGTTTTGTACAGTGAAAAAGTGAAATATACCGTTATTTCCACTTTTTTCTTCTTTTGTCTCCAAAACAATTATTTCTTCTTACACAATCGTTCGATCAGTGAAGATTATAAAAGTTTTTTGAAAAATGCCGCGCAAAATTTAACAATCCACCTTCGAAGAACGGAAAATAATAATTGAGTTGCACTAAGATGGAAAATCTGAAAGGGAAATATCTAATTTGATAAAAAAAAAGCAAATCTACAGTGCATGATATCATTTCTAGATATAAAGAAAGTGGTTTGGTAGCAAATAAAAAACGCGGAGCCCGAGCAAGAGAGCTTTCACCCAGAGATGAGAACATGATTTTAAAACAGGTGAAGAAAAATCCTTTTATTTCTGCTCCAAAACTGACAGCAATGGTCAAGGAAGCTTCTGGGACGGAGGTAAACCCAGAAACAATAAGAAGACTTCTTCGCAAGAATGACTTTCATGGCCGAGTGGCACGGAAAAAACCTCTAATAAGTAAGAAAAACCAAAGCGAACGGCTTGTTTTGGCTCGTCAATATATGACCAAAGATTTTGATTTCTGGAGTACCGTAAGTTGGAACAAACATACAAATTTAATTAGGCTTATTATTGATATTTAGGTATTGTTTACTGACGAAAGTAAATTTAACTTATTTGGGTGCGATGGAAGAGGCAAAGTATGGCGCAAACCAAACAAAGAGATGGAAGGCAAGAATTTAAGAAAAACAGTAAAGCACGGTGGTGGATCGGTTATGGTTTGGGGATGCATGGCAGCCTCAGGCGTTGGAAATTTGCATTTCATTGACGGTGTTATGAGTAAGAATGTTTATTTAAATATTTTGAGAAACAATTTAAAAGAAAGCGTAAAAAATCTCGGCATTGAAACTAATTTCCAATTTTACCAGGACAATGATCCTAAACATTCAGCATATGATGTAAAGAATTGGCTGCTCTATAACTGTCCAAAAGTTATTAAAACCCCTGCACAAAGTCCGGACCTCAATGTTATTGAACATTTGTGGGATGAATTAGGCCGCCGGATGCAGGACAGGCAGTGTACGTCAATTCCACAACTAAAGAATGCCTTACAGGAAGAGTGGAATAATATATGTAAGTCCTGAGGTTTGCAAAAAATCAGTGGAATTAATAAAAAATTTGACCTTATTTAAGTTAAACCTTCGTATACATTTAATAAAAGAACTTGGAATAAATTGTTTTTGTTGTTTTTAAATAAAAGAACTTTTGTGATAAAATAAACAAAATTAAAACGAGTTTTTCTTCCGTCAGCTTATAAATATTGGGACTTAAAGTTTTTTCATGCGTCTGCCCGACTTTAAATGTGAGTGACTGTATATACTTATGTATATACACCTATATAGCATTTAAAGCTCAACTTTAGCTGTTATAATAAAAACCACCATAGATACATATGTATATATGAATGTATGTACATAAACGTTCGTACTAAAACCTCTTAATATAAAGTAAACATTTTTGGCCGGCAACAAAGTATATGCACCTATATTACCTTTTTACTTTCATTAACATTTGTTTGTATAAAAAATAAATCTAGAAAATACATAATAACTTACCTTAAATTAATTTCTCCAAACACATACACCCAAACACAGATACTAACAACAGCAATTGCAACAAAATTGTCGATCATTTAAGAATTTTATCGGTCACAATCACTTGTTGTGCAAAATTTTACATGTTTTAATTTGTTGTTTATTAACTACTTTTACAATAAATGCAAAAGCTGCACTTTTTACTATTTATGTATAAATTTGTTTAACTTTATTTTTCAGATTGCTAAAAAAAAACAAAAAAACATTAAGAACACCAATTAAAAAATTTGTTTAATAACTTTGCTTGTAAGCAAAAAATGACAAAAATTAAAGACAAACATGTTTTGTTTATAAACACCCCGTAAGCATAGAAACGACAACAGCAACAATAAAACAAACAAAAAACACAAATGCAATTACAACAAGCCACCGTTTTTGTAAACAAAACGAAAGCAAAACCGTTTAAATCACTCGAAACAAACAACAAATTACAAAAAAATAAAAAAATTAAAAGAGAAAAGGGTATAGAGCATAAAGAACCGTTAGTTAATTGTGTTTGTTGCTACAGTAACAAAGAGCTAAAACAAGGGCGTTTAAGAAACATTTTATCTTTGTTGTGTGTTGCTCCTTGTTTAAAAGAGTAATTTTGGGCAACAAAATTAATAACAACAAAATACATACGAGTAGTACATATTAACAACAACACAATTCATTTACAAGCAATTTAAGCAGGTGCTGGGGCTATTAAGAAGGAAACAAACGCAATCAGGAGTAATAAAAAAAAGGGAAATTATTTGAATATTTTATTAAAACAGAAAATTTGGTGAAAATTATTAATTAATATGTTTATGTTTTTCTTTTAATACATATTGTATCATTCATGCTCAGTATAATTTGTTTGGTTTTTTCTTAATTTCCCAGAGAGCACGAACATATTAATGTTATTACAAGGAAAAAAATGTAACACAGCTGAAATATTCTCTTCCTGATTTTTCCACTTTTATTTTTACACTTGCTTTAATAAATTTGCTTTTAACTTAATGGATTTCTTTACCATAACTTTCAACTATATTTTAATTTTCTGCCGTTAAATATTTTTAAAATTTATGACTTTTTTTGTTTGACCATGTTTTACAAAAATAAACATCGTTTTAAACCAGACTAGTATATTATTATATATTTTTATTATTTATTTTTCATTTCTTTTGCCTGTTTTAAGCATAAAACTAAAGCACCATTCGCCAACAACGGTTGATAAGTAACGACTAAAAACACATCAGAGTGGAACACATTGAATTTGATGGATTTTTCGTTTTGAGCGTACCTCACAACAATTCATTCGTTCTCACACATGCACACAATGTGGATGGAAATGGCCAGCAACAAACACAGACAAAAACGTCTAGTAGAGATTCTTTCTTGTTGAAATCGCTGGTGTAACGTTTTTATTGCTGTTTCATTTCCATTTCGTTTTAAAGTCAACAGCAGCTCAAAAGGCCTCCTGAGCGATTAAAACTTAAAGGATTTTTTTACATATCACTTTTTCAAAAATTTTGAGTACTTTTTTGTTTACCAAATTGTTAATTATTAATTAAAATATTCTATTATTTCATATAAGGCACGTAGGCATGGTAATACAAAATATGTATTTAGATCTTGTGGGAGCAAAATACTAGGAAACTCTTTCCGCACTTAAAAAAAAGTGGACAAAAATATGTTGTAAGTATTATTTACGTTTACACTTGTGGGATAAGTACAATCAAGGTATTATTATGAAAATCTAATAAAATTACTGATGGTTACAGTTCTATACCCTTTACAAAAACAACATGCAATATTCTTGAGCTGCATTTGTTTGGGTTGCTAAATGTTCTACCACCTTCAATAATTACTCGAACTGCTGCCCATGCAAATTTAGATGTGATGAGAATACAAAGTTTTCTGAAATGGTTTAGAAAATAAAGATTTACCGACCGCTTGTCAATTTTTGCATTTGGCTTTCTCTCCTACTGAATACATTTTGTTTTTACACGATAAGATTTCCTTTATTCTACATACATTTTTGACAGATCTAAATATTTGTATTATCATGTAAAGGTGCCTATAATGATATTTTATTACATCGAAGCTTTAAAGGGGGATATAGACACGATCAAGCAATAACCGTTAAATGTTGTAATGGTATAAGTTAAAATATATATTGTTTTGTACCACCGATAATGTTTGACAAAAAATCGTATATTTTTAATTTTCCATCAACCGTCCTTGCCACACATAAAACTATTTGATAAAACTAATGAATGTTTCAGTAAAATGTACTCTGGTTTAGCACAGACACAAACCAATTGCAAACTTAATTTAAACGACGGGTCGTTTTGAAAAGGGAAAAACGTAAAATTTTTTGGTAATTTGGAAAAGAAATTTTCGTTTGTGAAAAACATGGGTTTTTATTTGTTTATATGTATATAAGAAATCCACAAAGTCAACATACTCAACAAACCATTCTACAAGCGAAGTGTAAATGAATTGTATCGGGTGGTTAAATTTTAAGGGCCGATGTCGTTAACGTTTTTTACTGCATTTCAACTGGCATTTCTCAATTTCAAACTAACTCAATCTGAAGCATGGAACGATACACAATCCAGCAACACATTAAAGTTATTCAGGCTTATTATGAAAATAAGCGTTCAAATCAAAATACTTATCGTGCACCTCGTGATTTTTTCGGTCAAGTGCACGCAGAATCGAAAAAATCATGCAAAAATTTGAGCAAACCGGGTCTGTAGGAGATGTGAAAACACCAGCGCATGCTCGTACAGCTCGTTCTGCATAAAATATACACATTTTTTTTTTTTGACCAGTGCTCAAGGGATGACTCTTGTCAGCCTGAAGCCTGGAATGCATTGTACTAGAACAGGAAAACAGGTTACGATGAGAAGGAAAGAGGGAGAAGTGTTTGCGGAGGGTTAACTTTAACAATAACAACACCAAAGACTAAACAAACTATATTACAGCATTTAAAACGTTGGAATTAAATTAATTAAAACTGGTCAGTGCCCTGTGTATATACCTTCAACACTGCTCAGATAATCAAAATTTACTCCAACATCTTCCACACTACAAGGTAATGAAATGCATTCAAAAGAAGTTAATAATGAACATATAAAGCAAAAAAATAAACACTTGTTACCTATTCCGGTGCAATTTGATTTCATACGACATTAATAATGATATTAATAATATATTGCCTCTGTTTGCGATAGTATGGCTGAAGAGTGGTACTCCTCAATTCGCCGTCGTGTCAAAAAATTGCAGCTCTCAGCCTTGTCTGAAGAACTAAATCCTCTTGATCATTCCAAGCGTCGTCAGTGGATGATAAATTTTCGAATAAAATCATCTTCATTGATGCAGCACATTTTCACGTAAGTAGATTCGTCAATAAACAGAATGATTTGATACCGTCAAACTTCTTTGTTTGGGGTTAATTGAAAGAAAAGCTGTATGTCGATAAGCCAGCAACAATTCAAGAAAATTTGGACCAGCAGATAGAGATGTGCCGCCAAGGTCGTGGCGGCTATTTGGCCGATATTTTGTCCCATACATAATTGAATCATTCTCATATTATCGTAATAAAAAGAAGTGATAATAATTCCTAATTAATTTGTGTTTTCTACAAAATCATCATCGGGCCCTTGATATTTAACCACCCTTTAGAATAAGCATATCATAAGATATTTCCTACAACATTTTATAAGCTTTGAAAATACTTCAGATAACATCTTTTACAATAATATTTCCTTGAAAAATTTGAATTCTTGATCCTACTTGCTTTGACATTTATTTAATTCAATATTTGCAATAAACTTCTTCAGCTCAAGGCCTTTTTTGTTTTTTTTTTTTTTTTTGTCTTTTTTTATTTTTAATGTATTTTTTAATATTGTATTTTTGTACGTTTTATTGAATTTATCACACAAAGAAACAAAATTTCCTGAAGAAGTCTTCCAAAGGAGGACGAAATATTGAAAAATACTTTAAAAATTAAAGAAAAAAACGAAAAGGATCTTGAGCTGAAGAAATTTATTGCAAATAATAATTCTTCCTCCAAACTTCGGTTTAGATAACAGTTTAACAAGTATGATTACATATGTTTTATTCTCGCTACAGTTTGTAAGTGTTTTTGAGAATGATGTAAATAATTAAAAAAAAAATGTTGTTCCTGACAAAGCTTTCCAAAGGAAAAGGAAATATTGAAAAATTAAGAACAAAAAATTTTTTAAAAAACCAAATTGGTTATAAATAATTTAAGAATATAAAGGACAAAGCAACTAGGATCATTATATGTAAGTAATACAATATTATATTGTTACGAATTTTTATCACACCTTTTTTTATCACACGAATTTTTATCACACTGCAGCAGTTGTCAATGTAACAAACTTGTTATAAATGTAACAAACAAGATAAAAATAAAACATATAATACACAAACAAACATACATGATTTAAAAAACACAAAATTCCAAGAAAATCAACTACAAATGATGTTATTGTTGTACTTGCATTCTTTGTATTTCGTTTCTTTGTAAGCATAGTTGCCAGATTTGACGACAAATCGTTAGTTTTCAAAATGATGTCTTGACGATTTTTGTCCCAAAAATTACAATTTTTGCGAAAAGTATGGTAACATTAATTTTTTTATAGATGAGACACAAAGTATACCTATAAGCCCTGCTTTAATATCCTACACGATCGTACGATTCGTTCGCAGAAAAATGTTCTATAACTCTGGTCGACTTTACTAAGCCACTTCAAAATGGAGTTGTATTATATAAGAATGATTGTATATAATTAGCAATACACCTATTCCGCAGCATAATGAAGTTAAATAGCTTGGTATTTACCTCGACCGTAGGCTAACGTGGAAGCCTCACATTGATGCGAAAGTCACTCAGTTGAAATTAAAATCAGCGCAACTAAAATGGCTTATGGGCAGAAATTCGACATTGAAGTTGGACTGCAAACTTTTGTTATATAACGCAATTTTGAAGCCTATATGGTGCTACGGAGTTCAATTATGGGGAACCGCCTCAACATCTAACATTGAAAAAATTCAAAGATGACAAAACAAAATTCTTCGTACGATTACTGCAGCTCCATGGTACGTAAGAAACTCACGAATTCACAAGGATCTGTGTGTTCCGCTGGTAACTGACGAGTTCTCTAAGTATGCCACAAGGTATATCAGTAAACTGCAACTTCACCCAAATCCTCTTGCACGCAACATAGTTAATTTTGGCGGCCACTCTCGGTTGAGAAGAAGGGATACACTGTCCACCATCAGAACGTTAAATAGGTGATTCTACCGATATTATTCGCGCGAAATGAAACTCTTTTGTCTAGCAGTGGCTGGACTTAAATAACTTTTATATTTAGTATTAAGATTTGAATACTTATTGTTAGTTCATATTTTGAAGATTCAATAAATAAATGAATGACAAAAAAATAACAAAAAAAAAATTGTATATAAGAATAATTGTAATATTTATATACATAAGTACAGTAAAATAACTAAAAACTATAATTTTATATTATTTCAATTTATTTTTCGAGGCGCCAACAATATGCTCATGTTCGCTAATATTTTATATTAAAAATAAGTGCTTATAGTCAACTATTATTCAACTACCGGATATATCGGAGATAGACACGGTAAATTATACAAAATCAAGAAAAAATTAAGCTTATAAACGGCATCGAAATAGGTTTTTTGACCTTAAAAATTATGACGAACGTTTAGGAAACGACATCGTGCGCCAGGCAGATATTTTTCACAATAAATACCACTCTGATCGCATAGAAACCATCATTTTATTAAAAGATTTTCATAAAATTTTTCAAATACCTCGATTTTTAGTACCTTCCCAGCACACAAGTTATATTTGGTAGGTCGCACAATTATCTAGGATAGTAAATCACGGCCTTAAGAAAAAAATTTCTACAGTTTTTGCAACAAAAAAAAAAAAAACAGCAAAAATATATGTATATAAATTAAAATGCAAGAATATAGCGACATTGCCCTATTCTTCAGCAACATGAACATAATATTCAGCCAAGCTACTCAAGTGAACCAAGTTTACTCCAGTTAACCAACAAAAAAAAATTGCACATATTTGGACCTTTTTTATAAATTGCTCAGGAAAAGTTGTTTGGTTAAGAGACCACTATTGGCACGATTTTTTTTATATCTCAAGATGTCTAGCTTCCACTTCTATTTTAAAATTCTGCAATCGGTTGAAAATTGCAAAAGATACAGAATATATGGAATTTTTTGTGCCTTTAAATATAAGGAATTTTTAGTTTATATAAGTGAACCGGAGTGTATATAGAATATATGATTTTTTTAATTACTTTCCCTAACACTTTTCTTACAAAATTTTTAGTATTATCAACAAAAATTTATTGGATTAATTTCTCAACAAAAAGTTTTATCGTCGTCTAACTTTTCGTATAAAACTTATTCATGCTAAAACTCAAATTAATTTTAGCGATTTATATCTGGTCTCAATTAGCATTTTTGTTGAATACTCAAAATATTTCTTTTACTACAACTACATATTTTTTATTGTTGTTGTTGCTGTTCCTTCTTGAGAAAAATACCTCCCGCTGCTTGTTTTATTTTCTATTTAATTTAGAGCTTTTTTTAGTTCCTATATATATTTTCTTACTTCCTGCATTCTTATCATTCCATCAGAGACTATAATGAGAAAGTATAAATTGATAAAGAGCGCAAGTCCTTTAATAACGACATTTTAAAAAACAGAGTCAGCTGTTTTGTTTCTTTAGTGTTTTTTCTTGTTACGGCATTTTTCTTTTATTATTGTGATAGTAGAGAAACATGTGGCCAACAAAAATGCTCAGCAGCATGTTGTAGTTATTTAGTTGAGAACAGAGTTTGTGGTGATGGAGAAACATGTGACAAACAAAAATGCTTAGCAGCATGTTGTAGTTATTTAGATGAGAAGAAAGTTTGTGGCGATGCAGAAACATGTGACAAACAAAAATGCCTAGCAGCATGTTGAACCTATTTAGTTGAGAAGAAAGTTTGTGATGATAATGAAACATGTGACAAACAAAAGTGCTTAGCAACATACTGATGATTTTTAGTTGAGAAGAAAGTTTTGGGTTTGAAGCAGGTATAGTACCATAAGTTACTTGAAATGCAGCTAGACTGAATACATTGAACATATACTCATAGCAAGCACTTTTGGTAGAAAGTTCATGTTACTAGAAGGTGGCTCTAAAGGGTGGTTAAATTTTAAGGGAATAAAACACAAATGATTTATGAATTATTGCCTTTTTTTATTATGATAATATTGGTATGGAACAAAATATCGGCCAAATGGCCACAGCGACCTCATCGGAGCACCTCCATCCAATGGTCCAAATTGTCGATGACGCTGAGGCATAATTAAATGCCGTTAATGTGCAGAACTATCTCATCCTTTAGCTCTTGAATTGTTGCTGGCGAATATTATAAATTCAATTGATACTATCGGTAAGTGTGTAAGAAATATATACATAATATACATATATGTAATTGCAATTCTTGCAAACATTGTGTAGATAGGTATATCATTACTCAAAAGGTGCCGCAAAACTTATTGCGGGAGAATCGATCCATTCGCCCTTGCCGGCAATGTATATAAAGCCAGCTATAGGTTTTATATATCGCGCTGTCATAGAAATGCTATTTCTTGTATCGGGCGGGGTTGAATATGAGCCCCAGCTAAATGGCAAGTTACTTTCTGCATTTCAACTTGTGTGTTACTCAATTTTATTGCTTTGTTTTTTGTATAAATTCTTTACGGGTTCAAATATTATGTCTGAAACAGTAAATACACCGTTTTTTCTAAGAAAATCTATAAGAAATAGCACCGCTTGTATGACAGCGCCATCTAGTGTTATTTATAGCTAAACATAAAACTCAAAAATTACTTCGAAATTCAAAAAATACAACTTTCTAGGATAATAAAAATAAATAAGCAGTATTTGATCAAATTTACAATGATTCTTCATTGTTAGAACAGCGTTCTGAAATCGCCAACTTCAAATGTAAAGAAAAAAAATTGCTCACTGAACTAAAAAATACCTCTTGTAGATTTTGTAATAGATAATGCCAATTTTCATTTGTACTAATTCTCATCCCATTCCCAGTTTGTTCCAAGTTGTGTTTTAGTTTTAAGCAAATTTTGAAATTATCTTGCAGGCTTGTTAACGACTGCAGAAATTTTAAACTTTTACGAATTCTGTTTTTTATATAAAAAGTTCTTTTTTAAAAAGAGCGTTCTTTTGTATATCCTGAATTTTTTATGTGTTCACAATCCCTTTCAAAAAGAAAAAAATTATTTTCGATAATTTTGTATATCCAATTTAAAAAAAAAAAAAAAAAAAAAAAAAAAAAACACAATATTATATTTTTCCAAAACAAATTGGCCAAAAAAGTATAAAATTCGAACCAAGGCGAATTCAATTTACCAGGTGAAACTGGGATTACAATAAATACAACAATGCAAAAACAACATAGGCATTTGTTGTTGCTTGAGCGGCTGGTGTGTCAAAAAATTTGTGTAGAAAATATGTACATACTAAAGGGCTGCACAGAATGTTCCAAAAAACACTGCTCACTATTGTGTAGTAGTTCCCAGCTAAATGCAAAACAAAACCTAACAATAAAGCAAATAAACGATGAATCACAGCAAGCACATTGGCATTTGAGCATATTGCGTCTTAAATATTTGTGCTTAATACAAAGACAAAAACCATGAACAACAACAGCACACACACATAAGCATACTGTGCATACAGTACTTGTGCACTAAAACAAAGACAAAAACCATGAACAATAACAACAAATTTTACAAACAAAACTGAAGTAGAACATTACTTCAAGGCTTGAATTTCTACTTCAAATTTGTTCTATTTCATTTGGTTCTACTTGTGTTTGGTTCTGTTTGTTCTAAATGCTTATAAGACAGTATTCGTTTGTGTGTTTAGAACATTTCGGCACTGAAGTGCTTGTTTTGAAATGTGAAAGAAGACGATGGATAGTACTTGAAAATACTACGACGTTTTGTAACACATTTTTATTGTGCTTGAGCAGCCCTCTAGTATATACATACACACACTTACACACTTTGCTTGCTGATATGTTTGTATGAGAGCAAACCACCCTGTCGGAAACTGAGTTAATTTTAAACTAACTTTACAGCTCGACCACACAGGCAATCTGTTGTGTCTTAATACTAGCAATAACGCCGGCAGAATCATCAAATTGCTAATGTTCAACGCTGTACTTTTTAGTTGGTGAACATGTAAATATCTTAAAACATAATTTAAGATATTTTGGCAAAGAAAGTTACGATGTTTTAACTAATTGTAATTGTTTTATTTATTTTATTCTTTTAAAAATGAGTGCTTTAAATTTATCAATCTCCGAGCACTCCATTTCTTTTTTTTTATGAACTCAAAAATGTAAATAATTACATTTTTCTGTTGATAAAATCACTTTTTATAATCATTTGTACATTTGTTTATATATTGAAGCGTATAAGTGAATTTTGACAGCTTAAGTTCAAAGATAATTGCTCAGCAATATCTTCTAGCAATAATTGCTGAACATGTGTTTGAACGCAAATATCTTGTGTTGGCAATCAATTTTGGCAGATGCCACGGCAATAATTGTCAATCAGATTGCCCGTGTGGACGGGCAGTTAAGTTAACTATTCCTCAACTAGTGCTGACTGACACTTGGATTACTTTTCAATGAAAGCAACTAACTATTTTAACATTGTGATGTCCTAGGAAGTAGTCAATTGTCCGACTTTACACTACGTTTCAACTAACTTACAGTTAGCTAGCTAAATGCTAACTTTCAGTTAACTTTTTGAAGCTACTAATATTTTCAAGTCAACCGTAAGTTAGTTATTTTTAAATCAACGAAAAGTTAATTGTTGACACTATAGGTGAAAAACAACTTTTTGTAACTAGCTGACACCTAAAAGTGATTCATTTATATAATATTTTTTCGTAATAAAATAAATTAGTCAATATATATAAATATTAGTCAATATAAATAAAATTGTATCAAATGTTTGTTTGTTGGCGTATACATTACATTCTTTTTTAAAAAGGCTTCTTAAATGTCTTTTGCTAACGACTCTCATTCTTGCACTTTTAATTAAAATTAAAACAATATAAATATCTTTATTATTTGACATATGTACTTATATAAAAAATTTTATTTTAGAAAACTTCCACAGAATTGAAAAAATTTATATGAACCTAAATAAAAAGACTTCAATATCACGCAGTAGTATTAATAATAAAAACGGGAATCTACGGCGCCTACTAGGTGGCGACATTGAAAATGAATTTTTGTATTGTGTACATGATAGCTTAAAATTGGTTCATAAAAATTAATTAAAAGTTGGCTATTTTTCTAGTCAGCTACTGATTATCCGACAGGGTAGAAACAGCTTTTGACACTTGATGTTTTACAAATAGAAAAAAAGTAGGACATCTGTTTTTTCAGTTTCACCTGGTAAAATGAATTCGCCTTGATTCGAACTATACAACAAGGTATTGCCAACATGTAACCACAAAAGTATTTACTTGATTTGATATTAACAAGTATTTATAAATAAGCCTTTTTATTACTGGTTAATTCTGTTGAATAACTAATGTAAGGCTTATCTTTAAATTAAGTTATTTCCATGATATAAAAAGACAAGGTAGTTTTATTCTCTCAATTTTCCGTGACATTTTCCATAAAATTGTGCTACCATATTAGTTTATAATTACATTCCCTTGTTTTCAGTTTTGTTTGAAGTTGTGTCTAAAAATAATAATAAAATTGTGACTTCTAACAAATATAAATAAAATATTATAAAATAAAATACATACCTATATAAATCTAAAATATTTGGTTTTTATTCTATTTCTTGTTTCAAAGAATTTTTAAACAATAACAAATATTATTGCCCTGAAGAAGCTATCCGAAGGAAAGCGAAATATTGGCAAAAATATTAAAATAAATAAGCAAAAAGGACCTTAAACTCAACGAAATACTACTTAATTAAATCTAAAATATATATAAATGGCTTGGAAAACATCCCCAGACTAAAATGCTACCGACACGATATTTCAATGTGCCTTTAGTATAGCGTGGACTAAGACGTTGGCTTTTCGGCCATCTAACCAGTCTTAATCTATTGGAACCTTTTAAATTAAATTTGGACTCATCAGAGAATAGTA
Organism: Thecocarcelia acutangulata; assembly: GCA_914767995.1. Lineage (NCBI taxonomy): Eukaryota > Metazoa > Arthropoda > Insecta > Diptera > Tachinidae > Thecocarcelia > Thecocarcelia acutangulata. The sequence goes on from OU612096.1 coordinate 87,537,208, forward strand.
TGGAATTCCTTTGTGTGGTGAGCAAATTAATGTGTTCCCTTGCAGCATGCCTTTGAATCATTCTGGGGGTAACATTTAATAAAAAATTATGTGGCGATGGTTCTTGACGACACGAATCGGTCTTTGTTTTATCAAACGTATTATTGCCTGGCCATCTCGTTTACATTCGGGAACGACCACCTTTATGTTCTGTAACCAAAGTACCCGAACAACGAAAACGGCTTATAATTTTTGATATAACGCTGTGGTGAATATCAAATTTTTTTGCAATTGTGGCCACTGATTGGCCGTTATTAAAATCAGCTATTATTTTTTCTTTTAAATGCACTGAATAATTATATCGCGCCGTTTGCAATTCCCGTCCAGAACAAGTTTTAAGGCACGGAAACGACGGAAAACTATATGCAAATTTTCGCTATACAAGCTTGCTTTTATTTTTAAACAAATAATGACATCTTTTGGAAGTAGGTTTTTCTGATTGAAAGTAATGAAGAATATTCAAGGTTACGTACATTACTTTTGTCGCTGCATTCTGGGTCATTCTAGTAGAAATAATTTTTTATATATTTTTAAACCAAACACATCAAACGTTTTCCTTTGTTTTTAATATCTAAAGAGTATTTTCTTTTAAATGTAATAATATTTTCTTTCAAATAGGCCTTCGTTTGAATGCTATCGTAAAGTTTACTGATAAGCAGAAGTCCGTGCTTCTAGTTTCTGGGATCAAATTAGACCCAAGTATGCTGGCAGCCTGTTAAACCTAACCTAACATGGGTTTCAAAACGATCTACTTACATCAGCTTTTCTTCCAGCTTTTTCTAATATGAACAATGCACTACACATTCCAGAAAAAATCCATTTTAGGAGTAAATTCCCTTATTCAACTGTGTGGTAACGCCTTTTTATATTTCTCTCTAAAAATAAACTTAAAAAATCCTTATTATTTTTTATATCATGTATACCAATCAAAAATTATAAATATCATCGATATTTCTATAAATTAAAATGTTAAAAATTAAATATATGCCTTTTTTTAAAATTCCCAATTTTTAGGAGACCTAACGCAGGCTCACATCTTGATCTTTTTTAACTTTTTTTACAATTTTTTATTTGTTTTAGTGCAAGACAAAAAAATTGCTGCTAGAATATGATTCGAGAGCTTTTATTTTTTGCATACATCAGTGACCCATCCTATATATGTACATATGTATACGAGTACATTCAAGGCGAGCTTGCCTTGAGTACATCAATAACAAAATTGCTGCGATAAAAATTTCGCAATATAAACGCAAATGAAATTTTACAAAAGAAACGACAAAAGTTATACAACGGAAACTGCGAGTAGGTAAATTATGTTTCTTTTCTTTTTAAACTTCCTTGAAAATTAACTTACTTCAATCAAGGCGAATTCATTTTACCAGGTAGAACAGGGATTACAATGAATACAACTATGCAAAGAAATCTAATTTAAAATATTATAAAAAGTTCAACAAAAATTCATTAATTTAACATGGTATTTTGTAGTTGCTGGAGCGATTCGTGTGTCAAAAAATTATATAAAAGGTATGTACATGCAGACACACACACACTTTACTTGCAGTTATGCATGTATGTGAGCAAACTGGAAACAACTTTTGACACTTGATGTTTTACAAATAGAAAAAAACATCTGGTATTTCAGTTTCACCTGGTACTGGTGAATTCGCCTTGACTTTAATATTGTTCTCCATTTGTAATATATTTTTATTAAAATATGTTTTTTTTTATATTTATTTTATCAGCCATGTCACAGAGCTCAATTCCGTTCAAAAAAAACGAAAATCAATTCGTGTTTAGTTTCGTCACAAAATGAAAATCTAAAAAGTGTTGCGAACTGAATAAATCATTTTTAATTTCAATAATGAAATTATTATTTTTTGTTAAAAATAATATCAATCAATTAACAGCCATGTTCCGAGAACGCTCGTTCTGAAACCGCAATACGTTTTGAAAAACGCCTAATTGATTTTTAGGTGTTCTGAAGAACGAAAAAATACAACATGTGTTTTACATACGTATATGTATGTGGTAGTAATATAAAGCGAAAAAAAAAATTACAACAAATAGAAAATTTTTTCAATTTCGTTTTCTTAATGAAAATGTGTAAAATTCTTTAAACTTTTTATTGAAATAAAAAGAAAACATATTAAATTCTAAATGTGAATAATTTTATTGCCATTTGCAAGTTCAGTTTTAGCAAATTCAATCAGTTCACTTCGATATATACATGCGAGTTGAAGTCGCCAATTTTAAGCGATATGCGTTTTCCAGAACACCTATTTGGTGATTTCAAAACGCAAAACTATATTTCTTGCGTTATACGTTTCTCAGAACACCTATTTGGCGTCATGAAATCGAAAACGCAAAATTTATTCTGATTTGTATTCTGAAAATCTAAAGTTTTTTTTCAGAATGAAATAATGTTTTATTTTAAGAAAGAAACTATTATTTTCTGTTAGACATAAGAGTGTTCTGAACATTGATTCAGAGCAGACCGGGCAGATAGACCAGCATCTGAGAAATCCAGAAACGAAAATTTAAAAAGCTTGCAGACTTAAAATATTTTGAATAAAGGCCTCATTAGTTTTTACTTTCAGTTGCCGTTCTGTGACGTTCTTTTCTGTAGCACATATTTTACAATTACTTTTTCTGTGAAAAAGTTCAGCTGTTTTTTACAGTAAAGCAAAAAAAGAAAAATATTTGAATTAAGATTTTTCGTAAAAATTGTTTTGTTTGAAAAAACAAAAAAAAAAAAAAAAAACAAACAATTTAATTACTTAGAAATGGTGGCAAAACGATCTGCTGAATTTACGACATTTCTTATACAAAATATAATGTTTATTCGCTAAAATTATATTATTTTGATCATTCATAGTCGCTTAATTGATTGATGTATATTAAATTTGAAAAATTTTTAATTAAAACAAATTATTTTAGCTTTCGATAAAAAAAATTTGTATTCATCTGACTAAAATATTAGTTTTTCCATACCAGAAAAAAATAAAACATACACATATTTGGCTGTCTGCAGCAGAACAGAACGTAAAAGTAAAAACAAACCATGTACATATACAGGCCTGTTCTAAAAATCACGTGATTTCAAAGCACATGCCGTTTCAAAAGTACAAATGTGATTTGTGCCTGTTCTGTAAATCACAATTTTTTATGACTTTCGATGTGATTTACACTCTTCTAAAGCACAAAAAACTGCTGTTTTCTGGTTCAATTTACTGATATTTTTATTTTCAGGTTGAATTTTTTTATTCGCGGTATTATTTGCAAACTAAGGTTAATTCCTTCTAATAAATATAAAAGGTAAAATAAAATAAACCAATAAAGCAAATCACAATATAATACAACGAATTTTGCAACAAAATGAGCGTATCTAGTTTTTTCTTAATTTAATGAATTATTTCGTATAAAATAAATTATTTTATTTAAATAATCGATAGAAAACACATTAAGTTATTTATTAATGTAATAAATTATGAAATTCATAATAAAGTGCGTGCAAAAATTGAGATGTGATTTCAAATTGATTGCAAGTTAGCTAACCGATTTAAAATCAAAAAAATCAAAAATATTTTGTGTGCAGAACACCTTTTTTGTGATTTCAAATCACTTCCACAAAAAGTGTTTTGCAGAACAGCCCTGATAGTTTACATTGAACAGAAACAAGACAGCTGATTCAGAACGAAAAAGAACGTACAAACTAAAGGCAGAATTAGTTTGTACGTTCTTTTCGGTTCTGAATCAGCTGTCTGGTTTCAGTAAAATGTAAACTATATGTACATGGTTTGTTTTTGCTTTTACGTTCTGTTCTGTTGCGGACTAATCTGTTGAAAATAGAATTCAACGTTAAGTGACAGCCAGATATGTGTATGTTTTACTTTTTCCTGGTATGGAAAAACCAATTTTTTAGTCATATGAATACAAATTTTTTTTATCGAAAGCTAAAATAATTTGTTTTAATTAAAAAATTTTCAAGTTTAATATATATTAATCAATCAAGCCACTATGAATGATCAAAAGAATATAATTTTAGCGAATAAACATTATAATTTGTATAAGAAATGTCGTAAATTCTGCAGATCTTGAGAGAAAAGGTGGCTGTTTTGTCACCATTTCTAAGTAATTAAATTGTTTTTTTTTTGTTTTTTTCAAATAAAATAATTTTTACGAAAAATCTTAATTCCAATATTTTTCTTCTAATTTTGCTTTACTGTAAAAAACAGCTGAACTTTTTCACAGAAAAAGTAATTGTAAAATATTTGCTACAGAAAAGAACGTCACAGAACGGCAACTGAAAGTAAAAACTAATGAGGACTTAATTCTGCCTTAAAACTCTTATTTTCTGTTAAAAATAATGTCAATCCAAAAAGGTTTTTATGCTAAAAATCTAAAAAATGTTTCAGAATGAAATAATTTTTTACTTCAATTATGAAGTTGTTATTTTCTGTTGGAGATAAAAGAGTTGTGAAAATTGATTCGTAATTACCGAATTTATTAAGAAATTTATTTTACATACAGATATGTATTTTTTTTTTTTACCCGGCGTCTAGTGTTGTCAGATCTTTTATTGCTGGTTTTTTTTCAGAAATTTAGAAAAAAATTTTTTTTCAATGCAAAAAGCAGTTCACTTTTTATATCTTTTTGAATAAATGGTATTACAAACAAATATGAAAAAAGGTTTGTTTTGTTTTCAGGCCATTGTAAAACCTTTTTATAATCGGTTCATAAATGGCGGATCTACTTGTTAAGGTGAAATGCCTTAACTGAAATATCTTTCAAAACCTGTGGTTAAATTTCTATCGTGAATTCTTTGAGATATATACGAAACTGATTTTTATGTAAAAGTATAGACAATTTTGCATATAAACATCTATCTCTTTTATATAAACTAGTGCGAATCACCCCGACGCAATCGACCGCATTATTTTTTACTTGTGTTCAATACTCCACTCTCATATAAAATCCAATGTTGAAATCAATAAAGCTGTGAAAACCTACAAATATGTTTATTACCCTTATTTGGCCACAGTTTTTATTTAACTTGGATTTAAGCAAATTAATAATCATATTATTACTAAAATACTGAACTGCTCAAAATGAAATTAAGCTCGTTCACTTCTGTGCAGAAAAAATTTTAAAGCCATATATAATTTTTTTTTTTAATTGGTGGAGTACAAAAGGGATTTTAAAAATGTGTTTGTCTAATACTTATAAAGACGCCTAACGGAAATGGTCGAGATGCTTTAAAATGGTACTTCCGTTTTTTATAGTCAAAAGGCAATTATAATACTTCTTATTAAATATCGGGTGGTTAAATTTCAAGGGCCGATGTTGAATGTGAACCACACCTAAACGACAAGTTTTTTTTCCGAATTTTATTTGACATTTCTCTATTTCAGACTTATTCAATTTGAACCATACAGAGATACACAATCCAACAACGTGTGAAAGTTATCCAGACTTATTATGAAAATGATGATCAATTTTTGAAGAAAATCATCTTCAGTGATGAGGCACATTTTCACCTCAGTGGATTCGTCAATAAACAGAATTGCCGCATTTGGGCGAATGAGAATCCAAGAGTAACTGTCGAAAAACCAATGCACCCACAAAGAGTGACTGTTTGGTGCGGTTTATGTGCTGGCGGCATCATCGGGCCGTATTTTTTCCAAAATGAGGCCGGTCAGGCAGTTACTGTGAATGGTGTTCGCTATCGTGAGATAATAACGAACTTTTTATGACCCGAATTGGAAGATATGGATGTAGACGATATGTGGTTTCAGCAGGACGGTGCCACTTGCCACACAGCTAACGAAACAATTGCTCTTTTGCGCAACAAATTCAATGGCCGTGTTATCTCACGTAATGGCGATGTCAATTGGCCGCCAAGATCATGTGATTTGACTACGTTGGACTTTTTTCTTTGGGGTTATTTGAAAGAAAAGGTGTACGTCGATAAGCCACCAACAATTCAACAGCTAAAGGATGAGATAATTCGGCACATTAACGGCATAGAACCTCCATTATGCCTCAGGGTCATCGAAAAGTTTGACCATCGGATGGAGGTGTGCCGCCGTAGTCGCGGCGCCCATTTGGCCGATATTTTGTTCCATACATAATTGAGTAATACCAATATATCATAATAAAATAAAATTACAATAATTTTCTAAATAGTTTGTGTTTTATTCAAAATCAACATCGGCCCTTGAAATTTAACCACCCTTTATAACAGATAATTTTACTCAAGCAAACTTTTTAGTTTTTTTTTATTTTTAAAGAGCTACAAATTAGATTGAACTCAATTCCTAAACGGAATTGAACTCTTATGACATATCTGTACAATAAGTTTTAGTATAAAATGAACTACGAGCTAAGTCTTGTATAAAACGACAATGGGAAGAGGTTTATTACAAAAATGTAATTAAACAAATTCGAGTTAAATTCACATTAAACAAATTCGAGTCATACATGAGTGTACAAAAATTTAGAAACAAAAAATGGCAAAAACGAAGTTTAAAAGAGAGTATTAAAAATTAATTCCATAAAAGCAAGAATCTTTGGATATGTTGGTTTTAAGGATGACAAGTATTAAGGCCACAGTAATCCGTTTAAGGATCGATGAAAGAAATCATAATGTAACGTGTACCATTGGTAACGCGTAGACCCTCATGATAATGAGTTAAACGGCCGGGATGCATCAGCATCCAGCCCTTCTTGGTAGTAGTAACAGAGCAATTGTAACGCAAGAAATGACAACCACCGCCCTCATAATCAATACCAGCACGATTAAGAGCAACATTAATGGTGTATGTGGATGAATCATGATGGGGTCTTAAATAGGGCTGTTCATCGGGCCGGTAACGCACCACAAAATTCATCAGAGAACGAGGCGGCTAGAACCAGACAAAAAAGAAAGTTAATTGTTTGAAATATTATAGATAAAATTAATTTTTACTCACCACATGATAATAACCCAGAAACACCTTCTCCTGCAGAGGTCTCACAAACAAATCCAAAAACTTCAGCCACAATGTATCCAAGCCCACTTGTTTCATATGAATATCACGTGTGGGAACAGCCTCGTAGCCGCCTTCTAAACGTTCATCCTTGTTGCTGCCACTCGACCATTTGCCATAATTCTCCATTATAGCAACCATGTCATCACAGAAAGCATCGGTACCTATTTGGAACCAGTAAACATCAGTACAGGGTTGTATATATGAATAATTGGCTTCCAGCTGTTTGGTATAATTGGGATGGATGTATTTCAGGGTCCAGTCATCTTGGTTGCTGAATAAAGTATAGAAATCGGGACGTGCTACGGTGGTATCGAATCCTTCTGCTTGAACTAAATGCCCATAAATACGATCATTTATGATGAACATGTGAACGCCCTAAAACGAAAATATTTCTTGAGATTGATTTGGAATTTAAATTTGATTGAGGGGTTTCCATTAATTAGCTTTTAGCTGGTGAAACCAGACTGTTGTGTTTTGATGAATGTAAATTATGTATAATGTTGACTGATGAAACTAGGCGGTTGAGTTACTGTTTTGATTGATGATGATAGAATTTTACCATATAATATTTATTTTATAAATATTATATGGTATTGGATTAATAGAAATTTATAGATAAATTTGTTTGATATAACTAGACTGCTAACTTTTCATTTTAAAAGATCCTAATTGCTGGATTTTGATTAATAGGGATTGATGTATGAATTTGATTGATCAAACAAAACTACTGAGTGGGATCGAATGCTTCTGCTTGAGTTAATTGACCATAAATTCGATCATTTATGATGGCATGTGAACACTCTAAAACGCAAATATTTCTCGAGATTGATTTGAAATCTGAATTTGATTGAGTGGTTTCCATTAATTAGATTTTACCCAGTGGAACTTGAATGATGAAACCAGACTGATACGTTTTTTACTAGAATTTTATTGAAAGAATTTGGGTGAGGGATTTTGATGAATGTAAAATTATGAATGATATTTATTGATAGACTAGGCGATTGAGTTACTGTTATGTGCTGATTGATGATGATAGAATTTTATTCATGGGGTTGTATTAATAGAAATTTATAGATAAATTTGTTTGATATAATTAGACTGTTAAGTTTTCACTGTTAAAAGAGCTGGATTGATGAACTTTGATTAATGGAGAATGATGTATAAATTAGATTGATCAAACAAGACTACTGAATTTATATAATGATTGCTATCGAATCCTTCTGTTTGAAGTAAATGACCATAAATACAATCATCAATGATGAACATGTGAGCGCCCTAAGAAACGAATAATTCTTGAGATTGATTTGGAATCTGAATTTGATTGGGGGTTTTCCATTAATTAGATTTTAGGTTTTGATTGATAAGTTTTTTTTATAGAATTTTATTGAAATTGAAATTGGTTAAGGGATTTTAATTAATATAAAGTTATGAATGAAATTGAATGAAACTAGACAGTTGAGTTTTGATTTATAGAATTTTTTTAAATGCACTTCATTGATGAAACTAGACTTTTATGTTCTGATTGATGAATTTTACTTTAATAGACTGAATTTTATTACAGGGATGGGGTTAATAGAAATTTATGGATAAATTTGTAATATTTAACTAGATTATAAACTTCAGATTTTTAGAAATAATTATTTAAAAAACTCTTCATTGATGTATTTTAATAAATGGAAAGTGTTGTATGAATTTGAGTGATGATTGATGAGTATCAGTAAGTTGGAAATCACTGGAATCCGCAATCTGGATGCTTGTATGTTTACACGGATGGGTCCGGAAGGGGAGATGGGGTTGGGGGAGGCGTTCACATAGAAGAATTCAACACTAAAATATCCTTCAGACTACCAGACGGATGTAGTGTTCTTCAAGCTGAAATATAAATAAAGCGGCCAGATGGTTGACGTTTTACGTCAGCAATTGGAAAGTACACTAATTCTAATCTAGTCCAGGAATGTCGGCTATTTTTAAGCCAGATGGCGACATATACTAACCTAACCCTAAAATGGGCACGTGGACATGGGTCCAACAACGGAAGCAACATCGCTGACGACTTAGCCGAAAAAGGGACAACCCTAGAGGATCAACGTGCTGGAAAAGAATTAAGCTCCATACGCTGAAACATGACTCACAGAGCCAATATAACTTATAACGAGAAACCTGTGGCCGTATATTAACTTTTAAGAGAACATGGTAGCTATTAAAACTGCCCTGATCTCACTTGAGGGTCGCTGTAGCAGTCATAATTGGACACTGCCTGTTTGGGAACCATGTCAGGAGACTAGGCTTACCGTATAACGACTTCTGCAGAAATTTCCAAGACAGCGAAGAGGAGAAGACGATTCTTCGTCTGCTTGGAACACGCCCGGCATTGGAGCATCACCGCCTGAGATATCCAGGCGAGCGGAGCTTCTATAGCCTATCATGTCTGGCCTCAGTCAAGCCGACCACGCTAGCCTCTTTCATAAGGAGCAGCGGATGGCTAATATAACTGCTTGTCACGCAACACTAAGCGGTTCCCACCTCTTCACCCCTCCCACTATATCCCACTAATTTCTATTTTTCTATTTTCAGTGCTCCCCCGAGGAACAGGTTTTGCCTTGGCGTATTCCTAACTTAGGCGCTCTGTTTTTCGGGGAAACGTTCTGGTTGTGGTTGAAACCTAAAACGCAGGAAGGGAGTGTTAGTATCCTTGATAATTGTTTGGTGATGGCTTTTTTCGAGGGCTAACAATCTCCCGAGGATCTGTTGCCTATACAACAGATACCTGGACTGTAAGGAACCAGTGGTGATGATTGACGGGTGAGTTGGTTTAAGGGCTGATGCTCTTAATGGGCTTCGGCCTACCAACTCATTAAGCCTTGTCCTCCATTGATTGCTGGGAAATTGCATACATGAGGGATTAGAAAGCCCGAACTCCTCAACAAGAAGTTGTTCATATGACCGCAATCATATGACAAGAATTGCTACCTGTGTGAGCCTAGCAAGCCACACGGGGACGGTGGTGAATCGTGAAAAATTCACTTTGTGGAATTGATCCACCATCAGGTTAGGTCGTCAAGGCAGGTACTGATGTAAATCATTTTCACAGTTTCTATTTTCAGTGAGCTGGACAACCCTACCTAAACTAAGACTAAAAATAAAACTAAGAAACGGCAGATTTTTTTCAAATATAAAAAGGTTTTTATGAGCGTAATCATTTTTTTTTTTTTAAATCAGGAAGTGTTGAGTTAGAACCAAATTTTAAATCTTTGCCTCGCTTAAGTTAAACTGGAAATTCCCAGTATTTGGCAGCAACTAACAAAAGGGTTAACGGTCGGTGCTTTTAGTTTAGAGTTTAGTTGTCTTAAAATTGGAAATACGGGACCAAACGTTATTAATTTCCTAGAAAATACTATTTATTACAATTAACACGCCTTTACAGTGGGCAAAAACTTTGTTCGTACTCTCATTTAATATGCCTTCATTTTTATAAAGCTCATGTCATTGTTTCCTTATTAAACTTGGTTTAAAGCAGATTTCACTTGTGCTTCCTTAAAAGATACTCGTTTGTATAAAATTTCCATATTTGTGGCTGCACTGTTTTGTTCTAGAGCTGACTTACCTTTTGACGCAATGAATCACACATGGCCATATCGGGGTCATAATATTGATGTTCATAGTTGATAAATTTAAAAGCTGTATTTTTAATCAAGTAGATGCTCGACACATAGGGAACATTCCAAATGCCACTAAAATTAAATAAAGATAAATTGTCAAATTCAAGAGAGAAACATTTTAATAAAAAAAAAACATAAAAAAACTAAGATGAAAGTGACGTACACTTTAATTCAAAAATAAAAGAAACAAAACGCGAATTAAGCAAAAAAAAATATAGTTTCATTTAAACTAATTCATAATAAGATTAAAAAGATTGTCAACAAAAAAAGTGTGGATTTGTTCGACAAACTAGTGAGAGTAAGTTTAATACAGCACAGCCACCAGCCAGGCGGGCAGGCAGGTAGGCAGGCAGACAAACAGCAGGCACCCAAACGTTCCAATATTGCAGCACTGTCAACTCAATTGAATTTAGTTTGTAAAGTACTTTTGAACCCTAAACACAGCGGTAGAAGACAGCCACAACACAGAACACAACCACACTTAAAGCAATTTAAAAAAAAAAAAAAAATCCGGCAAACATTTCTCTACAAAAAAAAAAATAATAAAAAATCTCGTTAAAAATGTGCTTTAAAAATTCATTTTGGAAAATTATATTTCTGACAGCGATTTTCATCATTTACGGCAAAGAAATTCAGGCTCAAAGTAAGTTGGAAAAAAAGCATCAAACAAAAGTTCGCAAAAAGAGAACGAATGAGTATTATTGATTTGAAAATGCGTATTTCATGTAGGAAATATGGGGGGTCGTGGAGTGTTAAGACGAAATTATACGGGCAAAAAACCGGTTATAATACAACATCGCACACCAGATGCAGCCAATTATTATGATCATGAAAATGTAAAATCACATAAAATGGAAAAAATTGCTCAAAGAACAATAAAAGCCTATTTTATTATTTTCAGGGTGCCAAAATAATAAAATCTTCACATTTCGAACTGGACTATACTTTGGGTCGCAAAATCACATTCTTTTGTATGGCTGAAGGTAAAAAAAAATAGTTAACAATTAAAAAAAAAAAAAATGCCGCAATATTAAAAGTAGAAAATTTCAAATTTTCTAGGAAATCCACGTCCAACAATAACCTGGTTTAAAGATGGCGCTGAATTGTATCAACACAGATTCTTTCAGGTAAATTTTCGATAAAAAGAAATTCTTAAATAATTTCAGCTTTAACTTGCATTAAGTTAAAGTTTTGAACTCAAACTTTTATTAAATAAGTATTAGTGATCTCAATCTGGTTTGTTCAATAAATTGTTGTTGCTTGCAAATAAAATTCAAGATATAATTTTTTTTTAGTACGAAAAAAACTTTTATTTTCTGAGCAATAGATACAAATTTAAAAATAACTTTTATTTTCTGAGCAGTAGATAAAAATCCAAAAATAACTTTTATTTTCTGAGCAATAAATAAAAATCCAAAAAGAACTTTTATTTTCTCAGCAATAGATAAAAATCCAGAAATAACTTTTATTTTCTGAGCAATAGATACATTTTTTATTTTCTGAGCAATAGATAAAAATTCAAAAATAACTTTTATTTTCTGAGCAGTAGATAAAAATCCAAAAATAACTTTTATTTTCTGAGCAATAAATAAAAATCCAAAAATAACTTTTATTTTCTGAGCAATAATTAAAAATCCAAAAATAAATTTTATTTTCTGAGCAAGAAACAAAAATCCAAAAAAACTTTTATTTTCTGAGCAATAGATAAAAATCCAAAAATTACTTTTATTTTCTGAGCAATAAATAAAAATCCAAAATAACTTTTATTTTCTGAGCAATAGATAAAAATCTAAAAGTAATTTTTTTTTCTGAGCAATAGATAAAAATCAAAAAATAATATTTTCTTTCAGAGCAATAGATATAAATCCAAAAATGACTTTTATTTTCTGAGCAATAGACAAAAATCCAAAAATAACTTTTATTTTCTGAGCAATAGATAAAAATCCAAAAATAACTTTCATTTTCTGAGCAATAGATAAAAACCCAAAAATGCCTTTTATTTTCTGAGCAATAAATAAAAATCCAAAATAACTATTATTTTCTGAGCCATAGATAAATATCCAAAAATAACTTTTATTTTCTGAGCAATAGATAAAAATCCAATAATAACTTTTATTTTCTGAGCAATAGATAATAGTCCAAAAGTAACTTTTATTTTCTGAGAAATAGATAATAATCCAAAAATAACTTTTATTTTCTGAGCAATAGGTAAAAATCCAAAAATTTATTTTATTTTCTGAGCAATTGAAAAAACTCCAAAAATAACTTTAATTTTCTGAGCAATAAAAAAAAATCCTAAAATAACTTTTATTTTTGAGCAATAGATGAAAATCCAAAAATAACTTTTATTTTCTGAGCAATAGATAAAAATCCTAAAATATCTTTTATTTTCTCAGCAATAGATATAAATCTAAAAGTAACTTTTATTTTCTGAGCACAAGATAAAAATCCTAAAATAACTTTTCTTTTCTGAGCAATAGATAAAAATCCTAAAATAACTTTTATTTTTGAGCAAAAGATAAAAATCCAAAAAGAACTTTTATTTTCTGAGCAATAGATAAAAATCCTAAAATATCTTTTATTTTCTCAGCCATAGATAAAAATCTAAAATAACTTTTATTTTCTTAGCAATAGATAAAAAACCAAAAGTAACTTAATCGTTAAAGTTTACTTTTTTAATTAAAATTAAGCAAGTAAAATTAATGCATCTAAAAGTGGCATATCATGGAACAAGGATTTTTAATTCAAATTAAGCAATTAAAATTAATGCATCTTAAAATAGCCCATAATGTAACAAGGACCATCTTGGTGTATTCCCTGCACAGGTTCCGCATCGTGTTTAGTTTGAATTTTTTAGTTAAAGTTTGGAAAATAGTCGTTATATACATACTTGTACACTCAGTTTGTCTTATTGCTAGTTTAAGTTTCGAAGCAAGCTTAAACTATGTTGAATTATAAGCACAAGAGAAACTTATTCATACAATAAACATGCAGCACAGTGTTTAATACTGATTCCAGATTAACATTACGATTAACTGGGATTTAAAGACAGGGTTTTCACTATATGGGTTTTATGAGAAGCATTTAGTCAGTACATTACATTAAGGCTTAAGTTTTCAGTGTACGGTTAAATATAAAGCATAGCCAGTGCATTATGTTAAAGGTAATGTTTTCTGTGTCTGGATAACAACCGTCAAAGTTTTTTCGTAGTGATTTCAGTTAACTAATAGTTAACTCGTTTTAATACAACTCACTAATTTCATAAGAACCACAGTCAGTACATTAGACTAAGATTCAAGTGTTCGGTTAGCAATAAGCAATTTATTTCACGCCAATGTGAGCTAACTAATACTAAACTGCTGTCAGTACAACTAATTAATTTTATGAGAAATATCGTCAGTATTAAGGCCCAAATTTTCTGTGCATGGTTAACTACAAATAAAGTTATTTCTTACTGATTTTAAAGGCCTAATATTTAAATGCTGTCAATACAACTCGTTATTTCTATGAGAAGAACAATCAAGGCTCAATATTTAAGTGTTCGATAAACAACAAACAAATTTTCTTCACGCCGATGTTAGTTAAAGGCCCGATCAGACTATTATACAAGTATAAATACTTTCATTTGATTTTGTGAGATAAAAGTCTAAACACATTTCTTGCGACTGTCAAAAAGTCTAACATAAATTAGATTTTGCATTTACACCATCACACTTGATATAAACCAAAAAATTTTAGTAGAAAAGAAAACAGCTGCTCATATTTTTTTATATATTCAGCAGAGAGATTTGCCAACATAAAACTTTACACGGCGGCAGGTGAGCTCTTCGTCGTAGGCGGTAGACGTGCCGGCGTTTGAAAATCTTTAGCAGCTAATATAATAATTATGTAAAACAGATTCAAATTTAAAAGCACCAAAATATTTTACGTTCTACATATAGCATGAACAAAATACATTTATATATGACAGCTAAATCCCAAATTTCGAGCTTTCTTATAACGACAAAAAAATACTATCGGTGACGGCACGCCATCGGCTAATAAATAGTCGGCTAGTAAATCTTTTTACAGCTGGAAAAGTATTATCGTTTTGAAAAGTTTCAAAAAACAAAAAAGTCGTATGGGATGTCAAATTTTTATCGTATTATTTTTCGTATATATGATGGACTACATTCAGTTTTAATACACAGTGTAATAGTCTGAACTGGGCTTTAACTGATAGTAAACTGCTGTCAGTACAATTCACTAATTTCATGAGAAACATAGTACATTATATTACGGCTCAAGTTCTCATTAAAGGGCACTTCAAACTATCACACTTTGTATTGAGACTTGTCAAAAAATCAAATAATACGTGCAAGTGTGATAGTGTGAATGTAAAGCATTATAAAAATGAGAAATAATACGGTAAAAGATTTGACATCAATAACACTTCACTATTTTTAGAAATTTGTTTAAACAATAAGATTTTTCATTGGATCAGGGTTGCATTTTTTGCAAAAGCAAATAATACAAATATTAAAACCAGACGTTAAGGAAATTGGCTGTGTATTTTCAAGTCATATTCCTTCTTTTACTTTAGGTGTGATAGTGTGAAAACAAAATGTAATGGTACGTTAGATTTTTTGACAGTCGCAACAAATACCTTTAGATTTTTGTCCCACAAAATCCAATCAAAATCTTAAGACTTGTATGATAGTCTGAAACGCCCTTAATCGGCTACCACCAAGCAAAGTTTTTTCTTAGTGATTTCTATTAACTAATACGAGTAGTTAACTGCTGTCAATGCAACTTACTAATTCATGACAAACATGTTAATATAATTTATTGAATTTAATTAACAGCCTGTTCATGGATCGCGTTTTAAATAAAGCGAAAACCAGCGACACGTTTATGACTACGTAAGAAATTGGGTTTGTGTAACGCGCTTCTCATTGTTCGCGTTCTGTTACGTTATACACGTATTAGTATGCATATTCTCAATTCCCAGTATTGCCACTATACAAGTTATATGTATCTTGTTTACTTTTTTCGTGTAAAATACATTTTTGCATCGTGAATAGCGGTAACCCTATTTCAATTGAAAAAAAGAAACCGGTGATAAATATTTATGTAAACAAAACATCTTTATGCTGGAAAAAAAATTATAGAATATTTGCTGAGCATACAAATTCTGTTGATGATCAGACAAATGCCTTTATGGATTGATCCTAATTTATTCTTTTATTTTTTAAATTATTTCCTTTCTTTAAATAATTAGCAAAAAAGGAAATTGTTTGCATATACATATATGTATGTACGTGTTAACATGGATATGAACGTTTATTTATGTATTTATGTGTGAACATGTATGCATACTTGTTTTTGCTGTTATTTCCATTTTTATATATTTGAATCTTTATTTTTGTTCAAGCTTCTTTTTTTTTCTTGCTCAACGAATAAAAATTTCCATTCGCGCAGCATTCGCCTGTTTGGCATGTAAAAACGCGATACACAGACAGAAAGCAGGTGTCAATTGTTACGTTTTTCGTTCAAAAAGTTTTTTTTTCGCGTTGCATGAACGCAAATAAGAAAAACGTCAAGATTTCGTCGCGTTTTTTGAGCACATTGTGTTCCATGAACAGGCTGTAAGGCTCAAGTTCCAGTTAACTAATAGTTAACTGCTATCAACACAACTCTTTAATTTTATGAAAAGCATAATTCGTATATTATGTTAAGGCTCAAGTTTTCAAAGTTCGGCTAACAACAACCAAAGTTCTTTCACAGTGAATTCAGTTAACTAATAGTTACGAGTTTCATGAGAAATATAGCCAGTACATTTTATTAAGGCTCAAGTTTTCAGTGTTTGGTTATAGTTAAGTTATTTTAACTAAGCTAAGTTATTTGAACTCATTTTAATTAACTAATTGCTAACTACTGTCAGTATATTTTCTTTTAATTAGTATCCTAATTTTGCTAACCTATACACTCATAGAAAAAACCATCTTCATATTGATGACGGCGGGTCATCAGAATTGTGATATCAATAGTATGTAAATAGTCATCAGTAATATGAAAACTGACATCAATCCCAATGACAAAAGTCATCAGATAATTTTGTCATATATTGAGTATCATCAATGCTACAACTGTGGTGACATCAATTCAATGACACATTTTATTAATAGTTATAATACATTTAATTTGTCGAAATTGATTATAAAAAAGCCTGAATACTGTTATAATATTTCCTTTTTATTGTTGTTATTAAAACTATTCAATTTGAATTAATTTTTAAGAAGTGGAAAAAAGGCATCATATTAATGAAATTAAGTTATCATATGTGACGTTGGTTACATAAATATAATGACAGCGTAGAGAGTAAAATAAAAAGAATAACCACGAATCAAAGAAAGAGAATGTGTCTTCATACAAAGCTTACTACACACAACTAAATTATGATAATGCGCCACACAGACATTGTATTGATGGCAGGAAGTCATCAAAAGTATTATTAGAACTTTTTTAATTCTCATTGATTTCTTGCAGATGGTAGAATATAAAGTTACGTGTTTGAATATATTTTTCAAATCATTAAATTGAACCGGAGTTTAATGTCGATGATAGCGCACCATGGTATTGATGATATGTCGTCATCAAATTTACTTTACGTGCCATTTTTCTGATGTTAATGAGCTATCATATCAATGAGATTGAATCCAAATTACAGTTGGTCTGATGTTAGTGCGCCATTCTATTGATGATATTTTGTTATTACATTGACTTCATTTAATAATTTCTTCGGTATTGGACAGATCACATGCTAATATCAAACGTATTCCGATAAAGCATCCCCATGATGTCAGTATGACATTTCATTGATGAAATAATTGCCATATTTGCCGCTGTTGATAATTAGGGCAACTGATGAAGTGGTTGACATCACAGCGACGAAAAGCGTCATGGGGTCAAAAATGATGACATTTGGCATTGCATTGATGTTAAAATACATCACAGTTATGACCGGTTTTTTATGAGTGTACATAAACTTTTATTGAAATTTCAGATATGTTTTGGTTTAAACTAGGTTTAACTATGAGTACTATAATTAAGATAAGCTAAGCAAAGCTTCTAGTTTGAGCAGCATATAAAATCATTGTTAAGATTTTATGGCCTACTTTAAACGACATCACTATTAAGAATTTAAGCTCTAAACACTTAGACGACAGCAGACTTCACAACTTCACAAGCACAAATGAAGTTAGCTTCAAATGCTGGCGTATCAACAGCGACATAATTATTTTAAAGACAGCAGCACTATGAGTATTTAAACAATGCAAATTTCAGAGGTGCCACATATATATTTTACATGAATAAAATTAGAATTACTGACCGAAAACCTATTAATATCACGTAAAACTGTAAAAACACATTCATTTATTTGTTTATTTTATGTTCGTGATGTTTTTTTTTCTATTAAATATTACAAAAATATTATTGTTTTTATTGTTGCCAATTTATATTTATAGTGGCAGCACTGCGTTTACTTTTTGCTGCTTACGAAAATAGAAATTAGTCTAAGTTGGCAGCAGCAGCAAATGCTGTTGTGAAGTCGTGCTGCTGTGATGTCGTTAAAATAATCGTGTGCATCTAAACAGATGTATTCTATTTTTGACAGATTGCTGTTTGCTGTCGTCTATGTGTTTAAAGCTTTATGCGTTAGTTTAAACCAACGTTTATATTTTAAATTCGAGCTTCAAAATATACTACATGTCTGTCTTAAATTTTGTGTGATTTTTACTACAATTTCTTAATTTTTTTTTTTTTTTTTTTTTTTTTTGAGAAAACGCATAGTTAAGGCGATAAGTTAAAATTAAACTTTGCTTTTTTATTATTCACACTTTTAAGTATTTCAAACGTTGCCATAGATTGTATTACAAATTTCCTATTTTATTTTCAGTGAAATAGAAATCCTTTCTGTATTTGCCTTGCAATCAACTGTTCCCGAGCAAACAAACGTCGTTCAATATGTCTCGGCTTCACTCCCAATGATCCTGCCAGTTCTTGTTGCTTTTGACATGAGCCTTGTACAAGTAATGCCTTTAATTCTGCATCTTCGAAAGCCTTCTCTTTCACCGCCATGCTTGTCAAAATCAATGATTTTGAATCCTTGAAACCTACTCTCGGCACGTTTTTCACTAATAGTTGCCTCACCATAAGTATTTGAGAGCATTCGATGAGCCTCAGTCGCATAATTCTTCATATTAAAGCAGAAAATTAAAACCTCCCGCAAATGACGAGAATTTGGCTTGTAAGCTGATATGTTTAATCGAAAATAACTTTATGATGCAGACACAAATCGACTAAAATTTCCATGGCGGAACCAGTTTGCTCTAGTCACAAATACCTAACACTATCGTATGACATCTACGATCTAGTTATTTTGACTACCACATACCGCTACAGCCATCTAATGCAAAACGCCGGAAGCAAAGTTGTACACCTAATGATTGAATGAGGTGTGGTCCAAAACGACTCCTTGAACTGCAGCCATTGTTGGCCTATTGTGCTTCCCTTGCCCCCTCACGGGGACGACAAGAAACTGGACAGCTATCTGTATCTCCTGTGTACCAATGCCTCACAGTAGGTGATCAAGTGTTTCATTAACTCCTTCCTCCTCCTCTTCATCGCAAAATCTGCAAATGCCCGTATTGGACATACCCGCTCTGTGCAGATACTTGAGGCAGGTGTAATGATCTTTAGTGCACCGTTCAGTGTTTTTAGACTTTTCCTGTACAGGGGGGCTACTCTCTATTGCGATGCAAAACAAAAATGGTTCGTCATCGAAGAATTGGTATCCTGTATTGCGTTTTCATGTTTTCCTTTCGCATATAATTTTCCCCTTTCGCATATTTGGTTTTATCATTTTTCGCTATTGTTTATTTTATAGAACCAGTGATGCTTTATTTTCAAACTACAACAACGGCAACGGCACAGAGTACCAAGTTATACTATTATCGCATTAACCTTTCGCATCGCAATAGAGAGTACCCCCCAGTTTTAGAGCACGATCCGCCACCTTTGCATCAAAGTTTAGAAATTTTTTGGAATGTTCTACACCGTCTGTCTAATGTTCCTCCACGATGGGCTCAGTCCATTTTTTCCACCTTCCTCTTAAGGCGACACTTGTTAAAGCCAAATATTGGAGTGGTTCCAGTAAAAGCTGTCTTTGCTCCATTTATGTCACAGATGTCTGCCATATAATTGTCATAATGCCGCTCATGTCCTGGCACCCAGACTAGAGCAATCTTATTCTGCTTCACTAGTTCGTTTAGCCTGTTCTGACATTCCAGTACTAGCTTAGACATAAAAACACAAATTCTTCGGGCGTTTGAGAACCTATTGACTGTCAGAGTTTAATTTTATCATTACACCCCAGTGTCCTTTGTCGGAAAGTATATACATCGTTTCATTTCCAAGCGGAAATGAAACGATCCCCTGTAGCGTTTTGTATCCATTCCTGTACCACTGTTGTGAACCATCCCGTAACCACCTTGAATTCGTGCCCCATTCTTTCCTTGTCGGGAAGATATTGTGAACAAAGTCATTGTCATGTAATGGAGTGTTTTCAAAAATCTGCTAGATTTTATTTAAAATCTAGTGGCAAAATAGATTTAATTTTGTATGGGAAAAATCTCGTCAAGATCAAATAGATTTGGCTCCAAATAACGTTACTAGATTGTGTGTAAATGTACTAGAAGCCATGATTATAGTTTAGTGTTGTATAGCTTATATAAATTTATTATAAATTTTAGTTAAGTAGGCAGGCCGCTGGATTCTCGAAAAAGTTCTTGGATTCTCCAGTTCACTTGGGTCCTGAAGATCGTTCCCTTTGTGATTATCAATTTTAGTAAAAATTTGATTTTCTTAAGTTGCTATTAGACGATAAGAGTTTTCATGACACCACCAATGATGAACAGAGATACTATATACATATAACTTTTTTTTTCATATCTATCAAGCCAAGTTTGACAAACCCAAATTTTGACTTGCACGAGTTTAATAGCATGACATCAAGCCAACCTATCGTGACAGGCTTGATGATCTAATACCCGCTTTCGAATATTAAAATATTTGTTCAAGCTTAATTGGACAATAATTTTAAACCTTAATTTCTTTTATGGTTTTCAAGTTATTATAATTTTATAATCAAAATTTTAGTTAAATTTATAATAATTTTATATGCTGAAACGGCTATTAGACGATCAGACTTGTCAGATTAGCGCTACTTGAAGAAGAAAAAATGTTTTTGAAATTCCTCAGGCTAAGTTTGACAAAAACAAATTTTGCCCTATTACACGAGTTTAACAGCGTGACATCAAGCCAAGCTGGCCTACCAGTTTTGATCGTATAAAAGAAGCTTTAGAAATATTCAAATAATTGCTCAAGCTTGATTGGAATATAGTTCTAAACCTTAAATTGTTTTACGTTTCTCAACTTGCTATAATTTTATACACTCCAATACAAAATTGATATTCTTAAATGACTGTTAGATGATCAGACTTGTCATAGCAACTCCGCTTGAAAAGACAGAGACAGACACAATATATCAAAAAAAGTGTTTTTGAAATACATCCAGCCAAGTTTGACAAACAGACATTTTGACCTATTACATGAGTTTAATAGCGTGACATCAAGCCAAGCTATAATGCCAGGTTTGATCATCTAATAGCCGCTTTCAAACATTCAATTATTGGCTTGAACTTGATTAGAAAATAATTTGAAAACTTAAATTATTTGATGTTGTTCAATTTGCTATAATTTGACACGCTCGAATTTTAGTTAAACTAATAAAAATTGGATGTTCTTAAGCGGCTATTAGATGATCAGACTTGTTATAGCAGCTCTGCTTGAAGAGACACAATATATTAAAACAAATGTTTTTGAAATCTATCAGGCCAAACGAATTTTGCCCTATTACACGAGTTTGATAGCATGCCAACAGGCCAAGGTGGCATGCCAGATCTGATCGTCTAATAGAATATTCAAACATTGGCTTAAGCTTGATTGGAAAGTAGTTTTAAAGTTTAAACTATTTTATGTTTTTCAATTTGCTATAATTTTATAGGTCCACGAATCCCACATGGGCAACAATATAGTCAAATCCAAAATGGAAATTGATCCGACAACGCAAATGGATGCAGGTAAGGCCAGTGCTTTAAAAAAATATTAAAAATTTTATATTCAAAAGCTTGTCAACTTTACAGGTTACTACGAGTGTCAGGCAGATAATATTTACGCCATTGATCGTCGTGGTTTTCGTACCGATTATGTGATGGTCAACTTTTAGGAATTTCTGAGAATTTAATTTAAATTTTTAAAACTCATTTACTTTTTTACATGGTTTTTCTAAATTTTTCAATAAATAATTCAATAAAAGTAAAAACAAACTCAATTTATAAATAAATTCTCAAATTCAACTTTGAAAATCCCAAATTAAGGCTAAAGAAATTTCTACACGAAATTACAGTTTCTTAACAGAGTAAATTAAATTAAATGATTTATTCAGTACTATAAATTTTCCAATAATTTTTCTCTTATACTGGGCGAGCAAATTGAGCAAAAAATGAAATAAAAATAATAAAAAATGAAGAAAACGCTTTATAAAATTATTGCAATTATTTAATTTAAATCAAAGTTCGTATAAAAAGTAGGCTTTTTATTCTGATCGTGGCTTTGAATCAAAGAAAACACTTTTATCACAATAAATTTTCTAGTTGTGATTGTCAAATTAATAAAGAAAAAAGTAGAGAAACAAAATTGAAAGCATTTCAGTTTTGAACAATGAGCTTAAGAAGAGTTTAATAAAAGTAAAAAAAAAAAAAATAACTTCCTTCTAGTTTCTGGCCTCATTGGAGCCAAAGCAACGAAAGAGACAATAGATAAGTTTTAATGTAATATAAATAAGAATAATGTTTTAGATTTACTTGTACTATTAGGCAGCTTCCTTAAGCCTTTGTTTAGCTTACAGTTACACTACGAGTATAGTAAGCAATGCAGATTTCCAAAAATTCAAATTAGTATATTAAAAAAACACGCTTCGATATCGAACTTATAATTAAAAAATTTTTAAAAATAAGCTTCAACAATAGTGAACGAAAAGTACTAGTATTATTGTGAAAAAAGCATGGGGCGCTGGATATACGAAAATTATGGCACAAAGCGCACCACTATATAAAATAATAATACTAGTATTTTTCGTTCACTATTGTTTCAAGCTTATTTTTAAAATTATTTCATTTTTATTCGTTCGATATCGCAGCGTGTTTTTTAGTTCTTTTTTTATTTTTTGAGCTATATTTATTTTTAACACGCTTATATTTATTAGTTTTAGTTATATGTTTGTTTTCTGTTTGTTGATAACATGCCATATAAGTGATTATCACATATCGTTGGTCTTATGTAGAACGGCCCCAACCCTAAATAATTGCAATTTTACAGGGGGA
Organism: Thecocarcelia acutangulata; assembly: GCA_914767995.1. NCBI lineage: Eukaryota > Metazoa > Arthropoda > Insecta > Diptera > Tachinidae > Thecocarcelia > Thecocarcelia acutangulata. Next base: position 87,560,422 of record OU612096.1, read on the forward strand.
GAAAAAATCGTAATGGTACATCTAAAAGTAACTTTTTTTGCTCAATTGCTTGTAAGAGCGATATGTACTCGTATGGAATTATATAATTAAATCTTCGTGACACTATGTGCTTGTGTGAAACGTAGTAGAATTCCTAAAAGAGCTCAATTCAGGGAAAATGCGAGTTAGGGCCTTTCTACGTGAGAATAACGATATGTAGGTATATAAAACTGTACATACAGGGTTGCTGCTTTAGTGCGATAATTGAAGTTGCCGTATTGCTTCCGGGGAAGTTTGGAGATTTTGGAGATTCACGAAGCCGATTTTGGGAATTCCAAACGGAATTCGGAATTACTCCGCTAATCGGTTTGAAACCGGTTTTTCATATTCGGTGCGCGTTTTTGCCCTAAAACATACATCTGAACTACAAACGGTCATTCGCTTTAGTGCGAAAATTGAAGTTGCCGTACTGCTTTTGAGGAAAAGAGAGGATTTTGACGTTTGTTGAAGCCGACTTTGGGAATTCCAAAAAAATTAGAACCGCTTTGCCAACCGAATCGATGAACTATCGGGTGGTTAAGTTTCATGAACCGATGTTGAATGTGCACCACACCTAAACGCCAAGTTTTTTTTCCGAACTTTATTTGACATTTCTCTATTTCAGGCTTATTCAATTTGAACCATGGAGAGATACACAATCCAACAACGTGTTAAAGTTATCCAGACTTATTATAAAAATGATGATCAATTTTCGAAGAAAATCATCTTCAGTGATGAGGCACATTTTCACCTCAGTGGATTCGTCAATAAACAGAATTGCCGCATTTGGGCGAATGAGAATCCAAGAGTGACTGTCGAAAAACCAATTCACCCACAAAGAATGACTATTTGGTGCAGTGTATGTGCTGGCGGCATCATCGGGCCGTATTTTTTCCAAAATGAGGCCGGTCAGGCAGTTCTGTGAATCGTGTTCGATATCGTGAGATGATAACGAACTTTTTATGTCCCGAATTGGAAGATATGGATGTAGACGATATGTGGTATCAGCAGGACGATGCCACTTGCCACACAGCTAACGAAACAATTGCTCTTTAGCGCAACAAATTCAATGGCCGTATCTCACGTAATGGCGATGTCAATTGGCCGCCAAGATCATGTGATTTGACACCGTTGGACTTTTTTCTTTGGGGTTATTTGAAAGAAAAGGTGTACGTCGATAAGCCAGCAACAATTCAACAGCTAAAGGATGAGATAATTCGGCACATTAACGGCATAGAACCTCCATTATGCCTCAGGGTCATCGAAAATTTGGACCATCGGATGGAGGTGTGCCGCCGTAGTGGCGGCGCCTATTTGGCCGATATTTTGTTCCATACATAATTGAGTAATACCAATATATCATAATAAAATGAAATTACAATAATTTTCTAAATAGTTTGTGTTTTATTCAAAATCAACATCGGCCCTTGAAATTTAACCACCCTATATTAACGGCCATTCGATTTAGTGCAAAAAAAATTGAAGTTGCCATACTGTTTCCGGGGAACTGCGGGATTTTGGCTATTCCTGAAGCCGATTTTGGGGATTCAAAAAAAATCTCGGAACGCGTTATACAAATTATCATCTGGTTATATAGATAATTAGTCTGATATCGAAGCGTGTGTTTTGTGCATCTATTATGGTTTACAACTCAACTCTACATTTCTTTTAACCACACCAACACAGAGTTGTAAATGTAGTACCACAAAAAAGTTGTAATACAATAATGTTAATATTTTTGACAGGTTAAATTGTAATCGATAGTACCAAATGGAAAATTGTCAACTAAAGTACAGTTGGGTTGTAAACCGTAATATGGGCGATAGTTTTTTAAAGTATATTTATTTAGCATTATATTAGCTTCACTTGTATGTTTGTTGGAATGTTTGCAACTCTCGAAACACATGTGATTATTACATATCGCTCCTTTATTGCAACATAGTCATATCTCAAAAAATAAGCTTTTCGAGTTAACAATACAGAATTGTTAACAGTACTACATTTTATATTGTGGCAAAAATTTATTCAAATTACTTTTAAACTGGTTTCTTTAGGAGATATTTTATAAAAAAAAAATTCCTAAGATTTGTATGGAAGCCAAAAATTTTAAATATGTTTTTCTCAAAATAAGCTTTTTCGAGTTATGACTATGTTGCAATAAAGGAGCGATATGTAGGTACATAAAATTGAAGCGGTTCCGAGTTTTCTCATCAAACAATAACCGGTATTTTCAAATTTCGTGGGTTACATATGGTCGATTTTCGCATTTTTTCTGTTATGTTAGTACACATGTCTGTTATACATACATATACATATGTTAGCAATATCAGCCATTTTGGATTGTCAGTTGTGTTTTGACAGATAAAAAGGTTAGTCGTGTTTTTGTGTGCTCTTCGATTTTTTACTATTCGAAAATATGGATCAAAGAAACTGTATTAAGTTTTGTGTAAAAAATTAAATGCGCAACTACATTTGAAATGTTGACTGTGGCGTTTGTCGTGTCTACTATGAGCAGAACACAAGTTCAATTGTGGTATAACCGGTTTAAGGAAGACCGAGAAGATGTCAACAACTATGCTCGTCCTGGTAAAAGACGAAAGATTTATTCGACATAAAATGAAAAATGCCGATATCGATCCATATACTCGTATACGTGAGATATAGCCTGAAAAATGTCGCGTAAGCGAAGTTAATTTTTTTTTTTGCTTAAAACCAGTTTTGATTATAAAAAGAGGTAACTAAAATACAGAAAATGAAAATTTCCGATATCGGTCCATGTATGTATGTATGTATGTATATCCAGGGCTGGGCAAAATACTCACCTAATGTATTTCAAATACAAGATACAAAATACTTTCCAGCTGCGTATTTCAAATACAAGATACAAAATACTTTCAAGTTGTGTAGGTTAGGTTAGGTTGTACAGGCCGCCAGTTTCATGAAACCAGCCCACTTGGGTCCTTTTGGTCCCATTGTGTTGCCTGAGGGAGAAGTGCAGCCCACGAGACTTACACTTCCCCCGACGGTTCAGATTCAAACCAACCCGAAAGCCGGATAAAGGAATCCAGTCCGTTCACTCGGCATTCCGATATATCTGCTAACCCGTGCAGCATCGGTCTGCCTAGATACAGCGTTCTCATAGAACTGAGAGCCGGGCGTCGACAGAGGAAATGCTCAACACTTTGCTCGTCGTCCTCATCCCCGCAACTTCTGCAGAGATCATTAAATGGAAGATTTAACCTCCTAGCATGCGTCCCTATGAGACAATGTCCTGCAGAACTGCCACCAAGGTACGCAACCTATGACGGGGAAAACCCTTTAGGACCGCAGTTCTACTACGATCATACGCAGGCCATGTCAGCCTTGCTACTCGGCAGGTGACCTCACCAGACCATCTGTCCTGCGCAGTCCCTACAAGTTGATGCTGCACTTGGTTTTTACAGCTGTTAAGCGGGACTCCTACCATCGTATCAATGTCCCCTCTCCGTAGACGAGCTCCGGCTTTCGCCAGCTCATCCGCCACAATATTTCCGGGCACTCCACTGTGCCACGGTACACAGAAAAGAAAAGTTGTGTGTGTATTTCATATACAAAATACTTTCAAGCTGTGTATTTCAAATTACTACTGTACTACTGTAGAGTACAGTAATAACATACAAGGAAAAAGGATCTCTATTTTGTGTTCCTAGTGTTCTTTTGAAAAAACAATATCTAAATCCCTGATGATGCTACCCAGTGGTGTAGCGAAATATTGGAAATTTTAAAATAAAAGTTAAAAACTTGACCTCAAGCTCGAAAAAATTCCTGACACTTAAAAAAAAAAAAACATTAAATTTTATTTAAACGCTTCCAGTTCTACGCTTTGACCATTTTTCATGTTGACTATTTTGTATGGAATAAAACACACATCAAACTAATTTCGAAATTAAAACACTTCGTTTTGTGATGGAAACTCTTCCAACACGTGTTTTTCTTTATAATGGAAGCACGGTATTAGGCAATGTTTCATTGTCATGCTAGTCAATTACTTTAATATTATGCACATTTATTTAGCACAGAATTTACCACCTGCTGACCCACTGTGCCTAATTTTTTTGTTTTCGATTTATTAAAACAAGCCCATGCATTTCCATTAATTTGCAGCTTTATTTTTGTCCAAAGACATGAATTGATATTTTTAGTTTTGAAAAGGAGCTTAAAAACACTCGAGACAAATTGATCATCGTGTCGTTTGTTGATGGCTGAGGTTTGTTTGTTGTGGTGCTGCTAAACAATTTCGCTTGTTCAATATTGGCCGCACAAAACGGACGCAAGGGGTGCCTGAGTGGATGGATGGATGGATGGGTGGTTATGAAGAGCAAGCAAATGTGTAGATACATACATAAATAGCCACAAATCATAACAAATTAAACAATTGCTGAGGCAGAAGCTTGGGAAAACGATGGTTAAATTCAGCAACACAATCAGACTGACTGGATAAGTATTTTTAAATTGTGAAATTTAGTCGTTCAATGTAAAGGCTGCAGCTAGAAACTACAAGTTTAGTTGGAAAACATTTGCGGAAATTTACAAACAACATTTCGACAACGGCGTATTACAAATGAAGAGCGCGTTTGAATGAATTTACTTTTTAAAACTCTATTGTTTCACAGGAATAAATAGTTTTGAACAAATTGTAAAAAAGCAAGAAACGTGTTGGCATTTGTAAAGAGAATTGAACTATTATATTAGAGTTATTATTGAAATAAAAAGATTTCTTGCTAGTGAAAAAAAAAAAAACAGAAAAACTTGAACAAAAAATGTCTGCAGTTAAAATAATGGCTTTGTGTGTGTGTATTTTAATTTTAAGCAGTCCTATAAGTGAAGCTAGACGTGGTCGTGGTCGAGGACGCACAAAGTCTCGTGTTCAGATTGGTTTGCCCATAACAGGAAAATATCGAGATCCGGAATCAGATCAATATTACAATAACAACAATGTAAGTTATTTCCTACAAGCAACCGACAAGAAAACTGTTCGAAACGAGGAAATCTTAATGTTTGCTTTTTCCAAAGGGTGCCAAAATCTTGCAAGCCTCACATTTTGATTATGAATACGTTTTGGGTCATAAGATTGCCTTTTTGTGTGTGGCCAAGGGCAATCCCCGGCCCCATATAACCTGGTATAAGGATGGTACGGAAATCTTCCAGCATCTTTATATGCATGTAAGTGAAAAAAAATTGTACTCTTCAAAATTTCCTTATTCTGGAAGAGGTATAAAACTGTAACTAATTTTGTAGGTGCATGAGTGGCGTATAGGCGAAGATCGTGTTAAGTCGAAAATCGAAATAGATCCTGCCACACAAATGGACGCTGGCTTATATGAATGCACAGCAGACAACATGTATTCGATTGATCGTCGCAGCTTTAAAACAGATTTCTCAATTGCTTTCGATTAAAATTGTCTCTGTTTGCGGTCTACAATTTGACATTGTGGAAAAGGGGTGCGAAAGAGAGTCTGTAAGTTGCTTTTTTAGGAGAACGTGTTACAAAACTAATCTTTTTTTTATGTTAAATTAAAAGTACAAAGCTCATGTTGTTTTTTATTTCTATCGAAAAAAAAAATATTTTTTCTTTTTGCAAATTTTCAATAATAAAATGTGTAAATGAAAGTTTATTTCTAAAATTTACATATTTGAATACGAAGACAAGCTGGTATTTATGAAACCTTTTAGAATCTACAGCAGGCTCAGGAAATAAAATTCTGGAAAAAAAGAACTAGTTTATTTTTAGCCCTTGAAGGAAAAGAAACGTTTCAGTTTCAAGCATTAAACACACAGACTACAGCAGGTTACAAGACTTCACGTCAGCAAATGGAAGTTATAGTTCTATAGTCTACTACTGAATTTTTTTGAACACGACAGCAACATAAATTCATTTACATAAAAGTATAATTCAGTGTGGTTGTCCCAAGCTGATCGTATATTGCAGATAAATGGACCAAAAGTAACGTAATCTTCATCCCAAAAGAAGGAAAGACGTCAAACACTAAAGCCATTACTCTGGCATCCTTTCTTTTGAAAACGCCAGGATTATAGGCATTCACTCAAGGTCCACAATTAGCAAGATCCAATTGTCGCCATCTCAACCCACGTACACAAAGCGCAGATCAGTTCAAACGGCACTACATTGTTTTGCCAGCCATATTGAACGGTCCAATCAATATAAAAACTACAACTTAGTAGCCTTCGTGGACATCGAAGGTCCACGAAGGAATGTCGACACCGAAGCAGTCATAGATGAGCTTGAAATTCTGAAGGTTGATCGAACCACAATCATGCTCATTACGCGCATACTAAAGCGCAGAACTATAACATCGACAATAGGGAACACTCGAGTTATGAGAAAAGCATGCAAAGGTGCACCTCAGGGAGGGCTACTAACTACTAACGTTTTGTGGAATGCTGTAGTAAATAATCCGTCCAAAGACCTGGATTCTAAGAGGACAAAAACCATAGTCTATGCCGATAATATAGCGGTTGCAGTCTCTGGAAGCCATTTGGACACAATAACTAAACAGCTAAAATATGCTCTAAGGGTGCCAAGTTAATGATGTGAACAATACGGTCTGAGAACGAACCCAGTGAAAACGCAAATCGTACTTTTTAGTAAAAAGTACAAAATCCCATATTTTACACCACCAAAAACGAATGGCAACACACTTATTCTATCGGATAAACCAAAATACAATCATACTCTTAGGTAGCAAAAAAAGCAATATGCTCAACATGGATCATGCAACCAAAAAGAGTTGTGTGGCTTTACGAAATGGTCATAAAACCAATAATTTTCTATGGAATATTAGTATGGTGGTAATCACTGAATTCTGCAACCAACAGATACTGCGGAAGTCAGTCGAACCATGGCAATATTAACTACAGGGGCCATGAGATCAAAACCAACCAAAGCACTTCTTGCATTTGTGAGCTGAATGCCATGTGGCTTGAAAGCCAGGCAAATAGCACTAAAAACCGCGATCAGGCTGAACGCCACAGAAGCATAGACCCAAAGACCATGAAGACACGCTAATATGCTTGAGATCGAAAAGAACCTAGTCCCTGATCTGCTTGACTCTCTTAGAATCTCGATGATTCTAAGACGGATGGATCTAGAAAGGTAGATAAGCTTACCACACTGAAACGCACCCAAGAAGGATGGTTCACAGAGGCCACATGCTTTAAATCAGGGATTCAATAGACGCACATTAAGAGATCGCAAGAGCTCTTAAACCTATCTAAATCTTACTTGGAAGCTGTGTAGTAGTCATCACTGGACGCTGCCCGATTGGGAACCTTGCCAGCGGACTAGGTTTACCTTACAACGACTTCTGCAGAAGTTGTCCAGACGAAGATGAGGAGGAGACGGTCCTTCACTCGGCATTGGAACTCTGTCGCCTAAGATATCTAGGCGAACGGAGTTTCAAAAGCCTATCATGTCTGGCCCCATTCGTAAGGAGCAGCAGATGCCTATTATACTAGCAAGTAACGCCACATTAAGTTCCACCTTTCCCCACCCCATACCCACTATATCCCACGTTTTCTATTTCACCAAACTATCTTCCTCTACCGTCTATCTCCATTTTCAGGCATCACAAAGGGAACTGATAAGGACCCAAGTGAGATGGACAACTTAGGATGCACCTGGGAATTTAGCGGCCTGCCTACCTAACCTAACCCTTGGAGGCCACCTTGGAAGCCTTACATCATTCTGTTGCTTTACAGAACGAGTTTTGTTTATATCCAACTTTCATTTAAAAAGTTCTCTCTAAAAAAATGCCTTTAAGAAATAAAAAAAAAGCAACTTAACTTAAAAAAGTTTTTGTTTGCTACGCTTAATTCAGATTATATATACATATATCTAATGATCTTTAATGAGAACAGTATTAAAGAATTGAAACTTTATGACAATATATCGAACTTTTCAAAATGTGTAGCAAAAACAATTCGGCTCGAGAAACAAAAATTTATACCACCCGTCTTAAAATTTTTCGTCAAAGATGCAAGTAAACTTGCTCGTAAGTGAAGTAAAATCAACTGGTATTTATCTAATGCATGTTTTGAGTATAAGCATGTTTGTACATATTAAATTATAGACTAAATAAATTTATTAATATATTTAAAACAGTATTAACATTTTGTTGTTTTTTAAGTTGTATTAGAAAATTAAATATTTCCAGTAGCTAAATTATTTTACATATTTTTTTGCACACTGGTTACACTATTTTTATTTTGTACTCAACAAAAATAGAAATTGTTTCATTCGACTGCGTCAAAAAATCTCAGCATGGACAACAACCTAAAGTCGTGTCGCATTGCTGTCGTCAAGATAAACATTCGCATTTAAATGCAGGTATTTTTTTATTTACAATATTGAAGTTGGATGTCTGCTGGCTTCAATGTTTTTCATGCTTTATACATTTCAAAAGAAAAGAACTGAATGTATTCTATTCGACCTTAGATCTGACAACCATACCGTAGACGAAAGATGTTAAATATATGGCAACACCGATCTATTTGAATATTGAATAAATCCAGTTGACGTTGAAATTGAAAAAGACGATTGAAAAACTAATTAAAATTGAAAATTCTGCTGCCTAGATGCTGAAATTTTGTAGATTTTATTCTATTCGCTCTTGTATCGGAAAAATATGCAAAACAACAGCTCAATTTATTCTACATAAAATATGTGAAATATCCGCAACTCCGATTTACTTGACAATTCAATGCATCTAGTTGGCGTTGAAATTGAAAAAACGTTTCAAAATCTAATTGAAATTATAAAGCATGGTGCAATTAACCAGGTGGCATCACTAGCGCAGGTGATAATTTTTTGTTTCATAAAATTGTGTGTGTCAAAAATTGTGGGTGAAAAAATAAAAATATTTTAAACAGTTTGAAAAAGGGCAAGAACACAATAAAAACGTTTTCAAAAATATTTTAATTTCTTAAAATGTGTTAAAAACAATTTATAAAAAAAACTATATTAATTTTCTTTGTTCGCTTTTTTATATAAACGTTTCTCTCTTCATTTTCTTCTGTTTTGTAAACATGCTTTTGACAGCGTCCGGAATTTTTACACAAACAAAATATTATGTATGTAGTACAACAACTCTTATGCTGCCACCTAATAATTGCACCATGTTATAAAGCCAATAAAACTTTATCATTGGGATGGCTACTCTATACCGGGTACTGGGTTATGTTCACACTATGAATTTCGTCGTCTTTCAACTTGTAACTTTTACTGAACATCGATAAGGTATATTTTCCGTTAAAAATTATTGTGAGTGAAACCGTTCGACATAACGAGCCACACAGTAACTTTCATACTGATCAAATGGCGGTTATTTTCAAATTAACTTCATTGAATTAAAAGCCTGTTTCACGATCTTGAACGTTGACTTGTGTGAGCATTTGAAGCGGCAAAGAAACATACTTGTAGAAAAAATATATAATTTTTTATTATGAGTTAGTAAGTATATCTTTGCAATTGTCTCTTACATTATGTTGCACTTAAATTTAAAGGCACATCGCAAATAGGGGGATTGGTTTCCCACAATACTGTCAGACGTTAACGTTCGAGATGGTGAAAAGATTTTAAAATTCCCTGAAAAAGATTTGTAACCAAAAAAACGCATTTTTAAAGCATATCAGGATAGTGCAAATATATTGTTTGATCTAAATGCTTAAAAATGAAGCTTTTACTGAGCAAAACATATAAGCCAGAGCCGTCAGCAAAAGCCATAAAGGAAATCACGAACCCTTAAACCTAAGCAGAAAAAAAGGAAAAGTGATTACTTACAGTATATTGCCCTTAACAATGTCGACATAATCGGGCGAACGGGCATAATAACCTCCCTCAGTTAAAGCACCCCAGAAATTACTCCACAATTCATTGTGTTTGCTGACAACAGGAGCTGCAAATTGTCTGCAAAAAAATAAAATAAAATAAACAGATTTGTATTATTTTTTCTTAAAAAATCTCAAAGGACTAGCCAAGCAACTCACTTATTTAAACTTAGCAACACCAGCAGAACATCTTCATCATCAATATGAACATCAGCATCAAGAAAGAGAATATACTGTGCTTGCTCCTGTTCTGCTCGTTGTCTGCAAATAAATGTAATAAAATATTTAAACGTTTACGAGTTACCAGCTAACAGAAGAAAACCTACAATGCCAATTGACGAGCTCTTTTTTCATCAAACTTATCGGTGGAGAGAACGATTTTTGAAGTTAAATATTCCTGTTCATAGCGTTTCAAATGAGACTTGGCCAAGGCGTCATGGAACTCGAGACCACTATAAATAAAAAGATGCATCCTGTTTTTGGGATAATTCAGCTCAGCAGTTTTGTTCAAAAACATGTCAAAGAAGGGCACTGCTTGGTTGATGATTATGGATAAAGAAATAATGGGCAAATTGTTTTCCTACAATGAGTTCAAAAGAAAATATATAATAATTCTGTTTATTTAATACTAAAAATAACCTACGTTTAACTCCAAACGATCTTCTTGGCATAATAAGCACTTTCCATTAAAAGTCTTGGCCAAATAGTTGGCAAATGCATTCAACTCCACTTTGCTGCCACCGTTACCATGCAAAATGCTGGGGGTTGTTAGAAAATTAATATTATTTAATACACCCACATTTGTATCCAAGTCCACATCCAATTTAACATCATCCCTGGCGCCATTTAGATTTTGAAACAATGTTGAAGTGGTATCCAACTTCATGTCCAATTTCTTACGAAGCTGCTCGTTTAAAAACACTTTGGTATAATATAATTGATCATCGTCTTTATCGGCCAGAGGTTGCTCCAGCAAAGCCCATACTTGAGGAGCATAACCAATAAAGGCACCAGAATTTAAATAACGAGATGCTTTAGGTTCCACACTGGGATATTTTTGGGCTAAATTTACATCAGGCCAGCAAAATTTTTCGGCCGAAAAGAAAAGTTTGGAATTGGATTCCTTGAATTTCTGTACAATTTGCGTTAAGCCGCTTGTAAAGAGAACATCGTAGCTAAAAATAAAAAGTAATTAGTAAAAGGTAAGAGTAAAAGTGAGGGGAAAGATTTTTGTTAGGTATTCAACCTGTCAGTAAATAATATGATGGTGTTTTTTTCATCTTTAAATGGTTTAATGGCTTTTCTCAGGAGATTCACTTTGAAACCACCACCAGGACCCTCCATATCACCGCCCTTCCATTCTTCATCCAAGCCTAAAGGAGTCACCTTAAAATAAAGAATTATTAAGATAATATTAGAAATAATAAGTAAAAACGAAATATATTTTTATTGTTATTTTTACGTCTTTATCAATTTCTACAAACGACATGCATTTTCTAGTCGTTCATAATGTGCAAATGTATTTCTTTCGCACATACACATTCATACACATGCTTGCGAACAATAAGCAAGTCACGACAACAAACAATAATAAAACGAATACTAATGAATACAAGGCAGCTTTATACAGGTAGTGGCAGAATTACAACAAATACAACACCAACAAACATCAACATGCATTTTGTTGGTAGAATTTACGAATAGTTGTTAAAATTTTGACAACTTTTCGTAAATTCTACCAACAAAATACATTTTGATGTTTGTTGGTGTTGTATTTATTGTAATTCTGCCACTACCTGAATAAAGCTGCCTTGTAAGAATACAAGAAAAACAACAACATCATTTGTAGTTGATTTATTTGGAGTTTTAGGTACTTTAAATGTACATATGTTTGTTTCTTTGTGAATTATGTTTTTAGTTGTATCTTGCTTGGGTGAATGTGTTGTGTTGTACATTTTTAACAAGCAGAATAACAGCTGCACACTGGGTTAGATGTGATAAAAATTATTCACAATATCAACATATTAACGTTAACAAAAAAACTAAAGAGCTTAATTTCAAAAAAAAAAATTTTTAATTAAGCTCGTTGAATACACAGAGTTGGGGTAGAGATGCAAAAAAGTAAGACTGGGCAAACTACGAGTATAGTCCACATCAATGGTTCAATCATAATGCACGATGTTAATTGTTAGCCACAACTTAACATGTGTCGAATTATCTCATTCTTTAGCTCTTGAGTTGTGCTTGGCTTTTTGAGGTACACTTTTTTTAAACATTCACAAAGAAAGAAATCCAACGGAGTCAAATCAAATGAGACCAATGAGCATCGTCACGACGTGAGATACCACAGCTATTATGTGACAAGTGACAGAATCCTGTTGGAGCCACATATCGATTCATTTCCTCATTTGCTGGTCAGAAGAAGTCCATTATGATCTCGTGAAAGCGAACACCATTCACGATAACTGCTTGGACGACCACATTTTCAAAGGAATACGTAAAATCATCTGTGAGCGCATTCACGGGTGATTTTATATTTTGCCTTACCAAATTGCACACCAAGCTGTCACTTTTAATGGATGCAATGATGACTGGTGAATAATTTGCCCGTAAGCGACTATTCCGTCTATTCACGTATCCATTCAAATGAAACTGTGCCTCGTCACTCATTATGATTTTTTCATGAAAATCTATGATTGATTTAGATAAAATATTTTAACGATTAGTTTATCGAATTTTTTTCCATAATAAATTTGCCACGCGTCTACCTCACAACTGTCAAATATTTATTAATTTTTCATTCATTTATTTATTGAATCTTCACTAAGTGAACTAACAATAAGTATTCAAATCTTAAAACTAAATACATAAAATTAATTAAGTCCAGCCAATGCTAGACAAAAATGTTTTATTTTACACGGTCAATAGCGGTAAAATCACCTATTTAACGTTCTGATGGTGGCAAGGGTATCCCTCCTTCTCAACCGAGAGTGGCCTTCAAAATTAAGTATATTGCGTGCAAGACGATTTAGGTGAAGTTCTAATTTACTGATATACCTTGTTGCGTACTTTGAAAATTCGTCTTTTACAAGAGGAACACAGAGATCCTTATGAATTCGTGAGTTTTTTACGTACCATGGAGCTGCAGTAATTGTTCGAAGAATTTTGTTGAATTCCATAGCACCATATAGTCTTTAGAATAGCGTTGTATAATAAAAGTTTGCAATCCAGCTTCAATGTCGAATTTCTGCCCATAAGCCAATTTAGTTGTGCTGCTTTTAGTTTCAACTGAGTGACTTTTACTTCAATGTGAGACTTCCACGTTAGCCTACGGTCGAGATGAATACCAAGGTACTTGACTCCATTTTGCTGCGGAATAGGTGAATTGTTGATTTGGATGGCTGATCATATTTGCTTACGCAGTGTGAATGTAACGTGAGTACACTTTTGTTCATTAACTTTAGTTTTCCAACGTTTTAACCATATCTCTAATATTGATATATACTCCTGCAAATTTCGCGAAGCTACTTGATGGTTTTCATGTACGCTGCAGAATGCTGTATCGTCTGCAAAAGTTGAAGTGTGGATTCCGGGTGTCGTTGGCATGTCAGAGGCGTAAATCAAATATAAAGTAGACCCCAGTATGCTGCCTTGGGGAACTCCTGCCCCGATTGGCTGAGTTGGCCTTATAAAGTCAAATATGAACTGTCAAGACTAATGTTTACTAAAATGGCGGCAAAACAAAGTATTATTACACCTTCCCGGCGAACACCCGGTATGATTGATATTAAGCGCCATTTGCAAAAGCTATTGCTTCTTATGATAGGGTGATTAATTTCGCGCCACCTTGTACATTCATGCTAGGTAATTATCTTACACACCGAATGATTGCCCCTTAGCGTGTTCGACGAATTCAGAAAACATCTACGTTATAAATTAATGAATAAGTAAACTTGTGCTCTTTAATCTATTACAAAATTGTCGTAAGCCCAAATACGCCAATCACATTAAGGTTCATTGATATAATATTATGCGTTTAAAAACACAAAAGCAAAACAAATAAAAAAAGATTTTAAGTAATATTTTAAAACAGCAAACTCGGAAATAAAATATAAAACAACTGATAACGAGAGACGGCATTTAATAGAAATGGATCAACAGGGTGGGCCAGAAGTTACCATAGGGTTTAAAACTCTAATAACTTTTTCGTTTATATATTTTTTTCTTTCATTTTTTTCCAGATTATATAAATAACACTTGGATAATAAATAATGGAGAGAAATACAACTGAACAAAGAACCAGAATAATAGAATTTTATTATTTAAATCAGAGAGAGAGAGAGAAAGAACAATTATTTTAACCAAAAGAGCAAATCGTCAACATTTTAACGTTAGAGTTTTACTCTCTGGAGCAATGATTCGTTCCTTAGTTGATCGTCATCACCAACGCGACACCGTAATAGATTTGTCTCGAGTCGGTAGACCACGTTTAACACGTCAAGCGTAATTTATCTGTCAAAAATCCTGATGTACATACAACATGTATGAGACCAACCCAAATAGGGCGGCGTCAACATTGTGCAATTGGATAATTCAAATTTGACAGAGCATAAGAGCGAAAGCTTTACTATCTCTCAATAAAGTTCGCTTCAAAACAAATGTTGCTCATTTTTTGCGGCCATTAGTATTCACACTTTTCGTGCTTTCAGACTAATTTAGCGATTTTATCACTATTTATCATATCTATTTGGTCATTTTTACTAAACAAAATTAGTAAGCAATACTCTTCATGACAGAACGTTAACGCTCTAATTTAAATTATTAACTATATTTATTTACTACAGGGTTAAATTAAGTTTCGCTTTACGCCCTAATATAGGTTGCACTGTAAATCGCACTGCGTAAAATATTGGACGAGTACAGTCAAGTATTAACGAAACACCAGAAACATCTACCAGGAGGCGTTCTGCTCATCTAGGAATGTCTCATATGTCACTACGGCGCATCTTAAAAACAGATTTACAGTTATACCCATATAAGGTCCAACTGGTGACGGAATTAAAACCCGCAGATCATCGGCAATGTCTAAATTTTGTAGTTAAATTTCAAGAATTGGCCAGAAGTGAAATCAACTTTATTGAAAATTTGATTATGAGTGATGAAGCTCATTTTCATTTGAATACCTTTGTTAATAAGCAGAACTGTAGGCTCTGGGGCTTTGAAAATCTAAGAGCCATTCATCAGTGCTAATTGCACCCGATTAGGTTACAATATGGTGTGGAATCATATATGAAAATAACATTGGGCATTTATTCTTCGAGAATGAAGATGGAAGTGATGTAGACGTAAATGGAGAGGGATATCCGTTTATGACCGAAAATTTTTTACGTCCTGGGTGCGAATTTTGTAACTTTTAACAATAACAAAATTTAGTAAATTTTCAACTAATATTGTCGTTTGCAGTTACGATTGTGCGATTCTGTAACTAATAAATAACAACATTGACAAAACTTCAATCAAGTGGCATTACGGATAAATTATATATCAAAACTGCGAAAAGAAGAAAAAAAAATACAAATAGCCGTATTCATAAAAAACACTAATTTTCAGCAAAAAAAAACACATTTTATAAAAACGTATTCATAAAGGCCCTGATTCACTATCCTACACGATCGTACGATTCATTCACAGGAAACTGTTTCAAAAGTCTGGCCGACGTGAAAAAATCGTTTCAAAATGGCGTTGTAGGGCACACTTTTATAAAAGTATGATTGAAATAATTTATATACACAATAAAACAATTAAAAACTTTTATTAACATAATAATTCTACATTACTTAAATTTTTTCCTCGAGGCACCAAAAGTATTTTTATATTTTTCACAATGTATACAACACTGATCGCACAGAAACCATAATGTTTTGAAAAGTTTCATAAAATTTTTTAAATCGCACGATTTGTCAAAAACTCTGTCGCACGGTTGATTTTTTAGTACTTTTTCAACACACATGCTTTATTAAGTAGATCGCACGATCGTGCATGATAGTGTAGCAAGGCCTTAAACAGCATTTTAGCTAAAAATCATTTCATTGAAATTTTCTATGTGTGATTGGCAACGCCATCATATGCAATTCTCATTTGAATCATAGTGCTGCAATAAAAACGGTTTTTTGTTCACATGGTAGTCATGCAAAGAAATGTCTTGTATTGTTTTTTATGAAAACCGACTTTAAACCAAATAAATAAATGTTAACTCCATTTTGTCTTTTAATTAAATAGCAAAAAATACTGAGTTAGAAAAGTTTTACTTTGATTCCTTTTGCTTAGTGCCTGGTCACACACAGCAACTTTAGTTGGGCAATTCTTGACTTTATAGAAGCTTTCGGTGAGGGGAATAAGGGAAAAAGAATTGCCGGTACTCGGCAATTCTCAGCAATTCCTTACTTTTCTCTCATGTATGTATGTGTATGTGCATATACAATGTAGATTGCATGAAACAAAAAGTAGCGAATTGCTCAAGAATTGCCGAAAAAAGTTTTTGTGTGTGGACAAGAAAGCAATTCCAAAAGAAAATTGCTAAAAAGTTCGGTAATTAAAATCGCTGTGTCTGACCTTAGACTTACGCGTAGGAAAAAATATGAATAACGAGCTTTTTTTATTATTTCGTATTTTTGCACATGTTAGTAATAACTAAAATAAGAAGACCGGAAAAAATTTAAAGCGTAATTGCTTATCTGGAATCCAGAACAAAATAGATTTCTGATATATATATATATATATATATATATATATACAATAAAACTTTTCGCAACATATAAATAAACAATAACTAAAAAACACAAATATCACCTTTTTTTTAGCTTGGACCAGTACTCAGGGGATAGCCCCTACATATGTAGTGCATTGTACTGGAACTAGGAAAATAGATTGTGAGAAGGAGGAAAGGGGCAGTAGTGTTTGTGAACTTAACACACGGAACGACCAAAACAAACAATATCACAGCATTTAGAATGTTGAAATTAAATTAGTTAAAACTGATCAGTGCCCAGTGTATATACCTTCGACACTGCTCAGACTAACAAAAATAAGATCAACGGTGTGCGCGGTCACCGTAAGATAATAAAATACATAGGAGGAACATAAAAAAGAAATTAATAATAACAAATAGAAGAAAAAAAAAACAAACGACAATAAACAAATAATAAAAAAAAAACACGTACACACATGATACAAAACTGTACCTATTCCGGTAAAATTTCGTTTTTTACAAATTAATAATAAACATAAGTAATTATATGCAGGCAGGGCTGGGCAAAATATTCACTTTCAAATACAAAATACTTCCCAGTTGTGTATTTCAAATACAAGATACAAAATAATTTCCAGTTGTGTATTTTAAATACAAAATACAACTAAAAACTACAAATACTTTTTTGTCTTTCGATCTCATAAGAATATACCACTCTGGTTTTAGATAAATATTTCATTTTATATATGCACTTAAACTAAGTTGTATATTGTCACATATAACTTAAAAGGGCGTAACTGGCAAAGTATTGAAAGCCAATTAAAAATTGTGGATAGTTGTATTATTGATAATAGTTAGATTAGAATTTTTTTGTCAGTTATGCTCTTTTTCTTTTTAGGCGACAATATACTTACATATATGTTCATACTTACAACTGTATATATACTTATTATGTATTCTAATACTAGAAATAAAGCTGTTTAATATTATATAAAATGTGTTATATTTTTTTATTATATATATTTAACATTCTATGCATTTTACATATATACACGTGTGACATACGTGTGTACATTCATATGATTGTTCTAAACTCGCCAACTGGGAAATTAATAATATTTAGGTTTTAATAGATAGCAAATAAAAGATTCATTCGGCAAAACAAGTATTTCCTTTAATAAAACAATTTAATTTAATAAGTCATCCGACAAACAACCTCTTGTTGGGGAGTGAATAAAATCTGCCGAGGAAAAACATATTTCTACAGGTTCTGCGGAACCTGCTGCCAAATTCTATAAATGCAAAAAAAAAAATAAAATTCTCATCATCTTTACTGCAACTACTACTTCTTCTATTGCATCCATGTTCGGTTTCACGTTCTTTCTCTAAAGTATCTATTGCAAGGTTTTGAATTCGTTGCCTCTCTTTTAGTGAGATGATTTCTGGTGACCAGTGTATTTTTAAACTAGGGTGGACGCCAATATGGTTCTATTTTCTTCAGGTGTCGTTATACATATGTACTTTCTAAGCTCTCCATTAGTTTTGTTAAAATACAACTGAAATACATCAAATTATTATATATATTTGCAATCGATATAATCTGGTTCTCATGGACATTAAGGTAGGCAAGTTATCATAATAAAATTATATCCTGTATATAATACAAAGCGTTGGGAAAAGGCTGGTGGCGAATATGTGAAAATTCCTATTGATTTCACCTGATTAGTGTAAAATGTATTTGCTCTGGACAAGACAATTGAAAGCTGCATTGCGGTATTGCAAAATAATAAACATTTTAGTGGTGGCAGTTTCTAGCAATTTTAGCTTTTGTGTGAAAAAACTTATTTTGAACTTATAATAAATAAATGTATTTTGTAAAAATGTATTTCTAAGCCATGTGTATTTGAAATACAAGATACAAAATACTTTTAAGTTATGTATTTGAAATACAAAATACTAAATACTTTCAGGTTGGCTATTTTAAATACAGATACAAAATACGTATTTGTATTTCAAATACGTATTTCAAATACATGTATTTCAAATACTGCCCAGCCCTGTATGTAGGTATAGAAAACACGGACAACAATGAAAAACACGTGTGTATAGAACGAAAGACAAAACACTACCTTAAAATTGTCTTCAAATTAGGCGCAATCAGTTTTAAAAATGGTTGACTTAAAAATCTGCTAAAAATAACATTTTAACGTAAAATTCGTTTATGAATACAGTTTTATCGAATTTTCCCTAAAAATGGTTTGCACGGCTGTTTAACTTTTTTATGAATACGGCCGAAAAAATTTCGCCCAACTATATAAGCAGTTGGATTTTTTGGAATTCTCAAGTTTGCCAAGTGACAACACAATAACAAGAGTTGTTAAATATGCTAGAGAATAGCAGAATTGTCAAATTGATTGTTAAATTTTTTAACAATAAGAAGTAAATATTGGTAAAATTAGAAATTAAAATTTATAAAAAAATAAAATAAAGATGAAAATTTTGCCAAGTTTTATTTTCGAAGTTCAGTAGCAGTTTGGGTGGTTTGATCCAAACTGCTACTTTTTCAGAACACGAAACATGAAAAGTTAACTTTTCAAATAATTTTTTATTTTTATTATACTTTTTTTCTACAAAATACCCGATAAACTTTACAAAAACTTATTTCAATTTCTTAATGTAGCAAAATTGATCATATCTGTATAATCTGAGGAAAAAAATTAATAAACGAAAAAGTTATTAAACTTTTAAGCCCCATGTTATCATGTTCTGGTCTACCCAGTACATATAATAAAGGTTTTGATTTAGTATAATCGACTGATAACGGCAAAAAAAAAGTGTCAACAGGGTTTAAATCTAAGCAAAGAATAATTCTTAAATTTAGACTTACGACTAAAGAAACAAAAGCTGAATATTTCAGAGTGATAGAATGCACATACATATACGTACAATAAACAAATCTGGCACACACAATTATCGGTTCGAAGAGGCTGTCATAAAACAATTACACATGTTTAAAAAAGAAAATTCTTCAAGCAAAATCATTATACATAAAAAAAGATTATTCATTTTTTTTCATTGTATTGTAGTAGCTGCATGTAAGTATTTAGATCGCTGGAACTTTTCTTACGTGTTCGAAAAAACGAATGAAACTAAACAAAATAAAACAAAAATCTAAAAAGCAAAAGCACAAACGGATGTTAGCGAATGTTTAGAATATGGAAAATATGTTCAGAAATATTTTTTTAATTTTTATAAATACTGTATACATTTCACCCAAAAATAAAAAGAAGAGAATTTATTCCAAAAACTTTTATGAACCTCAAAAAATTAATATTTTTTTATGAGTTTTTTTCAAAACTAGTTATTTTAACCTTTAAAATCTCTTAAGCCTCAAATCTGCTATTGAATAATTTTTAAAACAAATAAAAGACGTAGACGAAGACGAAGACAATTAAATCATTCTTAATTTATACAAATAAAAGCGTTCCTTAAAGATTGGAATTAAATTGATCGATTATTCGACTTTTTTCTAAACCGGTTTTCGAATAATTCGAATAGTAGCAATTTAAATTTTTACAATACAATACTTAAAAATAAATTTGTTAGCAAAATATTAATATATAATATTAAAACAACAACAAAAACAAATGCTCACGAATACAAAGAAACACACTGCCTGCCACTTGAATAAGGAATTACTTTTTTTAACTTAAATTATGTAAATCTTTTAAACTAAATATCAAGGGGGTTACTCTTTACTCGTATTGCGATGCGAAAGGTAAATGCGATAAGACTATAAATTGGTACTCTGTGCCGTTGGCTCAAAATTTTTCGCGAAATAGTTTGAAAATGAAGCAACACTGGTACTACAAAATAAACAATAGCGATTTTTTTTTTATATAATTCAATTATTTATTGTATCTTCTAAAAGAAAAGTATGCAAATCTTAAAAATAGCGAAAAATTATAAAATAAATGTGCGAAATGAAAATACGAAAACGCAATACAGGGTACCAATTCTTCGA
The DNA here is from genome assembly GCA_914767995.1 of Thecocarcelia acutangulata. Classification (NCBI taxonomy): domain Eukaryota; kingdom Metazoa; phylum Arthropoda; class Insecta; order Diptera; family Tachinidae; genus Thecocarcelia; species Thecocarcelia acutangulata. The sequence goes on from OU612096.1 coordinate 87,581,097, forward strand.
TTCCGTACCATTTTTCTTTCGCATCGCAATAGAGAATAAACTCCAAAAAAAAATATTTTTTGCGCAATCAAATTTCAAGGTGTTGGATTTTGTTTCCTGAAGAAATTAAAAAATATACATATTTTTTTCGTCTGAAATTGAGCAACTACTGTCAGAAAAAAGAAGAGTCAGAAGAGAGTGGCAACTTCGCAGGTCTCCCCAGCTTAAGACTAGGCTACGGGAATGCATAACTGAGATAAGGAATCTGCTCGAAGTCCACTGAATGGCTTCCCTTAAAACATATCTGGAAAGCCTTGATGGTACTACTCAATCTGATTATTCCTTGTGGAAAGCGACAAAAGGTTTAAAAAGACCCGTAATAGGTAAGCCACCTTTGCGAACTTCAACTGGTGACTGGGCAAGAAGCGATGCTGAAAAGGGGATGTTGTATGTCGATCATTTGAGAAACGTTTTTATTACAAATGATTCAACGAATAATACAGCGGAATTACCAGCATATGTTGTTAGACCTCCTGTGTCTTTGAGATTTAATTTTCAAGATGTCGAAAATGTTATCGGCAATACAAACCCCAGGAAAGCTCCAGGCATTGATCAAATTACTGGTAAAATGCTTGAGCAGTTACCTCGTGTAGCAAGAAGAGTTCTACTTTTTATTTTTAACGCTATTCTACGCCTTGAGTATTATCCTGCAGAGTGGAAGGTCTCAATGATTACCATGATTCCCAACCAGGGAAGGATCCCACTAAAGTAGAGTCATATAGACCAATAAGTCTACTACCAACAATTTCAAAACTGTTCGAAAAATTGTTAATGGCGAAGCTGAGTTCAATATTGAACAATATGGGGTGCATCCCTGATCATCAATTTGGTTTTCGGGCTAAACATAGCACCATAGAACAAACGCACAGACTAGTCAATGTCATAAGACAGACCTTTGAGGAGAAGAAGTATTGCTCAGCTCTATTCATTGATATTTCTCAAGCTTTTGATAAAGTGTGGCACGACGGCTTAATGCACAAAATAAAGTTAAACTTGCCTGCAAATACACACAAGCTTCTGGAAAGCTACTTATATGGGCGGAAGCTTGTTATCAGACAAGGCGACTTTATAAGCCCAACTCAGCCAATCAAGGCAGGAGTTCCCCAAGGCAGCATACTGGGGCCTACTTTATATATGATTTACGCCTCCGACATGCCAACGACATCCGGAATCCACACTTCTACCTTTGCAGATGACACAGCGTTTTTGAGTGTTCATGAAAGCCACCAATTAGCTTCACGAAATATACAGGAATATATTTCAATATTAGAGAAATGGCTAAAACTTTGGAAAATTAAAATTAATGAACAGAAATGTACTCATGTAACATTCACTCTGTGTAAGCAAACATGTGCGCCTATCCAATTAAACAACTCACCTATTCCGCAGCACAGTGAAGTCAATTGGCTTATGGGCAGAAACTCGACATTGAAGTTGGATTGCAAACTTCTGTTATACAATACAATTCTAAAGTCCATATGGTGCTGCACCGTCAAATATTGAACAAATTCAAAGACGTCAAAACCAAATTCTTCGAACGATTACTGCAGCTCCATGGTACGTAAAAAATTCACGAATTCATAACGATCTGAGTGTTCCGCTGGTAAAAGAGGAATTTTCTAAGTACGCGACAAGGTATGTCAGTAAACTGGAACTTCATCCAAACCCTCTTGCGCGTAATATACTTAATTTTAGGTTATATGAGGTCTGATCAAAAAATAGCCGTTATTTTCAATTTTTTCAAAAAGTATTTATTAATAATTTGTTATTTTATAAACATCGCATTTTTAACTAGTAAATAAATAAAATAAATAAAACTAAAATTATTTATTCATCAATAACTATTTTGTCCCTTCAACTTTTTGTAAAGTTTATGTAATTTATTTTTTAGTAATTCGTTTGAAAAATAATACATTTTCATTAAAGTAATTCATTAAGTTTTGAAAATAATTGAATTCAAATGGCCTCTACCCTCTTTGCCACATGTACGACATCTTATCAAAAGTTATTCATTACTGCCTGGAGTGTTGCAAAAAAAAAAACAAAAGAACTCAAGATATCTAGGCGAGCGGAGCTTCAATAGCTTATCAAGTCTGGCCTCGGTCAACCTGACCGCGCTAGCCTTATTCATAAGGAGTAGCGGATAGCCAGTACAACAGCATCTAACAGCGCTCAGAACAGTTTCCCACTTCTTCCCCTCCTAACCATACCCTTATGCTACTACATCCCCATAGCTTCTCTTTTCGCCTCTCTATTTTACATGCAAACTCAAAGGGAATAAATATAGGACCCAAGTGAGCTGGTAAACCTAGGGCATACTGGAGAATCCAACGGCCTGTTTACCTAACCTACATCTGGAAAATTACCAGCAGTAGATGCGCTGGATGATACTTCATGATGCTACCTTTATGTTTTTTCGGGGAGAATACCCCTAAAAACGTGATTTTCCGTTATCTCTCTCATATTTTGCCATAAAATTAAGAAATTATCAAAAGCTTGTACGAGTAAAAATCATTTGAACTGAGTAGAATGGGTTAGCAAAAATCGGGTTACTTGAGGTTTTTATTTTTTACTCGTTTTTTTTTGGTATGAAACTAACAAGTATTGTACAATTTTGCAATCCTGATTAAATGCGCGAACTTTTAATGGCACTTGCCAAGGCACTTTAGCACATTTTTTTTTTAAGAAGAGCCTTTCAAGGTTTCAAAATTTTAAATCCATAGTTTAATAAATAGTCTTAATGTTGGAAACTTGGTGCAGTCGTGTCACTATTTGCGACTGTGGTTCTAGAAATATAATTTAGGGTTACGGTTTCAAAGTTTAAGCGAACAATAATTATAAAAATTAACTACAATGACCGAAAAGTGGTTACAGTTGGACCTAATTTCTAGGTTTTTCTTAAATGCCCTTAATTTTCAAACTACATGGGATAGATTTGTTTTGTGATGTTTCTTATGATGGTTACAATCACTCCTGTCACCCGTTTTGGATTGACGTTGAGTTCTGCGATACCCTCTATATACCTAGTACGTATTTAATAGCAAATTGCATTTTTCAAAATAGTTTTTCAAATATTAATGATCTAAAATATTTTTACAAATGTTTTTACTACGATCAATTTAAATAGAGGTTATTGTTTTTTCTATATATGAGTATTTTAAAATGCTATTTTATTTGTATATCCAACTCACCTCGATACCATAAACTCGTGCTGAGCGCATATAACGCAAGAAACCATCAGTACGGTCCGTAGCCACAGTTAATACTTTAACTTTTGCTGGAATATAAAATAAAAGCAGAAAAGAACAATATAATTATTATAAATATACAGTGGTGGACATATAATTAAAACATAAATGTGATCTTTCATTCTTTCGATATTTTATATGATCTACTCGTATTGTTATCTCAACGGTCTTTTCCACTGCAAAGATAAGTTTGATATCTTTTGCACTTGGTTCTTTCTTTACATTCATTTTTTGTTCAACTTTCTTAAAAAAAAGGCCATTATTTAGTGAAAGGGATGTTTTTCAAGTGGACACATAATGAAAATATTTTCAATTCTGCTATTGAAATAGAGATATTCTAACATAATGGGTGATTTTATAAGAACTATCGGAAATTAAAAAAAAAAACATATAAAATCCAGAAAAATGCATGAAATATTTATTTGGATCGATAGTTGGGTCGATATAATTTAATGTTTGAAGATTATTTCATGCAAATGTTGGCCGCGGCTGCGCCTCAAATGGTCCATCCGCTTAGTCCAATTTTGGCATACTCTTTCCAACATTTCGGCCGGTATCTCACGAATAATGCGGGCTTGTCGCTATAGACATTAGCCTTAACATAGCCCCACAAAAAATAGTCTAGAGGCGTTAAATCGCACGATCTGGGCGGCCAATTGACTGGTCCCAAGCGTGAAATAAACTGTTCACCGAACTCGCCTCTCAATTGGTCCATTGTTCGCGTGCTGTGTGGCATGTGGCACCGTCTTGTTGAAACCACATGTCATGCAAGTCAAGCTCTTCCATTTTGGGCAAAAAAAAGTTTGTTATCATCGCACGGTAGCGCTCACCATTCACAGTAACGTTGTGATTCGCATCATCTTTGAAGAAATACGGCCCAATGATGCCGCCAGCCCATAATCCGCACCAAACGGTTGTTTTTTGTGGATGCATTGGTAGCTCTTGCAATGCTTCTGGCTGCTCTTCACTCCAAATACGGCAGTTTTGCTTGTTCACGTATCCATTCAACCAGAAATGAGCCTCGTCGCTGAACACAATTCTTCGATAAAAAAGTGGATCTTCATCTAACTTTTCAAGAGCCCATTCACCAAAAATTTGGCGTTGTGGTAGGTCGTTTGGCTTCAATTCTTGCACCAGCTGTATCTTATAAGGCTTCACACCCAAATCCTTCCGCAAAATTTTCCACGTAGTGGAGTAACAGAGGCCCAATTGCTGCGAACGGCGCCGAATCGACAATTCACGGTCATCACCAACACTGGCCGATACGGCTGCGATATTTTCTTTAGTTCGCACTCTACGTAAGCGAGTTGGTGGTTTAATGTTCAACAATGTAAATTTGGTGCGAAATTTCTTTACAATAGCTCGAATAGAAGCCTCAGTAGGTCGATTAAACTGACCATAAAATGGAAGAAGCGCGCGATGAACTTTCTTAACAGAGCACGCATTTTGGTAATAAAATTCAATAATTTGCAAGCGTTGTTCGTTTGTAAGACGATTCATGATTAAATTATAGACCAAACTGAAGATGTTTGACAGTGACACAAGATACAAAACGTGCGTGAGCTGTCAAAACTAGTGTTGCCAAAAAGATAATAGCAAAAAAATCACTCGTTATAATTTCGTTTTGTTGCGAACATTTTTTGATAGGTATGTTTTATATGATATTAGCCACGACGTATGGGTAAAAGACCAAATTGCTCCGAAAAAGAAAGGAAGGTAGTCATTAAATTAATGAGGCTCCGAGAAGACGGTGAATGAGTTTTCTCAATTGCTTATTTGCTCTACAGGATAAATGTATAGTTCAATGAACCATTTTGATAAATTTGGGAACTCGAATAATGCACCTAGAGCCTTCAAATCACGTAAAACCACAGCCAGAGACTATAGAATAGTCGTAAGTTCCTCTAAAGCTGACCGATTTAAAAGCTCTAAACAGCTAAAAGTTGAATTGGAGTCATCATATGGTATCCATATATCATCTAGAACTATTCGACGGAGACTTAATGAAAGTGCATTACGTGGATGCATAGCACAGCTTGTTTTCTATGTTTCCCAGCTGTCTATATGTCGACATTTCCTAATCATCAGTAGACTTGGAAATTTTTGAAAGATATTCTGAAACATTCAACTTGATATCCCAACAATCTAAATAAATTATTGAGAATTTAAAAAGAAAAATGTTTTAATAATAAAGGGTGGTTAAATTTCAAGGGCCGATGTTGATTTTGAATAAAACACAAACTATTTAGGAAATTATTGTAATTTTATTTTATTATGATATATTGTTATTACTCAATTATGTATGGAACAAAATATCGGCCAAATAGGCGCCGCGACCACGGCGGCACACCTCCATCCGATGGTCCATAACGGAGGTTCTATGCCGTTAATGTGCCGAATTATCTCACCCTTTAGCTGTTGAATTGTTGCTGGCTTATCGACGTACACCTTTTCTTTCAAATAACCCCAAAGAAAAAAGTCCAACGTAGTCAAATCACATGATCTTGGCGGCCAATTGACATCGCCATTACGTGAGATAACACGGCCATTGAATTTGTTGCGCAAAAGAGCAATTGTTTCGTTAGCTGTGTGGCAAGTGGCACCGTCCTGCTGAAACCACATATCGTCTATATCCATATCTTCCAATTCGAGCCATAAAAAGTTCGTTATCATCTCACGATAGCGAACACCATTCACAGTAACTGCCTGACCGGCCTCATTTTGGAAAAAATACGGCCCGATGATGCAGCCAGCACATAAACCGCACCAAACAGTCACTCTTTGTGGGTGCATTGGTTTTTCGACAGTCACTCTTGGATTCTCATTCGCCCAAATGCGGCAATTCTGTTTATTGACGAATCCACTGAGGTGAAAATGTGCCTCATCACTGAAGATGATTTTCTTCGAAAATTGATCATCATTTTCATAATAAGTCTGGATAACTTTAACACGTTGTTGGATTGTGTATCTCTCCATGGTTCAAATTGAGTGAGTCTGAAATAGAGAAATGTCAAATAAAATTCGGAAAAAACTTGGCGTGTAGGTGTGGTTCACATTCAACATCGGCCCTTGAAATTTAACCACCCGATAATACCTGTCAAAACACAAAAAACAAGCTTTTTTTCTTTTTCAAACGTTTTTACTTTTCTTTACCGATTTCAGGAAGGCAGAGAAAATGTCAATGACGATGCTCGATGAGAACATTGAAGCAGTGAAGAAAACGATTTGGATAATCGTCGAATCACTATGAGAGAGGTTGCCGACAATTTTTACGGATGTTTTGGGGATGAAACGTGCGGCAGCGAAGATTGTACCAAAAAGGACGTCGCATGGACATCGCTCAGGGGCTGTTGAACTGCTGTGCATCATGAATTCTTGCCACAAGGTCGTACGGTCAATAAGGAATACTACCTTGAAGTTATGCGCCGTTTGCGCGAAGCAATTCGTCACAAACTTACAGAACTGTGGAAAAAACTATCATGGATTTTACACCATGATCAAGCACCAGCTCACACATCGATGCGTGTGCGTGAGTTTTTGGCCACAAACAACCCCCTTATCGTGCCTCCAGTACCGTTTTCATCGGACTTGGCCCCAGCTGACTTTTTCCTCTTTCCAAAACTGAAGACTGAAGATGAAAGGAAAGCGTTTTGCTACGATTGAGGAGATAAAACAAAAATCGAAACAGGAGATGTTGGCGATACCAAAAAGCGCATTTCAGAAGTGTTTCCATGGTTGGAAAAACGCTGGCATAAGTGTATTATATCTGAGGGGGATTACTTTGAAGGGAACAAGACAGTTATTGATGATTAAATAAATAAAAAATTTCTGGAAAAAATATAAAATAATGGTTATTTGTTGATCAGACCTCGTAAAGTTGACAACGCGTACGGCTGAAAACCGGATTTTCTCTCTAATGTGTTGTACGATTCCCTGAACAAACGACTACAAATGGATGAGCTCTGGACGATGACGAGCATTATGTAAAAATATTGAAGTATTCATCCCACAAATGTAAAGCCTCATTGTAGGCTAGAAGTAGTAGACAGTTCTTTGACGTCTACTTCGCACACATTGTAGATTAGCATTTATTGGACATATTGTTGCACACATTATTAAAGATGTTATCTGATAGTCAATGTGAGCCGCCGCTTTAAGAAATTGTTAAACAAAATATTTAATAAAATTAGAAGCAAACTATTTTACGTATAAAATATATTAAATTCTCGCCTTCCTTTCCTTCCCTTTCTCGATATATTTGAATACCATTTTGAAATGTTTTGATATTGCTAAGAAAAATTTCTTATCTTTAAAACTATTACTAAGTTTTAAATTAATTTTTAAGCTGAGTTTTAATTTTGAATAGGGGACAAATTTGAAATTGAAACTGATAACAGTGTATTGAAAAATCTTCTAGCGAAATTTTTTGAGAAGTGGAGCAAAAGGTCAATCTTTAAGAATAATATATTTTTTGTTTTAATTCTGCTACTTGTGAAACAAGATAAGCAAGTAACGAGAACAATTTGTATACTTCCTTATGAAAATAATATATTTTACTTTATGAAGGTAGTAAGAACTTGAAATCCGCAATTTGTAAAGAGAAAAGGAAGTGAAAAAAATTAGTCAATTGCGAACTTTAAATGAAAATTTTGTCTTTGAGGAAGCGTCATCCGTAATACAATTTGAGAGAGAATATGAAGATTGATTTACATCAGCAACCGCCTTGACGAGCCTATCTGATGATAGAGCAATTATATGGGGTGAATTATTCACGATTCACCAGCACTCTGGTGTGGTTTGCTAGGCTCACACAGCTGGCAACTTTTGCCATAAGTTTGAAGCCATATGAATAAACCCCATGCTGAAGAGCTCGGGCTTCTAATTCCTCCTGTATGTAACTTTTCAGACGATCAATGGAAGACAAGGCTTGAGTTGGTAGGCCACAGTCCATTAAGAGCATCAGCCCTTAACCAACTCATCCGTCTGACCATCACTACTGGTTCCTTGCATTACAGGTATCTGTTGCAAGACAACACGACCTCAGGGTTTATTAGCACACGAAATCACACAGATCGCAACTTTTTGCCATAAGTTTGCACCCTTGCTGAAGATCTCAGGCCTTCTAGTCCCCGAGGAATATAGATAGGTTCGTTAGAATCCTGCTTAGCAGCTGTAAGAAACAGGTACAGCTTCAACTATTTGAGGCCGCTCTAGACAGATTGTCTAGTGAGGTTACGTCGAATATAAATGTCGAATATCAAGGCTGACATGGCCCAGATATGATAACAGGAGGACTATCATCCTTAGGGGTCTGCCACAACGGAAGTTGCGTTCTGCTGTGGCGGATGTTAAATCCTTCATTTAATGACTTCTGTAGAAGTTGCAGAGACGAGGAGGAAGTAGAGAGTGTTAGGCATTTCCTCTGTCGGTGTCCACCTATTTCTTATATAACGGAGTTGTACCTAGGTAGACCGATGCTGCATGATTTGGCAGAGATATCGGAATGTGATGTAAGTGGAGTGGACTCTTTTATGCGATTCTCGGGTTGGTTTGAACCGTCCATTAAGAGCATCAGCTCTTAACCAACTCACCCGGCTAACCATCACTACTAGTTCCTTACATTACAGGTATCTGCTGCAAGACAACACAATCTTGGGGGTTATTAGCCCCCGACAACCAGCATGCAGTGTAGTTTTCAGGGAAGACTAATTCCTCTCCCTGCGATTAAAGGTAGATAGGGATAGTATGCTAGCAGAACAGGCCGGGGATCTTGCCGATCTCCGTTCAGCCGATTAATCATTGGTGAGAGCTTCGGAAGTTCAGCACAACATAGGTCATGTGGCTTCCTAGAGTTTTATTTGCTACAACGAACGAGGAAATCTTTCTCCTCTATGCCACAGAAAGCAATGTGTCCTGGTTAAGCGTACACCAAGACCAATATATCTTGATTCAAAACTGTATTGGCAGAAGAATGTCCAAGTTAGAGCAGACAAAGCGGCTGTTGCTTTGTATCTGTGTCGGGAAGACCTGGGGTATAAGTCCTTGGAATTCGTGCTGGCTATTTAACATAGTAATAAAGCCCTTATTAATGTATAGGGCGCTTGTTTGGTGGAAGGCTTTGGAGAAAACCAGCTATTGTAGTCATAGAGAGGATACTGCGTGAGTCTGCATTGATGGTAACTGGTGATTCCTACACTACGTCAACTAAAGCACTGATTACGGTGATGCATTGGCTGCCAGCTGAACTCATGGTGAAGGATCTGGGGCTAAATACCAGTGGAATGTGGAAAGAAGCGGCAGAAAGTCATGCTTCGGTAATAGAAGGTATAATGGATCTCCCGGAGTATATTGGTAACTGTTCACCAGCTCTATTGCCCGCCAAGAGATTTGGCATAATCTTATCCAGCACAGTCTTGGCAACGACCCAAATAGGTCGCCAAGAGAGGATATTGCGTGCTTGAGACCTTTACAGATAAATCTAAGTCGGACCTAAAAATTGGTGGCGGCATCCTTATCCCCCAGTATCAGAGGAGGATCAGTTTTATGCTATATGATGAGTGTAACGTAGTGCAGGCTGCAATTACTGCTATAATGAGAGCAGCTAGCTGTTTGAAGTATACGGGGTGAATATCCGAATCTGTACTTATAGTAAGGCTGCGTTAAATGTGCTTATGGGTGTCTATACGACGTCTAGGTTGGTTCAAGAATGACGGATATCTTCTAATGAGATAGCGAGACATTCAAACCTGGAGCTTTTCTGGGTACAGGGGCACTATGGAGTTCCCGGAAATATTCTGGCGAATGAGCTGGTGAAAGCCAGGGCTCGTCTACAGTGAGGGGACATTGATACAATGGTAGGAGTCCCGCTTAAAAGCTGTTAGAACCAAGTACAGCGATAACTTATAGGAACTGCACAGAACAGATGGCCTAGTGAGGTTACTGCCGAGTAGTGAGGCTACCATGGCCTGCGTATGATCGTAGGAGGTCTTCGGTCCTAAGGGTCTTCGCCGGCAAAGGATGCGTGCTTTGGTGGCAGTTCTGACAGGACTTTGTCACATATAAGGAGGTTATCAAATACTGAAAATGAAAATTTCCGATATCGGTCTATATATACCCGAGATATAATCTGAAACGATTTTTCCATGAAAGAAATTTTTTTTTTTTTGGTTAAATTAGTTCTGGTAATAAAAGAAGGTTATATAAATACGGGAAATGAAAATTTCCGGTATCGGTCCATATATATTCGAGATATAGTCTGAACCGATTTTTTCTTGAAAATTTTGCATAAACGAACTTAAACAACTTGTCTTGCTTAAAAGCAGTTCTTTATATGTTCATTATTAACTTCTTTTGAGTGTACTCAATTACCTTGCAGTATGGAAAGTGTTGACTAAATTTTGTTAGTCTGAGTAGTATTGAAGGTACACTGGGCACTGATCAGTTTTAACTAATTTAATTCGAACATTTTAAATGATATAATTAGAGTTGTTATGGTTCAAGTTAAACTTCCAAACACACTACTTCCTCTTTCACCCTATTATAACCTATTTTCCTAGTTACAGTACAATGCACAGCATATGTAGGGGTCATCCCCTAAGTACTGGTCCAAGGTAAAAAAAATATTTATTTATATATAAGGAGGTTACCAAAATTTCCGAGATCGGTCCTTATATAAACAAGATATAGTCTGAACCGATTTTTCCACAAAAAAAAAACTTTTTTAGCTTTAAAGCAGTTCTGTTTATAAAATAAGATCACTAAGATACAGAAAATGAAAAGTTCCGATATCGGGGTCCATGTACATATAAAGTAGCTCTGATTATAAAAGGCAGTTATTAAAATACAGAAAGCGAAAATTTCCGATATCGATCAATATATGTATGTATATCCTAGCATATTTAGTTCAAATCTGTTATATATACTATATATTTACGTGACTATCGTGAAGTGTATTTTAGATTCGGTCTAGCCGAATATGCTACACTCTTACTTTTAACATTAAAGCTTCGTAAACTTCTTCAAGCTCTTTGCTAAATTTATTTGTTTTCCAAACGAAACAAAAACTGATATTACCTATTTAGCTACACAAAAGAACGAAGAGCTTCCAATTTTCTAATTCGGTCGAGTAATGATGATGTTTGAAACGAATTTAAGAAAACTGTTTTAAGTCTGTTGTAATTGATTGCTTAGACCAGGCATGCGCAGGCCTATGCGCTTGATGTACAATTGTTTTTGTAAAAGCGCTTAGCTATAGGGATGTGCTCTTTAACACACATTCTCTGCTCAGCACTAGCAATGAAAAATACACAAACAACTTCATATTACATATTTTTTGTCGTTCTTCACTGCACATATTTTGCTGGTAAATATTGACGACAGCGATTATCAGTGTGTATATTATTATTTTTGTACATTTTTGGCTTTTTACAACAAAAAATATTAAATATAAGTAGTTTTTCCTTAAATGTATTGGTGTTTACTCTTCCATATACAGTACTGTTCGAAACTTAAGCAACTTTTTCTAAAGAAGTAATCAAAGTCTCATAATTTTTGTTTTTATTGTATTTATAGGAAACAATTATTGTAATTATTATTGCATTATGTGCTTACATTCTAATAATAATAATAAAATAAATTAATTTCTTCTTCTTTAAAAAAATAGAAAAAAACAAAAGTAAATGCGAATGTAACTGTTCGAAACGTAAACAACTTTTTTATTTTTTTACTCCTGTCTTTTGTTTTTTCAAAAATTAATACAAATTTTGAAACAGTTATTTAAGTCATGTTAATTATAATAAAGAAAAAATATATTTTGGTTGATTTAGTTAACTTTAAATTAGTTCTTCAGAAGCATAACTATGGCATGAACACGATATGATAAAGCTTTCAAATCAAATATCGTAAAACATTTTACTACCGGTGAATCCCAAATTTCTATTGCAAAAAGGTTTGGGAGTAACAAGTCAATAGTTTCACGTTGAATTAAAAAGTATAAATCAACTGGAACAATAGAAGTTATAAATAAAGGCAGGCGAAAAAGAAAAACTTCGACGCGCACTGACAGAAAAATCGTTCGTTTGTTTAAAAATGATCCCTTTATTACTTCCCGAAATATTGTAAAAAAGCTTGATCTTAATATTAGTGCTAGTCACTGTAAGGAAACGGGCTTTGGGAAATGATTTGAGAAGCTTCATGCCGTCTAAAAAACCCGTTCTAAGAAAAAAAAACATATAAAAAAATGTTTGTATAAATTTTTAAAACTTAGTCCTAAATTTTTATATATTTTATGAAATTTTAGGGTGGAATTTGCAAAATCACACTCTAATTGGACTGCGGAGAAATGGAAAACAGTTTTATTTAGCGTTGAGTCTAAATTTAACTTATTAAATTCGGATGTATATGGTACGTTCGAAGAACAAAGGGAAAGCGCCTAGATCCACACTATACCAAAGGTTCTATCAAGCATGGGGGCGGAAGTATAATGGTGTGGACATGTTCTTATGCCGGTGGAGTTGGCCCTTTTGTTGAAATACGTACAAAAATGGACCGCTTCACTTATAGAGACATTTTAGCCAACCACATGCTAGAATATCCAGAACGGGAAATGCCACTTCGATGGGTGTTTCGACATGATAACGACCCGAAACACACGTCGAAGTTGGTTAACGAGTTTTTATATAAAAATGGGGTTTAAACATTGGATTGGCCGGCACAATCCCCTGATTTGAACCCTATAGAAAACCTGTTTGGGATCTTAAAGCGAAGAGTGGGAACTCGCCTTTTAGGTAACAAACAGGAGCTTTTCAATTGTCTTCAACAAGAGTGAGAATTGATAGCCACATCAGTTTTAACAAGCCTTATAGAATCTATACCAAAAAGTTGTGCTGAGGTGATAAAAAATCAAAGATACCATACAAAGTATTGAAAGTTGCTTACGTTTCGAACAGCTATAATCGCATTTACTTTTGCTTTAGTTTTTTTTTTTTTATTGTTAAAGAAGAAGAATTTAATTTATTTTATTATTATTGGAATGGAAGCACATAATGCAATAATAATTACAATCATTGTTTCAAATAAATACAATAAATACAAAAATGTGAGACTTTAATTACTTCGTAAGAGAAAGTTGCTTAGGTTTCAAACAGTATTATAGAACTTGTGGGCGCCACTGGCTTAGACTAAACAATTTCGCAGCACTTTATTCGCAAAATTTCTGTCCTACTTTTCTACTGCAAATTTAGATGCTGGAGCAACCGATACTTCCTACTTATAAACACAAAGTGGTTCCACTTCACTTGATACTATAAACAGCTTTTGCAAAATGTGGCACAATTATCCATCAGCGTTAAAATCCTGATGAATTTTGTTTTGTAAATTTTCAAATGCAACTTAAACGCAGATAATATTTTCAAACGGAAGAAAGGCAGCGCTTGTTAGTTTTATATTGTATATTCAGAACGGAATACAGTAGAAGGAATAATAAAAGATCTTCCTTTGTATATATGAATATTTTTTATGCTCATATATAACTACATATTACATATGTATGTATGTTTGATATCATTTGCCCACAATCTGGAAATGCTCTACATGACTATGTATGTATGTTGAATTAAAAATTTAAGATAAAAAAATAGCTTGCAACAGCAAAATAAAAATCATGAGCTCATAAATAAATACAGAATGAAATAGTATCCAGCACAAACTAATACATACATAGGTACATACATAAGTGCAGTATGTAGTAGTAAGTTAATTTCAAAATCTGGCCCCCTTTCATTGCCAAGTGTAGAAAAAGCCGCCGCCATACAATTATAAACAATTGAAAATAATAAGACAAATTATATATAAAAATGTACCAACAACTTTTATGGTCTTTTTAATGTTTATAAAAATATGTGTACATACCATTCAGTGCCGATGCTTTCTCTTCATCTGCAGTTAAATCCTCAACCGCCTCAACCAAATGGCAAGTGGTGTACAGAACCAAGAGCAGCAGAAGTCTATATGGAATCCTCATTTTATTTTTTCCAAACATTTTCATTCAACTCTTTTAAAATAAATTACAATTAATTTAATATGGCACTTTGTTTTAAAAATTTGTTTCAATTTAAAATATCATGTTTGTATTGGAAAAAAGTAGTTTTGATTAAATGCAGGCAACAAAGCAGAAATATGATATTTATTCTTTCAACGCGAATTACACTATTCACGAGGAAAACTGCGTCCAAGCTGGTCAAAAGCAAAACACTAAATAAATTTATAAAAATTTAAATTTGTTTTGTTTTTTAGTTTATTTTGTTTTCTCCAGCAAAAAGAGCTAATGAGACTTTAGTAAACAAAGGAGAAACAAAGAATTTTTTCTAGGAGGAAAAAAAGAGAGAAAAGACAACAAAAGCATATTTAAAGCTGCCAGATGTTAGCATTTGTAACATTCTTTTATGGGAATATATTAAAACGGAATAAAAGAATCCTTTCGCAGCTAAATCCCCCCTTTTACCACCTCTTGCAAATAAATGTTGCAATAAGTAGTGTTTTGTCTTCCTTTTTTTCACTGTCGTCCGTGTTCTTTATATGTTTATTATAAATTTCTTTCCAATGTAATTCATATCCCTGCAGTGTGCGAGGTGTTGGATTAATTTTTGTTAGTCTAGGATGTAATCAAATTTTACTAATTTAGTTCCAAGACTTTAAATGCTGTGTTAAAGTTTATTTTGGTCTTTTTGTTCATAGGTTCAAGTTAAACGTTCACAAATCCTACTCCCTTTCATCCTCCTCATAGCTTATTTTTCTATTTCCAGTACACTGCACTGCAGTCGTATGGGTCATCCGCTGAGTACTGGTTCAAGTTAAAAAATAGTCCTATAAAAATCTCCCAAGTTTTATTATTTTTTATTGTGAATGTATGTCACACAAATTTTTTTCAAATGAGTTTGCAAGCCTAACAAATTTAGAATTGGCAATGTTTACCTCATCGAGGCGGCAAGAGGTATAATTTTAAGTGCCTATTTTTTTTAAATTAGTGCCTCAGCATACCAAAAATATATAAATATGAAAGCTAGATAAATTTTAATAGATTTTGTTCTCCATCCACATATGTAACAAATTTCAACTACTGTCCGTCACAAAAACTATTATACAATTTAATACAATAAATGAAGCAATAACTAAAGTAAATAATTTTTCATGTCAACAAATTATTATATATTATTGCAGAATTTACATATTATTGTAGACTAAACATGTCTTCTACATGTAGACTCAAAAAAATAATCGAAGCAATGAAAAAACGGGAGGTCTTTATTAGCTTGTGTGGTTCTTTCATTGTTTTGATCATGCCCACAATTTTTACACCTATAAAAATGTGCAATAGTTGATTGTGCAAAGGCAGAATAAACTACGCAAACCGTTTGGCAAACACGCGCTTTCCGTTTGCATATAAACGATTAGCGGTTTAAACCCATTAAAAAACAAGGCCATTAAAAATGGGAATTTTTAAAATGTTTCATTTAGTTTAAATAAAATACACATAAGAAACATAAAAAAACAAAAAATAAAAATTCAGGAAGTGTGTTTTTGAAGCTGTACTCAAATACCTGCAATGGCTTAATTAATATGCAATTGTTTTATTGCATAAAATATTAGAAAAAAAACTCCCTTTTTAAGCAAAGTGCAATGTCGCATCTAATTCTGTTGTGGCATTCACGGCATCTAGGAGGATCTTCTATTCTTTTTATTAAGTGATTTCCAGCAGTCGAAGATACGTCAAATGCTAGTGAGCGTTGGCAGTAACTGCGTATAATTTCACAGGTAATATCGGACGATATGACGCTAAAACTCCAACAGGTCCATTTGGGAATTGTTTGCAGTCTTCTACAATTTCCACGAATTGACTACAGTGAAACTCAACATTGTAGTGAAAAGCGGTCTCCACCATTTCTTTACTCGAAACTTTAGTCTGTAATTATAATTTAATTTAAAAATTATTAAAGTTCATCAAAAATTCAATAAATTTATATTTACATCTCTGGGTACGGAGAATATTAAAATACAAAAATATGTATGTTAAAAAAAGAAATACCGCTTGTTCGGAGACAGCAAACGCTGTACAAACAATGTGGGCAATTAACAAAATGCATATGTGATTCAATATGAGATGAATATAGATAGAAAATAATTAAATGCTCGGTGGCTTAGTGGTTAAAGCAGTAGATCATGATACGTAATGACCCGAGTTCAAATCCCAGTGGGTGCTGATGAGTAATGTAGCGACTACGAAACAGCTAGTTGTCCCCCAGCTAAAGATTTGATTATTATTTTTCTTGTCTTCTTCAATCAACATTATTGATCACAGCAGATTTGCATTGTAAAAAATCCTTCTTAAGAAAGAAAAAACCTGAACTATAACCCGTTGTACAAATGTACAAACCAAAAATTTTGTCTGTAATTATTTAGCCCTTGGTCATGTAGATCAACTCCACCCATTCCTGCGTTATATTCAGCAATCGACTTAGGCTGATTAACACTAATTTTTGCCTTTTCCATTGAACACCATCGACTACCGGTCCGCATTGGCTTGATACTTTCAAAATTTAATCCATAATAAAAGCGCTGCATGTAACTCGAGTTTAGAAACGCGCAAAAAGCGCAGGGCATGTAACGCGTGGTATGGACCTTCAGCTTTAAGTAACTTAAATAATAGCGTTAAAGTTGTGCCATGAACAGTATTGTTTACTAACCTTGTGCAACGTAAATCACTGAATAGAAATAATAATAAGCGATAAAGTCGCTAAATAAGTCTTATAGCACCTAAAATGTGATTACTAATGGTCTCGAAAATTGAGTAACATTTGTCTTGAAGCGAACTATACTATGAGATAGTAAAGATTTCTCTCTTACGCTTTGTCAAAATTGGAATTTCGAATTGCAAAGCGTTGTCGCCGCGCTATTTGGGTTGTTCTCATACATTTTGTATGTACATGACGATCTTTGAAGGATAAATTACGCTTGCCGCGCTAATTTAGGTTGCACATTCACTGTTTTTAATAATCCACTACTTAATAATCCGTATGACAACATTAGTATATCGCTGACACAGCGTCTCCAAGTAGCAAAATGTATTGTCGCAATTGTTAAAATATATTGCGTCCATAAAATGTTCGATGTGTAAACCGATTGTCATATGTAGCAATCCACTTCACAATGATTGCTCTAGATTGCTTGAACCATTGTTGTTAAGCACTAGGGTGACAATTTTTGTAATTGAATATAATAACACAAACAACAATTACAAAACAAAATAAAATTGCTAAGTGGAGAAGCTAAGTTAAGCATCTTATGACATTGTTGCAATAACGGGCAAAAAAAAAAAAAAAAAATTTTCCACAAAACCTTACACGCCGAAAAGTCTTCTAACATGATAGAATTTAAGAGCTTTATAATCGATTTGACCACATAGAATACTGCTTGTAATTTAGACATTTTAGCTCATTTTTTCCACTTTCAATTTGCTTCAAAATGTTCTAAAATTTTCCCAGTATCTATCAAATGCAGTGTTTTTCATTTATTTTTTCTTTTTATTTCTGTTTACCCTGAAATATTTGTTTACTTACTTTATGCCGTTTGCAGCCCATACTAGTTTATTTTTCAGAAAATTAAAAAAAAAACTTTATTTACAAAGAAGAAAAATAGGGATCAATTCGTTGGAAGAAAAAGTACCTAAAACTTTAGCAAACTAATGTTTGGCTTTCAATAATAAAATACCAAATATAAATTGTGTATATAGTAGTTGTATATATATACTAGTGTGTATGTATATTCATAAAAAATAAATGTATTTGAAACGAATAAATAAAAACAATATTTTGTATGGAATATTTTAATTTAAACTCATTTCAAATTCATTTAAATTTTTATATACTCATAAATTTATAAATAAATAGCAAATGAACATTATCAACATTAAAAAAAAGCTTAAAGTATTTAAAAAAAATGTTAAATCCCTTTTAAAAATTCTGTTAGAAAAATTGGGTTCAATGTGTGTAATGTAAAAGCAATCAGTAGCATTATCTTTCTTTTTCAAGTAGGTGGTCTTCGTTTTAAATATATGCCGAGGCTCGCAGCATTAAATGTTTATAATAAAGGAGTTTTGAGAGAAGGAAATAAAAATATAAAATAAGTAAAAAATAATAAGTTTTTTCAAAATTCCTTTAAAATAAACTACCTATGACTTTTTTCTATCATTCTTTCTTATTAAACAAAGTATATAAAATATTTGGCTGTTAAGTAAATATTCGTTACATTACTTTCTGCTTTACGTTAATGAAATTTTATCTTTTGTTCGTCTACAACATGCCAAAACCTTTAGAATAATTTATGGCTTTTAAAAGTCTTTCTTCAAGTTTCTCTTTGCTACTGTACTCAGGTAGCAACAGGACATTGAAACAAGTGTGAGAAGTGGGCAAACGATCACTGTCCGGCCCATGACGCGTTATTAATAATTTAAGGCGACTCAAGCCACCCACAGGCACTCGGTCAGAACCAGTTGTGAATTCTAGAAGTTTACGTTTCGATTCTTCTGGTAAATTGTGAACTATGCTCCAAAAATCTTTTATTATGGGAGTGTCCATGGTGTAGCCACCCTCATATTCTGTTGAGGTTTCTAGTTCCATGAAGTCAAATTTCTATTAAAGAGTATTTTACTTGTTACATAAAGTTTAGTTTAACAAAACAAAACTTATACTTACCCTACTGCCGCACACCAGTAGCTCTACTTCTTCTGGCCGGAACAATAATTTTAAAGGCGATTCGTCTGTTACCATTTCGAAACCTTTTTTAAAAGCATTGAATTGTCTCTCAATATTTTTGTTGAGCAAGAAGTCACTATACAGGTCAACAAATTCTTGCTTATTTTCCTGATTTACAACAATCTCGCCACCACCAGGTTTCAGCTCATGTTCTACGACTTCGTCAAAAACATTTTTGTAACTGATTTTGAAAGTTTGCATAAAAACTTCCTCCATATCGGGTTCTTCGTAATCAAGAATTGACTTGAGGCTTCTATACAGCGTTGGATTCCAGTCCTCGAGGTCATAAAATGAACCGCGACCACCCATTAATTTACGATAAACTACCATGGGAAAATTCACAGCCAAAATAATATTGTTATAAATAGCTAAACCTATAATAATTCCGATCAGACTAAATTGTGCTTCGTTTTCGAATGGAGTAGAATTAAACCTGAAAAAAAAAAAATAAAATAAAATTGAAATTAAAAATAGAATTTAAATAGATACAAGGTGTCTGGTGGCAAATTTATATTTTTAAATACGATTATTTCAAAAAGTAATAAATGTTGCAAGCGGAGAATGCGGGGATGTTGCAGTGGTCGAGTGAGCAACTCGCGTTCGCTGTGGAGATGTTTTTGAACAGTATAGATTCTTATATTTAGCACAACAGGGCCGAATAGGACCCAAGTGGGCTGGCTTTCTAATGGGCGGCAGCCTGCTAAACCTAATTACTCTTACATAATTGCTCGTCGATAATTTCAAAGCTCGGTATTCGGCGAATACTTGATGGTCAATCTTCAAGGATTCCCGAAAACATCGATTAAAAAAAGTTTGTGTGAAAATCCGCGACTTTCAATACGGAAAAGAGTTGCCTCACTGGGACTTCCAAGAGCAATTATTTATGAAATTTCAAAACGGATCTCAAGTTCCATCTTTTTGAAATTCAAATCGTTGAAGAACTGAAAAAATGCGAATTTCAGTTACGCAAAAGTTTTCGAGGAACGATATTGGTGCGTCTTCGTACTGTAAAGGCTATTTTTTGGAGCGACGACGATGGTTTTGATTTAAACGACCACGTCAACAAGGAAAACTGCCGTTACTGTTCTCCAAAAGCACGCAACCCTCGATTGAAACATCAAAAACCATTGCATTGCTCCAGGGTAACTGTTTATTGTGCCTTATTCACGCAAGAGATAACTGGCCCATTTTTTCTTCGAAAATTCTGGATGTCAGGCAACGAATGTCACTGCTTACCCATGATTACGGAATTCTTTTTTCGAAACCGGCGAGCTCAGCCATTGTGCTCTTCACACACGTGGTTTCAACAGGAAGGGATGATTGTACACACAACCAAGGAGCCACGCCCGATCTAAATTCCATGGGAATTACCTCAAAGAGAAGCTTTATATTGACAATGCCCAATCTTATGTGACTTTAAAGGAAAATATTCGTCGAGAAATCAGCTCAATTGAACCAAGTTTACTGTAGCGTGTGGCGCAGAACACACGGCTTCGTTTTGAACAGTGTGATCAACTCAACGGAAGTCACCTGGATGACATGCGCTTTAAAAAAATAATGTCCGCATTACCATTCTATCGTTCAATGCTCTTAATAAAAGATTTTTATTTAAGGTTGAATATATAAATCTGCTACCAGACACCCTTTACTTAGAATGCTGTTACAACACAACGGTGCCAAATTGGCTGGCAGCCTGTTAAACCTATAATGCTTTTAACTTACCACATTGTATTCGTATCTTCCTGATGAGTAAACATGCCAAAATCTGGATTAAAAACTTCATCAACGATTAATTGAAAAAATTCTTTTGATACACCGCCCTCATCAATGCCCTGTTCACCCACAAATTCCACCACCAATTGTTTCTTTAAGTCTTTTGGATTGCTCATGGCCACTAGTTCCAGCTAAATAAAAGAAATTATTTTAGATTATTGTTATTATTTCTCTTTGCGGGAAAAAAAACTTACCCCAATTAAAGCATCATTTACAATATTATCACGACGTACTTTTAGTTTAAGGTTTGGTTGCGCCACTACATCATTGCCGTCGCCGAAGTAATGCAACAACGAATAAATGGAGGAGTTGCGTTCACTATACATACGTATGCGACTATCATAATATAATGCAATAACTTTGGTAGCCGGGGTCAATATAAAAGAGTACAGCATAAACGAAAAATGGTCTTCTTATAACCCAGAGAAAAATTATTAGAATATGAATTAATTTTGACAAATTGTAGTTTCAATTACCTTCGCCCATGGGATCAAGCGATAGATTTTTATAGGATAGGTAGTCTCGGTCCATTTGTATGGCATCGCTCAAGGGTTCATTGTAGAACTCTTCAAAGGGTACTAAAGGAACACGACAATCCATGCAGGAAATTTTTAATTCCTTTTCCAACTCATCTTCAGCAAATGCCCTATGATAGGGCATAAGAATTTGGTTATAGTGGAAAATATCATCTTCATCGTTGGAAGTAGAGGGGCCACCAAATGCTGATGAAGAACCGGCATCAACATCAGCTGCCGACTGTTTGACAGCTGCTGAAGTATTGTATGCATCTATTTTTCCAGCCAATATATTGGCATAGAAAACAATCTTTAAACAAAACAAAATCCGAATCAAACTCTATTCAGTAAATTAATCAAACAATTACCTTTAAAACTTTGGTTATAGCTATAACATCGTGATTTTCTTGAACTGTATCTTCATCCATAATGACTTGTAGTGTTATCAACTGTTGCAGGGATTGTATAAAGGGATGAAGATGATCTTTGCAGTGCGTGGACCAAATCCGTGCCAATTTTGCTTGCGCGCTTATGGGCATTACATCAGCAGCCTGACATAGTTTCGGCATGCTCACTTCCATATATTCGAAATCTGTAAAACGTTTAGAAACTGGAATAAGAATAAAAACAAAAACTTTTATACAGCAAAAAATATTTTAAATACAAACAATTAAGTTTTTTTATTCGCTTTTTTTAGCTTCTACCATTTATACCAATAAAAATTATAAATAGCTTGTTTTCTATGTTTCCCAGCTATCTATATGTCGACATTTCATAGGAACTACCCTAATCATCAGTAGACTTTGGAAATTTTTGAAAGATATTCTCAAACATTCAACTTTATATCCCAGCAATATAAATAAATTGTTGAGAATTTAAAAGAAAAATGCTCTAATAATACCTGTCAAAACACAAAAAACAAGCCTTTTCATTTATTCACCTCTCTAACATTTCTTTACACCTTTCAAACAATATCTTTCAAAAATTTCCAAAGTCTACTGATGATTAGGGTAGTTCCTATGAAATGTCGACATATAGATAGCTGGGAAACATAGAAAACAAGCTATTTATAATTTTTATTGGTATAAATGGTAGAAGCTAAAAAAAGCGAATAAAAAAACTTAATTGTTTGAATTTTTGTTCTCTGCTTTTCGATACTTTCAAAAAGCAAATCGTAGCAACCAACGGTTGTTCATTTGTTTGAAAGGTGTAAAGAAATGTTAGAGAGGTGAATAAATGAAAAGGCTTGTTTTTTGTGTTTTGACAGGTATTATTAGAGCATTTTTCTTTTAAATTCTCAACAATTTATTTATATTGCTGGGATATAAAGTTGAATGTTTGAGAATATCTTTCAAAAATTTCCAAAGTCTACTGATGATTAGGGTAGTTCCTATGAAATGTCGACATATAGATAGCTGGGAAACATAGAAAACAAGCTATTTATAATTTTTATATTTTAAATACTTTAAAATATTTTCAGTTGATGACGGAGCCTGTATATATACATATATATATTATTAAATTTTCTGTTGCAATACTTCTACACACATTTGAGAAGCTATTAAGTTTTGTTATATGCTATTTAAAAATATGTAGTACGAAGTTATGTAAAGTATGTTTTAGAATGTTATAGACTGCCTTCAAAATTGTTTTTAATTTTTAATATTAAAAGGTTCTAAAAAAATGACTTGCAGTACTGCAGGAAAATGTCTTGTTATTGATGACAGCTCTATAAACATTTAAACTTTTCGAATACTACCAAATAAGAATGCAATTTTTCCCAGCATCAGTTTTGAGTAACTTGACTGTGTTATAGTAAGTTCACATATAACCATTTAGTGATTCTACCGTATCTAGTAGCCATGTGACAGACTTCAATTCTGTTTGGAAACGAAATTGAATACGTTTTATGATGCTTCAAAAAAAGAATATTTAAGAATTTTTTCGGAATTAAAGCATTTGTCAGACAATACAAAATTCATTCCTAAAAGCCTTTTAATTTTACGTTTTTTAACCACAAAAAATAATTCCGAACGCAGTTGAACTATGGAACATAGTTGTATAATATTTTATAGTCCAACACATTAGTGCAATACTTGCCAAATACTATAAACTTTATATGTTACTTACATGCTATTGACATATCGAAACATATGACAAGACAATGCAAAACTTTCTCCCAATCGTAGAAGCGACCATATTTAACACTCTCGGCCAGTATGAAGATGTTTTCATTTAAAGCCTCTCTAACCGCTTTCTTTTTCAAGCCATATAATTTCTTTTTTACGCGTCTCAAGCTTTCAAAATCGACCTGAGTGTCACAGCTGTGAGACCATTCGACAATATCATCTAGTTCATCCGAATTTGCGTCTTCGTCCATGGGTTCGATATTGTCACCAAAAATGCCATTTGTTACAGTACCTGTACTACTCGTGCCGGCTTCAATGATTGCTTCTACCTGATCTGATGTACAGGCCTGATCATTATTTGCATCATTACCTACTCTGTTTATAGTTTCGCCTTCATTTTCGTCATCATCCATGCAGGTGCTGTCCTCATCTTTGTCATGTTCTCCCTCTAAAGTGCGTAAATCTTCTTTTTTCAGTTCTTGGGGAGATTTACCTAAAATCTCTTGCAGTTTTGATGCAGTAGCTGTAGAGGTTAATTTCGCTAACGGAGGTCTTCGAAAACTTTTGCTTAATTTCTTTACTGAACAATAGACATCATTAATGGCGTTTATCAGGCGGTCGTAGTTCTTCGTTTTCTTACAATCTTCTATAATTTCATCAACTATCTGCTCATTAAGATATTCTAAGGGTGCGAGGGTTGGTGTAGGAGGATCTGATGTTTTTGCTTTAGAAGAGGAGGTACTGGCATCTGCATCATTCAAGACTGTTGTGCAGGCCGTAGAGGCTACCTCTCCTAAAGCCACCAGTAATGGCATTTCTTCCGTGGCACAACTAGAAATATTTGTATTACTACTGCCGGTGGAACTGGAGGAGGCAGAGGTGCCTGAGGTAATGGTACTATTCGAATTACTACTACCACCACTCCCGTGATCTCGGGGCGTAAATGAATTCATGACTTCATTTAAGTCTATAGATGTGTCATGGCTGGCGGAACGCGAAGAACTTGTGGGAGACTCATGTTGTGGCCCTGTTCTAGGTACTTTGGGCGGTTGAGTATACGATTCACATAATTTGGCATCTTGTGAAAACAACTGTATAGCTTTGGCTGCTATTTCATTGGGTGTCATGGCCGCCACTTTACCGCTAGAGGCACAATTAACATTCGAGCATTTGGGATTGCCACAACCACGTTGCAGCTGGTAAAAATAGCGCTCAATTAGGTCCTTTACTGCAGATCGTTTCATGTCTGAAGAATGATTACGTGTATTGGACGCCGTCGCAGTAGTTGTTGTTGTGTTATATTGGCTATTTAAATGTCTTTGTCTTAAAGACAAATCTTCGGGGAAGCTGTTGTTATTTATTAAAGTTTTTAGTCTTTTTCCGCTGTTAATATTTAAACCGAAATTTACCTTGAATTTTCTTCGTCATCTGACATTGAGTGGTCTAGTTGTGTATTGTTTTCGGCTGCCTTTTTTGAGGGCAAATTGTCGTCTGCTGGGTTCATAAATGT
This sequence comes from Thecocarcelia acutangulata, assembly GCA_914767995.1. Taxonomy (NCBI): domain Eukaryota; kingdom Metazoa; phylum Arthropoda; class Insecta; order Diptera; family Tachinidae; genus Thecocarcelia; species Thecocarcelia acutangulata. The sequence continues at coordinate 87,606,117 of OU612096.1, forward strand.
ATTTTGGTTTTGCCAACTTATTCCGTTTTTTTTTTTCTTTACCACGAAATTCGCTTTTATATTATTCTAGAAATTTTTAATGGCAGAATATTATTATTTTCACTGCTTTTCAATTGTTTTTTCTTTACAAAACCGTTTTTAATTAATTTTTTCGTTTTTTTTCTAAATATGAAATTGCCTTTTTATTATTGTCGCTCTTGGTGTGAAAAAGGAAATTAATCGATTGTTTTTAACTGTCATAGAAATTCTTAAAAATCATCCTGTTTAAGAGCTGCCAGAATTTTCGCAAATGGGTATGAAATGTGTGATATGTTTAAATTATATATGAAAGCTGTTCTTTATAATTATAACAATAGATATCTGCTGATCACGATCTCACATAGTTATGTGAGAGCAATTAGTTGCTTAAGTTATTTTATTTGTTATTCTACTGATATTATGTACAATATAGAACATGCTACAAATACTAATTATAAGAAGTTATAAGTCCAAAATGGATAAATAACACCAAGTTAAGTTTATTTGAGACTTTGAAACAAACATACATATATAATGAAAACATATGTTAAAAATCAATTACAAAAAAAAACTTAAAACTATAATGTTTTGTTTTAATAAAGTTAAATGTGTAACAGTAACAAACTTATTAATTTCTAGTAGAATATGAGTAAAAATTAAAGAGTAGTGCTTGCTCCCGGCACAACATTTCTGAAAATTTAATTAAAGGTGTGCTTAAAACTAGACTTAAATCTAAATTAAACAAAAAAAATTGGAAAAGAAGGAAAACAAAAAAAGTTATAAAAAATTTACCCTTTATGGGCACCTTGGATTTTTGAAACATAAAATTTTGGCAATATACTATTTACGCAGGCGATTTCCTGCTCCACAAGTCCTAACGGTGAATAGTAGCAAGAATTTAACCAACTCTGACCGTATTGATCGTTTAATATACCCCGAATTAGGTTATTGTCCACGAATTCCAGTGAATTTAGAAATTTTTTCATTAAGCCAAAAGCGTATGAAGCTAAAGGCTTAATTTTTGCAAACTCATATATTCATTAGAAAATTTTTTGTTTGTATTTTGAAAGTGTTTGTTAATGCATTGCCTAATAATTTTGCGTTCAAATATTTCAAGTTCACTCATTACCGATGGTGAAAAGGAAAACCAAATTGAAAATGCATATAATAGGACTGGCCTTATACTCATCTTATATATAAGCAATTTTGTATCCTTTGGTAAATACTTAGAACTTAATAATCTTGCAAAAGCCATTCTTATCCACCTGGCTTTATCAAGGGAAATTCTGGCATGGACATTAAACTTTAAAAGTTTAGTAAAATGGACACCTAAGTATTTTAGATTTTCCACGAACGGGATCTCATGTCCATCCAGAAAAATTTTAAGCTGCTTACTTTCTGGAACAACAAAACTTTTGCATTTTCCAGATGCGTTCCTTAAGCAAATAGCTCTACTTTTTAAAACATTTATTTTTATACCCCACAATTTATAGTAGTTATTAACTGTTGCTAAATAAGCGGAAATATTACGCAAAGTGTCATTCGGTGAAATTCCATGAGTATAAAGTAAAGAGTCATCTGCATAAAGAACACCAGTAGCACCTTGAAATTCATGAGGAAAATCATAAAGAAAAATATTATAAAGATGCGGAGCCAAAATTGAACCCTGCGGCACTCCGCAACTAATTTCGCCATAGGTTGAAAATTCATTTTGAAGTTAAACGCAAAATTTCCTATTTGTAAAAAAATTTTGAATAAGTCTAATTATATATGGTTCAAATCCAATTCTAATCATTTTATAAATAATTCCATTGTGATACGCATGATCAAAAGCTTTTTCAATATCAAGAGAAATGGCAATGGTACATCTCTTCTCCCTTAAATTGTTCACCACATCGTTATGAAATTTTAACAAGGCATGTGTAGTAGAATGGAATTTCTTAAATCCAAGTTACTACGTAAATATATGAGTTCTCAGCTTTTAATTTTCTGGGGTATCCAAACTTCCCTATATAGTCAACGACTTCACAGCAATAGGTAAATTTTAAGTTTAAAAGTTCATTCAACATGTTGCGAGTGCCACAACGAAGTGTTCTTTAATCTTATATAATTCGGCAACAAAAATTGTAATATATTTTTTAATCTGGTAAAGAATACCATGAGTAGAAAAATCGTAAAAATACCTGCCAAAATACCGGGTGTCCACCGGGAAGGTATACTACTTTAATAGTAAATACCACATGTTAATTAAGCCCAAAGCATGCAGTTGTGGCACTAAAAAGGTTTCATATCATGATCACGATATCGTACACAAGACAGTTTCATTTCAATACAATCAATATTTTTCCACTATGCAGCAATAATGCATAACTACACAAAATATAAGAATTCCGCCACTATGCAATAACAAACGAGAGCAATTGTTCTGCAGCTTGTAGGCGAACGGAGGGATGAGAGTGATATTTTGTTGGCATAATTTTTTCAACCAGCTTTATGCCCGCACAAGCAGCCTAAAACCCGTACAAACACAAGCTGCGCAATCAAATGTATAAAAAAACACTAATACATCCACAATACTGTCTATACGTATACATGTTTTGTCGGGTGAATTAGCGATAGTTTACACACATCAAGTTTGACTCGTCAAGTCTAGAGTCAGGGCTGGGCAAAATACTCACTTTAAGTATTTTAAATACAAGATACAAAATACTTCCCAGTTGTGTATTTCAAATACAAGATACAAAATACTTTCAAGTTGTGTATTTTAAACACAAAATACAACTAAAAACTACATATAACACAACAACAACTACTGCGACGGCGTCCAATACACGTAATCATTCTTCAGACATGAAACGATTTGCATGCAGTAAAGGACCTAATTGAGCGCTATTTTTACCAGCTGCAATGTGGTTGTGGCAATCCCAATTGCTCGAATGTTAATTGTGCCTCTAGCGGTAAAGTGGCGGCCATGACACCCAATGAAATAGCAGCCAAAGCTATACAGTTGTTTTCACAAGATGCCAAATTATGTGAATCGAACTCGAGCAGATAGTGTATAAAGTGTCTTATAATCTAAAAACAATATAATTATGAAAACAAATAATTAAGTGTTATTAAGTTAATTGTATACAAAACTCCTTCCTTTCTTAAGTCGATTATTTATGTTTTTGAAAACATATATAGAAGTTTGGGAACAAATGTAGTTTACCAACGCAGCTGCAAATGAAATAAGAAGTAAATGGGGTGACAGAAAATTGAAAAATAATAAGAAAATGTTAAATGACAATATTAGTCGAAACGCTTAGTTTCCGAATTGTCTACCACATTTTTCAATCCGAATGGTCAATATTGGCATCATTTGAAAGTTTATGAATATATTTCTTCAAACATACTAAAACTCCTCCAAGAAAATTTAACTCGGTAAGTATCAATAGTTTTAAAAAACTGTTGTATCAAAGTGTTACATATGTATGTACATACATACATATAAATTAAACTCCAATAAGAATTCATTTAGTTTAATAATAAACACCTACTTCGCTACGAAACGTTTTTTTACATAGCCATCCTACGTTCACATGCATTTATTCTTTCCTGTATAATATGATCTTTTAACAGACTTTCAAATGATACTAACATTGATCATATAAATTGAAAAATGTGGTAGAAAGTCGCATGTATATGAAAACTTCTTCGGTCCATGTACTTTTATTATGTTATTTGGAGCTGCATTGGTAAACTAGATTTAAGCCTAAATTTGTATTAATGGCGTTATTACCACAGAATACATATCTCTGTCAGAATACTTATATCTGTGATTCTCTTTATTACCATCACAGATATATTCTTATCACAGATGTATTTTGTGATTATTATATAATTGGTTATTCCCAATCTATTTTTTTTACATCTGGCATCCGTACTTTTTGGCCTTGTTTACTTTTCGTTCGTATGTCATTGTCAGCTGTGTTTTGAACAAGTCTTATTTGATTCTTTTACTACGTTATCAATTTTTCATTTATTGCTTAGAATATTTGTGGAAATTTTATGGTATTTCTAAAATAAAAATGTTCGTTTTTTAATAGTCATTAACCAAAATAAACTTTTGATTGAGAGAGGCAAAATGAGTAATGAAAAAATAGCCGAAGATATTGCTAATTGTGTGAGAAAAAATGTTCCGTGGCATTTGCTGCCAGTGCACCTAAAACAAATTTTACACAACAATCAGCGTGATTATGAAAAATATGTATTTAATTATAGTCTCAAAAATCAATTGAGATTCCGTGGAAATTTGGTGAATAAAATATTTCGTAAAGAACAGCGTTATTATGAATTATTGGTGACCAAATCCATAAACACGTTGGGTTTGTTTCCCTATCATCTGGCCGATATAGTAACGAAGGGATTAAGGGTAACACCGTTCAATTACTACTTAGATGTTTTGTCGCAATTGTTGAAGAATGATAAAAGTTATGACACCTTGCCCAACTTTACGGCAGCTGATTGTTTGCGGGTCTTGGGTATAGGACGTAATGAGTACCTGTCCTTGATAAGTGACTTGAAGACTCATACCACACGTGCTTTGCTTTTCACCACTAAACCCAATCCTTTGGAGTTTTTGCCAAAATTTCCGCAACGTATACGCATTGAACCTTGGTGGCGAGTGGAAGTTGGTTTTGTTTTGGAAAATGATATACGGTTTGTTTCGCCAGCCGAGCGAAGCCTTATTGATGACTTAATAGATTTTGGCTCTCAAACGGCGGGAAAATGCGACTATGGTATCGTTCACAGCCTGTATCGTAAGGGTTTGATTTATATAGATGTGCCGATATCAGGCGAGGATAAAATTTCTATACCACCTTTGAAAAATTTTGTCATGAATCGTGTTAGTGGTGATTATTTTGAAAACTTGTTATATAAAATATTTGTTAGTGCCGATGAGCACATGACCATCTCGGAGCTTGCTCAGATGCTGCAATTGGATTTAGATTCAGTTAAGCAGGCAATTTCTCTATTTTGTCGTTTAGGCTTTGCTCAGCTAAAAGAACAGGCTGCAACACAAGAAAGTCCTATAAGTTCACAAAAGTATCATGAATCCTGGGATGAGTTTAAGCGCGAAGTGGCCTTGGCCAAAGAACAACCCCAAATCACTCCGCTTAACTACAACAATTACAATAACACTGAAAGCGACCACCAAACAGAAAATGCTGGCAGAAGCCAGGACATTAACAAGGATAAGCCTAAAGATCAGGACTCTTCGTCTATTGGTTATTTGTCCTCGGATGGTAATACCAGCGATTTTAGTTTCGCCAATATGCCCACACCGTCTCCCCAACCGACTGCAAAAGGTTCACCAAAAGAAAACTCCGATGATCCGGACATATCCTCTGAAATCGATGATCTTTCAGAAAGTACAACAAAACCCTCACTTAAAGCTCTACAACCAGAATCTTCGCCCAAAACCGGCAAAAGAGTGGGATTTCTGTTCGATTCTACTCTTACAGCATTTCTTATGATGGGAAATCTATCACCTGGCCTAAAAAATCACGCTGTCACCATGTTTGAAGTAGGCAAGCTATGTGAAGAGAGTATGGATACTTTTTTGGCTGAGCTGGAAAAGGTTTCTTTACTTGATGCAGAGGGCGAGGGAGATGTTTCTCGTTATTTCGCTCATGCTGTTATTTTACGTTCCACGATTTGTTCTTTGCGTCATCTATTGCCCGGTGGTCTGGACTTATTACGTCTGGAGTGCTTAGAGTGTTTGGATCAAAAAACTCGCGATCGTGTACTGGAAAAGAAATATAAATTCATAATATCATCGACACCGTTAACTGCCTCTTTGTCACATTTGTTCTCGATACCATTCTTTGGGCAATTCTTTCGCTCATCGGACTCATCACACATGTGGACAAAGCTCTTTTACAATCACATCACAGGTGAGAAAGAAGTTTTGCAAAGTGAGAGTAGCTAAAAATTTTTTTTGGTGTATTGAGTATAAAAAACATGGGTTTGCCTAGAAAGACTGAAGTTAAAGCTCATTCAAATTATAGTCAAGGCTTTTGCATGCCATTTAAGGTTTCTTCCGTAGTCAACTACTCGTACTGTGATATGCCACATTAAAATACCTGTTTAGCTGTGGTATATACTTACGCTAATTATTGTTAAGCTTGCAACTTTTAAACATTAAGTTTTTAAGATTTTAAGATAAGAAAGGAAACTTAGGTAGGCAGGCCACGATTCTCAAGTGTATCCTTAGTTGTCCAACTCACGTGGGTCCTTATTAGATCACTTTGTGTAAAAAACAAAACTTAAAAAATTGAGAAATTGTTTAGAAAATTTTACATTTCCAAACAAACAAATATTACTAACCTTTTGAAGTCGTCCCCTGAGTACTGGTTCAGGATGAAAAAAAAGCTCTAATCAAGGCTAATCATATCTGCGACTCACTTTTAAATGTAATGATATATTTTTTATACAGTAGAGCAGTCACCTGTCGAGTATCAAGGCTGACATGGCCCAGATACAGTGTTGCCAAACGTAGGGATTATTCCCTTTTTGTACAGATTTATTTGTTTATTTCCACATGTAGGGGGAAAAAGGACAGATTTTTTATGATTAGACTCATTGTATGGAATTTTTAAACTATCACAAATGGTTATTTATTATTGTATTATTATTCTTTTTCCGACTATATTATGTGGTTAATATTATAATACTATTATAATTTTATATATAATATATGAAGAAAACTCGTTGCCCAAATTAGATATCGATGCATTTTCATTCAATTCATTTTTATGCCAGAATTGTTAAAATCATTCTCGTATTAAGACTGGAGGGAGGGGAACAGCTAAACCGTGAAGGTTCGAATTCCTTATTAAATGATTGGGCATCAATATATCGTTGGTCTTAGTAGAAATGCCCTAACTCGCATTTTTTTTTTTTTTTTGTTAACGATTTTAACAAATTTCACATAAATACACCTTCTTCGCGAAAATTTAATGGAATAAACAACGGGGTTTTACACGTAATTATACAATAAAAGTCGTACATGGATGAAACTAGTTGGTTTCGACCAACAGTCTCGAGGTGGGGGTGTTACTGCAGACAAGTAAAACATATTCACAGTTTTTGTATTCGTTAAAAAAAAGTTGCATTTAAGTTAAAGTTGTGATAACTCCATTACAAAACTAGCTTGAGTTAGAATATAGACCAAGTCACTGAAAATAATTTATTTATATAGGTAAACACATACATACAGTTTTAATCATATGAGTCGTTTAAGTTATATTTTTTACACTAGCTTACTTTTTAGTAAAAAGTTCTACCTGTTTGTGTTTACAATAAACATAAAAATCGTATTAAAATAATTATTTGCGCAAAATTTAAATGAAAAATTGCATAGGGAAAAATGTAGGGAAATATATTTTTGATTGTAGGAAAAATAACTATTATTTTGCACTACGGTAGGGATTTCACAAAAAATCTCCTGGCAACACTACCCAGATATGATAACAGGAAATCGCAGGCGAGAAGGTTAAATCTTCCATTTAATGAATTCTGTAAAAGTTGCAGAGACAGGGAGGAAGTAGATAGTGTTGAGCACTTCCTTTGTCGATGTCCAGCTCTTTCCTACGCAAGGACTTTGTATCTGGCAGACCGATGCTGCACAACTTGGTGGAGGTATCGGAATGTGATATAAATGGATTGGACTCCTTTATCCGATGCTACGGTTGGTTCTAAACCAGTGCTATGTAGATCTGCTGAGATACATATCACACCCAGGCAAGACAACGGGACCAAATTGGATCCAAGTGGGCTTTCAATAGGCTTTTCAATAGCTGGCAGCCTGTTAAACCTAACCTAACCTATTCATAAAAAAATTGTATGTTTATTAAACCATTATTAGGCAAATTTTGTACAGAAATTTGTCAAATAAGAGTTCAAGAAACATAAAATATTTTTTATGAGTAAGATCATAAATAGTTTGTGAATTTATCTATAAAGCTCTAATTTATTTGACTTTGCTTGATGTATGGACATCACTAACAAAGCTTTTTTAGGCCCGCTTTTACATTTAGACAGACGACGGGCAGATATTTTGTCATTTCTTTTTTGGTATTGCCTAAACTTCAAACTTCGTCTGTCTGTCCAAATGTAAAAGCGGACTAGTCAACAAAAATAGAAACAAATCTAATTTGGCGACAGCTACAACGGTGGTCAGGTAGTCTTGCAGCTGTGCTGTCGTCAATATATATATTCTCACAAAGCTGAAGGTCCATATCACGAGTTATATGCGCTGCACGTTTTACGCGTTTCAAACTTTCTACGCATTCTACACTTTTCTAAACTCAAGTCACATGCAACGCTTTTCATGCGATACGTTTTTTGTTGTGTTTGAAGTATTTTTTAAATAAAAACACTATTTTAACATAAAAACATAAAATAACAATCCACTGCACAAATATTCTTGGCGATAATTTTGAAAAAATAAAATGAGTGGCTATCAAAGGCAACTGACACTTTTCGCGTCGTACGCGCCTATGCGTCCTATGCCTTATGATGTATAACTCATAGAATTGCACTGATTCTACATTTTTGACAGACGCTTAGAACGCGTTAACGCATTTAACGCGTGGTATGAACATTCATTCAGCTTAAGAACGGGTGTATTTTAATTTTGAGCTTTTGTAGTCGGTAGCCTGCTGTCTCGCATGTGTTTAATTCTTAAATGTGATAAATGTTGATTAATGTATATGTAAATATCCAAAGAAATTATGGTTTACATTGTAATTAACTGCTTAAGCTAAATAAATAAAAGAAACCTTTTTGCATATTTTCAATGTAGCCATGTACAATTTTCTTTAATTTTAGGCTATGGACCACCATCTTTATTTCTCTGTCGCGGTACTGTATTAAAAACACTACCGCGCATTTTTCTCGGCTATGGCAAGCTGCTCGTCAATATTTTACATTCCGATTCTTATATAATTAACAGCGAAAACTTTCGCAATCTAAATGACCAGCTTAAAAATGGTTGTATACTATTGCAAGGTTATGGCATACGTTCACCCGGCGAGCTGTGTTACGAAGCTTTTCCCTTTGATACAACAGACAAGGAACATAATAAATTATCCGGACATAAAGCTGTACAAAAGCTACTCGAACATTTGGACCTTAAACATCATTGTGGTTATATAACGTTTGTAAATACCGGTGTAGCCGATATTGGCTGCGAACACTATGATCTAGATGTGAGGCTAAGACATCCCAAAAGTAAACTGAAAGCTTTGAGAAAGGAAAATAGTCAAAAAGAATTAGTGCCAAATAAAAGCAAAATTATTAAACAGAAAGTTGAGGAATTGCCTGAACTACCAAAGGATTTGATGTCGCCTGACACCACCGAAGTGTGTAGTTTTGCCAGACCAGCTGCAGTGGCGATAATAGCTACTTCACCTCAACATTATTTAAAAACGCCGGATGAAAACTATTTTGCCAGCAGTCCGAGGAATAACGAGCCTTCGGCTGTTTACACTTCAGAAGACTGCAACGAACTCTTGGCTTCCGAGCTGGCCAAATGTAAACCTGAAATGGTTTCCCAGGGGTCGGTGAAAATTCCTTTGGATAGAAGCGATTCTGATAACGCTAACGAAGAACAGGCTGAAGAATGGACTTTATTGGATGTCAATTTTGGTGTTCCACTTTTCGATGTCGATAGCAATACAAGAATTTGTGAACAAATTGTACGACATTTGTGTACTGAAGACAATCTAAGGGAATTGCCACAGAAATCTTTGGAAATGTCGGAAAAATTTTATACATTTATCAAGCAATGTTTGTACTTTGAAGACGAACGTATGGATCAATTAAAAATTGGCAAAAACTTACCACATCCACGTATTAATTTAGCATTTGAAAACGGCAAGGTGTGTTATTGGAATGGCAGATAAGGGAGATAATTCAATACAAAAGAAGTAGAAAAAAGTGAAAGTATTAAAAAAGTAAATCCTAACAAAATAGCATAATATAGAAATGGAAAGCATTTTCAAACAAGATTTTAAATCTATAGTTTAAATACATTTAGAAACATTGCATTAAATGGAATGATTCATTTTAACATTAACGTTTTGTTTACAGCGAGCGGCTGGTCTTCGAAATGTGTAGAAAAAGCACTCCAATTTTTAAACGATTTCCATACAAAATTTCTCGATCTGTCGCTCACCTGTGTCCTATATTTTATACATAACAGTACATAATTATTAGTTTTTTCTATAACACTTACGTGCTGTTCATAAAACAGCGAGCGAGCGAGTCTTCGAAATGTATAGAAAAAGCACTCCATTTTTTGAGTGATTTCCATACAAATTTTCTCGAACTGTCGCTCGCCTGTGTTCTATATTTTATACATAACAGTACATAATTATTAGTTTTTTCTATAACACTTACGTGCTGTTCATAAAACAGCGAGCGAGCGAGTCTTCGAAATGTGTAGAAAAAGTACTCCAATTTTTAAACGATTTCCATACAAGATGTTTCGAACTGTCGCTCCCCTGTGTTCTATAAACAGTACATAATTATTATTTTTTTCTATAACACCTACGTGCTGTTCATAAAACACAGACGAGAAAATCGGCTAGAAAATGTGTATGAAATTTACTAAATTTTTTGAGTGATTTCCATATAAAATTTTTTTTAGACAAGTGCTCGGCTGTGTTCTATGAACAGCTAATTAAACAGTGTAAAAATATGTTTTTTTATTGTAATCTTAATAATTAATTAATTTTGTTGTTTATTGTTATAATTATTTTTATTATTATTTGTCATAGATTTTTTCAACATTCCATTTTTCTATACATTTATTGTTCTTAGTCTCATTTTATGGCTTTTAACATGTTTAAATTAATTACTTTACTTTTTTTTTACAAAGCTTTATGTAAAAAGAAAAATATTTTCTTCGATTCCTTTTTATTTCTATTTTATACATAACACTCTTTAACTAATTTTATATTTAAATTACTTTCCAGTCCATTAGTAATTTTAAGAACTTTTTTCAGCAATTTATATACAACTGAATATATGCAATAGTTTAAAAAAGTTAAAACAGCCTATTATTAGAAAGAAAAATGTTTTAATTACCTATTTACTATATTTTAACATAAAATCAAACAAATTTATAACAGGTAAAATTGAAAATATAGTTTATTCATACAAATTAATAACAAAAATAAAATTTGAATGATTTTAAAAAGAACAATAATGAAAGTAGTTTATATTTCTAATATTATATGATGATGGGTGGGTATCATTCGTCTAGCTCGAGTTCAATCCTGGCTAAAGCCAAGATCAATAACTCTTGATCAAAGAAGACAGGAAAAAATAATTGAATACACTAAAGCTGGGGGACAACTAGCTGTTTCACAGTCGCTACACTGTTCATCAGCACCCATTAGGATTCGAACTTAGTACCATGTAAACATGATGTATTTTTAATACGGCTGCTTAACCAACTCAGCCCTTATTTATTTTTTCGTCTATATTTGTCTCATATTGATCACATACGCAATTTGTTATAATCCCAGTTGTTTGTACTAATAACAACAATAAAATTTGAATGATTTTAAAAAGAACAATAATGAAAGTAGTTTATTTGAAAAGGGAAATGCATATATTGTCTGATGGCTTACAGTGGTGTCACCAGCAAAAAATCTAAAACTTGTGAATCTTACAGTGAATTGTATTCTTAGATCAGCGATGGACATTTAGTCAAACAATTGTTTTTAAGCAACGCCTTCTTTTTCTTATGCTCTTTAGTTTAGTCGTTCAACAGACGTTGGCGAATGCACATTCCATTCTAATATAAATAAATATAATAACATACTTACGTGCAAAAAAAGTTTTTATTCCCGCCTTTCCTTTCCGTACCCGCCCATCCTTTCCACTCACTATATTCCTATAACTTCTTTTCTTCACTCCACTATCTTATTTTTTCAGGCAATCACAAAGGGAACAACTACAGGACCCAAGTGAGCTGGACAACCTAGATTATTCCGGTGCATCCAGCGGCCTGCCTACCTAACCTAACCTACGTGAAAAAAGATTTTCGGACTTAAAATTCATATGTAATAAACAACGTAATAAATTGGTTCTACGTCTTTGATTTAATTGTTCAAACGAAAATGTTTATTTAAAGCAGTAGATCATGATACGTCATGACCCGAGTTCAAATCCCAGTGGGTGCTGATGAATAGTGTAGCGACTACGAAACAGCTAATTGTCCCCCAGCTAAAGATTTGATTATTATTTTTCTTGTCTTCTTCAATCAAAATTATTGATCACAGCAGATTTGTATTGTAAAAAATCCTTCTTAAGAAAAAAAAACTTAAGAAAGAAAAAACCTGAGCTATAACCCGTTGTACAAATGTACAAACCAAAAATTTAATTTAAAAAATTATAAAAGTTCATCAAAAATTCGAAAATGTTTATGTTAGTTTTGCTTGTCACTATATTTTAAATTATTCTCAAATTATCTCACTAACACAAGTGCACAACAAATTTGTCCACCACTGTCTTAGATTCACTTTTGCGTTTAATATTTCTATGCATATATCGCACTATGGTAAAGATTTTTTAAATTGCTCATTTACGGACTTTTTCAGGATTGAAAATGTGCTGCCGTTACAAGTCGTAATATCAAAATTCCAATTAAGTGTATTTTTATTTGTTTAGTACAGTGGTGGACAAATTTTTTTGCACTTCTGTTAGTGAGATAATTTGAGTGTAAATAAAAGTGCAGTGACAAGCAAAACTAACACAAACATTTTCGTATGAGTAATTAATTCGCGTACATTAATGCAGTTATGACAGTTTCGTAAGACCTACAAAGACGTCGAACCAATTTTATTACGTTGTTTGATACAAATGAATTTTTAAGTCCGAAAAACTTTTTTCACATAAGTATGTCATTATATTTATTCATATTAGAATGGACGAAATCATAATACCTTCTAATAACATTTTAAATATTTGATGGCATAAAAGACATATACAAACGCATTTTTCTATCATAAAATAATATTAAATTTGTTATCTACTGTAATTGAAAAAAAAGCGCTAAGCATTTAGCTAACATGTGCATTCGCCAACGTCTGTTGAACGATTAAGCTAAAGAGCATAAGAAAAAGAGGATTTTGTTCATAAACAATTGTTTGACTAAATGTTCATCGCTGATTTAATATATACGTAGTATATTTAAAATGTGACTTATGTAAAAGAATTTAACTTATTTATATGGAGTACGTATATACTTGAAAACTTTTTGGTTTGTATGTTTAAGTTGTGTTTGATTAATATTTAAGTATATATGGCGTGTTTTGAGTACTTTTAATTTAGCGCTTTTTAGCTCTATATCCACTTTGAAATGCGTTTTTTGCTTTGAAAATGCTGCCGTTGCTGGTGTTAGCCTTGTAAGCCACATGGGGTGTTGGTGAATCGTGAATATTCACCCCGTGGAGTTGTGATCTCTGGTATACACTAGGTGATCACTGCTATACACCTCGACCGTAGGCTAACGTGGAAGTCTCAGATTGAAGCAAAAGTCACTCAGTTGAAACTAAAAGTAGCGCAACTAAATTGGCTTATAGGCAGGAACTCGACATTGAACAAACTTTTGTTATACAACGCAATTCTAAAGCATGTATGGATCTACTCATTGTCTAACATTAAAAAAATTCAAAGGCGATAAATCCAAACTCTTCGAACGATTACTGCAACTCCATGGTACATAAAAACTTCACAAATTCATACAGATCTGAGTGTTCCCATGGTAAAAGAGGAATTTTCTAAGTACGCGACAAGGTATGACAGCAAACAAACCCTCTTCCGCGCAATGTACTTAATTTTGGCGGCCACACTCGCTTGAGAAGAAGGGATATCGTTGCCACTGTCAGAACGTTCAATAGGTGATTTTACCGATATTGCTCCCGCATAATAAAACTTTTTGCCTAGCATTGGCTGGACTTAAGTAAAAAGCACATTTTTATTTTTTTTAAATTTAGTATTAAGATTTGAACACTTATTGTTAGTTCATTTTGAAGATTCACTAAATAAATATCTAAAAACTTCGCTAATCATTTAAATACTCATCTCAAAAACAAAATTGTAGTTATTAAGATTTGAATACTTATTGTTAGTTCATTTTGAAGATTCAATAAAGAAAAAACGCTTAAAAAATTATAAAAACAATATTTTTTCTTGGTAGACGTTGGACTCGAACTCATAACGTGACAAGTAACATTGTGCATAATTAATAATAAAGTTAACCTATTAAAGCTTATTTTGTTTCAACTTTGCACAGGTTACAAAAGCTTTTTTTCTGCCGAACAAACTGGTGGCAGCACTTTTCTGCAACTCTGTGTTTGTCTATCATTTCATTTTAGTTTCTCTTAAAACCCTTTAGTTGCTTAACGGATATTAAACTGTGCGCAGTGGTTTTTAAATCTGTGGAATCAATTAATTATAATAAAAAATATTGATCTACATATGTAGAAAGTATCAGTTTATGGTAATTTATGTACAATATATAAAAAGTTAAGAAGTTAAAAAATGTGCTTTACTATTTGTTAAGTTTATACGAGTTTGGTGCGTTCATTTTGCTAATTTCCTCTTGTTGCTGTTCGCCTTCTAAACAAACACCGGTTTCTTCTAAAATGTCAGCACAATTTCAAAGGCATGTATGTAAATTAATATAACGGTTATTTTTATTGTGTTTTAATTTTCTCCGAGAGTTGAGTGCTAAAACTAATACATGTGTAAGAGATTGTGTGTTTCTTTAAGTATATTAGTGGGTAGCTCATACCTGTTTTGTTTTTGTAATATTAATGTAAGAATGAACGTGCATAGTTATTTTGTTGGTACAATAAATAGAGCAAAATAAAAACAAAAACAATACTTATAAAGAATATGTTTCATGTTTGTTTTTTCTTTTACATGAAGGAAGGGTATTGAGTTTATATGGGAAGAGTAAAGACTTAATTACAATGAATGTGTGTATGTAGCTGTTGCATTTGCAGTTAATGTGTGTTTGATAAGAATGTCAAGCATTTAAGAGTGGTGTAAGAGGTGGAATAAATAAGCTAACTATGCAAACTTGCTATTGATATATTTGATGCAGAACTTAGCAAGGTGTATTAACGTCTACTTAAGAGCAAAATTACAACAATACAACAAAAACAGGCAACTGATAAGCTATGTTTATCAAAAATATTTGTAACTTTTTTCTCAATTATAAACTATGAATGTACCTTTTCATAATTATAAATTATTCTTATTTGAATTGTTTTTAAGTTCACAAAATAATTTTTATATGTTTAATTCAGAGTAAAACACTAAATTCACTTTCCAAAAATGTAAACAATACATTTGACGTAAATAGCTTACTATATTGCCAGTAGCAAAAAATTGTCACATGCCGTAGCGCTGCCACCTTGTAAATGTTAATGCACCTTGGAACATAATTTGTATTTCAAGAAAAAGGTGTGAAAGTTTGCTTTTATTATGAGTGTTATTTTTTCAAAACATTATTTAGAATTTATTTCAGCAACTCAACTTGATTATTCAGCAATTATAAAATCAGCTGTTATATACATACATACCTATTATCTCCTTATTAAAAAGTATCACATTAAGGCGCATACAAATAATGCTGCATTTTTATCACTTATTAATTTTTGAATAGTGGGAATAAAAAAAAAAAAGAATTAAGAATGCTTGAAATATAATTTAGAAAAAAATGCATTGTAGCACAATTTCTCCAGGCTAATAAGCATTATTCTTTTAGTACTCTTTTTTATTCTGGTTTCAACAATTTGTTAATTTCTTTCATAAATATTTATAAATAAATTAATTCGTTTTCTTCTTTTGAATACTTTAGCAATAATTTTGTTAAATCATGTTGTAGTTAAAACATCTATGAATTTAATTTATTAATAATGCAGAGAAATTATTTTATTTTGTTGTTTTGAAATTTAAACTATTCTACAAACACAAAACAATCACAGCCATAATTAACATTGCCTTGCTAGACATGATTTTAAAAGCCATCATTTTCTTTATTGTTAATAAAAATTATGAACAGTATTATGATAATAAAGCACGTTTCATATTTTATTAAAGTCAGTATGAAAAAAAGACCATAGCATTTAGATTTTAATGAAAGCATTAGTGTCAGTAGTGTGATGGCTGCTTGTGGTATCAAGGAAACGACCGAAAAATACATACTTATGTACGTACTCGTATATATCAATGTATGTACGTATTTAATGAATGAAAAAATTTGAATTTATGCCGTTTTTTTCTATCCAAAATATTACACGGCTTTCACACACGAAAAGTTTACTTTGCAAAGTTTTGAGTTGAGGTGGTGACAAGGGAAAATAAAGAGTGTAAGAGAGCCCCTCTCGTGAAAGTAACTCTGTTTATATGTTTGTCTGCTACCTTTTCACGCATAGATCACTGTATAAATTTAGATAAAAATCAGAATGCAAGTACCCTGAAGTCCAAAAAGCAACATAGCACCTGCCTTGACGGCCTTATCTGATGATGGACCAACTACGCGGGGGGAATTTTTCGCGATTCACCAGCATTCCTGTGTGGCTCACAATGCTCTACACTGGTCGCAACTTCTAGTTCCTCTTGTATGTAATTTACCCGGCAGTCAATGAAAGATAAAGCTCACCCGTCTAACCATCACTCTTGGTTCCTTACATTATAGATTTCTTTTGCAAGACAACAGCACCTCGGCGGGTTATTATCCCCCGAAAACAAACCGGCATACACCGTTATCAGAGAATACTAATACCCCTACCTGCTATTTGATGTTTTTAAACCACAGCCAAAACGTTTCGGCCAAGGTGTATGCATCTCAGCCATGATCAGCGCCGAGATGGTCTACATCCAAGCAGCTCTTCACAGGGGCCTTGCCGATACCCTGCTCCGCCAATTTGAGAGCTTCGGTATACAACATAACATAATCCATGCGCCTTGCTAAAGTCTAATTTGCTACAGCCAACGAGGAACTTCTATCCGTCTATGCCCGATAAAGAAGAGTGCTCTGATTAGGCGTACACCAAGGCAAAACCTGCTTCCCGGGGGAGGTGAAAATCAACATAGCAGTGAAAAAGATTTATATCAGCATCTGCCTTTACGGTCTTATCTGATGATGGACCAATTCCATAGAGTGAATTATTCACGATTCACCAGCGTCCCCGTATGGCTTACTAGACTCACATAGGTAGTAATTTTTGCCATATGTTTGTAGTCATACTGAGGAGTTCGGACATTTCAATCCCTCCTGTATGCAATTTCCCAGCAATCAATGGATGACAAGGTTCAGTCTTTCAATTAAATGTCACATACATACATACGATGCCATTGACGTTCCAAAGTTATTATATTCTCTATCGTATAGTCTAGCATTTCTTCCTCAAAATGTTCGTGTAACTTACACTTATCAACTTTTAAACTATTTTCTATAGAAAAAAATTATATTTTTTAAGCTTAGAACATTTTTTGGTAAACGTTGTCGTAACGGATTAATAAGTTTTGCAATAAAACTGCGACATACAATTCGTATTTCTTTCGCGATTTCAGGACTAATAGTTTCTTTCTTAGATTAAAGATTCTAAATTATAAAAAAATACGGCTTTTGTACAAAGAAATCTTCTAAGAATTTAAAAACAATTTGGTAATAGAGATCTTTTGACCAATTGGAAAGTGCTAAAAAAAGTACTGTCCTAAATTGAAAATTTAAATCAACAAAAGAAGTGCTAAACCTAGCACCGAAAGTGCTAAAATGGTCACACTGTTCGTTGTATTGAGTTTTTCACTACAACAAAGTTCGTTATACCGCAATTTTACTATAGGTATATATTTGTAAATAGGGATCTTCAAGTGAGTCAATAAAACATTCATTGTACAGGGTGGCTGATGAAAGTTGCTACAAAAAAAAAAAAAAAAAAAAATATATATATATATAAATAAATAAATACTAAATACTAATAACTTATTTTCTGTGCTAAGCTGTTCCATTTTTATTGTGATTTATAGACTGATCTTTAAATTTAACTAAAATCGAGAATTAGGACAATGAAACACGAATTTAGATAGTGCAACGCTTTCACGCTTTAGAATCCGTTTGGCGACAATCCTCCTAGCAGATGGAGCAAAATGAGGCTCGTAAACAAGTTTGCCGAGCGTGGCACAATCGCAAGAACGCGTTATCATCGAGATCCCTCAATTCGAATGCAGTAAACTATCGCTACTGTAGCTGCTGTTATACAATCCAATCCTAGAGTTTCGACAAGGAGTTTATCTGCTCATATGGGTGTCAGCAGACAGTCACTGCAGGCAATTTCGCACCAAGATTTAAATTTATTTCCATATAAGATTCAATTACTAATCAAACTGAACCTAGAGACTTCATGATTCGCTTGGAATTTCTTGAGAAGATCAATCAAATGGTGCCATAGGATGAAAACGTCATGAACTACATTTTTATGTCTGACGAGGCACATTTTGATTTAAACGGCAATGTTAACAAATAAAATGGTAGAATATGGAGTAATTCTAACCCACAGATACTCCATCAGATGCAATTACATCCACTTCGCATCACAGTGTGTGGTGTGCAGTTTCTTCAAGGTTCATTGTCGGGCTTTACTTTTTCGAAGAAAACGGTCTTACTGTTACGGTAAAAGGGGTTTTCTTTCCAGAATTGCGCCGAAAGAGAATCCCTTTCAGCACTGTTTGGTTTTAATGAACTTTACCACGTTATTGACTTTCCGATGAACTTAAATTTTGTTAAGCGTTGTATAATTTTAGTATTAATTAACAATTTTTTCTATTGCTTATAAATTTTTGTAATTCCAGTAATTAGCTATTTTTTATTATTTTTTTTTTAACTCTAATGCGTGTACATATATATGTATATCTGCCTGTAAGGAGTTATTCTTCATAGGCATAATTAAATAAATAAAAAAATAAATAAACAAGATGGGACAACTTGTCACATAGCCACGCCTGTTATAACAGAATTGAGCCTAAAATGTCCCAATAAACTGAAACTCCACATTCCGTTGGCCTCCCAGGTGTCCTGACCTCACTGTACCAGATTTTTTATTTATTTTTTGTGAGGTTCTTGCAAACAAGAAGTTTACAAAAAAACCCAACAAATTTGGACGATTTAAAGCAGTCCATTCGATCGCTAATTGAGACAGTTCCCGCAGCAACACTCCAGGCAGTAATGAATAACTTTTTGATAAGATGTCGCACAAGCGTCCAGTGGAGACCATTTGAATTCAATTATTTTTAAAACTTGATGAATTACTTTAATAAAAACGAATTAGTTTTCAAATGAATTTCTAAAAAATAAATTACATAAAAGTTATTTGAGTTTCTTAATGTAGCAAAATTGATCAGACACCCTGTATTAAGTTTTCCGTTGTAACAATGTTCGTTATATCAAAGTTTCACTGTAGATATGTATGCTTTTTTCATTGGCTTATGTTTATAGTTGTTTGGTTCATTGACTTTTTGCCAAACTTTTTTCTTTTAATTAAACCTATAAACATTTTACTCTACTAATATTCTCGATAATTTATTAAGAAAATATGCAAAATGTAGAAATTTCTGTAGACCGACCCAAGACGTAAACTTGTTTTATTATCTGCATTATTCACACATACTTTTCTCTATGTGTCCAATATGTAGTGAATGTAACAGAAAATAAATTAAATATTAGAACGCAATCAACCAAATAACTTGTTTATACTTTTATAACAAACACACCTTAAAAAGAAAGAAAATATAAAAATACAAAAAAGAAAAACAATTTCTAAAACGTCTCGTACAAGCTTAACAACATACAAAACAAATGCACAAACTAACAGAGCAGGCAGACAAACAGACAAACAAACAAACTGTCAATAAGAAGAAAAGAAAAAAAAAAAAAGAATTCTTGCATACCGGTATCATCACAATTGACCGACTTTTTTCTTTCAACACAACCAGCATCTTCATTACACCGCAATGATAATTAAGTTGATCATAATCATGGCATTTGTCATAAAAACAACATTATTAACTTTATTATTCTGTTCTTTTTTGCTGTGTCGAAGTGTGCGTGCCAGCCCATTTGAGCTTGGCCAACACCGTCGACATACAACGTTTAGAAATGTAAAGAAACGTGTTGTGTGAATGGCAACAAAAGACGACGACGACGACACAACAACTTTTAAGAACACAAGAACTCGTTCACGTATTAAACGCACAAGTGCGTTTATAAAGCGACATCAGGTGGCCGGTGATCATCATCTTGGTTACTTGGCTGGTTGGTCATAAAAGAAAAAAACGCGTTTATAAACATCAACACAACAAACACATTCACAGAAAAAAATAATAATAAAAAATAAGAGAATAAAATGAAAACAAGAACAATATCAAACAAATATGATCAAGCTATAAAACCTGTAATAAACAACGGTTTCTTAGAGCAGCTAACAAATTTGGCAACAGACACAAAGCAACTTCGCACAAGATTTATTACAAAAATACCTTTTTAGAAGTAAAAAAAAAAAAGAAGCATATTGCAATAAAATAAATATTTTAAAACAGAACATTAAGCAAAAGCAGAGAATAATTACTAAATAATAAGTGTTCTAAGACAGGGGTCCTCAATCAGT
The DNA here is from genome assembly GCA_914767995.1 of Thecocarcelia acutangulata. Taxonomy (NCBI): domain Eukaryota; kingdom Metazoa; phylum Arthropoda; class Insecta; order Diptera; family Tachinidae; genus Thecocarcelia; species Thecocarcelia acutangulata. The sequence goes on from OU612096.1 coordinate 87,626,873, forward strand.
GTTGTCAACTCGGTGCTTTCCCACCGTTTTTAGTGATTTTTAAAATTATTTGTGAGAAAAATTCTTAGCTAACAAAGTGTATATGGGATTCAGTATGAGATGAATATAGACAAAGAATAATTCAATGGCTCGGTGGCTGAGTGGTAAAAGCAGCAGATCATGATATTTCATGACCGGAGCTCAAATCCGAAAATAGGTGTTGATGAGTAGTGTAGCGACTACAAAACAGCTAGTTGCCCCTCAGCTAAAGATTTGATTCTTATTATTTTCTTGTCTTGTCTTTGCTGCGATCAAATATTGATCACAACAAATTTGTATTGTAAACAATCCTTCTTATCGGGTTAAGTACAAAAATCTAATTTAAAAAAAAAATTGTTAAAAAAGTTCAACAAAAATTCAATAAATTAATATTATAATAATACAAACAATTGAGTTTTATTCACTATATTAGTTTCTACATTGATACCAATCAAAAATTATAAACAGCTTTTTTTAGTGTTTCCCAGCTGTCTATATGTCGACATTTCACAGTAGACTTTGGAAATTTTTGAAAGATATTCTCAAACATTCAACTTTATATCCCAACAATGTAATTACTGGTACAATAAATTATTGAGAATTTAAAAAGAAAAATGTTTTTCAATACCTTCTTTTCAAATTCTTAATAATTTATTTACATTGTTGGGAATTAAAGTTGAATGTTTGAGAAAATCTTTCAAACATTTCCAAAGTCCACTGATGATTAATGTAGCTTCTATAAAATTTTGACATATAGACAGCTGGGAAACATTGAAAACAAGCTGTTTATAATTTTTTATTATAATAATATTCTTTATAAATAAATTTCGTTAGAAACAACAGCAACAAATATTTATTAATCGGTAATAATATTGTACGTCCATAAAGAAATTTTTCATAAAAAGGTTGCCGATAAAATTATACAGAAATAGGAAATTTTCTATAAAAATTATATCTCTGAAAAAACTGATCGATAACAATTGTTTTCATCTTAAATTTATCGATAGCAAAAACAATTTTTTATTTTTAGATTTATCCACCAAAATTTATTCAACAAAAACCTTTTAAACAATTTTCTGACGAAAACTTGACGATAAGAAATTTTTTGAGCAAGATTTATCGATAACAACAACTTTCAATAGAAAGTTTATGCATAAGCATTTTTGGGGTAAGATGTAAAATTTTCCGTTTTTTCAGAAAACGTTTGCAACAATCAGGGCTGGGCAAAATACTCACATTATATATTTCAAATACAAAATACAATATACTTTCAATTTGTGTATTTCAAATACAAAATGCAAAATACTTTGTTGTGTATTACAAATACAAAATAAAACTAAAACAACACAAATACTTATTTACATTTTGGTCTCAAAAAATGTATTTCAAATACTTACCCAGCTCTGGCAACAATAGCTATGAAAAGTCAAGTAAGAATAAATTTTTTTTTGCAAAAGTACACAAATTTAAATTCAATAAAGACCTCCAGCTTGCAATAATTTGCAAGCTGGAGGTCTTTTTAATAAAAAATTCTGTGTTAAGCATTAAACACATTCGAGACAGCAGGCTACACGGACACACGACTACAAATGCCTTTGCATTGAACTATATGAAGACTAAAGTAATTTAAATAAATATAATTTTTGGGCTTTAGATCTTTGTTTTTTGTTTTTTATAAAAAATTAACAATTCAAAATCTTTTATTTCTCGATATTTCTATAACAATTTGTTATCATCGTCAGGAAAATTAAAATGTTATTAAAAATTTAAATAGAAAAATTATTGTCAAAAAATTCCTATATACAAAAAATTCATACACAAAGAAAAATTCTTAACAATATTAACAAATTCAAAAATTAAAATATTACATAATTCAAATTAAACTTATTCTGCAACCTACAAATGACGATTACAACATGTTGTACCTTAGCACATGGTACATGTTGCTCACAGAATAACATTACCATTAAAAAAAACAAGAATTTACCAAGCTGAATTATTAGCGTTTCGTAGTTATAATTATTTAAAGGCACTTCAAATTTTGTATTAAGACTTGTCAAAAACTCAAATAATATCTGCAAGTGAGAATTTAAAGCGTAATAAAGTGATAAATTGTATGGCAAGAGATTTGACATCATAACACTTTGAGAAATTTATTTAAACAATAAAATTTTTTATAGAACAGGATTGCATTTTTACAAAAGCAATTAATAATCATTTAAAATTCTCATCTGAATCATAGTGTTACACTAAAATTTGTTACTAGTTCACATGACTATTATATGCAAACATATATTTTTTATTGTCTTTTATGAAAATCAATACTAAAACACTTTAATAAATATTAACTTCATCTTGTCTTTCAATTGAATAACAAAAATTAATGATTAAAAAAAAGTTTTCATCAATTGTGTTTGCGCATGGAAGAAAATATGAAAACTAGCCTTTTATTGTTTCGTTTTTTTACACATCACTAATGTACATTACATATTTATGAATTCCTAAACAAAATTTTAGTTATAATAAAATGAAAAAGTGGTAAAGTATATAAAGCATAATTGCTTCTTTTAATAAATACACAAAACTAAAATTATCCGATATTTAAATAATACTTTTCATCAATTATTTTTATCAAAAACATCGTATATATTAATAAAAAAAATTTTAGATTTAAATAAGAATTTTCACAATATATAAAAAAAAAAAACAATATCTAAAATCACTAAAATTGTCTTAGAAAAGGGTGCAATCAGTTTTAAAAACAGTTGACTGAAAAGAGTGCTTTACAGAACATTTTAACTTAAGATTCTGTTATGAATACAGTTTTATCCTGTTTCCTCTAAAAATGATATGAATAGCTGTTTAACATTTAATTTATTTGACTTTGCTTGATACATTGACATCACTAACAAAGCTTTTATAGCCAACAAAAATCTAACATTGAAAAAATAACATTGAAAAAATTCAAAGAAGTCAAAATAGAATTCTCCGTAGAATTACAAATGCTCCATGGTACGTTAAAAACTCACGAAAAAAAACTCACGAATCCACGCAGATCTGAACGTACCTTTTGTGAAATCTGAATTTGTGAAGTACGCGACAAGATATATTAACAAACTTGAAATCCATCCAAATCCACTTGCAGTTAATATCCTTAACTTTGGTGGTCATACCCGTCTGAGAAGCAGGGATACTTTGGCTACCATTAGAGCTCTAAACAGATGACTGAATTCTGAAATAATATTCGCATAAAAATAAATTTTTGTCCAGCACTGGCAGGACTTTAATTAAAATTTTTTTTAGTATTAAGATTTGAATACTTATTGTCATTACATTTTTTATGTAGATTCAATAAATAAAATAATAAAGTTAAAAAAAAAACAAATACATTTTATAGAATGGAAATTAGTTTAATTGGACTACAACGACAAAATCAGCATGGACAACAACCTGCAGCCGTGCTGCTTACTGTTTTCAAAATAATCATTCTCATAAGAACACGTGTATTTTAATTTTGAGCTTTTGTAGTCGGTAGCCTGCTGTCTCGAATGTGTTTAATGCTTGTGTGAAGATAATTTTAAATTTGACTAGTACAGACATAAACCACATTTGCAATTTATTTCATTAACAGAGCTTTGTTAACTGTTTATCAGTGAATGTTAATTTGTAATATATTTTTCTTGGAGAGAGAAATATCCTTAACTGGGCCACATACAAAATAAATAAATTGCATTGCTCTCCAGAATGCATATTTTTTAGTTACGCTTTAAAAGTACAGAACTCATTATTCCTTCTAATAAAAAAGACTATCTGATTCTTTAATTGTTTATTTGTTTCGATATTCCATCAGAATAATTTTTTAAGCTTTTTTTTATAAATTAAATATATTTTTAGCAGAATTTTTTTTCTTCAAAAATTTAGTAACATTATCGATAAAAAATACTTTTATAAAATTTAATGGTTAAAACTATTTAGAAAATTTTTTGTTATCTGACAGATTTCAAAACATGTTGTTGAGCCTGCTTTACTGGCTGTCTTGAATTGCTTACGAATGCCATAACAAGTGGAATTTAGTGATTTCTTTTGGATAAAAAAAAAAAATAATATAACACGAAAAGTCTTTAGAAGCTTGTTATGACCATAATATTGTATAACAACAAATTAAAAATATTTTATTTAATTCTGCAGACGTGTTTATCGGTTTAAGTTGTTTTGTCTTTTTCACTTTTAGGTGCCCACATGACAGGTGCACTTGCTCTCCGCTTATATTGCTGCTAATTTTTTTCGTTTTTTTTTTTACTTTTTCCAAAAGATTGTACCAAAAAATAAACATATGTTGTGGAAATAAAAAATTACCAATAAAAAAATAATAAAAAAAAAAAATTGTACGCGAAAAAATGCAGTCATCATGGTAGCAGGTTTGTTGTTTAAGTCTTTAGTTTTTTGGGTTCCAAAAAGACAAAAAAGAAATAAAAAACATTTGATAAGACAAGAATGGAAAACCAATTGAGCAGGCTAATAATTATTTAAAAAACAGCTGTGTTTCCATCAGATTTTTTTTTCACTTAACTCTAAAATCGAAACTTCTTGCAATAAATTACTGAAAATATTAATGTTTATATCAAAGCAACAACTTAATATCTGTGGTGTTTTATCATAACAACTTAAGTGAAATTTTAAAAATTGAAAAAATGGCATCTAGTTTAATTAATTTGTTAAGTATAAAATTTTTATTTTTACCAATAAAAATTATAAATAGCTTGTTTTCTATGTTTCCCAGCTATCTATATGTCGACATTTCATAGGAACTACCCTAATCATCAGTGGACTTTGGAAAATTTGAAATTTCTTTAAAAAATTTCCAAAGTCTACTGATGATTAGGGTAGTTCCTATGAAATGTCGACATATAGATAGCTGGGAAACATAGGAAACAAGCTATTTATAATTTTTATTGGTATAAATGGTAGAAGCTAAAAATAGCGAATAAAAAACTTAATTGTTTGATTTTTATTTTTAAAAATATTTTTTTGTATTGTTTATAAATTTTTTTTGTTGTAATTTTGGTTTATTTTCATTTGTTCCTAACTATAGCTGTTCATTGAAATTTCTCCTAAAAAGCTTTTTTAGTCTTATCGCGACTTAAGATTTTATGATATATTGCCACAGATATACTTAATCGAAAATTATTTTCCAACAAAAACCTTGCTCTAGAACATATTTGTTATCGATAAGTTTTCCATAGACGAATTTTCATCCATAAATTTTATAGATGAATTCCTTTTATAGAAAATTCTAGTTTTGGGTAAATTTTTTTACAGAATTTTTTTGTTATTGTTAAATTTCAAATAAAAAATGTTTAATATGGAGAAATTTTTTTTCCATAAATTTTATAAAGAAATTTCTGCTATCGACGATTTTTCCAATAATAACATATGTATGTTATCATGAAGTTTTCTATGGAAATTATTTGCTATCAATAAAATTTTTATAGAAAATGTTTATTATCGATAAATTTTGTAAATATTAACTAACAGCCAGTTTACCAATCTCGACAGCGTGCTTGCGTTCGCAATCTAAGCGAAAGAAAATTCATTTGGGTTCGTCTAACTTTTTTTTATGCGAACGATCTGTCAAAACTCAATGAAAATACATAAAAATATGCGAACGAATAATAGTGAGATAGACAAACCCAAATTGATTCGAATGTGAGTGACTAGCTTTTTTTCGCATTCATTTTCATTCGAAATTGCTAAACTGCCTGTAAGCTCGGTTAGTATGATAATATATATTTTGATCCTATTTTCTTTAAATACAATATTTTTTAAAGAAAATTTTTGCCATCGTTCAAAATTTTTTAGAGCTTTTCTTATCCACAACTTTCATTAGAAAGTTGATGAAAGTTTTTGACAAGAAAATATTTTTATTGACAAGAAAATATTTTATTCTATCAAGATATTTTGTTATCGATTATTTTATCAATGAATTTTCTACAGAAAATTTTTGTTATCGAAAATTTTTTAAATATTAATGATCTGTTAGTAAACTTTATAAACATAATTTTTGTTATCGGTTAGTTTTCCATAAAATTTTTTTGTTATCGAACATTTTTTAGAAATGTTTTGAACGATAATATTTATTAATATTAATTAAGCTTTATTACTAAATTTTATAAACATATTATTTGTAAACGATTTTTCCTTGAATTCAAGTTATCGATACATTTTTTAAAGAAAATGTTGGCCATTGTTCAACTTTTTGTAGAGTTTGTTTTATCCATACCTTGCATAAGGATCATTTATGTTACTCGTATTGATGAAGTTTTTTACAAAAAATTATTGCTATCGTTCAACTTTTCAAAAAATCTTTTGTTTTCCATATTTGTTAGCGGAATTTTTTTAAATGTTGCAATCTATAAATAATAACTAAGCTTTATTAGTAAATTTTATAAAGAAAATTTTTGCCATCGTTAAATATTTTATGCATAAATTTCATAAGGAAAATGTTCGTTATTGATGAAGTTTTTTACAAAAAATTATTGCTATCGCTAAATTTTCTCTATAAACGTTTTCTTATCGGTCAGTTTTCTATAGAAATTATTTGTTGTCAAATTTTTTTTAATGTTATTATCGATAAATTTTATTAATATAATATAAGCTTCATTAGTAAATTTTGTAAAAATATTTTTGTTATCGATTTTTCTTTAAATTTATGCTATCGATAAATTTTTGCCATCGTTAAATATTTTATAAAGTTTACTCTCATAAGAAATATTTATGTTATTGATAAAACCTTTTTGTTATCGATTAGTTTTCTATGGAAATTATTTGTTATCGATTCTTTTTAAATTCGTGCTATCGATACATTTTCGCCAAGGCTAAATATTTTATAGAGTTTACTTTCATAAGGAAAATTTATGTTATTGATAAAGGTTTTTACAAAAAGAGTAAGTTAGGCGGTAGCCTATTTCTTGATATCGAATAGTTTTCTATAGAAATTATTTGTTATCGAAACATTTTTTTAAATGTTACTATTGATAAATTTTGTAAATATGAATTAAGTTTTATTAAAAAATTTTATAAACAAATTTTTCGTTATCGACTTTTCGTTTAAATTAATGCTATCGATACATTTTTTAAAGAAACTGTTTGTCATCATTACATATTTTACAGAGTTTGATTTATGCATAAATTTCATGTTATTGATAAATCTTTTTACAAAGCATTATTGCTATCGAGAAATTTTCTCTAAAAACTTTTTGTTATTGATTAGTTTTCTAGAGAAATTATTTGTTGTCGAGTTTTTTTAAATGTTATTATCGATAATTTTTATTGATATAAATTAAAATTTATAAGTAAATTCGCTTAACATATTTTTGTTATTAATTTTTCTTTAAATTTACGCTATCGATACATTTTGGCAATAACATTTTTGCCATCGCTAAGTATTTTATAGAGTTTACTTTCATAAGGAAAATTTATGTTATTGATAAAGGTTTTTACAAAATAACATTGCTTTCGCTAAACTTTCTATAAAACCTTTCTGTTATCAATTAGTTTTTTGTAAAAGTTATTTGTTATCGAATTTTTGTTAAATTTTATTATTTTATAAACATATTTTTGTTATTGATTTCTCTTCAAATTGATGCCATCTGCTAAATATTGTTATCGATAAATGTTATTAAAATAAATTGTATAAATAAATAAAATAAAATATATATTAATTAAGCTTTATTATAATTTGTTAAATAATAGCTTTAAGCTTTATTAGTAAATTTTATAGACATATTTTTTTGTTATCGATTTTTTCTCAAATTTAAGTTATCGATACCTTTTTAAAAGAAAACGTCAGTCATCGTTTAAGTTTTTACAGAATTTGTTTTCTGCATAATTTTCAAAAGGGGAAATTTATTTTTACAAAAAATTATTGTTATCGCTAAAAAATTTTTATTACCGATAATAAAAAATTTTTATTATTGTTCAGTTGTTCAAAGAATATATTTGCTGTTGAATTTATTTATTTTTTCTGTTCAATAGAATTATTTGCCATAAACAAAGTCTCTAATTTTTTACTTTATTCTCCTCTTCCATCTCTAGTTGTTTGCATATTCCAAAGTTTGATCGCTTTTAAGTTTTCTTATTTTTATGTATAATTCCTTCTTTTTTTTTATTTTAGGAGTAACAAAAATTGTAATTGAACATGTTTTGTTAGATTTTAAAGATTAATTTTTCTTCAAAATGTTGTTGTAAAGTCAGCGATATCTTTTTGCTTTGAAAACTAAATGATATTGTCTGTTAAGAAGGAGTTTTTCTTTTTAACTAGACACTCAAGCTTAAGAAGGTTATTGCGGCGTGCAGTGGGGGCATGAGTGTGGAAAATAAAACTCCATTAAAATATTAAAGTCACGTCGGTCACATGTGGGCGTGGTCAAATGTTACTTATTTTATAGATGTTTAATATGAATACGAGTATTTCTGTTTTGTTTTCCATCTTTTTTCCGCCGTTCCAACCAAAAGTAATTTTAAAGCTGTCTTTAATTCTGCAATGTTGAAGGTAAAGTGAAAGTTTTTCTGTTTTTCATTTTTTGCTTTAAAAATTGTTTGCGTTTATCTTCTTAAAAATATTATAATAATAGCGAAGCGGCCAGCTAATAAATTTTCAAGATTAAGTTTAAGGAATTTTAGCAATTACTAGGATTTTTTTAAGTTATTCATTTTCGTACTCATATCCATTTCTTTTTAATGGCCATTAATGCTTTTAATGGTGTTGGAGAAAATTGTCCATGTATCAGTTGTAAAATTATTGATAATGCAAAATAATTTACTGGAGTTTTAACAGAAGCTTTGAAACTCTGTTGCGATGTGAAAGCTTAAGAATTGCTGTTGTTGTTGTTGCTGTTGAGTGTGGCTTAAATTGCTTTATTATGAGAAAAAAAAAACTCATAATCAAAAAAATGTCATAAATTTCTTTATAAAACTGATTCTTTCTTAAAACTGTTCTCCAATGTTCACTTTCCTGCACTCGAAAACATTTTTCCCTGCTTGTCTGAATGCTTCAAATCCTAACATTGTTTTAAGTGCGTTGCCTGCAACTCTAACAATTGAGAAAAGACAAAAAAAAAATTTTTTTTCTTTTGTTTTGATGACCACATTTTACCGCTTGAGACGTGCTTGCTGCTTGATTAATTTTTCCTCATAAAAAGGGGTTAGTGGCACGTTGGCTTATGTTTGTTTTTTCTATTATTATTTTTTTAACGGGGGCTCTACTTTATCTTTTAATTTTACTATCTTAAAGGGAGTTAAGTGTCCGTTCACTTCCTGCTATTTGAGCGGCAATAACTACTATTTTTCAAAATAGCTTAAAACCATTAAAAATTATATTAACTCCCAAGAAAGTTCGAATGATGTATTTTTAATAGAGTTTTTGAATGGAAATTATGGCCTTGGACTTTACAGCCAAGCGATGAGAAGAAAGAAGCTATAAAATTACTGTTAGAACAAATCAATATTAAGACTTAAGAAACATACTTGCAAAATACATAAATTTTTTATAACGATTTTTTATAGCAAAATAATTTCTATATATATTTTTTTAAAATAAAATTGATATTTGTAGCAGCCAATATTTTAACAGAATTGTTTGGAAGAGAAACACATTTCATAATAAATATTTTATAGCAATAAAAAATTATAAACAGCTAGTCTTCTATGTTTCATAGCTGTCTATATGTCGATACTTTAGGGCATCAGCTTAGAAACCTTTGACAAATATTCTCAAACATTCAACTTTATATCTTAATATTCTAAATAAATTAAATCTAATATTGGTATCAATATTGGAAGCTAATAAAACAAATAAACTCAAATGTATAAATATTTTATAACCATTTTCTTTCAAAAAAAATTTACATTTATAAATTTGCGAAAAACAAGTTGTTTCTTTTGCACACGTCTCAATTATTATAAATTTTCTGTAGAAAACAATTATTCACAAAATTTCCTATGCAGAATTTTCTATAGACAGAAATTGTTTTCATTATAAAGTTTAATTTTTTCAAACAATTAAGTTTTTATTCGCTATTTAAGCTTCTAACATTTATACAAGTAAAAAAAATTATAAATAGCTTGTTTTCTATGTTTCCCAGCTATCTATATGTCGACATTTCATAGGAGCTACCCTAATCATCAGTAGACTTTGGAAATTTTTGAAAGATATTCTCAAACATTCAACTTTATATCCCAACAATTTATTTGGATTGTTGGGATACAAAGTTGAATGTTTGAGAATATCTTACAAAAATTTCCAAAGTCTACTGATGATTAGGGTAGCTCCTATGAAATGTCGACATATAGATAGCTGGGAAACATAGAAAACAAGCTATTTATAATTTTTTTTACTGGTTTAGTTTTTTCATTATAAGTAGATTTAAGATATTATGTTTTACAATTTAAACATATTTATTTCATTTATCATTTATTTATTTATACAGCTATAAAATATTTGTCTATAAAATTCTTTGATAAGAAATAATATTCAATAAAAAGTTTTTATAGAAAAGTTTTGTATAGAAAATTTTTTATGCTAATATTTATAGTGACATATATTTATCAGAGAAAATTTTATAGGCTGATGTCAAAATAGATAGATATCTATAGAAAGTTTTTATAGCAAAACACTTTATGTAGAAAGTTCTTTATAGCAAGCAACTTTTCTAGCAAGTTTATATGGCAAATTTTTCTCCTACAGTAGATTTCTTATCATTATACGATTTATACTTTTTGTGGCAATAAATATTCTAAATAAAAATTTTCACACAATTGAGTTTTATTCACCATATTAGCTTCTACATTGATATCAATCAAAAAAAATATAAACAGCTTGTTTTCTATGTTTCCCAGCTATCTATTTGTCAACATTTCATAGGAGCTACCCTAAATATAGAAAACAGCTGTTTATAATTTTTTGATTGGTATCAATGCTAATATAATAAATAAAACTAAATTGTTTGTATTTTAAAATTATTTTCTTTTAGGAAAATTTATATTATAAATTTTCAAAAAACAAGTTTTTTCTTTTGCACACTTCTCAATTACTATAAATTTTCTTTGGAAAACATTAATTCCTAAAATTTCCTATGGAAAATTTTGTATAATTTTCTATACATTTTTTTGATAAGAAATAATATTCAATAAAAAAATTTCTATATAAAAATTTTTATGCCAAAATTTATAGTGAGATATTTTTCAAAAAAAATTTTTATAGGAAGAAATTTTAAAATGGTTAGATTATCTATAGAAAGTTTTTTTTATAGCCAAACACTTTATGTAGAAAGTGCTTTATAGCAAGCAAATTTAGTACCAAGTTTTTATAGCAAAAGTTTCTCCTACAGTAGATTTCTTATATACTTTTTATAGAAACAAAATTTTCCAAATAAAATAAATTATAGCATAAATCTATAGAAAAAATTCTTTTCCAAGCAACTTCCCAAACAAAATTTTAAAGCATAATGCGTAAAATTTTTTTATGGTAAAAACTTTGTATGCAAAATTTTTTATAGTAGTATACGTTCTATAGAAAATTTATTCTAAAGATATATTTTGCATTGAAAATTTTTAGAGCACATAATTTTAAAAAAAAAGATTTCTTTAGTTTTTCTTTCTTTTTTATAGTAAAACACTTTATGTAGAAAGTTCTTTATAGAAAGAAACTTTCCTAGAAAAGTTTTTAGGAAACATCTCTCTTACAGTAGATTTTTCATCACCATAAAGTTTCTATTTACTTTTTATAGAAATAAACTTTCTAAATAAAAAAAATTATAGCACTAAATTTTTATAAATCGTTTTTGTAGTAAAACATTTTAAAAAGAGAAATTCTTTATATAAAATTTTTTGTCTGCAGTTTATGTTCTGTGGAAAACTTTTCTAACGTTTTAAATTTCTTATAGTAAAATCATTTGTAAGGAAAATCTTTTATAACATATATTTTCTTTAAAAAATTTATTATAGTAATTTATGGCATACACTTTTTTGTACCAAGTTTTGCGTATGCAATAATTTTTTTTAGAAAAATGTTTCCATAGAAAACATTTTTTTGCAATAGTCTTCATACCGAAAAATGTTTACAGCAAAAATTTGCTACATAAGATTTTTTATCATTATCTATATCCTTTGTATTTTCTATATACTTTTTGTAGCAATACATTTTCTAAATAAGATTTTTTATAGCAATAAATTTAAAAATTTTTTTTATAGTGATACATTTTCTATAGAAAAAGTTGTTTAAAGTAGAGAGATTTCTATGGATAGCTTTTTATAGCAAAACACTTTATAAAAAAGCTGCTTATATCAAGAAACTTTCCAAGCACATTTTTAAAGCGCACAACTCTCCATAAATACTTTTAAAGCAGCATCCCAGCGGCCAAAGTTTTGCTTACAGAAGCGATGATCCGATGCACACTTGTAAGTCAGTAATGCACACTATCTCATATACGAACCTAGTATACTTTTTCATATACATTGCCGCATTTGTAGAGTGAACGCCTACCACCTGCACACAAAGTAAGCGAGCTAGTGTGGTGTTCATCCAACAAAAGCTCATTACTTCCTAACATACATTGTAAGCTATCAGTAGGCAGCTCGAATACAATCTCGCATACTTTGTAAGTCGGAAGTAGGCAGCTCGGATACAATCTCGCATACATTGTAAGCCGGCAGTAGGCAGCTCGTACGTATTGCGCAATTAAGTTTTTTGAGAATATTCCATTAAATAAATTTGTTCCGTTTTTTGTCTACTGCATTCTTTTATTTTTTCACTAAATATTTTATCTTTCTTGTACCTTTTTTAAATTGTTTTCTAGGCACTTTTACCTAATTTCTTAATTAAAATTTTTGCAACGTAGTCTGACAAAGACGGCGAACGTTTGATTTACAACTAAAAAATAAAATACATAACTATAAATGTGATACAAAAGATGAATGTAATTCATTTTTGGGAAATCCATATACTACTTTCATATACTTTGTAAGTTATCATTCATTGATTACAAAGTGTTGCACACATCATCGAAGAGAAGTAATGTGGTAGGCAATGTTCGCCGCTGAGATATATTCTATGGAAAATTTTTTAATGCGCAAAATTTTTTATAGTTAAAAATTTTGTATTAAAAGTATTTATAGAAAATTAATTATAGTCATATTTTTCCATAGAACATTTTTTGGCACAAAACTTTTGGTGCAAAGTTTTTCGTATGCAATATTTTTTTTAAACGCAAAAAGAAATTTTAAATTTCTACATACAGCTTCTATATACTTTTTATAGCAACGAAGTTGTGTAGTGTATGGCATTAAACAATAGCGAATGAATAATTTGAAATTTGCTATCGAAGCATGTTTTTTAGTTTTTTAAACTAAATAAACTATAGCAATACATCTTTTAGAGAAAGTGGAGATGAATGTTCATTAGAAAATTTTTATAGCACTAAATTTTTTTATAGCACTAAGTTTTTTATAGCAATACATTTTATTAATCATCAAGGTTAATGAACAAAAGTGTGCCCATGTTACATTCACACTGCGTCTAGGAACATGCTCACCCATTACTATTAACAATAAAGTAATACCTCAACACAGTGAAGTCAAATAGCTCGGTATTCATCTTGACCGTAGACTAACATGGAAGACGCACATCGAGGCAAAAGTAACGCAGATGAAATTGAGTGCAAATTAACTGGCTAATAAACAGAAATTCGACCTTGAAGCTTGATTGTAAACTTTTGCTGTACAACTCGATTCTAAAGCCAATATGGTGCTATGGGATTCAATTATGGGGCACAGCCTCGGCATCCAACATTGAAAAAATTCAAAGAAGTCAAAATAGAATACTCCGTAGAATTACAGACGCTCCATGGTACGTTAAAAACTCACAAATCCACGCGGATCTGAACGTACCTTTTGTGAAATCTGAATTTGTGAAGTACGCGACAAGATATATTAACAAACTTGAACTCCATCCAAATCCTCTCGCAGTTAATATTCTTAACTTTGGTGGTCATACCCGTCTGAGAAGGAGGGATACTTTGGCTACCATTCGAGCTCTAAACAGATGACTGAATTCTGAAATAATATTCGCATAAAAATAAATTTTTGTCCAGCACTGGCAGGACTTTAATCACAATTTGTTTTAGTATTAAGAATTGAATACTTATTGTCATTACATTTCTTATGTAGATTCAATAAATAAAATAATAAAGTTAAAAAAAAAAACAAATACATTTTATAGAATTTTAATAGCTATAAATTTTGCATAGAAAACTTTTTATTCACAATTTTCAAGAAAATTTGTTATTGGAAAAATCTTCATCAGTTACTTCTTATAGCAATAAAACTTCTGAATTTTCGATATTTGTTTACTTCTAAACAATTTATTAATTCGAGCTGTTTTTAAAGAAAAGACAGCGGCATTTTTATGGCGTTCCTAAAAGTCGTTCACCGTCTAAGTGCTTTGGAATATAAAAATTACAATTCTCAAGCTTAACTGTTGATGTTATATGTATGTACGATTATGTGTGTTTGTTTATATTTAATGAAGTTATGTTTTATGTAATTTTTTTTATTTATATTGTTGTTTAAGAGCTTTTTTTGTTTAAAGTGATAAATACGCTATCAATGTGTAGAAAATAAGTGCATTTTTGTAATACTTGGATTTTAAAATAATTAAAGCGTTCATTAATCAGATGTAGGTATTTGCAATATAAAGCCTCCTTTTTCGATAAATACATATGTATGTACACGTATACGAATGCTTGAAAGTTCGTTTGTATGTGTGTATGGCTCTTAGGAAAAAATGTTTGGTAAAAGTAAAAGTGAAAATTGCATTTCTGCATTTTCTTGACAAGGATTTCCATCCAGCCGTCAAGCAGCGCGTTTGTCTATTTAATAAACATTATAATCAAAATAAACAAATGGCTTCAACAGCTACAGGCGAATTTTTATGCAAAAAAAATTTTTTTTGAAATTTTTCTAAAGAAAATGTAAATAAAAACCAAAACACGTCTGTTTGGCATCTTCAATGAACTTAAAATATTATAAACATAAAATTTAATTTAAATTCAATCTTCTTCGAAGCAAAGAGAAAGAAATTTAAGGAAAATTAACCGCAACAAGTGTCTTTTCCAGACACACAAAAACGTGTTTTTGCATGCAATTGCATTTGAAAAAAATCCGAAAGATAAATATAAATGTAATTCATGCAACCAAATAAAAAATATGAAATAAAATATTAAGAGAATTTGGTTTTCAAGCGATGGGTCTCTGTTTAAATGTTACTCATTGGCAAACTCATGTTCTCTTATTTAAATGCTACTAGCACGGTTGCCAATTTAGTGCCTTTCGTGCAATATTTAGCGGGTTTCAATACCTAGATATCCACATTTATTCGCCTCAACGCTTAAAAAAAATACGCTAAGCTAGCGCTTTTTACATCTACGTTCAGTCGTAAAACAGCCTTGGGCTGGGGAACAGCTCTCTCGTTATAGTAATTATTTGTTAAGTGCGGTCAGGCTGGTGTTTGTTGTTTGGCTTTCGAGAGTTTTGCGTTTCCCTCGCATTGGTTAACGGTCTACCTCAACTAACTGTATTCGCTTACAGCTTTTTTGAGGTATTTCGTTGTTAACCACGCGTCAGCTTTTTATGCGAAGGTCGGCACAGTTAGCCACAACGCCGCAAAAAAAAAAAAAAAAAATACTATTAATACCATCGTGGGCATAAGGTCTACATTAATCTTCCCATGCTGTGCATTCTATACATAGCAAATTTGTTTGCAACTGTATAGTTACATACAGAAATACGAGGGCCGATCAAAAAATAACCGTTATTTTTAATTTTTTCAATAAGTATTTGTTTAGTCATCGATAACTATTTTGTCCCTTTCAAAATAATCTCCCTCAGATATAATACACTTATGCCAGCGGTTTTTCCAAGTCCGGTGAATACGGTGGTTGAAGCATGATAATGGTTTTATTTTTGGCCAAAAACCCATGCACAAGCATCGATGAATCCATGATTGTTTTTTCCATAATTCTGTGCGTTTTTGACGAATTGCTTCGCGCAAACGGCGCATACTTTCAAGGTAGTATTCCTAATTGACCGTACGACCTTGTGGAAAGAATTCATGATGCAGCACCCTATTCCAGTCGAAGAAAACAGTGCTCAAAGTCTTCACATTTGACCGAACTTGACGTGCTTTTATCTTGACGTTTCTAGGCTAGGTTTCCATTGGGATGATTCGGCTTTGGTTTCAATGTCATAGCCATAGCTATGACATTTTTGAGGAAATCTGGATCGTCGTTGATGATTTTCAACAGCGCCTGAGCGATGTTCACGTAACGTTTTTGCTTAAAATTAAGTAAATTTAGTAAAAACCACGACTACCCTTTTTATCTGTCAAAAACAAACTAACAATCCTAAATGGCTGATATTGCCAACATACATATATAACAGACATGTGTACCAACATGACTGGAAAAAATGCGAAAATCGAACATACGTAACTCACCAAATTAAAAATCAAGGCTATTTTTTTATCTTTTTGTAATCTTAAAAAGTTTTTAGTAAATTCTGGTGATTTAGAAAGTGATATTGAGTCCGTACTAAATTAATATTATTTTCTGAGATATGTCAATAAAAGTTCTGAAAAAGAATTATTTAAAACAAATTTAGCCGCATTCAGAAACACCCTTTAAAACAATATTTAAAATCGGTTTTCAATGTATGCGAAAATAGACATAAAACTCATTTGAGGCACATTGTTTTAAAAAATGTATTCAATGTAAAATAATATCATCGACTTTCATGATTAATTTATTAAGTTTCCGTTATTCCAATATGGATGTAAGCATATTGTTTAATGTAATGAACCTTTTGAAACGATTTCCCTTTTTAACAATTTAAGTTCATTTTTATTTACACTAATAGCTTATATTCGAAATTATACTAATAATAAAATAAATGCATTTATTTTTCTATTTCCTAGCTGTCAGTATTTCATAGGTCCTAATAGTCAGTAGAAAAATATTTTCAAACAATCTGTTATAAGTAAAGCTTGAAATTTTGGATGTTTGTTACTTGGTTATGAGGTTGCTTGGTTACATAACAGGTGAAATTGAAAGCGGAGCTTGTTATTGTCATTGCAGGATGTCAAATGAATAATTAAAAAAATTTGAAAAACTAAAAAGAACCTTCCTCAATTCGGCAGGCCATTTTCACCTTTCCAAGCCCAGATCATACAGACTTTGATTTTCTCGAAATAATTAAAAGTTTGCTACAATTTTTTTTCTTTTCTGTAACTTTTTTTTATTATAATTTGTTGAATTCCTTTTTGTGTTTTATATTTTTTTGCAGTGTTGTACATATGTATGTATTATTCTGCCGAATTTACTTGTTATGACTTCCCCTTGGTTACACCGGCATAAAAGTTAGTTAAATTAAAATCTTTAAACTTCCCTGTGTATCCTTTCGCGAAGATAAAAATGTAGGAAGCAACTTTTGACGATTAAATGAAAATCACGGTATAGATTTTCATTTGAACGCCTATTCTCATAATAAGACTGAATAACATTAACGTGTTGCTCGATTGTATATCTTTCCATGGTTCAAATTGAATTAGTCAGAAATTGAGAAATGTCAAATAAAATGAAAAAAAAAACTTGACGTTTAGGTGTGGTCAGTATTCAATATCGGTCCTTAAAATTTAACCACCCGATACAAAACAAATTGTCTACGTACTTACTTAAGATTTTAGGTTTAATTCTTAATTTCTCTACACATGAAGAATTTATAAACAAAAACTGAAAGAAAAAATAAAATTTCCTAAAGAAATCCAAGACGAAATATCGAAAAAAAATATTTAACAAATTTTTTATATAAAAAACGATCTAAAGCTTAAGCAACATTTCAATTCTACTCAATTTTTTTTTTTTTTGGAAAGATTTATTTTATTGAAAAAATAATTCAATTTATTATTAATTATCCAACAAGAATCTTACAAAATATTAAAGTTTCCATACCTGCTTTTTAAACTCATCTTAAACTCTTTTGCAATCTGTATTTTGCTCTTTTATTTTGTTTTGATCGCTCTCAAACTCTTTGAGCCGTAATCAAACAACTTTACCACTTCAGTAGTTGTTGTTGAAAATTACTGTTTTATATTATAGTGGTTTTGTTGATGTTGTTGTTATTGCCGTTGTTTTTTCTGACCATTTTTTTTTCTTTTTTGAATACTGTTCTGTTTGTGTACTTTGTTGATTTGTTATTGTTTGCATGTGTTTTGTTTTAACTAAAAAAAGAGTGTTTGAGCCCAGTTTAAAAAATGATTTTTACACCAGTCACAGTCAGAGCTTGGTACGTAAAGCGTGAAATACGCGTTGAAACGATTTTTTCTAATTGAAATAAAAATGTGAAGAAGAAAAGATATACGAATGATTCAGAATTTAAATATTAAACAAAAGAAACAAATTCAACCACCACTACAAACAACTTAAAAAACGCGTTTGATTTTGTCTTTTTTTTATGGATTCTTTTGATATTTTAAAGTATTGATTAAATAACAAAATGACAAAAAATACAAGTTACTAAGGTGACGCAGACAAATGTTGTAGTTTACAAATAAAGTTTAATAAATAAAGTTATAAACAGAAGAAGAGAAAATATTTGAGAAATTAGAAAAAGTGCAGGAAAATAAAAAATTCTTCAAGAAGATTAAAAAGTTAATAAAAAAGCATAAAAATAATTAATAATGAAATAAAATTGTGTGATAAAGTGTGATGGGAATAAAAAAAAACTGATAAAATATACCTATTATAGGTACATATATCTTTCAATAATTAAAAAGATACTTTTAGTGTCGTTGTTAGAGTTGCAAGCAAAGTTTTTTCTTTAAATGATTAAAAAAGTTTTAATATAATTTCAATTTGTAAACTTCATGCTGATGAAAATAAAAAATTGTAAACATTGAAAACATACGAGTTTTTTTTTATTATTTCAATAACGTTTATTTAATTAACAAAATGTGTTTCAAGTTTTAATGAATTCTGTTTTAACTATTTCTATATTTACTTACGCCTTTCTTGTGTATTTACAGCTTTTTTGCTGTCATGTCAAAAATAACTTTGAACTTTTAATACTAAAAAAACAAAACGCCAAAATACTATTTCTGTACAACCATCAAAATTAAAAAACAAGACAAGATAACTGAATTAAATAAACAGCACTTAATTAATAACGCAAATTTGTTGTATTTTCTGTGCTTTTCGTTTCGTTTTATTTATTTTTTATATATAAAATTGGGTAAAAAACTAATGTGTCAAATTTTTAATGTATTATAATTAAACGCTCATTACTAAAGCGGCTAATTGGTGAAAAATGAAAACGAAAGTAAACACACCATGAAATCGGGTTAAATTAAAAGATGGATAGATTTAAAGCACGTTGAAAAGATATAGAAAGATATTACTACTATAATTTACATTAAATATTAGGTTGATAGATACATGTTTAAGATATGAATGAGTCTCATTTAAATTAAGATATATTTTTTTGTCCAACTAAGCCAAGGTACAATAAACATTAAAAACTACAAAACAGTCTTAAAGATACATAAAAACATATTTCGGCAACTATTTTTTGTTTGTTTTATGAACGAGGTCGGATTGATATTGATGGCAGCTTAAACACAATTTTTTTTTTTTTGAAATTGCGATCTGTCAAACGTCAGCGCTGTTAAAATTTCACCCAAACTCATCGTTTAGTTTATTTGTTGTAGTCGTTTCAAATAAGGAACTTTTGTGTTTCATGAAAAGTGGAAAAAAGTGAATTTCGTGCAGTGATTAAACACTACTATTTGAAAGGTAAAACGGCGAAAGAGACAAAAGAAAAGCTCGATAAACATTACGATGAGTGTGGTCCGTCAGATTATGTGGTAAAATATTAGATTGCTGAATTTAAATGCGGCCGAACAAACAATGCTACAAAATCATCAACAATATCGTATACTTAGGCGTGAAAAGTTTCTACACGAACAGCGCCTTCGTGCCAAGGTCCTTACAGCTCCCCGGGTGCTAGTTCTTCAATTCCAACTCTCTTAAAAAATTACCAAGCATTAACCGACCCGGTTGACAAGGCTAACCTGCTGGCTCAAATTTTTCCAAGCAATTCCTACTTGCCGGAAAGCAGTCAACTACTTCCCAAACTCGAAAGTATATCTGAAACTATGCTTAAGATATTTTCCGGGTTCGAGCAGTTAAAATGGTTTTGGCCGACCTCGGCATAAATAAGTCTTCTGGACTGAATGGTCTTGACACAGGGTTCTTCTACGCTTAGGCATCCATTAGTTGGTGAGTTCCCGTCGTGCTGTAAGGTTGGTAATGTAACACCATTTTCCAAAAAGGGTAAGGCAAGTAACCCTGAAAATTACCACCTAATTACAATTTGTTTTACGCTTTCCAAAGTAATGGAGGATATGGAGTCACACGGTTTGCTTTCAGACCGCGATTATGGATTTCGTAAGGGTCACTCTACCGGCGATCTTTTGGCGTATCTCTCAGAGAAACGGTGTCACTCAATCCATCATTTCGTTGAAGGTAAAGTGGTGGCTCTAGAATTTCTAAGGCGTTTGATAGCGTGTGGCATGGTATATTGCTATCAATACTTAATGGTTTTGGTGTTGGCGATGAGTTTTCTCGGTTTATATCGATGGAGTCTCATCAAACGATTAATCAAAATGAGTTAAGGGGTACCACAAAGCTCGGTTCTTTCTCCTACCCCATATCTTATGAATTTCTATATCAAACTTCCAGCTCTATCCACTTTTTTGCGGACGACAGCAGATTTTGCCATTCGTACTCATTCAGTTATAGGCACAGCCTATCCGAGATGACAAGAGGCAAAATATGAATGACACACTTAGAAGTGATCTTTTAGTAGTCTGCGAATGGTGCTGTAAAAGCGTGGTTGACTTCAACGCTTCTAAAACGCATTGTTGTTTACTAACACACAAACAAACGACCGCAAATACTGCTTCAGCTGTACTCATGGGTGGTACAAATATTGAGGAATCAGATGCTGTTGATACTCTTGGAATGAGAACTCGGTGTGGTGTGCGCTGGACATTTTTCATGTCTCTAAAGAAGCATTCAAGTGTCTCGGGTTTTTGCAACGGTGTAAGACATACATACTTCAATTCATCTGATCTCCTTATCATTTATACCACTTATACAAGAAGAAGCCTGGCCAGCCGAAAAAGTTTGAAGGTGAGGAATTGGAAGCATTTCTTTACGAAAATTTCAACAAACCACTTACATACGTTTAAAAGAATTGAGATTCATTCAAAAGAAAGGAAAATTGGTCCCATATGAATTTTAGCCGGCAGACGTTGAAAGGCTCTTTTATATGCCAAAAATGATGGTTGAAAGATACAAAAAGAAATCTTTTTGCATCGGTATTTTACTGGTGATGAAAAATTGATACATTACGGCAGCCACAAGCGCAAAACGTCATGTGTGTAGCCCAGCTAACCACCAAATCAACGCCGAAGACGAGTATCCATGACGCCAAAGTTATGCTCTGTATTTGATTTCATCAGAAAGGAGTTGTGTATTATGAGTTTTAGAAATCGGGTCAGAAAACCACAGAGAAGCTGTACCAAAGACAATTTATTACTTTGAAGAGAGCTGTCAAGGAAAAAATGACCAGACTTTCGGCCACATGTTGCAAGACTGGAAAATAATGATTGGGAAGTTGGAGCTCACCCGCCTCATAGTCCAGACCTATTACCTTCTGACTACCATTTGTTTCCATTAATGCAGAACGCCCTTGCTGAAATACGTTTCACTTCAAAACAGGGTATCAGGAATGGGCTTGATTCATTCTCTACCTCAAAGCCACAGAAGTGCTTTTGGCACGGAATCCATAAGCTACCAAAAAGGTGGGAAAAAGTAGTGGCTAATGATGGAATACTTTGAATGAACTCATTTTGTTATTATAATAAATACATTTTCCAAACAAAATCGACATTATTAACATGTAACATGCGATGTAATAGAAGCTGGGATAAAACATACATCGTTTTAAAGGCCTTGTTCCCAACAGCTCATATCAATAAATAGTTTTTGCTGGAAATGTATTGGAGATTACGTTTTACCTTAATTTATAAAAAACAGCTCACATTTTCAAGCATTTTAACCGTTTTTGATACAAAAGAACTGCTACATATATTTATGTTTATTTTTGAATGCATTTCATTACCTTGTAGTGTGGAAGGTGTTGGACTAAATTTTGGTAATCTGAGCAGAGTCGAAGGTTTACACACTTGGAATTGATCAGTTTTAACTAATTTAATTCCAACATTTTAAATGCTGTAATAGAGTTTGTTTTAATGTTTCGTGTTGTTATTGTTAAAGTTAAACCCCCCTCTTTCCTCCTCACCACAACCTATTTTCCTAGTTCCAGTACAATGCACTGGATATGTAGGGATCATCAGCTAAGTACTGGTCCAGGATACAAAAAAAAAAAAAAAAAGAAACTAGCTTTTCCCTGCGGCTTCGCTCGCCAACAAAGTTTCATACAAACTTTCATCCCCTAGTTTATTCCCTTGAGGGTAAAATAATCCAAAACCTTTCTTAGAGAATGCCAGCGTCATAAAATCTACCTGCAAGCCAAATTTCAGCCCGATCCATCCAGTGATTTGGACTGTGCGTTCATAGAACACTATGTCAATCAGTCAGTCATCTTTGAGTTATAAACGAGTATATTTGGAGATTAAAGAAAGCATCTTTAAGATCGTAAATATCTTGCTGGATACAATTGTCTTTTCAATTCAAATATGTATTTCTTGCAGATGCACCAAATTGTAGTGCTATTTCCAAAATTTCTTAACTATTAATAATTAGCTTGAAAAAAATTTTTTTTATCTGATATTTAGATCAGAAAAAATTTTTCTTGCAAATTATTTCTCGGATACCTCCAAATAGTATTTTTTTTAATATTTCTTTATACAATCTTTATTAAATTAAAAACAATGTTACAATTTCTTTTCTTTCCACTCTCCACTTAATTGTATTGCACTAGATAGATGCAATCAGCAGCAAGACAAACACTTCAATATGATTCGAATCAGCATAATTTAATCTCTCGTTTAAATTAAACACACGCTAAAATACCGTTCACTTAAATCAATTACTACTCGTACAACTATAAATGTAACTAAAATGTATGCATTAAATAAGAGAGAAAAGAAAAATTATTTATAAATCACGACAACAACACTTCAAACGAATAAAAATAAATCTACAATAACTTGAAGTAAATAAATTACAACAAAAATAAATCTTTATTAAAACACTCACTCACACATGGACACTCGAGTGCAGCCAGTGCATTCCTGAATACATTAAAAAAAAAAGGCTGCCACTGCCGCACAAAAACGAAAGAGAAGTCAGCAGAGTTGTCAATATATCGCTGTAATTAAAAAAAAAAAACTTTTTTTCTTTTATTCAAAGAGTTGTGAAGTTGCGATCTTAATTGGAGTTGAATTTGCGTAGAAGCTGTAAAAAGTACTGTTGATTTGCGAATACAAAAGTACCACTTCCAAAGCAAAAGTAATATAATAATATGAAGTACTATTTATCTCCGAGGTGCTTAAGAATTTTTGAGATAAAAAAAACATATAAAGTAAAAAACTATTCAGAAGAAAAATTTAATGCGCTGTTAATAGAAATAAACAAATGAGCGACTTGTAAAAAAGATCACTCAAGAAATTGAGTGACATTCATACAAATTTTCTAGATGAGTTGCTGTAGTGTTGGGCAAAATCTTTTATTTGGGTGAATCTTTCATTCTCTTTCAGAAAGATTAAGTGAATGAATTCATTCTCTTTTTTCATCTTTCTGTTTGCCAATCATAGACGAGCACAAAAATGAATGAAAATATTTCAATTATTTACAATATATCGAGTGGCAGCATAATGCATATGAATAAAGCAGCCACAGGCATCATTTGTTTGTTTCACTGTTTTTTCTGATGTAATAATCTTCAAGCTCAGGTCTCTTTTATAAAAATTTCTTAAATTGTGTTTTTATTTCTTCAGGATTTTTTCTTTTTTATAAACAAAGTCTAAAAAATTTTCCTAAAGTCTCGGAAGACGAAATATTGAAATAAAGAAACAATTTAAGACATTTTTACACAAAAAAGTCTCAGGCTTGAAGATTATTACACCTGAATTTAAGATGAAAGTAAAAAATAAGATAAAGAAAACTTTCACATTTTGTTTAAATGCAAAATATAAAAAAAATACATTTTTAAAATTGATTTAAATTTCAAAGTATAAAATTAAACTAATAATTGATTTTGAATGAATTGATCCAATAATGCTCGATAATACTTTCCTGTAATTGTCGTTGATCCTTTTTCAAGGTAACCGATGAACAATATTCCGCGTGCATTCCAAAATACAGTGGCCATAACCTTGTCAGCCGATTTAACTGTGCTTCGCCTTCTTCGGAGCAGTTAAACCAGCCTTCACCCAATGTTTCGCTGGATTTTTGGTTTTAGGTGTGTAGTGGGGGACCCAAGTTTCATCAAAAATTAGTAATCGATGCCAAAAATCAACAGGATTACGCTTTATCATTTCCAAACACTGCTGTGAAGTAGTCCGCCGAATTCGTTTTTGTAATGGGTAAATGCGGCACACATCTTGCCGATAGCTTTTTTATATGCAAATGTTCATGCAAAATGTTGAACTCACGTGTATATGTTATATTCACCATTTCAACAAACTCACGTAACTTCACTTGGCGATCATTCATAACGATATCGAAGATTTTCTTGATATTTTGCTCAGTAACCAACTCTTTCGGCCTTCCTGTTGGTCTAAGGTCAGACACAGCGATTTTAATTGCCGAACTTTTTAGCAATTTTCTTTTGGAATTGCTTTCTTGTCCACACACAAAAGCTTTTTTCGGCAATTCTTTAGCAAATCTCTACCTTTTGTTTCATGCAATTTACATTGTATATGCACATACACATACATACATGAGAGAAAAGTAAGGAATTGCCGAGTACCGGCAATTCTTTTTTTCTTCTTATTTCCCTCACCGAAAGCTTCTATAAAGTCAAGAATTGCCCAACTAAAGTTGCTGTGTGTGACCAGGCACTTGGTGGTATTGTTACAGTGCTTATTCGGCCGCGTTTAAATTCCGAAATCCAATAGTTTATCATCACGGTAATGTTATCATCATGGTAACGTTAATTGAGCTTTTCTTTTGTCTCTTTCGCCGTTTTACCTTTCAAATAGTAGTGTTTAATCACTGCACGAAATTTACTTTTTTCCACTTTTCATGATACAAAAAAGTTGCTTACTTCAAACGACTGCAACAAATAAATTAAACGATGAATTTGGGTGAAATTTTAACAGCTGACGTTTGACAGATCGCTATTTAAAAAAAAAAATGATAATAATAATAATAAAAAAATAAAAAATAAGTAAGAATTGTGTTTGAGCTGCCATTTAGCAATCTGCCCTTCGTACAATTTGCCCTCGTATGTATCTTAAAATGCAAAATACTCTTAAATGAACAAAAGTTTCTTACCGATATCAAAGGATTCTAGAAATATTAAAACATCCTTATTAGAGATACAAAAGTATCTTAAAAATACAAATGAATCTTAAAGACACAAAAGTATCCTAAAAGTATAAAAGCAGCTTAAAGATAAAAGTTTTTCAAAGATACAAAAGTACCTTAAAGTTATCCTAAGGATATAAAAGTATCTTACAAATACAGAAGTATCTTAAAGATACAAAAGTATCTAAAATTTAAAAAAGTATCTTAGAGAAGTATCCTAAGGAAGGATTTTAAATTACAAATGTATCTTAAAAATACAAAATTATCTTAAAGGTACAAAAGAATTTTAAAAGCACAAAAGTGTGTTAAAGATACCAAACTATCTTAAGGATACAAAGGTATCTTAAATATACAATTGTACATTGAAGTTACAAAAGTATCTTCGACTTAAAAAGCATAACAAAAGTACTTTTAATTGCAAGCAATGTTAGTTTGCTGGCCTGCACAAAAACTAACAGTAATTTGAAAATGTGGCCGTTGGCAAAAGTGATATTTGTATGCTGAGATTAAATGTTAATAAATTGAGAGTATGTGCGCGCTTGTGACTCGTCTAGACGTTGTATATGTATTTTGCTGTCAACAGTATATTTGCACTGTTGCAAACCGTAAGTTCAAATCTTTTAAATGAATGGGATTAAGGCATACGAGTACTCTTATATAAAGACGGACAATTTGTCTGTAACGTTTTTTCTTTGCCGGAGGGCAGAGACCGGGCTACTGACTGCACTTAAAAAAATTTTCGTTTATTAAGGGACAAACGACATGTGGATGTGTTTTGTTTATCTTCTCCCTGCATTCAGCAGCCAGTACATCAGACGCGTGCTCTTCGTTTGCTACTCAGTTGTGTATCTGTGTGTGTGTGTGTGTGTGTGTGTATGGACGTGGCCGATGTTTTCGGCAATTGTTATTCGTGTTATCGGTGCCACTTGCTTGTGTTTGCTGGCGCATATTTGCATTAGTATTTGTTTATTTCTTTTAAGCTGAAAAGCATACTTTTCGATCGATCAAGTTCATTGTGCGTTGACAAGCTATTTTATGGCTTCTTCGATGTTGTGAAAAGCTGCAAATACAGATTTTTTGCTGCCGGATTTTTTTTTCTTATATATAATTTTTGCATTGTTTGTTGTGTTTATGTATATTCGGATGACTTTCGTTTGCACAAAGAGGCATCTTATAATTTTCCCCAATTACTTTCACAAACAAAAAAAAAAAAAAAAAAAAAAAAAAATAAATAAATAAATAAATAAAAATTAAACGAAAATCTTGTATTAATAAAAACGGTAATGAGGCAAGTGTTACATACGAGGGGACACCCAAAATGATAGATACTGTTTTAAAAATTACTGGACTTATGATCATGGAATGCAAATAAACAGTTCATTACAAAAGCATTTTTCCTAATAATAAAAAAAAAACATCTTTTAAAATTCGTTTTTTCTGTAAAGAATTACCTATTTTTAAAATAGCAAAGAGCGCAAACAAAACGTTTTGCTCCCTGATTGTTTGGATAGGCATGAGCACGAACAAGTTCCACTACGAAATATTTTTATTATAATACATTTGAACTTTGTCGTTGTTATATCAGATCAAGGGATCCGATATTTTATTTTTAGAAATATTTTGAAAATGAAAATTTTTATAAAATATTTTAATAATGACAAATTTAACTTGTGTTTCATCGTGGATTATCGATTAAAAAACAATTTCGAGTTCTTTTTTACTTTCTTTTTTACTTCTCAACGTTGGAGCAAATCTTTGTTTTTCCAGAAAAGTTCTTTCATCCTCAGCAGAAGCCTGGATATATAACTGATTTTTATACGTAATTATTTTTAATTTTTCAACATGTTTTTTTATTATCCAACTGATTAGGGACTTTAAATCAACTTCTTGGCTTTAGTACACACTAAATTTTTACCAATCATCTAGCTTCCTGGCCTCTTTTTAGCCTTTTTGAGTTTGGCATCAAATTTACTTCCACTATTATGTTGTTAACAGAGCTTTGTTAATTGAAAAATGTGGCTTTGCTAAGAACGAGTGGTTTTTATCTGAGAACTAAAATACATATTTATTTATTTTTAAACACATTAACACATTGTCTTCGAAAATGAGCAAAACAATCAGCAAACGTTTGGTAAGGTTAGGTTAGGTAGGCGGGCCGCTGGATACCCCGAAATAACCTAGGTTCTCCAGCTTACTTGGGCCTGAAGTCATTCCCTTTGCGATTGCCTGAAAAGTGGGATAGTGCTAGTGAAGAATAGAAGTTAGAGGGATATAGTGAGAGTGGAGTAGAGGGATGGAAAAGTCAGAACGTCTTAATGTGGCGTTATATGCTACTGTACTAGCCATCCCCTGCATCTTATGAAAGAGGCTAGCGCGGTCGGATTGACCGAGGCCAGATCTGATAGGCCGTTGAAGCTCCGCTCATCTAGGTATCTTAGATGTTGATGCTCCAATGCCGGGTATGTACCGAGGAGATGAAGGATCGTCTCCCCCTCTTCCTGGTCTTAGCATGGTTCTCAAATGGGCAATGTCAAAACGGGCAGTGTCAGGTGAGATCTGGCCAGTTTTAATAGGTCTCACGTTCTCTTAGAGTTAATATTCGGCCACAGGTTTCTTGTTAAAAGGCATGTGTTTTTTATCTACAACAAGTACTCAGGGGATGACCCCTACATACGCATTGCATTGAACCAAAACTAGGAAAATAGGTTGTGAGGAGGGGGAAAGAGGGAGTAGTGTTTGTGAACATTTGACTTGAACTTTCCAACGTTAAAACAGACAGGAAACACGTCCGCAAGCAACTTATTCCACAGATGACGGCTCAAAAACGAATTCTCTCTGTAATGCGTAGTACGATTCCAAGGGCAATCGATCACAAATAGATGAGCTCTGGACGATGAACGCGTGCTACGCAAAAATGTGCGAGTTTCGGGAACAAGATCGCTAATCTTGGCAAAGCAAAATCCATTGTAGTAACGATAGAACAGAGTAATGCACCCCACAATGTGTCGATACTCCAGTGAGTCAATAGAGTTGGATACTCTGCTATCACCGATAAGTTTCCCCGCCCTCTCCTTTGGAAGCTATTTTTCTTGAACACGTTTCAGAGTGTGGAGTTTTATCTTTTCCAACACGCTGATAAGGGTTGTCCGCAAAAGGGATCTATATCCCTATCCGCTAGAGTTGTCTCTTTTTTGGCTAAGGCGTCAGCGATGTTATTGCCGTTGTTGGACCCGCGTCCACGTACCCATTTTAGGGTTAGGTAAGAATATCTTGCCATCTTATTTAAAGATGTCCGGTTTTCCTGGACTAGACTAAGATTAGTGTACATTCCGCTTTATTTATAGTCGATGTTTCAGCTTGAAGAAGACTACATCCGTCTAATAGTCTGAAGTATATTTAAGCGTTGAATTCTTTTATGTAAACGCCTTCTCCAGCCTTTTCTCTCCTTCTGGACCTATCCTTGTAAACATAGAAGCACCCAGATTCTAGTGGAGATTCCTCGATTTGGAAGCCAAAGCTCCTTGAGAGGAATAGCTTTGGGTTGCTGTAGTCAATTAGATCGTGGACTAGGCCCTCTCCAATCTCAAGTTTGGGAAACGTTTCATCAGTTTTAGATGTGAGCGCTTAAATTAGTGCACAGTTTTGTGTTTACATTCAAAACAATATGAAATAAAATGGATCAATCGTTACCATTGCTTTGATTTGCTTTTGCTTTTCTCAGAGGCAAAGAGTGAAACAGAATAAAATGATACTGTTGAAATATTTTATACATATTTCTAATATAAATATTTAAGTTTAATTTTGCAGCAAAGCATACTGTATAGAACACTTCAATAAGGTACTGTATAATACCGTACTTCAAAGTAGAATCAAAAGACTTTTTTTACTGTTAAAATAAATCAATTCTTGCTCTCTTTCTTTTGCTCTCTGCCTCATGTTATTTTGCTTGATCATCTGAAACTGTTGGGGTATTTTTTATGTTTATTTTTCAAATGATGTATATACTTATTTCTTTTCATTATTGTCGTTGTTAGTTTTCTGAATATATTTGATTTTTGCCACTCACTCGTTTGACATTAAACTTTAAGATTGGTCGTATTAATGGTGTGTGTGTGTGTGTGAGCATTGTCTTATTAATACGTTTTTCCTTTTTACTTTTTTTATTTTTATATTTTTGTCTTGTGGTTTATTTAAAGGCAATTTGTTTTTTTACGCTTCAAAACCCGGAACTTTAAAGGAATTCCTTAACGAACAAAAAGAAAAAAAACTATAAAACTACTTTTTTTTTTGTCTATTGATTGCAAATCAATTAAAGTGCAAATAAAATAGATTTATATACCCGACTGTCTGTATGCGACACAGACGACAATACAAACGACGAAAAAGGTTCATTAACGTCTAAACTTTGGAGACAAATACATAAAACGGAAAATTGAAAGTCGTTATTAAATTAAACAAAATTTTAAGTAAAATTATACTAATAATTTTAAAGTTTGATATAAGAAAAATATGTATAAAGAAAAAATTTTTTGCAAATATTTAGTACCGGAATCTCAAAATGTTACGAATTTGTTTTTATTAAAACCAGATCAATATTGGTATTTAAAATATTGTAATATTTATGTTTTTGTAATATTTACTTAAAACAAACTGAAATAAATGAAATAAAAACATGTTATAAATAAATAAAAAATTTATATAGTGATAAAAAACAAAGAAAATAAAAATAAAAAAATACTGATACAAATAAAACAGAAAATTAGATTGAATTTAAATAAAATAAAAATAATATTAAAAAAATTATGTAAAAATAAAAAATCAAAAAAAATTATAGATAGCTTGTTTTTTATGTTTTCCAGCTGTCTATATGAAGACATTTCATAGGAGCTACCCTTATCATCAGTAGACTTTGGAAGTTTTTGAAAGATATTCTCAAACATTCAACTTTATATAAAAAAATATCAGGGTAGCTCCTATGAAATGTCGACATATAGACAGCTGGGAAACATAAAAAACGAGCTGTTTACAATTTTTTTAATGGTGACAATATTAGCAGCTTATATAGTGAATAAAACTCAGTTGTTTGTAAAAATAAAAAAATACAAATAAATAGTTATATTATAATAAAAAATAATAATAATGAAAAGCAAGCCGATAGTCCCTGTTGCTAGTGCCGTAGTGCTAAAAATTTATTTTAATTTAAATTATAAAAAATAACAAATTATTTTCTCCAAGATAAATAACTATCTCAAATTTAAACACATGGTTAAAAAAGTACAAATCCGAAAGTATCTGAAAGATAAAGGATGGCTTTCAAATAACTGTGAAAAATTCTAAATACGCATTAATAAGAAAAATTAAACAAAAAGATAAATAGTATAACTATAAAAAAAAATATTGCCTAAACTTCCTCCAATTGTTCCATATTTCGCTAAAAGTTAGGAGCCTTAGAAAAATACTATATGTGCTAAAGCTTAATTAATATATTAAAAAAATATATATTTTGAAACTAATAAAAAAATATGCAATATATACTTATATTATATTATATTATATTATATTATATTATATTATATTATATTATATTATATTATATTATATTATATTATATTATATTATATTATATTATATTATATTATATTATATTATATTATATTATATTATATTATATTATATTATATTATATTATATTATATTATATTATATTATATTATATTATATTATATTATATTATATTATATTATATTATATTATATTATATTATATTATATTATATTATATTATATTATATTAGGAGTAGGCAGTAGGAGTGTAGTATATACGGCTAAGCCGAATCTAAAATACTCTTCACTATACTATTCATGGAAAATTGATTTAAGTAAGCTATCTATATTACTAGAAAAAAATTGTTTCATGGAAAAATCAGTTTTGACTATAGCTCGGGTATTTATGAGCCGATATAGGAAATTTACATTTTCTATATTTTAGTACGCTCCTTTTGTGTCCAGAACAGCTTTTAAGAAAAAAAAATTGTTTCATAGAAATATCGGTTTCGGCTAAATCTTGGGTATATATGGGCCGATATTGGAAATTTTCATATTCTGTATTTAAGTTATCTCCTTTTATAACCAGATTTGCTTTTGAGTAAAAAACCATTTTTTCATGAAAAATTAGGTTTAGGCTATATCTTGGGTATATATGGACCGATATCGGAAATTTTCATTTTCTATATTTTAGAAATCTCCTTATACTCCCAGAACTGTTTTCAAGCAAACGAAAAAAAAGATGTTTAAGTTTGCTTACGCGACATTTTCATTAAAAAAATCGCTTTAGACTATATCTCGAGTATATATGCGCCGATATTGGAAATTTCCATTTTCTGTATTTAGCAACATCTTTATATTATCAAAACTGATATTAAGCAAAAAATAATTAAATTTTTTAAATTCGCGTACGCGACGTTTTCATGGAAAATCGGTTTATTAGTTTATATATCTCGGTTATATATGGACCGATATCAGATATTTTCATTTTCTGTATTATGGTAATCTCCTTTTATTACCAGAACTATTTAGAATGTTTGTTTACGCGACATTTTCATTAAAAAATCGATTTAAGTTATATGTATGTCAGATATATAAGTACCGATATCGAAGAAAATTGTTTTTGCCTTGTAATCGCCATGCTTTATAATATTATTAAGTTTGAAGCAAAAAAAAAAAAAAAAGAAACACTTTTTTTCAAAAATTTTCACACAAAATTGTCCAAAAAATGGCTTTTTTCGAAATTTTGGGTATATCTCATCATACGTGAATCGATTTTACTCTGATCAAAATTTTTATAGTTATTTTAAGATATCGCAGGATTCGTTCTCTATAAAAATTTCGTTGTCAACCTATTTTAAGTACCCTTGTGTATTATTCGTACTTAAATTTTTGAGCATGATTCAACTCGTTGAGAGGTTTTTCTATCTCTTTATCTTCAAGGGGTTCAGCAAAATCTAGACTATTTTACATATTGCAGAGTCATAGAGAGGATACTGGGTACGTCTGCTTTGATGGTAACTGAGGCTTCTTGCACTACGCCAACTAAAGCATTGAATACGATGATGGATTGGTTGCCAGCTGAAGTCATATTGAAGGATCTGGCTAAATGCCAGTGGGATGTGGAAAGAAGTGACAGAAGGTCATGCTTCTGTAATAGAAGGTATAATGGATCTCCCGGAGTATATTGATTACTGTATACCCGCTCTATTGCCCGACAAGACATTTTACGTAATCTTATCATGAACGGCCTTGGCAGCCACCCAAATAGGTCGCCAAGAGGACGTGCTAGAGATTTTTACAGATAAATCCAAGGTGGACCTGGGAGTTGGGGGCGGCATCTTTATCCCTCAGTATCAGAGGAGCACTCGAATATCTTTCATCAATATTTAAAAACTTTATTTATTGCAATTTTCATTTGAACAAAATGATACTGATTTGTATTTAGTTTTTCTTAACATTTATTTTATTATTTTGCAGCATTTTCTTTTTTCCTTCTCTATAAATTTCTTCCCCTTTAACGAATTAAGAAAAATTAAAATTTTTCCCATAGAAAAGAAAAAACTTGTTTTGGCCAACAATTTCAAAATTGTTTAGCTTTTAAATTTTTCAGTATTTTTTCTTGGCATTTTTTCGCTACATCTGAAGAAAAAATGTAGTTTGATAAATTTTGCTGCAGATATTGTTTTTTATGGCGAAAAAATGAAAAATAAACGTCTGTATAGATGTTTGGTAAACACGGAAATAAAACCAACCACTAAAAATAAAAGAAACGAAAAATAATTTTCTTGTTATTTTAGTTAGAAATTTTTATTTGCAGTTTAACCGCTTTCACAAAAAAAAAAAGAAAAATAAAAATAATAAAAATTATTGCTTAAAAGCGTAGAAAAGCACAATTTTTATTTTAAACGACAAGAAATTAATAATAAAAAATGTAAAGTTTCACTTTTAAATAAAATTTAGCGTTAAAAAGAAAAAAAAAAAAGTTTAAAGAAAAGTTAGAAACCGGATTTTTATTAAAAATTAAAATATTTGGCAAATGTATCTTTGAGATACCTTTGTATCATTAAGACACTTATGAATTTTCCAAACACGTACATATGTATCTTTAAGATACTCATGCATCTCTAAGATAATTATGTACCTTTGGTATACTTAGGGATTTTTTAGATATTTATGTATCTTTGAGATACTTAGGTATTTTTGCGATACCTGTGTATCTTTGAGATATTTGTTTACCTTTGAGGTACTTGTGATTATTTGAAATATTTAAGTACTTGTTAGATAATTATGTAGCCTTGAGATACTTATGTATTTTTGTGATACTAATGTATTTCTGAGATTCGTATTATAGTTTGAAATATTTTTTTAATATAGAGATACTAATATATCTTCAAGGTAATTATGGTTCTTTTTGAGATGCTTATGTATCTTAAAGATACTTATGTATCTTTGAGATACTTTTGTATATTTGAAACATAGAGGTATTTTTAAGATAGGTATGTATCTTTAAGCTATTTATGTATGTTTGGGATAGTAATGTACCTTATTGAAATTTATGTTTCTTTAAGCTACTTATGCATCATGAAGATACTCATGTTACTTTGAGATATTTATACATATTTAAGATACTGATATTTATTTCTCATTGAGATACTTATGTATTTTACTTATGTACCTTTGAGATACTCATGTATCTTTAAATGCTTGTGTTTATTTGAAATATGTATTTTTAAAATAGTTTACATAACTATTTTAACTATTTTATTTCTCTTTTAGCTGCTTATTTATTTTTGAGATAATTATATATCTCTGAGATAATTATATATCCTTGAAATAATAATGTATCTTTAAGACAAGATGTCTCTTTGAGATAATTATGAATCTTTAATATTCCTACCTGTCTTTAAGATATTTATGTATTTTTGATGCAGTTTTTGAGATACTTTTGTATACTTTAAAATACTTGTGTATATTTAAAATATTTATGTACCTTTAAAATACTTTACATAAATATTCTGTTTTATTTTTCTTTAAGCTGCTTTCGTGTTTTAGAGACAATTAGTATCTTTCAAATAACTGTGTATCTTTGAAATTCTTATGTATCTTTAAGAAAAATGGTCTCTTTGATATAGTTAAGTATTTCTGAGATATTTTTGTAACATTGAGAACTCTTTGATATAGCTACTTGTTTTAACACACTTATGTATCTTACACTTATGAAACTTTGAGATATTTATATATCTGTGAGATAATTATACATCTTTATAAGTTACTTACGATTTTTTAGATAATCATGTATCTTTAGGATACCTATGTGTATTCGCAACACTTGTGTATATTTGAATGATTTATGTATCTTTAAAATAATTATGTATCTTTAAGCTACTTAAGTGTTTCTGAGATATTAGTGTATTGTTGAGACACTTGTGTTCATTTAAGATACTTGTGTTACTTTGAGATATGTGTATATCTTTAAGATACTGATATATCTTTGAAAAACTTATGTACCTTTAAGACAATTTTGTATCTTTGAGATACTTTAAGATATTTATGTATCTTTGATATAGTTTTGTATTTTTGAGACACTTTTGTATCATTGAGAATTTGTAGCTTTGAAACAGTTATATGTTTTTGACATGCTTATATATCTTTGTTGTACTTATGAATCTTTGAGATACTTATGTATCTCTAAGATACTAGCGTATCATTGACATACTTACGTACCTTTAAGATAATTATATAGCTCTGAAATACTAATAGATCTTCAACATATTTCTATATCTTTCGGATTTATATGCATCTTTGGTGATACTGATGTATCTTATAGATTTAGATATACAGCCATGTCACAGAGCTTAATTCCGTTCGGAAACGGAATTGAATTCTTTTTTACTTTTTCAAAAAACGAAAAACTAAAAGACTTTTCGGAATGAAGTCATTGCAAGAATGAAACTATTATAATCTTATAGAATTTTTTTCATTCCGAAAAAGTTTCAAATTTTCTTTTTTTTAAGAATTAAAGAACCGATTCAATTCCATTTCCGAACGGAAGTGAATTCCGTGACATGGCCGATAATCTTTAAGTGTTATCCTTGTAATATTTGTGCTTAATGAACATAAAAAATGTGTATTAAATAATAACGAGTGCAAGAAAAAGTCTTAAAATTTTAAATTGAAAAACGAGAGTGCTTTTGAAAATATAAAAAATTAAGTTTAATTATATATAATAAATAACAAAAAATTGTGTTTAAAACGATTAAAATTATGTATTTTTACAGAAGTAAAAAAACCACTAACGAAATTTTACACAGCAAATGAATAAATGTGCTTAAAATAATAAACCAAATTACTGAAATTAGTGATATAAATTAAATAACAATACAATAACGAGCTCAACTCTCAAGTTGTGGCTGAAAAAACTGCCGTCGAAATAATGGAAGAAGCTGTTCACTCATTGAAATAATTCAACCAGAGTCATAATCAGAAAAAAGCTGCCGGTAAGTTTTTGAAACAATGATTTCATTTCATTAAAAGTAAATCCGTATTCACATGATATCATCATGAAATAATTATAAAACAGTTTTAACATTTTATTTGGATTTATAAATAAAAAATTTTTTTAAATTTATAGTACTTGTAACTCTTAGAAGGAAAACCTGAATGTTTTTTATTCTTTTTTCGAATCATGGCAATCTAAATTTAAATATAAAGTATTTATTTACATTCTGTGTTTTAAATAATTTTTTGGCTTGTTTTGAATTTTGAATTAAAATGATCAACCTAAAAAGGTGTAACAAGAAAGCAACATAAAAAATTTATTGCCTTAAGTTAGAATTAGATTCAGCTGAACCTTTTTAAAAATGACAAATGACATTTAAAGACAAAAAAAATTTAAATGATAAATT
Source organism: Thecocarcelia acutangulata (assembly GCA_914767995.1). Lineage (NCBI taxonomy): Eukaryota > Metazoa > Arthropoda > Insecta > Diptera > Tachinidae > Thecocarcelia > Thecocarcelia acutangulata. The sequence goes on from OU612096.1 coordinate 87,663,509, forward strand.
CGCAGAATAGTTGTTGCGATGGAAAGTGCTGATTGTGCGCCGTTAAAGGACGCTATATCACTAAATCCCTAAAGGCCCGTCACCAGTTTCGTAACCTCCCACTCGCGCTGTTTCTACGGTCTATTCAAATGAGACTTATTGAAAAAATTAGTACAACATTTTTAGTACAGCCGTTTCAAATATGTTATTCAATGTTTGTGAATAAAAATATGTAGAGATTTTTATACATTTCTTTAAGTTTGATTCAATAAAATCAAGCTTTATTAATTGAAAAATTAGTACAATATTTTTAGTACAACATTTTTAATATAACCATTTAAAATATGCTATTAAATGTTTGTTAGTAAAAATATTTCGAAATTGTTATAAATTTTTTAAGGTTTGATTTAGAAAACGTCATAATTTTTTAATTGAAAATTTACTACAACATTCAAATGTATTATTAAATGTTTGTGAATAAAACTATTTATAAATTTTTATACATTTTATTAATTGAAAAATTAGCAATATATTTTTGGTACAACATTTTTAGTACAACCATTTGAAATATATTATTAAATGTTTGCGAGCAAGAATTTTCGAAATTTTTATACATTTTTTAAGGGTTGATTTAAAAAAAATATTCATTTTTAATTGAAAAATTAGTACAAAATTTTTAGTACAACCGTTTCAAATATGTTATAAAAAGTTTGTGAGTGAAAATATTTAGAAATTTTTACCGTTTTTTTAAGGTTTGATTTAATAAAAGTCAAAATTTTTTAAATTTAAAAATTAGTACAACCATTTCAAATAAGTTCCTAAATGTTTGTGAACAGATATACTTATAAATTTTTAGGCATCTTTTAGTGTTTGATTTAAAAAGTCAAATATTTACTTGAAAAATTAGTACAGTAGTTTTAGTACAACCATTTAAAATATCTTATTAATTGTTTTGTAAACATGCTACTAACCTTGACATTGCTATTCCTTAAATTTTTATATTTCTTGCTTATTAAACACTATTTTAGCTCAAAATTTTTTACCCACAAAAATCAAACAGCGAGAAGGCACTTTAAATTGCCGGTTTCTTGTCAGTTGTGGCAATCGCTGGCGATGGTTAGCCAAGCAGAACGATGTGTTTTTTGTTTGTTTTGGAATACTTTTCCAAAGAAGATGTGTTTGTTTTAATTCAAAAGTATTTAAAATAACACAACTGCTTCTTGCTCAAAAGCTATGAAGTCTCTTGAAGAAATCAAGGGAAAGATGATCTCAAGAGTTTTTTTGTTTACCAGATAATTTGGTAGATTTAAAAAAAGTAAAGTATATTGTATATTTATGTGAATACATATTTAAATTACTTAAGAATTACGTTGAGTTAGCTTAATGATTTATATACTCATTGTGTGCTAATGATTAAAAGCACAAACAATTTTTTTTTTTAAAGTATTTTGTTATATATTTTTGAGCTTTCTTTTATTTCTTAAGTGCCGTACTTGAAACAAAAGTAATTTTTTTTAATAGACGTGTTCTGGTTTAGGTGGGAAATATTATAGTTTTTACGTTTTTCATTTAACGTAACAGCGATTGTTTGCCTTTTTATATTAAGTCATATTTTGTTGCTTTGCTTTCATTTCGAAACGTCTTTAATGTGCAAAAATATTTTTAGACGGCTTGTCGTTTGTTATTCTTGTTGCCTGCTTGTAGCTGTGGCTTTAGCAGTTTTTTTCCATTTTCTTTGTTGCATAGTCAGAGGCAGCACCTTCATGAGAACGTCCACGAAAAACTATATTTATTATATAAAAGAGTCCCTTACAAAAGAAAACAAAATGTTCACACGTCATATGCAGAGCTGTCTGAAAAATTCCAGTAAAGAAAATGACTGAAAAAAATATGACAGCAACCAAAACTAAACGGTAGTTCTTTTGTTAATGATAAAGTCTAATGAGCATTTTTAACATAAAGAAAATATTGCTTGTGTAAAATTAATAATAATTATAACTAATTTTCTATCTATGTATTATACATCAGAATATAATAATTTCTGTTACTGAAGTTATTTCAAATGAATACAAATTTTGAACTACATTGTTTTGAGTTTTCATCGTGTGGGTTTTCCATTTGAGTTCGGCTTTTAAAATTTTTGCTTGCAGCTGTGAAAAAGATTTACACCAGCACCTGAATTTACGGCCTTTTCTGATGAATTATTTACGATACACCAGCTCCCCGTGCTTAGTATTTTTTGTATTAAAGAGTTTGACTGTTTTGGAAATAAAAAAATTTTGTGGTTCGGTCTTTTATGGAAATATGTTTACTACTAAAAAGTTCTGTACTAAATATTTTTTGTAAATTTTTTGCATTGAGTTTCAATTAAATTGTGTTTAAGTAATTTTTGTACCAAAACTATCTGTCTTAAATATATTACACTATTTTGGAAATATTACATTTTTGTAGCTCGATTTTTCCTATAAACATTTTTAGTACAAAATTTTTTTTAGCAAACTTTTTATACTCTTCACAAAAATGTAAAGGATATATATAAGTTTGTGATTCCGTTTGTAATTTCTACAGTTTTAATTTGCGACCCTGTAAAGTATATATATTCTGAATCAGATTTAATAGAAAAGTCGATTAAGCGATGTCCGTCTGTCCGTCTGTCCGCTGTTGAAATACCGTTTCTGAGAAAACCATTAGACTTAGAAACTTTTTTCTTTCACCATTCTTTTGCTATTAAAATTCAGTAATATCGGTCCACGTATAGCTGAGATATATTCAAAATTCTGAAAAAATCAATTATTTTTGCAAATTTGTATGAAAATTTTTGGAAACAAAAGTTGTTTGTTTTGCTTCAAACTTCACACACTTATTAAGCATAGTGACTAAAAGGCAAAAAAGCATGGTGACTAAAAGGCAAAATATTTTCAGATATCGGTTCATATATACCCGAGATATAGCCTAAACCAGGTTTTTCATGAAAATGCCACATAAGCGAACTTAAACAACTTTTTTTTGCTTAAAAGCAGTTCTGGTAATAAAATAAGGTTATATAAATATGGAAAATGGAAATTTCCGATATCGGTTTATATATACCCGAGATATAGCCTAGACCAGGTTTTTCATGAAAATGCTTAAACATCTTTTTTGTGGTCAAAAGCAGTTTTGGTACTGAAATAATTTTATATAATTACGGAAAATGAAAATTTTCGATATCGGTCCATATATACGTGAGATATAGCCTACACCGGGTTTTTCATTAAAATGTCGCATAAGCTAACTTAAACAACTTTTTTGTGCTCAAAAGCAGTTTTGGTAATGAAATAAGGTTATATAAATATGGAAAATGAAAATTTTCGATATCGGTCCATATATACCCGAGATATAGCCCAGACCAGGTTTTTAATGAAAATGCTTAAACAACTTTTTTGTGCTCAAAAGCAGTTTTGGTAATGACATAAGGTTATATAAATATGGAAAATGGAAATTTCCGATATCGGTCCATATATACCCGAGATATAGCCTACACCGGGTTTTTCATTAAAATGTCGCATAAGCGAACTTAAACAACTTTTTTGTGCTCAAAAGCAGTTTTGGTAATGACATAAGGTTATATAAATATGGAAAATGAAAATTTCTGATATCGGTCCATATATACCCGAGATATAGCCCAGACCAGGTTTTTCATGAAAATGCTTAAACAACTTTTTTGTGCTCAAAAGCAGTTTTGGTAATGAAATAATTTTATATAATTATGGAAAATTAAAATTTCCTATATCGGTCCATATATACCCGAGATATAGCCAGAACCGATTTTTCCATTAACATTTTTTTTTTGCTGAAAAGCAATTCTCGTTATAGAAGAAGGTTACTAAAATGCAGAAAATAGAAAATTCCGATATCGGTTCATATACAACCGAGCATTTTTAGGTCACATTTTTAAATATACTATACATATACTATACGTGACTATCGTGAAGGGTATTTTATATTCGGCCCAGCCGAATATATTACACTCTTACTTGTTTACATTAATTTTGAATTAAATTTTGTATGAGTAATTTTTGCACCAACATCGTCTGTGATGAAAGTATTTGAAAAAAAACGAAGCTCTTTTAAGCTATTTTACAAAATCCCAATAAAATTTTTAATATCGGGTGGTAAAATTTTAAGGGCCGATGTTGAGTGTGAACCGCACCTAAACGTCAAGTTTTTATCTGCAATTCATTTGACATTTTCAATTTCAGACTAAGTTAGTTTGAACCACGGAAAATTAAGCAATCGAACAATGCGTTAAAGTTATTCAGGCTTATTACTCGTATGAAGCAAATGGGGGTTCAAATCAAAATGCATATTGAGCACTTTGTGATTTTTTTTTTGGTCAATTTAATCGTCCAAATGTGCATATAATTGGTAAAATCGTGCAGAAATTTGAACAAACCGCGTCTGTAAGAGATATGAAAATACCAGTGCATGCTCATATAGCCCGTTCTGCAGAAAATATTGCTGTTATTCCAGATAGTGTGGCTGAAGAGCCCTCCCCACTTAAACTCATTGTCGTGCCCAGCAATTGCATCTCTCACGCTCATCGTTGATATGAACATTATACATAAAGACTTGCATTTACACGCTTATAAGGTGCAATTGAATCAAGAAGTAAAGCCTCTTGACCATTCCAATCATTGTCAATGGTCAGAATGGTGGCAAGAAATGACAAAAAAGGATGGTAAATGTTCGGAGAAAACCATCTTCAGTGATGAGACACATTTTCACCTTAGTGGATTCGCCAATAAGCAGAATTTCTGCATTTGGGCGAATGATAATCAAAGAGTGATTGTCGAAAAGCTATGTACACACAAGGAGTGACTGTTTGGTGCGGTTTATTTGCTGGCGGTATCATCGGGCCTTATTTTTTCTAGTTACTGCGTATGGTGTTCGCTATCGTGAGATGATAATGAACTTTTGATGGTCCGAATTAGAAGATATGGATGTGGACGATCTGTGGTTTCATCTGGATGGTGCCACTTGCTACACAGCTAGCGAAGCAGTTGCTCTTTTGTGCAACAAATTCAATGGCCATAGTATCACACGCGGTGACGATATCCATTAGTCTCCAAGATCACGTGGTTTGACAACATCGAACTTCTTTTTTTGAGGTTATTTGAAAGGAAGATCTACATCAATAAGTTAGCAACATTTCAAGAGCTAAAGGATGAGACAATTTGGCACAGTAACGGCATAGAACCTCAATTCTGTCTCAATGTCATATTGCTCCATACATAATTGAACTATACCAATATTATCATAAAAAAAAAATAACAATAATTCCTAAAAAACTACAGCCTTATTCAAAAAAAAAATTCTTTTGGTTTCATGCACATACAGGGTTGCCAGAATTTAAAGAGGTAAAATCTTCAAAACTCAAGAATTTCTCATGAAAAAATCTGCGAAATCTGCACTTTATTTTCAAAATCTTCAAAAAATCTTCAAACTCTTATTAATTTAATTTAATTTTATAAATAATTTTAAAAATACTAACAACATATTGAAAGAAATTATGCATTTGAGAATATTAAAGTGCAAATACATTTAATGAGAAAACAAACATACATGAAAGTTGTTAAAATTATTTAATGCCTAAACACGTATACCGATGTGCGAGTATACTGTGAGACTACTGTGTCCTTAACACTTACTTAGCTAAAGATTATCTGTAAAATCATTATACATTTAACAAACTCGGTTAGAATTTGAACATTATGTTAGAATTAAGTGGCTTTATTTTAGACACAGCTCTGGGCTGGAGAACAGTTCTCACGTTATCGTAATTATTTCTTAAGTGCGGTCAGGCTTGTCGTTGTTGTTTGGCCTTCGAGAGTTTTGCGTCTCGCTCTCACTGGTTTTTGAGGTATTCCTTTGTTAACAACGCGGCAATTTCTTATGTGAAGGCATAATAGTTTGTCACAGCGCCGCTGCAAATTACTGTTATTACTATCGTGGGCATAAGGTCTTCGGTACTCCCCCCATACTTTACAAATTTATTTGTAACTGTACGAGTATAGTTAAATAAATATTTTAGATAAATATTTTAGATGCCTAAACGGCATTGTTGTTGTACTGAAGAATTGTCACAACGAAAAATATTTTTCATGTTTTTTTTTTCTAATTTCCTTTTGAATTATTTGTTATGTTTTTAAAATTGTTTTATATTCATTTGACTGACATCGATTTAAGCAAAAGGATGTAATTGTTGAAAATTAAAGACACGACTTAAAAATCGTCGTAAAAATGTAACATGATTTTGTTAACAACTTTAAAAGAGTATTATAAAAAATACTTTAAATTATCGTATACATAAGCTCATATTACTTTCTAGAAACTTGCCAAAGTTACTTTTTAAACTTCGAGTGCAAAAACTATCAATTACATGTAGCTTTCAACCTTTATAATTTTTTCACTTAATTTTTTATTTTTTTTAATTTTTTGACTTCATTTTCTTATATAACGAAACATGTTCAGAAACAAGTGCAAGATGTTATTCCATTTTGTCTACTTTATAACATGAACGTTGATATTTTCGCTCTAACTTCGTTCTAGTAGAAATATAAGGGAAAAAGTGCAGAAAGTTACTTTATTATTAAAAATTTTATGTATGTATTAATGTTAAATAGTCGAACTTTATATTCATATTTCTAATATTATATAATGATGGGTTGGTATCATTCGTCTAGCTTAGATAAGATTGAACTTGAGCTAGACGAATGATATCAACCCATCATCATATAATATTAGAAATATTAAAAATTTTAAAAATCTGCGTTTGCAGGCCAAAAATCTTCAAATCTTCATTTAGTGTTTTTAAAGAGTAAAAATCTGCAAAATGAAGATAAATCTGCATTTCTGGCAACCTTGTGCACATATTTGTTAACAAATGAGTAAAGCTTAACAAACTGTTATTACAAATTTGTATTTAGAAAACACATATTAACTGATAAATGTTTTAATCAATTTTGAAATTTTGAATTGCATCTTAAGTTCCAAACTGTGGCTTATGTTCTAATGATGCAAAAAATATGTATAATATTAATCGGTAACCGAATTATCAGATACTTTTTAGTTGTAAAATAATAAAAAAAAAAAAAACAGTTGCGCACAATAAACATTCTTTTAATGAATAAGGTTAGAAAATATATTAATAAAACCAAATTGAGCAGATTTTCGAAGGCGAATGAGACGTCCTTTTTTCATTACGAATAAAAGGAACTCGAATAACTTTACTATTACATTTTCGTACATCAATTTTGCGTCTGTTAATTTTTTGCCATTCAAAAATACAAATTCATTAAAATTGAAATATGAATGAAAGAAGTACATATATAGAAACATCCAGTCATATGTATTTTGACCAAATAGGATTTTGTCCTGAAAAATTATATTGAGGGCAAAAACCAAAAAGAGGAATGATGACAAAAAAATAGGTGTAAAGATGGGCAGAAGGTTTATTAAAATTTCAGCATTTCACACAGAGTTAATATCGGTATATTAAACAAATTTTGTTTTTTGAATAATACTTTGGGAATTTTGCTTAATAACGATAAGTAAAAGTTTAGTAAGTTTTTTGAATAAGGCTGTTGGTAACTTATTCAAAATCAACATCGGTCCTTAAAATTTAACCAGCCTTTAAAAGCATTTTTCAAGCAAAAAATAAATAAATAAATATAAAATGATGTTATTAACTTTTTACTTAATAGTATATTCAAGTTTCAAATGTTTTTGTTATCGGTCTTAGTAGAGTCTTAGATATTTAGTACAAAAGATTTTGTGAGCAATTTTTCCCCCAGTCTTGTTTTTTGTGATATATTCAAGTTTCAAATGATTTTAAGTTCGGTTTATTTAAGTTTCCTCTTTTTTGAATGACATGTTTCATAAATTACTGGCTTTATTTGTCTGGAAATGTCATAATCACTCCCGGCCGAGATATTTTATTTTTAAATAATCATATTAAAACTGTTACACTTTTCAAACTGTGTTGGCGTTAATTTGGTTTTTACTCTCCAGTTGACGACAAATGTTTTCAGTTGGTCACTTAAACCAGTTTGGCTACAAAAACTTACTAACTGCAGTCATTCATGCTACTTTTCAAATGATATTTTATTTTATTTATTTATGCTTTCGAGCTTATGAATTTTAGCTAAGCAACAAAAACTATTAATTATAAACTGATGTCATAAGAATTTTAATAAAGCAAAATTTATGTGAACATATTTCGTTTTCTTCTTAGTTCAGCTGACATAAGAATATGTTGTAGTTATAACTAGTTGCTTCCAGTGTCAGTATTTGAATACATTTTCATTTATATTTTAGTTAGTTTTTGCATAATAAAATTTACTTTATAACTTGTCTCATAAAACGTCCTGCGATGCTTAAAACTTAATCAACAAGTGTTTCTTTGAAAAATTAAAAAAAAATATTGTTTAAAATTATATTTAAGTATTGGCCAATTCGTTACACTTGCTTTAAACTGGGTCAGTTTTGTAAAAACACAAGAAATATAAAAATGCACACAAAAGAAAAACTATAAAAAAAAAAACACAACATCAGCCTGAACATGGTTGTGCGTCAAAGTAGTTAGTTGCTGGCTCTGTATATTGTTTTTATCTTTTTCGTTATTTTTTTTGTTTTTTTTTTTTTTTTTGTTGCCAAACTGAAGCTGCTATTAACATTTGAAAGCATCTTGATAATTGTTTGAGGTGGTGCTTTTAGTTTTGCTCAAATAAAGTTATTGTTAAACGTAGAAAATTTTGTAGCGAAATAGCTTAACGCTACATAATAATTACGATTTTGTTTTATTTTTAACATCTCAAATATATTAATTTATTAAAAACATTCTATCCTTTTCTTATTAAAAATGATTTTCAATCATAATCAAATTGCTTATTTTGAAAGTGTTTCTTTTCTTATTTCGAGTTTAAGATTTGCTAACAATTCAAGTTTGCTGCTTAAGTCTTTTGTTTCAAAAAGTTCAAGTTTGTTGCCAAAGTCTATCTTATAAAACAAATCTTTTTAATTGATTTTTATGTGTGCAATAAAAATAATCCACAATCCGTTTTGCAATTCTCAACGAAACCTGCCTACTTCTTAAAAAAAACCCTGATTATTTTTATAACGGCTTCTTTAACTACTGGTTTATAGCGCGCAATAACAACTTTGAAAATAAGTGTCAAGAAATTTTAAACGTATTTTGTTTGTTCGCTGTGCAGTTTCTAACGTCATAAAGTAGCAATTTTCATTGCAGTCACAAATATTGGTGCGCGAGACAGACAAATGAACGCATGGCTATAAAATGTTGTTAAAATGAAGTAAAAAAGCTCATACAAGTTTTAAATGTCAAATGAAACAGCACAAAAAAAATCTCTTTCTGCTGCACAGTGGGTAAGGCATGCAAAATAAAGCATAAAGTCAAGGAGAACAAAAAATTGTAAAACAAAACATGAGTTTTTGTATGCCTTATCTAAATATTAGGTGTAAAACTTTGCTTTTGCCGTTTTGCAATAGATAGCTATAGCGGTAAGTGGTAGTCGAAATAAATATATCGTAGATGCGATCTTATGGGATTTCTCTACGAGAAATGGTGCCCCTCAATCCATCATTACGGTGAACGTAAGGTGAATTTTTTGGTTTATATCGAGCTTTCTCAGAGACCGCACTATACGAGTTGTTATAGATGGGGTCTTATCAAACGAGTTCAAGATTATTTCACGGGAGACCCCATGGCTCCGTTCTCTCTCCTACCTGATTTCATATTTTCCTCAACGACCTTCTTTATCAAACCCTATCCAATCTTTCGCGGCTGACATCAGCACTTGCCACTGGTACTCTTTTAGTTATTGATCCAGCCAATTACAGAACGCTGCCAAGAGGCTAAATACGAATGATTCTCTGAATAGTGATCTTCTGTTAATCTCCGAATGTGGTCGTAAAAACAGGGTAGTCTTTAAGGCTGGTAAGACCCAGTATTGTTTATTAACATACAAACACACGACCGCAAATGCTGCTTCATTCGTACTCATGAATGGTATAAATATTGAGGAATCAATGGTCTTGATGTTCTTGGAATAAAGATACAGTGTGATGCTCGCTGGACTGACCACATTTTTCATGTTTCTAAACAAGCATTTTCGAGTTTTTGAAAGAACGTGCCGAGAGTGGTTTCAACGTTTCAAGAACAGCGATGTTGACGCCGAAGACCAGCATGGCGGTGAAAGAGAAAATATGCAGAATTGGAGGCATTACTTGATTGAGACTCGTATCAAACGCAATAAGAATTGGCAGGCTGATTGGAAGTGACTCAAAAAGTCAATTCAAAACTCTTGAAAGTCATGGGACTGATTAGAAACAAGAAATAAAAAGCCATACGAGTTGAAGCCGAGGGATGTTGAACGATATTTGTTTGCTTGTGAACAGCTGCTTGCAATGCAAATACGGAAGAAATTTCTGCATCGCATTGTGACTGGGGATGAAAAATGGGTTCAATACGGTAATCGTAAGCGCAGAAAACCATGAGGATATCCCGACCATGCTTCCAGGTCGACACCCATGCCTAGTATTCAAGGTTCCAAGGGCATGCTTAGTTTTTGGTGGGACCACCTTGGCGTTGTGTATTAAGAGTTGTTAAACCGACTGAAACAATGACAGGCGATTGTTAACGGACACATTTATGCTTTTGAGCCAAGAATTGAAAAACAAACGGCCGCAATACAACATGAGACATGATAAAGTGATTTTACTGCATGACATTGCTTGAACCCATGTTGCAAAAGTGGTCAAGACACACTTTGAAACGTGGAAATTAGAAGTCCTACTCTACCTGTCATATTCTGCAGACATTGTTCCTTCAGACTATCACTTGTTTCGATCAATGTCCCACGAAATTGCCGTATTATGCAGGCATTGTTCTTTCGAACCATCACTTGTTTCGATTAATGACCCACGGAATTGCTATCTAGCACTTTCAATCTTATGAAGAAGTAAAAAATTGGACCGATTCGTGAATCATTTCAAAATGTGAGTAGTTTTTTCAACGGAATGCGTACGCTACCCGAAAGACGAATGAAAGTAGTGGCCAGCGATGGACAATACTTTGAATTGGAAAAAATAATTGGTAGGACAAAGTTGTACATGTATATGTTATTTCCTTTTTGTTGCTTTTTGTATGGCGCAGAGAGTATGACGTATACTAAGAGACGTAAAATAAAATAAATTAGTTTGTTATGCGTCATATTCAGTAATGTGGCTTAATCTAAGTTCATTTTAGCTATATATACTCGTATACAGCTTAAATAAAATACCGCTGCATACGTTAAAGAATTTTATCAATCTCTACGTATACATTCAAGTAATGAAATATAACAAAATTTTAGTTACGTAGCGGCTTTTATATTTCAAACTTTATATTAAATCAATATAAACAAGTTTTAATTTTTGAGCATAAAAAAATTATTCGAGAAATATTGTGAATTTTATTACGTAACGTAAGCATTAGCTACACTACGTGAGCTCTAATACTAGCCCATAAATGTTTATTTGTTAGTTTTAGGTGACTTATGTTGATTTAAATTAAAATTTTCATTGCATGACGTAAGCTTTAATGTGTTTGCTTGACTTTTAAAATTACATATGTAACACAAAAAATTGCTATGTAACACATAAATGCAGGTAGCACGCGCTTAACGCTGGTGTAAGCAATCCTTAGACTTGCATGTCGTAAGCCCTAGTTGCCGTAAGTAACTTTTAATAACACATAAATCATATTTTGCAGCATAACTTTTTAATAATTTAAATAAATAAAGCGATACGTTGGGTGACAAAATAAAATGAAATAGTTTTATTTTCTTTTATTCGTTTTTGGACTGACCATAATTAGCCCGTGGAAAACCCACTGTTTTAAATAAAAATAATTTAAGCTATTTTGATTAATTGCCATAAATTCTCTCATTATGTGACGTAAGCATAAGTCATTTCACGTAAGTCTTAATAATAACAAATCGTTAGATGCCAGCATTAAGTGACTAACGCCGATTTCAACAAAATTTCGTATAGCGCAACGTATTTTGGCAATTGGAAAAACAGTTGATACAAATAATAAGTAATAACTGCTATTGAAATTTCTAAACGTATCCGCAATATTTTTATCACCATTTTTCCACATTACGCAACAAAAAGTGTTTGGAAAAAAACAGCTTCGAAATTATTATTATTTATAACTTATCTGAAACAAAAGGTATAATTTGTTGTTGCATAAATAAGTGTAATGTTATTTTACATTTTAGTCCTTGAAGGCAGGCCATATATTACGTAACGTAAGTTTTTTGTACGTAATTATATTAAAAGAAAAATAAAAAGCTGAACAAGTCAAAATATTTCCATAATTTAATTTTTGTATACATAATGCAATATAGAAGACATAAGGCACATTACGTAACGTAAGATTTTCGAAAGTATAATACATTAGAAAAAAAAACTTAAAGCTAAATGAGCCAAAATGGCTATAGTTTCCAATATTCGGATACATCGTGTAATATTATTTTATATTTTATATGAGACATATCACGTAACGTAAGTTTCTGTGAGTAGATATGAATTAAAAATTTTATATAATCTAAATTATGGATGTGTAATTTTATATTTTATATTAATATTAGACATATTACGTAACGTAAATACATTAAAAGACAAAAACTTGAAATTACAATACATGAATGCAAAATGTTTATGTTTCATAGTTTAATATTCCGATGAATAATGCAATATTATTTTATATTTTAATACGAGACAGATCACGTAATTTAAATTTTTGTAAGTACATTAGAAGATAAACAAAAAGAGTTAAACTTTAATGTGCTCGTTTTTTAATTTTCAGATAGATAATGTAATGTTATTTTATATTATGCTATGAAACATATTACGTAACGTAAGCACATTAAAAGAAAAACATGTCATTACGCTACATGAATACAAAATTTTTACATGGAGGAATTATTGAGTACGCAATATGTTATTTTATATATTAATATGAGACAGATCATGTAACGTACATTTTCGTGAGTGCATTAAAAGAAAAATATGGAGTCATATGGCTTAAAACTTTTGTATAGTGTAATTTTCGGATCGTAAGGTAATGTTTATTTATGTTTTAACATGAGGAACATTACGTAACGTAAGTATATTAAAAGATAAACATGCACTCATGTAGTGTAATACATGACTGCAAAATTTTTATATGGAGTAATATTTGGTCACGTAAACTAATAGTATATTATATTTTAATAAGCCACGTTACGTAACGTATATTTTTGTACATTAAAAGAAAACCATAAATCCATATGTGTCAAAACTTTTGTATAGTTTAACTTTCGAATACATAATGTAATCTTGTTTTATATATTAGTATGAGGCACATTACGTAACGTAAAGTTTTTCGTAAGTTAAGAAAAACATTTGACATTAAACTACATGAGTCTAACAATTTTATATTTAAAACTGCATCCAAAAAGGTGTTTTAAATCACGTGTACTTTTTTAATTTTTCTTTTTGGCTTTATTTGCTACAAATTCCATTCTTTTCAAATTTGTTTCAATTGAAACAATTTTTGTTGTCTTAAACCCATTTCATGCGCATTGCCAGTTTTGAAGCCACAACAAGTGTGTAGAGCAGTTGTTGTTTCATTTTTATTCTCAGGCAAAGAAGCCGGAAAGAAGGGGAAAACCAAGAGCAAGAAAGATAAAACTGATCAAAACTGGGTTAAAACCAGTTAGCCACATTTTGTTTTCAATTTTTGTTGTCTTTTCCGCCAGGCGGGGGGTTTTATTGTAAAACGGTTTTTGCTGGTTCTTTTTAATAATTCCTTTTTTTACTTCTTTCTTTAAATATTTTTGCTTATTTTTTCTATTGAAATTTTAATGCAATGTTAGCATTTTTTTTTGTTTGGATTTTTTCCTTTAGCATTTGGAATTGAAATTTTTTTAAGTTTAATGTTGCACCAGTAATTCAAGCTCCAACCATAAGCAGCATTTATTTACAACCTGATTTTGCAATTTGCATTTTAGAATGCCTGAATAGGTATTTCTTTTTTTTTTAAATTAAACTTTATCTTTGTTTTATGTTTCATTCAAATGTTGCAAAATATTCGTTGAAAAAAAAAATAATAATATTTTTATAGCGAACGTGCTGTCACAATTAATTGACTAAATGTGTTAAATGAAACGCTTAATATGACTCCATCAAATCAAGGGAAGAGTTTGAGGGCAAGAAGGAGATCCACAACAAATAAAATTATGATCAAAGTTAACAAGAATGCTGTGTAATTTCATGGCGAATTCAATTTATTTGTTTACTTTTTGTTTTTTATGGAGAAATAATTGTTTGTGTTTTTGCGAAGTTGTGGTTGTGTCTGGCTGCTTAATTATTAATATATGCAATTTTTAATATTATTAAATATTAATAAATAAAAAAACGGGGCACTTTAAAAACATTGTCGTATGTAGTAATTGAAATAAAGTCCAGAACTCAGGTTTTTTGCAACAAGCTAAGTTGCTTGTTGCTTTAAATAGATTTTAGGTAAAACATCGGAAAGTGGTAGTTACGTGACGTAAGAAATAGTTACGCGACATAAGAAATAGATGAGTCACTTCTCAGTGACCATTAGATTGTATGCCTTGAGTAATTTTGTATTCGAGTTGATTGGACTCTGCTACGTTATATAAGCTGCAATACATAAGTCTTGATTGAGGGAGACGTAAAGTCGAGATTGCCTCAATTATTGTTTTTATGGACTGCCTCAATTCAGTTGAATTCCTTGATTTCGTTTTCTACATTTCTGGCTTGACATAGGTCAAGTCATGTCAGCTGACGTTGATTGAAAGCCTGTGGTAGCCGGTTTGTCCTTTCAAGCAGTTGCTGGAACCAAATGCTATTAAATCGTATACTTCTTCGCACAGCCCGGGGTAAAAAGAGACTCCTGCAATATCTTTGTATAAAAGCCACCCTGTAAGAACATTTAGCAAAAAATTTTAAAATACAGTTACGTAACAAAAATCTTTGGCAACTTAATTATGATTTAAAGCTTTCCTACTATAAAGTCAGTTAAATAATATAATATTACATACGTATTATATGAAACTTAAGTGATATATGTCATTTCTGTTATATAAACCATGATCCAACGAACAAACACAATGTTAATTGTAAATAAAACAAAAAGCTTTTAGTGTGGTATTAGTAAAGTGGTATTGGTAAAGTAGCTTTTAAATAGTATTGTATTACGTAAAGTAAGTCTTAAGAAATTTAATAGTAATTATTTTAATTATGCTATATAATGTAATTATAGTATATTAATTAATTAATTAACTATAATTATTAATTAATTCATTATGTAATATAATGTAATTATAGTTTTACGTAACGTAACTACTAGAAAAATTAAATGCTACGTAATATAAATATTATGTAGTTTAAGACTAATGAAACTTACATGTAGCACAATTAAACATTATAATTCTTACGTAACGTAATTCTTAGCAAGCGTTTGCCTTATGTAACGTGCATTTTATGTATGCTACGTATTGTGGGACTTAAGTGATAATATAAATATAAATAATATAGGTAATATAAAAAGGATGGTACAACCAAAACCCATGATGTTAATTCTAAATAAAACGAAGAGTTTTCCGAGAATTAATTTAATGTATAGTTACTTTTATATATTATAATACTACGTAACATAAGTCTTTTGAAACTTAGTATTAAGTTTTTGAAAACATTTTAATGCTAAATAGTTATATTGCTACGTAACTGCTAATAAAATTAAATGTTATATAAAGTAAATATTACGTAGTTTAAGCCTTAGTATATCGTACAACTACACAATGCCAATTACGTGTGAAGTAAAATATTAGACAAATGCGCCTTCCGTGGCTTATCTCTATTCGATAGTCTATATTTTCAATAACTCTGAGATTTAATTGAGATTGCGCTCTTGAATTGTTCTTGCTTATTGAAGTACACTTTTTCTTTTGAATATCCCCAAAGAAAGAAGTTCAACGGCGTCAAATCATGATCATGTGATTTGACGCCGTTGAACATCCAATTAACATCGCCGCGACGTGAAATAGCGCGGCCATTGAAATTCTTACGCAGAAGTGCCACTGTTTCGTTGGCTGTATGTTGGCACCATACTTTAAATCATCCAGGTTTAAATCCTCAATTTCAGAAGAAGTACAGCCCGATATAACCGACAGTCTTTAAAAACATCGCCTTTTCCATAATCACTCGTGCATCCTCATTTGCCCAAATACGACAATTCTGCTTGTTCACGAATCCACTGACGTGAAAGTGTGCCTCGCAGAGCAAGAAGTGCATGAAATTCGTTTGAAATTAAACCTCTTCTGAGTGTACCTTTCTTGGTTGAATTTGTCAAACACCGAAACAAAGAAGGGCCAAACTAAATTAGGAAGATAACTTGAAGTCAAGGTTTGAGTCACAATTAACATTGTGTGTTCGATTACCCTTTATAAAAATACTGTTTCTATTTTTTTTTTATTTAAAAAATTTATTTTTGAATTTATCAAATATTTCACAAGACTATTTGTGTAACAACAAAAATTTTATTTCGAAAAAAGTGTGATTCATCATATCGCATATTAAAACATCAAAATTTGCAACTCAAAATTTTTCAAAATCGTTTTTATTGCCATAATTGAGGTTAACCTTAAAAACGATGTTGGCATCATTGGCTTCGTTAACTTTAAAAGTAACGTTATGCCTGTTTTTGTTATTTTTGCCGGTTGTAAATAATCAACTAGAGTAATATGTAAATTAGATTTTTGTACATTTGTACAACGGGTTTTAGTTCAAGTTTTTCTTTTCTT
This sequence comes from Thecocarcelia acutangulata, assembly GCA_914767995.1. Classification (NCBI taxonomy): domain Eukaryota; kingdom Metazoa; phylum Arthropoda; class Insecta; order Diptera; family Tachinidae; genus Thecocarcelia; species Thecocarcelia acutangulata. The sequence continues at coordinate 87,680,404 of OU612096.1, forward strand.
AAGTTTTCTTAAGAACGATTTTTTACAATACAAATTTGCTGTGATCAATAACTTTTGATTGAAGAGTACTAGAAAAATAATAATCAACTAGAAAAATAATAGCTGGGAGACAACTAGCTGTTTCGTAGTCGCTGCACTGCTGGTGGAAGTGCTCGGAACAAGGCGAAGATAGTGAAACCGGCTGGCAAGATTATGGCTACTGTATTTTGGAATGCACATAGAATATTGCTCATCGATTATATTGAAAAAGCATCCACAATCACAGAAAAGTATTATCGTGCGTTATTGGATCAATTGATTGATGCAATCAAGAAAAAACGATCTCATTTATCATCATTATATACGATGCTAAAATTATGTGATATATACTTTGAATTGGTTGATCACCCAACCTATAGCCCAGCTTTAGCTCTTAGTGACTTTTTCCTGTTTCCAAACTTGAAAAAATGGCTCACAGGAAAGAGATTCAACTCAAACTAAGAAGTGATTACCAAAACTACCGCGTATTTTAAGGGGTTTCCAAAATCATATTTTCCAGTTGGTAAAAAAGTAGGAATATCATCTTACTAAGGTATTGAGCTAAAACGAGACTTTGTTGAGAAATAACTGGTTTTTGAAAAAAATAAATTTTTTTACTTAGGTAGCTTCATTATCAATCCGCCCTCGTATTCGTGCTTCTGTATATTTAACTTGTCAATCATAAAAATAATTTTGTATCTTTAACCTAATTTTATGTGATGTTTTCACAATACAAGCAAGTGTCTGGACAGCCAAATTTGTACGAAAATCACTTAAATTATTGAAAGCATTTTATATAAATTTTCTTGAAAATTCGATTGATTGTGATATGGAAATATCACATTAACGTACATAATGAATATGGGTCACAAATGAGTAGTACGTGTATAAAATTTATATCAATTGTACTCAAAATATTGAATATATATCATAGAAATTTTCTAGGTGTTCCATTTATTTATGTCTCATAGACACCACCATTTGAAAAACGTTTTTTCCACAAATAGGTCTGATAATGCAAATGATTTGCCGCCTATTGTTAGTAGATCTCCTGTGCCTTTAAGATTTAATTTTCAAGAAGTTGAAAATGCTATTGGTAATCTAAACCTTAAAAAAGCTCCAGGTATGGACAAAATCAGCAACAAAATGCTCGTAGAGCTGATTCGTGTAGCTAAAAGAATTGTTCTCTTTATTTTTAATGCTATTTTACAACTTGAGTTTTACCCTGCAGAGTGGAAGGTGTCCATGATAACATAGAATAAAGTAGAATCATACCGTCCAATAAGTCTACTGTCAACAATTTCAAAACTTTTCGAAAAATTGCTAAAGGCGAAGTTGATCCAATGCTTCCTGAGGTTGAATGTATTCCTGATCACCAATTTGGCTTTAGAGCGAAACATGGCACTATTGAGCAAACACACAGGTTAGTTAATGTCATAAGAAAGGCATTTGAAGATAAAAAATATTGCTCTGCCTTATTCATCGACGTCTCACAGGCTTTTGATAAAGTCTGGCACGATGGCTTAATGAATAAAATAAAGTTTAACTTACCTGCAAACATACATAACCTTTTGGAAAGCTATTTATATTGTCGCCAATTTATAGTAAAAGAAGGCGATTTCATTAGCCCCGCCCAGTCTATTGAAGCTGGAGTTCCCCAAGGCAGCATATTAGGGCCTATCTTATATTTGAATACAGTGAAGTCAAGTACCTCGTAATTCATCTTGACCGTAGATTAACATGGAAGTCGCACATCGAGGCAAAAGTAACGCAGATGAAATTGAAAGCAGTGCAAATTAACTGGATACTAGGCAGAAATTCGACCTTGAAGCTTAATTGTAAACTTTTGCTGTACAACTCGATTCTAAAGCCAATATGGTGATATGGGATTCAATTATGGGGCACAGCCTCGGCATCCAACATTGAAAAAATTCAAAGAAGTCAAAATAGAATACTCCGTAGAATTACAGACGCTCCATGGTACGTTAAAAACTCACGAATCCACGCAGATCTGAACGTACCTTTTGTGAAATCTGAATTTGTGAAGTACGCGACAAGATATATTAATAAACTTGAATTCCACCCAAATCCTCTTGCAGTTAATATTCTTAGCTTTGGTGATCATACCCGTCTGAGAAGGAGGGATACTTTGGCTACCATTAGAGCTCTAAACAGATGACCGAATTCTGAAATAATATTCGCATAAAAATAAATTTTTGTCCAACACTGGCAGGACTTTAATCACAATTTTTTTAGTATTAAGATTTGAATACTTATTGTCATTACATTTTTTATGTAGATTCAATAAATAAAATAATGAAGTTAAAAAAAAAAAAAAAAATAAACACCACATAATCCCCCATATTCCATAAGGATTTTTGGAAAAATTGCTTTTTTCCTACTTAGATAGCTTCAATAATCAATCTGCCCCCGTAGCATTTACAACTCAATGGAAAAATCACGAAGAAGGAGTCACAACTCAACATTTTTTCTGATTTTCATAATAATAACACAAATGTATAAAAGAAAACTCAAGTTAACCTACTTTTAAAGTAATTTTCTTTATTGCGGAACACAAACAATTTGATTATAAATCAAATCATATTTTTAAAAATAGTTTCCTGAAAACTTTATGAATTTTTAATTGTGACTAATTATGATTTGGTGTGCAATATTAATTATGGTGAAACCAGTCAGATTCACTTTTGACTCAAGAAAAATCCTCTATAGTAAACTCAAGTTTCTGTCTTGAATCTTTTGTTTTGCTAAACATTATTTTCATTTTCTTTAATAGCTTTTGAAATATTTTTCCTACTGCCAACTTAAGTTGATTTAGCCAAAAACGTTAGATATATATTTTCCAAATCAACACCATTGTTTTCGCTTTTCCACCAACTGATTTTTATAGTCTTTAACCTCAAGGAAATATGTATGTATCTGCAATATATTTAGACAAAACCACAATTTAACGTGTATTATCTGCCATCTTTTAAAGAGTTAAACAAACAAATCCATGGTAATGAAGATACCTTTTTTTCTTTAGTGAAATAAATCTTTTTGAGCAGCAACAGCAAAAAAAAAAAAAAAACAAAAGAAGAAACCAGTACCTTAACATTTGTTTTAACCTTAATCTTTGATATCAATTTAAATGAAAAAAAAACTTAGTTTATGGTTTGACGTTTATTTGGCTTTCATATAATCATCATGTGGTAAAAGCTGTAGTTTTAGTCCATACATTTAGTTGTTATTTTTTTTTTTTGTCTTCAAAAACAAGTTTCTATTGATCAGTTCTTTGGTGTAGCAAGATCTTCTTTACTGTTTAATACTTTCATTTGTGTTTGTTGTTATTGTTGTTGCTATCAGCGTGTAAATCATTGTGAAAGAAGACTGTATAACAATTCGTGTACCCCTTTAAGTGTCTCCGGCATTATCTGGCTGGTTTTGTGTTTGTTGTAGATCCCAAGAATGTTGTATTCTACGTAAATGTTCTATTGACCTAAATTTTTATGAATGCTGGTTTGTCTTGATGCCTGAATATGCATGATTGTCTTTGAAACAATGTTCAATCGATTCTTGCTTTTTTCTTTCATCTTCTGCTTTTACCATTTGCTGTTGAAAGAAGTGGTTTAAGGTTGTGGCAAGTGTTTCTTTTTACATGCCTTAAGACGCCAACTTGTTGCGGTAAAAATTTGTTTTGCTGGCTATTTCTCTTCAATTTGAGGTATTTTGAAAGCTTTCTTTCACATATTTTATTATTATTGTTTTTAAAAATTTAAATAAAATTTTAATTTTTAGTTATTTTAAGGTTTTTTATATTGTTTTTTTTTTTTTTAAATAGTTGAGATATTGTTTTCCAGAATTACTTGATAGGCAGCAACATGTTTAACTTTGCTGGTGGCAAACTTTTTTGTAGTCAATTTTTTTTTTTTGAGATTGGAAGAATAATGCTGTTTTCAATTGCATTTCTACTGCATGAGATAAATTTCTTATTTTAAATTAGGACTAAACGGAACAAGAAAAATAGTTTTTGGGAAAGAGGAAATAGGGAGTGGTTTCTGGCAATGCTTGCTTTAAGTCCTCCCTTGTATACATTATAAGTGACAGCAAATACATCTACGAGTAGTTCGTTGCGCAGACGGACCGTGTGACTGAAGAAAGGATTCACTTTACAATATGTGGTGCGATTCGCTGGCCAATCCACAGCGAACGCATGAGCTCTGTATAATGAACACATAGTACATAAAAAGAGTCTGAGTGTGAGAACGAGATCCAAAATCTCCTCAGAGCAAAATTCGTTGTAGTAGCTATTAAGTAGTGTAACGCACATTATATACTGTGACGATGCTCACGTAGGTCCAGGAGTTCGATACTCTACTATGGCCGATGAGCTTCCTCGCTCTTTTCTGTAAACGTTAGAGTCGGCCCAATATAAATTTTGAAGCACCGGCCTAAATATAAGACCAATTTCGGTCAGATATAAATACTAATGATAGTAATTAGTTTGGATAGTCTCAGTCTTTATAAAATGTAAAATTTTACGATATAAGTTGAAATCACGTAACATAAATGACTTTTTTCCAAATACATAATATTTTTATGATAGAAATCCGTCTCCTAATCCATCCTGTAAGCCATTTCCCAGACAGAAAATGGAATACAAGGCTTAATCAGTTGATGGACTGAAGCACATTACGTAACGTAAGTGTTATTATTCACATCATGTGAATAATATTGCATTAATATTGATAAAAATGACCTGATGCGAATAAAGTAGTGTTAAATTTATTGCATGACGTAATTTTAGTGACTTGTCGTAAGTGTAAATAATTGATACAGGATGAGCATTTTTGATTTCCTTACTTTAATAAAAAACTATTTACAAAAATAAAATTGGATGGCAAACATTATATTGTATTATGTGAATTTGAATTACGTAACGTAAGTCTAAATTAAGCAACTTTGTATGTGAAAGTTTTGCAATAAACTTTAAAATTCTTAGCACGTAAGTGTTGCTACTGCCGTGCAACACTTACGTGCCGTAAATTTAATTATGTATTAGAAATTTAATAACGTAGTGTGGCAAATTTATATTAGCCTATAATTAAAATTACAGAATGTAAGTTTAGACAGATGTCCTAACTCTACATCATGTGAATAATATTTCATTACGATTGATGAACATGACATAAAATAAATAAATTAATATTAAACTTATTGCGTAACGTAAACTTAACCAAGCAACGTAAGTGTACATAATTATTGCAGGAAGTAAATTTTTATTTCATAACTTAAACTAAAAGTTGATTACAAAAATTAAATTGTACGACAAAAATTATATTAAAATACGTGAATTTGAAATGCGTAACGTAAATATATATATAAAGCTACATTTTATGTGAATATTTTGTAATCACCTTTTGTTTTTTCAGTTACAGCTAAATTAGATAGTTGATATTTGACTTACATTTAATTATGTTACGTTAGTTAAATTACGTAACAATTGACTAATTAGGATAAATTAGCATTCCGTTACATACATACATGTAACATATGTTATAAAAATTAAAGGGTAAACAAGATGAAACTAATAAAATTCGCATTATGCAATTTGAGTAACTTGCTACGAGCCGTAAATTTAATTATATATTATAAATTTAATAACATGATGTAATATAAAGTACGTAGTGAGGTAAATTTATGTTAGGCTGTAATTAAAATTACATAACGTAAGTGAAGTCAATTGTCGTAACTTTCATCATGTTCATAATATTTCATTAGGATTGATAAACATGACGTAAAATAAATAAAGTAATATTAAATTTCTTGCGTGACGTAAACTTAACCATAAGTATAAATAGGCTGTAATTAAAATCGCATAACGTAAGTTAGATCAGTTGTCGTAACTTTCATCATGTTCATAATATTTCATTAGGATTGATACATGACATTACATGACGTAAAATAAATAAAGTAATATTAAATTTATTGCGTAACGTAAATTTAATCATAAGTATAAATAAAGTGACCTTTTATGTGAATGTTTTGTAATCATCTTTTAATTTCTTAGAGCGCTGCCAATTAAAGCTAAATTGGGTTATTGATATCTGACTTATATTTAGTTAAATTACGTAACAAATGATTAATTTGGATATATTAGCATTTCATTACGTACATATATCTTAAATATGTTATAAAAATTAAAGGTTGAACAAGTTTAAACTAACAAAAATCTCCATATGTAATTTGAGTTACGTGACGGAAATGCAATTTGGTGCTTGAGACTTGCAATACATGTTTGAAATATCTTAAAATATATTCAAACTAATTGTTTACTTTAACGGTCAAAATATTACGAAAAACCGAAAAACAATTATATAAAATTCTTGGTAACATAAATTCATTCATGTTTGCTAAACTTGGCTTCATATCAAGACAAATTCATTCATTAATTTTTTTTTCTTTTTAAATTTAGTGTGGCATAATGAAATTCAAAACTATCACTTTTAATGCACTTTGTTTTGTTTTTGTTTGTTTAATTTTATTTAAGGCTAAAAATATTTTTTTTTCTCATATTTTTACTAACACTTACTCAGGTTACATATTAAACCGGCTAAATATTTATGTACTTTAAAAATCAACTACTATTATTTAATATGCCTTACGGCATTTTAGCTTTATTATATTACGTTTTTCAGTTGTTTATTTTTCTTTCCTTTTTCATTTGTGTTTTTTTTTTATTTCTTTTTTGTGTAACTGCTACCAGTCTTGGTCCATTTATGGTCTAAGTTGCTACACATACAAGTGGCTCAGGTTTCAGTTTATAGTAAGAACGTGTAGGATTTTTTATTTAACATTCAGTGCATTGTCTTTTGTGGTCTGCTTACGTTTGTTCATAGATCTTTTTTTTTACTTTTTTTAGTTTATTTTGTATTTGGCAACAATAATGAAAGCATTTTTTGTCTTTTTTGCATTTAATCTGTTTGTGCGTGTTTTACATACAAATTTTCAATGTTTTGCTTGCAAAAAGTGAAGGAGGTGCGTATTAGATTACCATTGATCATTGACGTAAAAGCTATATGCAAACGATTTTATGTAAGATGACCGAAATAAATTTTCAAGATTATGTCAGAAGGGGAATTTATGAAGTTTATTACAAACAGTGACATTTTCTTTTAGTTAAAGCTAAGGTTAGCTTTTTGTCCTCTTGGTAACTGCATCGGAGCGTAATTTTTTATGTTTTGACTTTTTGTTGGTATTCCTTGGAGCAAGTTTGGCTTTCATGCAGTTGGATAAGGATACTGTGAATACTTTTAATGGCAGTTTAATTTAATAAAAAGAAATAAATTATTGTTTTTTTAACAGCGCTTATGAACTTACGTTACGTAACTAAATGTCTTAAATTACGGCCGTTAATTTAAAATCCTCGTTCTCTATATTTTAGTTCGTATTTACGTTTACAAAATATTTATGAGCCATTTTTCCTCTTTTTGACTTACGTGACGTAAGGAAATACTGCATTATTGATATCATACTGCGTATTGATTTTTATTTTTACATTATTTACACGATAATATTGCAAAATTAGTGTTAATTGTAATGTGTCGCAAGTTGTCGTAATGAACGTAAGCATTTTAGACGTATATATGCATGTATGTATGCAATAAATAAATCACATAATTCGCTTGTTGTTGACATTTAATTTAAATTTTTTGATGTTGGAGAGTATTACGTGCCATAGTACACGTAAGAGACGCTAATTTAAAATCATATTTTTCCGCTTTTTGACTTACGTGACGTAAAAAATACTGCAAGACCTAAGAACTAAAATTTTTATTTTCGCATTGATTTTTATTCTTACATTATTTACACGATTATATTGCAGAATGAATGTAAACTTTAATGTGTCGCAAGTTGTCGTAATGAACATAAGCATTTTAAACGTATGTGAACCATATATATGCGTATATGTATGCAATAAATAAATCACGTAATGAACTTGTTGTCAACAATGACGACTGACAACACTAAAAAGTGAATATGCACTGGATGGAAGAGCAAACACTACTCCAACATTATCGTTAACCCAGATTAATACGTCACAATTTCCTGCTGAAAATGGGATCAGTTTTTGTAACAGCACTCGACTTTTTACGAAAAACGTTAGCGAATTAGCAGTAATTAAAGCAAAATACTAAAGAGAAAATGTTTTGTTACCACGAAATCCAATGATCCCACTTGATATGCCATTTCATTTTAAACGTTTGCAGTGTCAGGTGTGGCTCTCATGTGCGATGGAAATGAACAGATCTCAAGGCCAGTTATTGCGTGTTTGTGGCATTAACCTTGAAAGAAAACCCATGACTCTCCCTTCGTCATTTGTAAGTCGTTTGTTCCCGCAACAGAAAACCATCAGCGATATTTATTTACAGGCCAGACAAGAAAAAAATATCGTGTATCATAAAGTATTGCAGTGAATGAATTTGATATTACGGGAAAGTAATTGGAAAAAAGTATTTTTCCATTCGCTAGCTGAATATCCATTTATGAATAAAAATATAAGTAGAACATCTTAAGATTCATTATAATTGCAAATCTTAATAAAACATTCCTTAAACTTTTATAAATCTATCGTTCAAATGATTGTTAAAAATACTTTTTGTTTTCGCTTTTTAACTATTTTACACATTCCATTATAAATAAAATTTAGACACAAAGAGCAACGTTGCTTGTTCAGCTAGTATTATATAAATTAGCATTTCCTACCTGGCGAAGTGAAATATTAGAAACGGCTTCGTATAAGAAAGGCGTAACTGGATTTTTCGTTACTTTACAAGAAAACGAAGAACTTTATAAAAATTTTAAAAATTTTAGATAAAAAAAGTTTTAATGCAATTTTTAATGAAAAGAGGATCACTTTTTATGTATTTTTTTTAATTTTAATTTCAATGAAGGTATCTAAGATAGGCCCTTTATTCGTTAACTATTTTGGAAAAATAAAGTTAGGGGTTTTTAAACTGAGTTGAAAATAAGTCATACGAGGGCGGATTGATATTGAAGCTATCTAAGAAGGAAAAAAAATTTGTTTGTTTTAAAAACCATATATTTAGCTCCTAGTGGCTTTTTCCTGTTTTCAAAGTCGAAAAATTGGCTAGCAGGAAAAAGATTCATCTCCTGAGTTTAAATACAGAATTTCGCGAAAATTGAATATAATAATTTTAATTTTTCATTTTCATTTCTCAAATTACACTCTGAAACATAGAGCTGGCAAATTTCTTAATGGGTGGGAAAATTCGATCCAAAATATAGTTTTTTAGATCCTTTCGATAATAATGTGACTCCATTTGTGGCAAATTATCTAAAACTTTTTGTAGAAATGTACAGATGATCGTGTAGCTTATCCGAACTTTCTTGCTAATCCAATTTCGAACGATGTTTTGTGCCTAATGTTGAATAAAGCATATTACGGTAGGCTTGTAGTATAAGTGATATACTTCAGAAATAATACGTTCGACTCGATTTTTCAGTGCACTTAATTTTTGTTTACATTAAGAAAAGCTAGCTTACTTGGGTCTAATTTGGTTCCGTTGTATTTCCTGAGTATGATATGTATCAACATAGTACTAGTCTAATTCAGAACTGAAACGATAATTGGCTGAAAGAGGCCAATCCACCTACATCACATTCCGGCATTTCTGCCAAATCGTGCAGCATCGGTCCACCTTGGAAAGCCCTTATATAATAAAGAGCTGGACACTAGCAGAGGAAACGCTCAACATTCACTACTTCTTCCTCGTCTCTAAAATTTTTTACAGAAATTATTAAATGGTAAATATCGCTTGTGTATCTATGTAGCAGTGTCTCGACAGTCTCGCTATAGTATAATGTAACTTCCGTCGGGGCTCACTAGACCATCGTCCTCTGCGGTGCTTAAAAGTTGACCTTGTACTTGTTTTTTACACCTTTGGAATGGGATCCCAATAATCCCATCTATACACTCTTGTTTTAACTGAACCTCGACCTTTACCAGGTCCTCCACTACAACATTTCCAGGCACTTCACTGTACCTCCATGCCCAGAAGAGCTCCAGCTTCGAATAACCTGCTATCTCGTTTAGAGATAATCGGCATTCACGAACCAACCTGGACTTTATATAGACGGCAGCTAGAGCTCTCAACGCATCCTTACTATCAATACAAATTCGTATGTCCCCTTCGTATACCCTATAGTATCTCAAGCAGCTAACTGGCCTCATTATAGCCGCGATCTGTCATTTGCAGCCTAAAACTAATCCTCCACCCATACAAGGGTCCGATTTGGATCCGTCTATAAAAATCCCAAGTACGTCATTTTGACGATCTATTTCCGATCACCACTGATACCGAACTGCATGCAAGATTGATGACATACATCTGGAAAAACAAAATGTCTGTAACGAGTTAAGGATTTTACTTTCCAAAATTCTGTGGCTTGACTTAATGATTTTTTTTTTTGAATTGGTTTTTTAAAACGCGGTTTTGAAAAAAAATTTTGTTACACTTTTTTTAAATTAAGCCATCGATATTTTATTAGTATTTTTTTTCTTGTTTTAAATAAAGCGTTTTAAAAAACCAGAGAAAATTTGATTAATCGTTGTATCTTAAATCTTTTGATTTATTTGCACTAACTAAATCAAGTGTGCTTCCTAAGTCTTTTGTTTGAGTAACTGTGGTTGCTTAAACAAATAGCACAGAAAAGCAAATAAACTTATGAAAGTAAATTCTGACAGCATTCGTTTCTTAAGTCTTTTGTTTTCTCTTGAGGTGAAATGATTTTCTAAAAAAAAGAAACAATTTAATGAATCGAGTGGTTCTTTTTTCTCTTAAGAGCAGACAAGTTTTGAGTGATAAAAACAATATCATTAATAAAACATAAAAAGAAAAAAAAATAAACAACGGAAAAAATTATAATTTATTTAAGTGTAACTTGTTAAAGAATTAATAATGGAATTAAGGCCAATTCTTGAAAGAGAACTTTAAAACTCAAGTGAAAGTTGTAAAATAAAATATTGAATGCAAAATTTCTTATTGCCAGCAGCAGTTTCAGGCAAAATTTCAAAAGTCTTAATAAGAAAATATAAAAAAATTTCTAGGTGGACTTTCGTTTTGTTTCTGTTCTTTAAATCTTTAAAATTAAAATTTCTTTTTATATCTTTTAAAATTTTTTTTTAGTATTATAAAAAACCTTTAACTTGAATTTTATTTAAGTAGTTTTAAAACAGTATTGAAGGTGCTAACATCTTTTTTGTGTAAAGAATTTTAAATAAAATTTAAAAGAAAAAAAGTGTTTTAAAATAAAATGAGAATTTTGTGGATTTTTCATATTTTTATAAAAATATCTTTGATTTTAAGCGCTCAGTTAGAGGTGAATTGATAAAAATTTAAATAAACTATAACGGCAATAATTAAAAATCTTTTTACACCTTCCAGTTTCAAGGCTATTTTTATCCCAAGCCAGCAAACAGACTGATTGAAAACAATAATCAAACGGACCACAAGCCCCCAAATGGGGTACAAAGTGACTTTATAGATGATATTATTTCACAGCAAAAGCATCAAATAATATCCTCTCTACTCGGCGAAACTACAGGAGATGATTCTTCTTCATTATTAGTTGGTGGCCAAAGTAAATACTTCCAGAATAATAAATGTGCCACTTGCAGTGAGTGTTTTTTTTAATTATTTTTTTTTTTTTTAATTAAAGAATATTGACAAATATTTTGTCTTTAAGCCTGTGGTGTTCCAAATGTTAATCGCATTGTGGGCGGCACCCGAGTACGCACCAACAAATATCCCTGGATCGCTCAAATGCTAAGAGGCACGCAACAGTTTTGTGGCGCCACCTTAATAAATGATCGCTATGCCCTAACAGCGGCCCACTGTGTCCAAGATATGGATATGAAGGAGATTTCAATAAGACTTTTGCAATTGGATAAGAATACACCTTCGGAGGGTATTGTGCGTAAAGTGACCTTTGCCAATATGCATCAGTCGTACAATGTAGCTACCTTGCAGCATGACATAGCTCTCTTGAAACTGGATGAGCCAGTACCCTTGTTGAATCCCATAAGACCTGTCTGCCTGCCCACAACATCAAATCAAAATTTCGACTTTCACAAAGCCATAGTAGCTGGTTGGGGTTTAATTGCGGATGGCGGTGATCAGTCCACTTATTTGAGGGAATTGGTGGTGCCTGTTTTAAGCAATGCTCAGTGTAAGGCCACTTCCTACAGGTCCATGATAGTGGACACCATGCTGTGTGCGGGTTACCTAGAGGGTGGCAAAGATTCCTGCCAGGTAAGGACATCATTAAACTCATAACTTATGGTCTAAATACCGTGATGCTTTTAGGGGGACAGTGGTGGTCCATTGATTGTACGTGAGGGCATTTTCCGTTTGGCTGGCGTTGTGTCTTTTGGCTATGGCTGCGCAAATCCTAATGCTCCCGGCGTGTATACAAGAGTAAGCAAATATTTAGATTGGATTGCTGCCAATACAAGAGATGCCTGTTATTGTATGCGTTAAAATCTTCTCTTCTTTGACTACAAATTTCTCATTAAATTTTTATTATGATAAAAAAAGAAACAAGATTTTATTGTATTAACTTATGCAAAAATATAATAATGAAGAATATAACAATAAGAAATATAAAATTAAGTCTTATTCGCTATATTAGCTTCTAACATTGATACCAATCAAAAAATTATAAACAGTTTACAGTTTGAGAATATTTTTCGAAAATTTCCAAATCCACTGATGATTTGGGTAGCTCCTATGAAATATCGACGTATAGGCAGCTGGAAAACATATAAAACAAGCTGTTTATAATAAAAAATATAATAATAAAGTCATAAAATGATATAAAATTGAATTAAAATATGTTTCAATGCTATTCGTTCCTAAGGGTTGCAATTGCAAATGACTCATCTGATAATATAATAATAAACCACTGAAACTATATACAATTGAAAAAACAATGTTTCAATTCCATTCGTTTCAACTGGTTTTAATCTAGGTAACTAATTCAACTTAACCTAAACGATATTCAATTGCATTAAACAATGTTTCTATTCCATTCGTTTCGACAGGTTTTAATTCCAGATAACTAATCCAACTTAAGATAAGCGATATAAAATTGAATTAAATACTGTTTCAATTCCGTTCGTTCCACCTGGTTTTAATTCTAGATAACTAATCTAACTTAACCTAAACGATATACAATTGAATTAAACAATGTTTAAATTCCATTCGTACCAACTGGTTTCAATTCTAGATAACTAATCTGACTTCACCTAACAATTGAAAAAACAATGTTTCAATTCCATTCGTTTCAACTGGTTTCAATTCCAGGTAACAAATCTAACTTAACCCAAACGATATAAAATTGAATTAACCAATGTTTCTATTCCATTAGTTTCAACGGGTTTTAATTTCAGATAACTAATCCAACTTAACATAAGCGATATACAATTGAATTAAACAATGTTTCAATTCCATTCGTGCCAACTGGTTTCAATTCTAGATAACTAATCTGACTTAACCTAAACGATATACAATTGAATAAAACAATATTTCAATTCCATTCGTTCCAAATGGTTTTAATTTCAGATAACTAACTAACCAGCTCAAAAAACTTGTGAAGGATGATTTATGCGCTTCATCCTAAACGATGTACCATTGAACTAAACAATGTTTCAATTTCATTCGTTCTAACGGGTTTTAATTCTAGTTAACTAATCGAACTTAACCTAAACGGCTAATATGCACGAACTCAAAAAACTTGTGAACGATGATTTACGCGCTTCAAAAGTGCTGATTTCCACACAAAAGACAAACAGAGGCCTGGTCAAACGAAAAAGTTTAAAGATGAGGAATTTTTAGCATTGTTCGTTGAACATTGTTGTCCAACACAAGAAAAACTTGCATTGCCATTAGAAGTCATACAACAAGCTATTTTACAAAAAACCATTTAAAAGCATGAGGAATCGGAAGGATTACTCGTCAAAGATTGTTGTCGAACACAAGAAGATCTTGCATTATCTTGCATTAGGCATGTGGGCTCTGTGAGCCATTTCTTTTGGGCACGTTTCAGCGTGTGCAGCTTTATTCTTTTCGAACACGTTGTTAGGGGTTGTCCGCAAAAGCGATCTATATCTCTAGGGTTGTCTCTTTTGGCTAAGTCGTCAGCGTTGTTGTTGCCATTGTTGGACGCGTGTCCACGTACCCATTTTAGATTTAGGTTAGAATATCTCGCCACCTTGTTTAAACTAGACTAGACTGGAATTAGTGTATATTATAATCAGATAGCGGCCTTGCTGCCTGTTGCTCTTATAATATCCCTACCAAATATCTTGTGAAACGTCAGCCATCTGGCCGCTTTATTTATAGTCGATATTTCAGCTTGAAGAACACTATATCCATCTGGTAGTCTGAAAGATATTTTACTGTTGAATTCTTCTATGTAAACGCTTCCCCCAGCCCTTTCTTCCCCTTTGAGCCCATCCGTGAAAACATAGAAGGAGCCACATTTTTAGGGAGATTCCTCGATTTGGTAGCCGAAGCTCCTTGAGAGGAATTGTTTTGGGATGTCAGTCAATTAAATCGGGAACTAGATCCCTTCCTGACTTTCAAGTCACATGGCATCCAGCTCATAAGTGAGTAACTTGATTTAAGTACGGATGGTTTGAGTTTTCTTTTCAGTGCAATAATTTCGTTTGGGTTTTGTGGTTTCACTGTTTATAATTTTTTTTATGGTTAAAACTTTTTATAATATAAAAATTTTTATGAGTTAATTATTATAGGCTTTTTACACTGATAAATATCTAACATCTACCATCATTTTATGAGGATGTTAACATCTTCTCATAAGAAATATATTTTTCTAAAAATCAACATCTTTATAAAATGGTCCTATCTCATTTTATTCCATTCACTTATTTCAGTGCCATCACTAGAAAAATGGCAATAATGTCAATTATTCTTGTGGCATTACTGAAAAACGTCATTTGTTTTGAAAGAAGAAAAAATGTATGTACTAATAATATATCGTAATCAAAGAAGACAGGAAAAAAATAATTGAATACACTAAAGCTGGGGGACAACTAGCTGTTTCGCAGTCGCTACACTGCTCATCAGCACCCACTAGGATTCAAACTCAGTACTATGTAAACATGATGTGTTTTTAATAAGGCTGCTGAACCAACTCAGCCACCGAGCTCTTATTTATTTTTCATCTATGTTAAGTAAAAAATATAATAATTTATATATCATGTGTCCATTGTTACATTTGTGTTACTTACTTAAATTTTTTTTCTTAAATGTTTTGTTGGCTTTTTGCTAAATTTTGTTTATGTGCCCTACATTTTATTTATATAAAGGCATACATTTTATAATTCTTTTTTCCTTTCCAACTTAATTTTTCCCGAAAAAATATGTGCTTGTGTAATTGTTTGAAATATTTTTGATTTATAGTAGACGGTAGCTGTGAGCAATGTCAACAGTGTTTCATATTTGCAACATCTTCCATGCGTTCCATAAAGATGTTGATTGGTGAAAAAAGCCTATTAAAAGAAAGTGCGATCCAAATCCATTTCGTATCAATTATAATTTTTATCTGCAACGTTTTTGAACAAACTAATGGCCTTATTTTAAAAAAAAATATATTGTAAGTTTATTAAACTGTTATTTGACAAATTTCTATTGGAAATTTGTCAAATAAGTGTTTAATAAACGCAAAATATTTTTTATAAATACGGCCGTTATAATTTAAATTTTCGAATGTATTGATTCAAATAAAGTTAACAGAAATTTTTAGTTAAATGTTGTTTAAGCTTAAAGTTTATTTGTTTTTATATCAAAAACTGTTTATTCGATATTTCGTCTTCATTCGAAAGACTTGTTCAGGAACCTTTTTTAAAGCTTTTGTTTAATATTTATTTATAAAAAAAAACTAAAGACAATTTTCCTGAAGAAGTCTTTCGCAGGCAAATAATAAATTATTTAAACATTTTTTGATATAAAAACTAATAGATCTCAGGCTTAAACTGCAGTCAATTCAATTTAGTAAAAAAGGTAAGAAAAAAATTTGTATCAAGATAGTTTACAGAAAATCTCGTTTAATTCCATTCCATCGCATGAAAAAAGTTTTATTTTCATTTAATATAAATATTTTTATCATTGAAATCATGATCACTTCGATATTGTCAAATCAACCGTGTTAAATTAACGGCAGTTTTTTTTCATTTTCTTTTGTCTACAATTTCAGTTTTACGCGAAACCATGAGACATTTACTATTGTAACTGCTGTGCGATGTACAATTAATGTTTTAATTGCTCTACAAAATTAAATCACTTTTTCCTCTTTTTTTCTGCTGCTTTAACAGCTGATGAACTTCAACACGCCAAATTGTTGCCATCAACACACACACACTCATGCACACTCATACACACAAAAGAAAAGAAACGTTTCTCCATTCAACCACAAGTATAATGGAGTGGTTGACTTCAGTGACGTTGTCAACGCCACAATCTTCGTTGCAGTTGTCTCACAGCAAATGTGATTTTTTTTCCTTTTGTGCGGTTGTTTATTCTACTCGAAAACATTTAATAGCGGGTATGAATTGCTGTCATAAGAAACTTTTTTTTTTTGTTTTTGTCTATCTCGTAAAAATTATGGGAAATAATAATTGTTGTTGTTGTTGTTAGTTTAGTTTTAATATTATAATGTCGTTATACAGTTTTTTATGGTAATTTTTCATTTGAATGCAAGCAACTAGTTTTAATTACACTTATACGAGTACGAGTATTTATTCTGCTAAAGAGCTTTTTTTTTTGCAGTTTGTGTAAAAAAACAAAAAGAAATTGTGAAGGAAACTTTTGAGCGAACGTCAGAAAATTTTGTGTATGGGGTTGTGCTGTAAAAGTATTAAGAGGGTTAATACTTTTTCTGGTTTTTAATAGTAAATTTAAGAAAAAAAATTAACATTTGGCAATTATGTCATGAAATTTTAAAAACAACACTATGAACAGCTCTTTTATAGAAAGTTTTTATTTTTTATTTTTTACTCTTACTTACTCTTCCACTAAAAACGAAAACCGCCAACTTTTCTATAAAATTTAACTAATCGATAACTTTTTTAAAAGAAAAAAACTTTTATATGAAGAAAAATTTATGGATAACTGTTATATAAAGAAAAAGTAACTCATAACTTGTTTTATAAAGAAAAAGTTGACGCTAACTTTTATGTAAAGAAACATTTGTCGATAACTTTCGTTTCAAAAAAAAGTAACCCAAAATTTGTACAAAAAAAGTTTGTCGATAACTTTTATATAAAGAAGAAGGTGTCGATAACTTTTATATAAATGAAAAGTTGTCGATGACTTTTATATAAAGAAAAGACTACCCATAACTTGTTGTTTAACGAAAAATTTTTAGATAATTTTTATGTAAAAAAAATGTTACCTACAACTTGCTGTTTGAAGAAAAAGTTGTCGATAGCTTTTATATAAAGAAAAAGCTACCCCTAATTTATTGCTAAAATAAAAAGTTGTCAATAACTTTTAAGTAAAGAAAAAGTCACCCATATCATTTTATATAAAGAAAAAGTTATCGATAACGGTTTCGTGATGATTTTCACGAAATTATTAAAGTTTGAATTATAAAGGCTATCCATAACTTGTTGTTTAACGAAAAATTTGTAGATAACTTTCATGTAAAGAAAAAGTTACCTGTAACTTGCTGTTTGAAGCAAAAGTTGTCGATAGCTTTGATATAAAGAATATGTTGTCCATAATTTTTTACATAAAGAAAAAGTTACCCCTAACTTGTTGCTTAAATTAAAAGCTTTCTATAACTTTTAAGTAAAAAAAAAGTTATCCATAACTTTTAAGTAAACAAAAAGTTATCCATAACTTTTTATATAAAGAAAAAGTTATCGATAACTGTTGTGTGATGATTTTCACGAAATTATTAAAGTTTCAATTATTATAAATTGTTAAAATAAACAGATAACTGGCCGATGCTTAATGAAATTTTGCCCAAAAATCCCAATTGATAAAAATATTAAATTGGTATGCTTTGACAGATATTTTTTGAAAAAGTGCTGTTTTTCATATAAGAATTCAACATACTAAAATTTTTCATAGCAGCGTTTTAATAATTTTCCAGGCCTAGAAAAGGCCAAAACTGCTACAAAGATACCTTTTTTTAAACTATTCTATACATATTTACATTTTTTATATTCTATAATTCAGTAACATTAACAAATGTAACTTTTACATAAAGAAAATGTTACCCATAATTTGTTTATATAGAAAAAGTTGTCGATAACTTTTATGTAAAGGAAATGTTACCGATAACTCTTATACAAAGAAAAAGTTATGGATAAATTTTTTATAAAGAAAAAGTTACCCAATACTTGTTATATAAAAAAAGTTGTCGATAACTTTTATATAAAAATTAAGGTATCGATTACTCTTATATAAAGAAAAGAATGTCGTTAATTTTTATATAACAGAAATAATCATGAACCTTTATGTAGAAATTAACCATTTTGTAGAAATTATCGAATAGTTTTATATCGAAAAAAAAACCAATAACTTTGATATAAAGACAGGCTCTGCTGATAATGAATGCCCACAAAAATAAAATTATCGCTAAAATTTCTGTAAAAAACAAAATTGTCAATGAATTTTCAATATGAAGTTTTTTTTATGAAATTTTTAAAGTTTTTTTTTTATAAAAATAGTTATAGTTAATCTTCTATCGCTTACTTTATTACAGAGAAGATAAGTTATTGATATTTCTTTCCTGAAAAGACAAATAATCGGTAACTTTTCTATAAAGCCAAAAATAATCAGTGATTTTTTGTAAAAATACTTTTGTATTGAAAAAAATTATCGATATATTTTATATGATGAGAAATTTATTTGTAATTTTTTATATAAAGAAAATTAAAGAAAAATTTCAATAACATTTTTTTTTTGATATCAGACATATCGATAAATTCAGTGGAGAAAAATTAAGTTATCGATACATTGTTTTTCTTTAATAGGATAACAGAAAAAATCAGTAAATTTTTTATAAAAAAATATAGTATATAAATCTACTTTTCTATCGATAGCTTTTATATAAAGATGAGGTTGTGCGTAATTTTTTATATAAAGAAAAAGCTATCGATAATATATTCGTCAAAAAATGATAATTTTTCAGTGGAAATATATTATTGTTAAGTTTTTAGACAAAATTTTAGGTTTTTAATTAAAATTAAACATAGCTTTGTTGTGAAAAGTATCAATTATCGATAACATTTTACTAAAAAAATTTTAACTACCGATTATATTTTCCAAAGAGAGCGATATCTGGATGATTTTTCTTTGTAAGAAATTAAAATATTATAACTTAAACTATTACTATTATATATTAAAGTATTATAAAATAAAATTCATCGATAATTAGGGTTTAAATAACTTTTCTCAACAGAAATGAAGTGATTAATGATGAAAAGTAAAGTTATCGAAACTAAGTTATTTATAAGTTTCTATAGGAAAGTTAAAAAAAAAAACAAACTGTGGACAATTGTTGCATAGGAAAGTAAACTGGTCGTTAATTTTTATGTATAAAAAATAGTAATCGATAAATTTTCTATGAAAAAGAAAACTAATTGATAGCTATCCAAATTCATATCGAAGGCCTCGAAAACTTTTGTAAAAAAGACTAAGTTATTGATAAGTTTTCTATAGAAAAAGTAACCAATCGCTAACTTTGCAATAGAAAAGTGATTACTAGCTTTTCTATAGAAAAATAAATTTACCGACAACTTTTGTGCAGAAGACAAAGTTTTTGTTTACTTTTCTGTCTTTTATCGATAATTTTTCCAAAGCAATCTTAAATTATCGGTAATTAGCCTATAAAAAATTATTTTACTATGATAAAATTTTCAACTGTTGCGCTTTAAGCTTTAACGAGAACCACCCTAATTTTCTTTGCCTTTAAGTAAGTATTTGCATTATTTTCTGCCAGAAATGCAGACTTGAAATGTTTTTGTTCATATCATATGAAAAGTTTATTTGTACGAGTAAATGTTTACTTATTTGATTTGTAAGTGATTTGTCTTAAAGATTGTGTTGATTTTCTAATTACAATCATAAAGTTAATGGAATATTTTATATATCGTAAATTTTTTTCTGGTGATTAGCTTATATATTTAATATCAAATAGCTTCAAGCAGCATATTTTACCAGCAATAATAAAATAATTACTGTAAAATGATAAACATAAATAAATAAATAAAAAATCTTGCACATTTCCTGTTGCTATTTTTTTTTAACATGTTACTTAAAACTCAGCCAACTCCTTGAAACGGCTTGACAACAAACCACATGAAAAAATCTTTATTCTGTTTTTTTTTGCTGTTTCTTGACATTTTACAAGTGATAAGAATTCCAAGCACTTAAGTTATTTTTTACTTTGTTGTAAAAAGCGAAAAAAGAACCTAGACCTTGAGGGATTTGTCAGCATCATTAAAAAAGAATGTCAACAAAGGAAAAAAAGAATGAAAACTCACACAGTCTACTTAATTGTAATACATTCAATGCTGAAATGTCCCCCTGACAAATAAAAATTGGCCAAGACAATCGCTGAAAACTAAAAAATATATACGAGTATATACATATATAAATAAAATCATATATATAAAATTACCACAGGGATGTTATTGTTATTTTTTAAAGGAGTTTCTTAACCTTAAAGTTTTAAAACTTAAAACCCAGTTTAAATTGGAATTTAAGCCACAGATTAAATCAGATTTAAACTTAAGTAAACCAAGCTTTTATAGGGTTAAAAAATTTAAAAAAAAAGTTAATGTGGATGGTATAGTTGTGAAAAAGATTTACATCAGCACCTGCCTTGCGGCCTTATCTGATGATGGACCAGTTCCACGGAGTGAATTATTCACGATTTACCAGCGCTCCCGTGTGGCTTGCTAGGCTCACACAGGTAGCAATTCTTGCCATATGATTGCGGTCATATGAGCAACTTCTTGCTGAGGAGTTCGGCCCTTCTAATCCCTCCTGTATGCAATTTCCCAGCATTCAATGGAGGAAAAGGCTTAATGAGTTGGTAGGCCGAAGCCCACTAAGATCATCAGACCTTAAACCAACTCACCCGTCAGTCATCACCACTGGTTCCTTACAATACAGGTATCTGTTGTATAGACAAGAAATCCTTGGGAGATTGTTAGTCCCCGAAAAAAGCCACACACCAAACAATTATCAAGGATACTAGCACTCCCTTCCTGCGTTTTAGGTTTCAACTATAGCCAGAACGTTTCAACCAAGTTAGGCACCTCAACCATGATCAGCCCGGGTCGAACCGCAAGCAGAACTTCCCGGGGGCATACGGATTCCCGTTCTGCCTATTTAAACCCTTGGTGAATAATTCACTCCGTGCAACTGGTCCATTATCAGATAAGGTCGTAAAGGTAAATCTTTTTCACAACTGTATATTAGTTTAAGATAGATTTTGGTTGTTTTTATGCAAGTCTTAATTTCTTGTTTATCTTAAAAAAATTTTATATAAAATTTTTATAAATTTGAAAATTTTTTATTTTATTATTGAGTTCATAGCTAACAAGTGTCTGGTTTTAACTGAAATGTTTTCTGAAATTAAGTTTATATCGTATAATTACGATATAAGTTTTTGCGCTTTATAATCAAATATTTCTTAGTTCTTTAATTGGTGTATTAGTCTAAAGGAGAGTTTGTTTGCTTGTTTGTTTTTATGCAAATTTCACTTTGTTTTCCGAAAAAAAAATGTTTGCTAAAAAGTTTTATATCGAAGTTTGCAAATTTTTGAAATATCTATTTTGATTAGTATTTTGAAAATTCTTTATTGATTTCATGGCTAAGAAGTGTATCACGCTTTAGCTGAAATTCTTAAATGTGGCTCTACCTAGTAAATTTTTTTAAATTACGATATTAGAATTTTTTACAATATTAGATATTTTAAGCTTTATAAGCTACTTTTTTGTTTTATTTTTGACAGATTTTGTGTATTTTTATGCAAGTTTTACTTTGTTTACCGTAAAAGAAAATTATTTACAGATATTATAAATAAGCAAATATTTGATGAAATATTTGTTTTTTATGTATTTTATGAGTTTATGGCCTGCAAGTGTATCACGCTAAAAGTCCTAGTTTAGCCGCTCAACATGTCAAAAAAGTTTAGCTAAAAAATCTTAAATGTGGCGCTTTATCGCACGTTTTCTTTCTTAAGGTTATATCGTATAATTACGATATTAGTTTTTTAGGCTTTATAATCAAAATTTTCTTAGTTTGTATATTAATCTTACGCAAATTTCACTTTGTTTCCCATAAGCAAATGTTTGTTTAAAGGTTTTGTATCAAAATTTGCAAATTTTTACAATATTTGTTTATTTTTTGGTTTTTGAATACCTTTATTGATTTCAGGGATAACAATTTACGAAATTCTGTAAATGTGGCTCTATATAAAGTAAGTTTTCTCAAATTAAAGTTATATCGTATAATTACGATATTAAATATTTTAAGCTTTATAAGCTACTTTTTTGTTTGATTTTAGATTGGTATATTAACTTAAGACAGATTTTGTGTATTTTTATGCAAGTTTTACTTTGTTTAGCCTAAAATAATTTTATTTAAAGTTTTTATAAATTTGCAAATTTTTGAAATATTTGTTTTTTTTTTGTATTTTGAAATTCTTTTATTGATTTCATGGCTAACAAGTGTATCAAGTTGCAGTTTTGAGTTGAAGTGAGGGGAGGGAGCACAATTTCAACAATTTACTTTGGCACGAAGTTTAAAAAAAAAACATATTTTAGTATGTCAACCAGTTACTTTGTCAGCCAACAAGAAAATGAAATCATGAAATCAAATACCTAAAAGACATTTCGATTATCTTGTTGAAATAAACTAAAGTTGAAAGCGAAAAAAAGCGAAACAAATTAATAACCATTACGGTAAACCAAAAATGTTTTCCTTGAAAATGATCGACACTTTTATATACATGTAAAAATATGTCTATAAAAAACAAGGAATGTTGTAACAAAATTTATGTGTTTTTACTTATTTTTTCAATAATTTAAAATATTTCTTTTATAGACCTTTTCCTCTAAACCAAATTTAAACGTAATTTGTTTAACCTTCGTTATATTTGATTTTTTTTTTTGTAAATAAAATCAAACCCTTTCAAATAATTACTTACGATACAAAAAACTTACTTTTACATATGAAAACAAATTTTGTGGGCTCCCCGTCTTTTTTTTTATGTAAGCCAGCTAATAAATATGATGAAAAAACAATCATTATCTTGACTTGTCGAGCGGCAAATGTGGAAAAATTCGCAACTTTCTTGCCATAATTTTTTTCTTCTTCTTCTCTCCACATATTGAAACTGAAGGCTACCTGTTCAAAACTGTTAACAAAAATTGCAGAAAAAAGCAAATGAAATTCCTCTAAAAAACTGCTAAATGTTGTTGCCACAAAATATTTTCTTACCGGTTATTCCACTGAATTTTTGGTTGATCATTTGAATGGGGGTTTTTTTGATTTCTTGCTGAAGTTGCTTTTTAGTTGACTGCCTGACTGGCATCATGGTACTTTAACATGAATATTTAAAAGCTTTTACAATTTGCTTCTTCGAGCAGCAGCAACAGCAAGCTGCTTAAAGAGTAGGTGGCTTTAAGTTTTTGTTTCTTTTATTGGCAAGTGGAAAAATTGCCTAATTGAAGATGCTTCAATGCAGTTAATGTTAATTTAAACTTATTAGCAAATTTTAAATAAGAGATAATCAGTGGTTGATGTTAAATGGGGGAAATTTAAAAAAAAGTAAATAAAACGCCAAAAAGAGAAATCAACAAAAAATCCAGTTGATATTGAAAAAAAAAATATTTAAATATATTTTTTTTTGTTGATCATAAGAACCTCGCAAGCCAAGTTGCTTGTGATGTAAACAAGGAGGGAAAACTTCTATAAACAAAATTATTATCAAAATAATTTATCAAATAAGCTTTTCCAATTTCATATTCAAACAATTGCATTTATTCTTATTTACTTTATTAGCTAATAATATTTATATCTATCAAAAACTGGATGTTTTTTACTATACGTTACGTCAGTAGACTATTTTTAAAACTATTTTCAAACATATACCTATATCCCATTATTTTCAATAAAATAATGAGAATTTAGAAAGCAAGCTGTTCTAATAATATCTCTCAAACACAAAGAACATGAATTTTCCTTCTGGAACGTTTTTACTTATTTTAAAAAATTTTAAACAAATGAATAACCGAATGAAAAAGAATCCATTACGCTCTCATACCATAGGCCGCCAACTCTGAGGTGTGTCGGACTTTGCACACAGCATAAGCCGACTCCTCTTAGGGATGCAGCTAGCAGTTACTCGAACCGATTGGGGTTTAAAAATGTAGCAGCCCTTTTTAGGGCAGTGATAGTCTGATCAGAGGATATTGTTTTATGGGAGCCCTGGGAACATTGTTCTCGCCCGGCTATGGTGAGGTCCTTCGGGGTCAAAGGGGCTGTTTGTGGCTTAATACCTAAATGCGGGGAGAGTTGTCGGACTCGGTGTGGAGTTGCACTGCCACCGGGTGCCATAACCCTGAGATCTGAGAACTTTAGGAAGGCTCCGCCCCATGCCATGGGGGAGAGCATGCGCCATTCAGCATATGATCGAAAGTGGTACCCTTGCATGGTCATGCATAACAATTTGTCATGCATGGGGACGTCCGGGTGAACGTTTTTTCATCTTGTGAAAGAATTACCGTGGGGTTAGGCCATCAAGGCAGGAACCCAAGCTAAACATCTTCTGATTTTACTCTTAGGGATCCCTGGAAAGCAGGTTTTGCCTTGATGTCTGCCTAACCAGGGCGCTCTGCTTTTTGGGGTATAGAGATGTAGATGTTTTCCGTTAGTTGTAGCAAATAAAACTGTAGGACGCGTTATGACTTATGTTGTGTTGGACTACCGAAATCCTCACTAAGGGTTAATTGGCAGAATGGAGATCAGCAAAACTCCCGAGAGGTCCTGCTTGCAGATCATCCCGAGTTGCTGTTGTCCTGCAACTAATACGTGTAATGTAAGGAACCAGAAGTTATGGTTAGACAGTTAAGTTAGGGCAGTGTACTTCGGCCCACCAAATCATTAAGCCTTGTATTCCATTGATTGTCTGGGAAATTGCATACAGTAGGGATTAGAAGTACCGAGCTTTTTAGCAAGGCGTTGTTGCATATGGCTACAACCGTATGGCAAAAGTTGTGACCTGTGTGAGTCTTGAAACCCACATGGGGGCGCTGGTGAATAGTGAATAATTCTCCCCGTGGAGTTTGTCTATCTGATATAAACAAATTTCCTCTTTCTACTCTAAGAGAGAAAATCCATTCTGGATCTGCTACTGCATTACTTCAGGGTAATCCTTATCTGTGGCACTTTTTGTTGCCCCTGAGCTATATGTATATGCCACGGTCCGGTTCCGCTTATATTCTAACTTATAGATACCGCAAATCACGCTTCTTTAATCGTAGAATTTTTTTGCTGTACTAAGCTACTGCGTTCCATTTGGTTTCATCCGAAATAATGGTATCTAAAACATTCGCTACGATTAATATACCCGTTTCTCGCTGATCCCATCGCCAGCGTTCAAAGAAGATATGTTCAGCATCAATTAGCACGCTATATTTCTCATATAAACAAAAAGGAGTACTACGCTTTCCTATTCTGTGAAGGAATTTGTGAAAATATTCGTGACCAGATAAAACCCTGAGGAGGTAGTAATTTACCTACCCCCATCTGCTGCCTATATATTTCTCAATATTCTCGATAAGCCTGGCCGTCCATCTTACACTTGTGTCAGTCTCTCATCTCTCCTGTCAAACTTGTATAATCTCGGGCTTAAGGACTTTCTTTCCCATGCAATGAGCCCTATTTGACTGTCTTAAACCCCATTTTCTTTTTCTCTCTAATATACTCAGACAGATTGTGATCATCCCCGCTATAACCAATACCGCGCTGGCAGCTACAGTGCGGTGTGCTGAGGTTACTCGTAACGCAGCTATCCTCTGGACCGCAAGTAAAGCGTTTGCTTTCCCTTCTATCCTCAATCTGTCTCCACTAACCTCGCATCCGTAAAGAAGACTGGAGTTAGTTACTTCTATAAGATCGGTAAATGGCCCGTATACTTGTCATTTACCGGGTCTGCTTTGATGGTATCTTGGCTAAGTATGTTAGTCTCGAGTCCAGTTTTACCCTAAAAGAGCTCACCAGCTTCTTATTGAGTAGTGCAGAGGCGTCGATAAGAATATGAACCTTTAAGGCAAATATGCCCAGGCCTATGCGCTTGATACTCAATTGTTTTTGTAAATGCGCTTAGCTATAAGGCTGTGCTCTTTAACACACAAATACTGCGCTCAGCACTAGCAATGAAAAATACACAAACAACTTTCTTTCATATTTTTTTCGTTTTTCACCGCACACACACAAAAGCAAAGCAACAACACTTTCGCATGCTTTGTTGGTAAACATTGATGACAGCGATTATCAGTGTGAATTTTGTTTTTGTAAATTATTTTGCTTTTTTACAACAAAAACTATTAAATAAAAGTAGTTTTTCCTTAAATGTATTGGTGTTTGCTCTTTCATATAAAACTCGTGGGCATACCTGCTTTAAGGGTATGTGAAGCTTGTTCAAGAACACTAATTCGGTTTTATGGATGGCCAGCTGCAGTTCGTGCGATTTCAACCATGCCCTGTCTGAATTTTCGCTCAACATTCTCTATGTTGCTGTAATAAATTACTGCAGCAATTTTCAAATGACCCACTAAAAGCATATTCAGCGGTATACCAATTATTAGGTCATGTGCCGGAACAGATCCTTGAGCCTCCCATGCTGTTACTTATATCTTTCTCTGATCTTCTGTTGTATCATAAATAAACTCCCTGTTCTTCAGGTAGTAATTGATGGCTCAGAGAAGGTGTTCAAAAACTTTCCTCCAATGCTATCAAAATGTCCGCTGTAGCCAAGAGAATGATTAGTCTTGTGAACGGATTCTGTACAGCTTCGGCTATATCAACAACATCTTTAAGGGCTTCTATTGTTGATCCACCAGGTCTAAAGCCATATTGTCTTTCTGAAAGGCCTGCTGCATCATTCATTCGTCGTTTTATTAGTATTTCTAATAACTTTTCCAGTTCTGTCCAACATACAAATGGAGTTCTTGGATACCATTTATTTTTGCTTATAAGGACTAATCCCTGTTTTTTCCACGTAAAAGGAATCGTCCCTCCTCCTAGGCAACTATTGTACAACCTAAGAACAATCTCTGGGCATTAAAATGCTATCAGTTTCATAACTTCCGCTGGGATGCCGTCTGGGCCTGAAGCTTTATTGCTTTTAAGGGCAACAGCCGCAGTTATAAATTCCTGCAGTGTGACCAGTACAATGTCAGATATTTGATCTAAAATCACCCTGTTCGACAGAAGCTTTATGGTAGGGAACTATGCTATCTATATCCTCCGCGTCCATTAATAGCTTCGCAGTCTTAGCACCCAGATTTTCCACAGAACAGGCATAGAACCAGAACAGAACCTTCATCAGCGTGGCCATATTAGCTTACTTTAAGCTAAACTGAACTTCAGTATTTTTTATTTAGCTTTAAAGTTTTCATTTAGCTTGTTATTTTAGCTCTTGCATATCTACGAAAATATGCTTACGAATAAAAGTAAAGCGGAAGTTGAACGAGAATTCAAGGGCACAACTTAAAACATAATTTAAGTATACTCGTATTTGAGCCACTAATTCAATTTTACACATCAAACCCAGTTTGAAAAGATGAAATAAATGTCAAAGCCTTGAAATAACAGAAAACATCATAACAAAACGTCAACAATAATGGTCTTTATAAAAAAGCTAATGGTTTTTTTTTGTTCGAGACAAAGAGGATTCATTTGATGAGATGTTTTATATGTAAATACTATAGATACAGTTTTTTATACATTTGAAGTTTTATGTATTTAGTACCAGGTGGCCTCGTCAGCGTAGCTGATCGACAGCTGTTTTAGGTGCTCATTACCCAACAATCAAAATTTGTTTATATTTTCATATTGTTTTCACCCATTTTCATGCGCGCCATTTCATACTTCCTGTATACAAATCTTAACCCATTTGGTGTGGCTATACTTAATTTAGTACAGTTAAACATTAGGCAACAAATTTAAAATTTATTTTACAATACGCACACAACTTAGTAGATGAAATGGACCAGTCCAATTTATTGTCCAAAATTGACATTTGTAGTATGAAATCTTCGTGGGTGTTCTGTATGGATATTATTAATAGATATAGTCATAGTAAAATATTGGCGGCATAGGTAATATATGAAAATTAAAAAAATATGAAAATTGTGTATTATTTTCACCAGCTAGGTGTTTAATCAAATTTCGCCCTATGGACTCGGTTAAAAAAAAAAATTAAACAAATGAAGTGACAAATGAAATAAAATAATTCGTTGCCAATGCAAACTATTTTTAAAACCAACATGTATTGAAAACATTTGCTTTCGAAATTTTCACTTAACTACCACCACCCTGATCTTACCATTTATTATCTCCTTAGTGCTTTTATATATGTATGTACATTTTGTATACAATGAATAAAAAAAATATACGCGCCATTTCATACTTCCTGTATACAAATCTTAACCCATTTGGTGTGGCTATACTTAATTTAGTACAGTTAAACATTAGGCAACAAATTTAAAATTGATTTTACAATACGCACACAACTTAGTAGATGAAATGGACCAGTCCAATTTATTGTCCAAAATTGACATTTGTAGTATGAAATCTTCGTGGGTGTTCTGTATGGATATTATTAATAGATATAGTCATAGTAAAATATTGGCGGCATAGGTAATATATGAAAATTAAAAAAATATGAAAATTGTGTATTATTTTCACCAGCTAGGTGTTTAATCAAATTTCGCCCTATGGACTCGGTTAAAAAAAAAAATTAAACAAATGAAGTGACAAATGAAATAAAATAATTCGTTGCCAATGCAAACTATTTTTAAAACCAACATGTATTGAAAACATTTGCTTTCGAAATTTTCACTTAACTACCACCACCCTGATCTTACCATTTATTATCTCCTTAGTGCTTTTATATATGTATGTACATTTTGTATACAATGAATAAAAAAAATATACTTTTTTGTTAATAATTACTTCCAGTTTTATTTCGACAGTAATGGGTTAATCGTGTTTTTGAAAATAGATACACAATTTGAATACATTTTGTTTCAGCGTTGCCGCTTAGCATGTACTCGTAATTATCAAAAATTGGAACAAAATGAAAAATTTCTGATAATTTTTGCCCCGTATTTTTATTAAAGTTTGTTAAGGAAATATATTTATCAATTGAAAATACTTCATTGTTGTTAATAACATTTACGTTTTCGAAACTCATTTTCTTAATCTGACACAAATTTTTCTGAAGACTTTAAAAATTTTGTTATTAGACATAAATATGTATTTGCACATGTAAATTTAAAACTTATTATAGTGAAAATAGTTTTCCACACGTATAATGAATGAGATAGGTCCAAATCATCACCGACAATTTCTTATACCTTCTCTAGCAAAAAACAATGAAGAAATCGTAATAGAGACTTATAATATATTTCTAATTTCCAGTTTTTAGTCTTTTAAGTTCGCTAAAAAAAATTTGCACTTGCTATATTCAAAAGTGGAAAAATTTTCTTCCTTATTTTTTATATTCTCAAAAAACGAAGAGAATTTTTCGGATTTTGTGTAATATCGAGCTCTTGGCTGTGGAAAATTAATTTACGTTCCCGGCAATACTGATTTGTTCAATAGAATTTAAGGCGAATTCTGTATGTTTTTGATACATTGGTAATTTTATATAGAGCGAACAACATGTTGTTTTTTGTGTTGTTGTATTGTTGTACTAATAAGGCCACCTGTTATGAATTCGCCTTGATATGTATGTACATTCAATATTCATAAAAAATAAATTTTCAGGGTGGAGAAAAATTAATCATATAATTTCGTTTTTGATTAACTATTTTACTAAATAAAAGAAGTTATTTTGTGTGTGGAAAATCTTTGTTTGGACCTGCCGCCAGTATTGATACCCTTTTTATTGTGTTTGCCATAACTTTCCGCAATACATCTGCTGTTGACAATTCACATTCCTGCCAAATACTTTTCTTAGGGAAAGCGATAGTCTGGAGCTTGTTGTCGTAAATCCGCGACTGCACGTAGCCTTAAAGAAAGCAATCTGGGATGCAGGGATGCCATAAATTTTCTATCGGAAAATCTTCATTTCCCAAATATAAAATCTTAATTTGAAGAATAAAATCTTAAAATATTGTTTTAATGCTTAAACGCAAAAAATAATATCTATTAACTATTACAAAACTATAACTATGTGAGAAAAAGAAGAATTTAGCGCAAAAACTCAGTTCAATCAAGTTTCCTTTCTTGATGTTAATAATATATGTAAAGGCCAACTTAAACTACATAAACTGCTTGGAAAACACGTCAAAGTTATACGTTTGTACAAATATTTTGTATTATTTAAGGGGTTGTTTCCATGTTTGCACAAACATGTGAAGTTAGATTACACGAAAACCGTTTTTGTTGTTAAGAGCTAAAATTTGTAATTTTAGTGAACAATTTTGCAGATTGAGGTAGTATAAGAAGGAGCACACAATATAGATCAAGAAAAAATTGACTTGTTAGAATTTATAGAATTGTATGAAAGTCTGCCTTCTTTGTGAAACTTCTCTGTCAACTGATTATCAGGAAATAGAGGCTGTAACGTTTTTGCTGAGAAGTTAAAAGAGAAATATCTTGAGCCCAACAAAGAAATGATAATAAAAACAATGTATATTTTGCGGACTTGATGAAGCAAACAAATTTGCCGCAGTTCAGTCAACGTCTGCTACCGTTGAAAACAAAACAATATTAACTTGTGTTTGTATGGATAATGTTTGTGTTGTTTGAGTGCAAACGGAAAGCGTGTGTTGTATATGTATATGTACGCTTATGATATATCTTTATTTTATCCTTATAAATGTTATGTGATTTTGAAATCGCAAATGGAGAAGGCTGCTCTGCTTATTTTGTATATTTATATTTAAATATATTAGTTATAAATAAGGAGACTATAAAACTTGTTAGATTCAGGCCCCATCCAAACACGTGAAATGAATTATCAATAAATGTTGAAGGTGGAATAATTGAAGAAGCACAGACAATGTAATCCAACACATATAAGATTTAAAGGTGAAAATATTACCAGTTATTGGTCTGTTGTATAAATTCAAAATCAAATTTTATGAAAAGGGAAAACTTGCCCCGTATCATGCATTAATTTAGAGTGACTTTAATTACTTAGCGATAGTTTAAGCAAGTAGAAACTCGAACCACTTAAAATCCTTACAAGTAGTAGAAAACAAAGTACTCAAAACTGTTTTCTACAAGCCACTTTTATGTCCGACATCTCGCTTTATAAGGATGTCACCAAAACCGATTGCCTATATATGCTTTACACAAAATGCAGCTGCTAAAATTTGTTTTCAAATTGTTGCAAAATATTAATAATCTAGAAATCAATCATTATTAAAAACCTGAAATAACTTGAACTTGCGCTTATTGAGATCCAGATTAGAAACAACAAAACAAAAAGTAGATTGGTGGATTTGAATTTAATAATTTGCCACAAACCTTATTCACATTCATCATCTTAACCCCAATCAAAGAATATTTATTTTTAAATCTCGTTTAAGGTAACACTTACTGGAAAATCTAGAAACTTTCTTTTAGTAGTTGCCAAAATTTTAGTAACTGCTCTCAAATATTATTTATCCGATATTAGAAAATTGCTATGCTAAAAATTTTAATTTTGAGAAAAAGATCTTCAAATCTTATTTTATTTGAATAATTTTAAAAATTAAGGTAACATCTTTATTCTGGCAACGCTGCTGGGATGGTTAAATTGGGAGATCTTGCCGACAAAAACGGGAGGTTATGTGACCAGGAAATGCTTCCCTCATATTCATCGTGCTGTGTGGGCAGTTGCAACGTCTTGTTAAAACAACATGTTCACCAAGCCTCGTTTATTCCATTCCGGCAGCGAGTAGTCATTTATTATGGCCCTGTAGCGTTCACTAGTAATAGTATTGCTGATGGCATCATCAATGCGGTCCAATCACTCCTTCCGCATACAACACCACGTGCTTTGAGTAGATGTAGTGATAATTAGTGCCCCAGAAACGAAGATTTTGTTCATTAACAACGAAAATGCATCCCATCGCTCATGATGATTTTCGACCCAAAATCGTTCTTTCCTTGTTGAGATTGATGAGGCCTCTACATGCGGAGTATACCGCTGCATTGTCTGTTTGTATTCTGCAGCTGTCTAGTTCACAATGTCAAATATGATTGATGAAAAACACCATTTATTAAATATTTCAGCTATTAAATATTTCGAATCTTTTGGGATCTAATGTAAAGAGTTTAGTTTTCGTTTCATTAGGGGTCCTCTTTGAATTAAGTAGAAAAAGATTAGCTTTACGTAAACTTAGCTCTGAATATTGCAATAAGGCCATAAAGGAACCAATCAAGGCAGCTTTATTCGGATATTGGTATAAGCACGCACAGCTGTCTTTCATTTCTTTTGCGTAAATATGTCAAAAGCACATAGACTCCTTGCTTTATCAAGCAAAAGTAAAACAAAGTTTTGACAACTTTTCGTAAATTCTACCAACAAAATATGATGTTTTTTGGTGTTGTATCTATTGTAATTATGCTACTACCTGTTAAAGCTGCCTTGGAAACAATCAAATATTGTGGTGGATATACAAAATATTTTCATATTTTTCTGATTTTTAAAATTGTTTCAAAAAGTATAAATTTACCACATTCAAATAAACTTTTATGTGATTCTTTGTTATATAATTTATAATAAAAGCAAACACGTTGAAACAATTTAATAAATAAGAAATTAAAAAAAAAATAAGTATTTTTAAGTTTATTCTTGTTTATTTTCACATTAAAAACCCATTTAGAAATAAAAAAATATATTTATTATTAAAAAAAATATATTTATTATTATTAATTACTTATAATTTTCTATATTATTTTTCATTACAGCGCCATCTTATTTTGAGTTTCTGCAAATAAAATCACCACGATATTATACATTCACCGTTCAGTAAATTTCCAAACCTTATGAATCCAACTCATCTAGTGGTTAAATACAATTTCTATCCAATTTCTTAACCTTCAAAATGGCTGAGTATATAACAGTAGTTGAAGTAGACGATCCATCTTCCAAAGATGCCAACCTTTTGCTGCACAAAACTCCACTAGCAACAGCTTGTGATACTGATCCCTCTTTTATAACAGTTTTATCAATAAATAATAACAATAATAGTAATATAGCAAACAATAATAATCATCATAAACCACCACTTAGTGAAGACACTCATCATGATATAGAGACTGTGGTGGTTTACCGTTTGCCTGGTGAACGTTTGGGTTTCGGTCTTAAGTTTCAAGGTGGCACACATAGTACGGAGAAGGTGCAAAAATTATTTATACAGTCATGTGCCACGGATAGTCCATCCTCAAAGGTCACAACTTCCTGGGGCCAGTTGCGCGAAGGAGATGAAATAGTTAGAATCGATGATTTTTGGGTGAAAGATATGACTCGCATAGAATGCGTTAAGGGCTTGAAAGACAATGTAGCCATTAAGTTAGAGGTGCGCAATGGTAGGGGGCAAAAACCTTTAGATTTAGAAGAAGACTATGATCAATTAATGGGAGCTAATCCACATAGTAAAATGAAAGGAGTGCCGCCACCGCCACCGCCTGTACCGCCTAGAAAATTGATTAAGAAACACACTACCTTTAAAGAAACTATTGATTATAAGGTGAGCAACAACAACACAGACATATCAGAGGTGGATAATGGTTTGACTCATGATAAATCTCTTACACCACCGCCAGATGCTGAATTTTATATAAATCTTTTTTCTGACTCGAATGCAAATAGTACCAATAATCAAGTGCTGCTGAGACACCACAACAACGAATCAGAATCAGATGATACGGCCAGCACCATTTCCACGGTCATTGATCGCTATTCCATAACTTCTACTTACTCCTCCGAATCAGATTTATCCGGCTTCAACTCTTTGGTAAATGGCCAACCAGGTATTATACCCAAACCCGAGTTGGCCAAAGTATTGAAGCCTTTTACTTTGCTAGAGCAGGAATTTAATTTGAATGCCAGCACGCAAGAAACTTTGGACAATGTTTTGGACTCTACCTTGGATCTGGATTTGTCCAACATTGCTTTAATACCGGGAAATAATTATGAAAATATAGAGTTTAAAACTCAAAAAGTGAATGTTTATGAAAATATGGAACTAAAATCGAAAAACGAGACAATTGAAGATTGTATAAAAGGTAAAGAAATTAAACAGGAGGAAGTCAAACAAACTACACCCACGCCAAAGCCTCGTTTGGTAACGGCTCACATAGAACCTAAGAAACGATCTATTATACCCATGCCTAGAAAGTTAAGCATAAATGGTAAGCAGGCCATAGAAGTAACGCCGCCTAAGGTGCCAGATAGTGCCACAATAAAAAGCCCAGACACGCCCATAAATAACTTGGGCTCAAAAAACGATTTGACAAACAAAGCCTCGATAACAAGTGCTTCGCCCGTGCCCGTCAATAACAAAGAATTTAGCACAAAAATACCCAAAGCCATTCTATCGCCGCAGAGCCAACAAAAATGTTTGGAAAGGTCCAAAACCGAAAGCGAAATAAAACTAAAGCCCCAAACTAAGCTGGAGAAATTTAAACTACAAACAGCAGATTTCTTAGAAAAGGAGCAAACCAATAACAACAAACATAAGCCGATTACTTCGCCACCCCTTAAATCCAGAATACCTATACACTTGGCTGTAAGACGATCCCTGGACTTGGAAAGCACTCAAAATAAAAGTCACGCCCTTAAGTCACCCACGAACTCCCACAGACGTTTAACCAAACAAAAATCTGAAACAGATTTGAATCTGCACTACTTACTCAGTGCCCGTTCTAAAGAATCTAGTCCTCTTAACAGTTCCAAAATTCCCTTACAACGAACCATCTCTGCGGAAACTAAATTCAAAAGTCCCGACAGGACTCTAACACCCATTACTATGCAGCAAAGTTTGCTATCCACTACCTTAAACTCCTCCACAGAAAGCGTTAGCAGCACTAATTCGGCTACCAAGAATCGTGGACCCAAACCCAAGCCACCGGAAAGGGTGCAATCTTTGCCAAAAACCAATATACCCAAACTCTGCACAACAAATGTAACAACGGTAACGGTGGTCGATAGAACAGTAACGCCTACTACCCCGCCCACCACTTCAATACCAACTATGCAGACCTTTAAGCAAACTACGCCACCCCGAACTCAAGACAAACCTGTCACGCCACCTTCACCAGTGAGCGAAATACGCTTTAAAATACAAACCTACGAAAGTAAGACTCAAACTGGCAAAACTGCTCCGCTGATATTTCAAGATCAAGAGGAACATATGCCCAGCCTGTTTGAGCTACAAAGACGAAATAGTCCGCTCACTGAAAGAAAAACTGATGAGTCGTCCCAGTCGCCATCAACATCCAAAGAGTCTTCTCCCTCTTATGCCATACGCAATTTATTTAAGGACACTTGCCCTGCTAAAAAGCCTGACATCATAGATGATGATTTGGACCGTACAACGCCGCCGCCTCTGGTGGTGGGAAAATGTATGAAAGTTGATGACACTTCAACGCCTCTGTACTACTCGAGTTCAAGTAGTGACGAAGACGATCTAAATGAAGGTAGTGCGTATTGTCATGATGACGATAAAGATTATGTATGTGAGGATGGCGAAAAATTAGGACCGCCAGAATTGATAAATGGGCCAGGGCCTTCGGAAGCGTATTTTAACCTCTATTGGCATTCAAATATGCTGCCCACTATAGGAGAAGTCGAAGAAGAGTTATCATCGCTAGAGCCGCAATCACTAACAAATGGGTAAGTTGATCCCGTATTTGATGAAATAAGAAAGCTAATTTAGAGTTTCAGAGATTAATTTTCCAAAAAAAATTCAATAATTACATGCATTAACAGCAGACAATAAAACAACGGCGAAAATGCTCTGTAGAGAATATAAAGCAAAGGCAAACATTTTTGACAAAATATAATTATCGATAACTTTAACTTTCTGTATTAAATTTAACGTGGGCTGAGAACGAACTTCTTCTCCGTCTATGCTCACACGTGTCTCCATCGGCCGGATATTTTCGCCCTATGTGAAACCCAGGTATCTGAGAATGCTGATCCACAGGATTTTCATATACCTGGGTATCAATTCCTATCCCTCTTTAACTTCCATCGGGGCCTTGTAATTTACATTCGCAATGAAGTTGTGTTCCAATGCCAGCAACCATTAAGCATGCATGATGCAGAATTTACCTGTCTTTGGGTTAAATTCAAAATCAGATCACACTTTTTGCATTTCGGGTTTCTATACAGAAGTCCAAATGCGGTGAGGGATACTACCTTTTCTGGTTTCGATGCCCTCTCCGACTCCATATCGAAGATCCTGGAAAGTTGTCCGAGCAGTGAAATCGTTGTTGCTGGTGATTTCAATGTTCACAACTCATCCTGGCTTCGCCACTCGAGTCATACAACTCCAGAAGGCCAATATGTCGAGTTATTCGCTGCGTACAACCACCTAGCGCAATTAGTGAATGAGCCAACGCATATTCCATGTGTTGAAGGGCACCATTCAAACACACTTGACCTATTCCTGACTTCACACCCTGAAAAGTATGAAGTCAGAGTTAGTGCACCTCTCGGCAATTCGGATCATTGCACCATTTCTGCCACCTTTTCGATTTCGGGACTTCGTAACGTTTCAAAATCAGCTACGAAACGTTCAATATTTATTTACGAAAAGGCGCGTTGGGCTGAGCTCAACCAATTTTATGAGCATTTTAATTGGAAACTTTGTTTTCTAGATAACGACATAAATGCTTCAGCAAAAATGGTCGAGAACATTATATTGCTAGGGATGAAAACATTCATCCCCTCCAAGCAGATTTCGATTAAACCAAAAGCAAAATCTTGGTTTAATCAGACGTGCAAAAACGCAGTCAGATCCAGAGAGGAAGCATTCAGTAACTGGCGTTTAAACAAAACACCAGACACTGATTTGCTACGCAAAAAGGCAAGATCTTCGTGTGCCAAGGTACTTAGGCGTGAAAAGTCTCTTCACGAACAGCGCCTTCGTGCCAAGGTCCTTGCAGCTCCTCGGGGCAGTAAGACCTTTTGGTCTTTCGTTAAGAGAGTAAAGAACAGTGCTAGTTCATCAATTCCAACTCTTTTAAAGAATGACCAAGCATTCACAGACCCGGTTGACAAAGCTAACCTGTTGGCTGAAATCTTTGCAAGCAATTCCTGCTTGCCGGAAAGCAGTCAGCCACTTCCCGAGCTCGAAAGAGTATCTGTAACTATGCCGAAGATATTCTTCCGGGCGCGAGCAGTTAAAAGGGTTTTGGAAGACCTCGATATAAACAAAACTCCTGGACCGGATGGCATTC
This sequence comes from Thecocarcelia acutangulata, assembly GCA_914767995.1. Classification (NCBI taxonomy): domain Eukaryota; kingdom Metazoa; phylum Arthropoda; class Insecta; order Diptera; family Tachinidae; genus Thecocarcelia; species Thecocarcelia acutangulata. The sequence continues at coordinate 87,718,185 of OU612096.1, forward strand.
CAGCACTGGTCTTGAAGCAGTGCTCTTCTACGCTTGCGCGTCCATTAGCACGCCTTTTCAGCATACTTTACCATACTGGTGAGTTTCCATCGTGCTGGAAGGTTGCTAATGTAACACCAATACCCAAAAAGGGTATGGCAAATAACCCCGAAAATTACCGCCCAATTGCAATTTGCTCTACACTCTCCAAAGTAATGGAAAACATGGTTAACCATCACCTTATGAGGTATCTGGAGTCGCATAAACTACTTTGTGATCGTCAATATGGATTTCGTAAGGGTCGTTCAACTGGCGATCTTATGGCATATCTCTCAGAGAAATGGTGCCACTCAATCCATCATTTCGGTGAAAGTAGGGTGGTGGCTCTTGATATTTCAAAAGCGTTTGACAGAGTGTGGCATGGTGCACTATTGGCAAAACTTACTGCTTTTGGTGTCGGTGATGACTTCTCTCGGTTTATATCGAGCTTTCTCAGAGACCGCTCTATACGAGTTGTTATAGATGGGGTCTCATCAAACGAGTTCAAGATTAATTCAGGGGTACCGCAAGGCTCCGTTCTTTCTCCTACCCTATTTCTTATTTTCCTCAACGACCTTCTCTACCAAACTTCCAATCCTATCCACTCTTTCGCGGATGACAGCAGCATTTGTCACTCGTACTCTTTTAGATATAGGCCCAGCCTATCAGAGATCGCTGCCAAGAGACTAAATATGAATGATTCACTGAATAGTGATCTTCTATTGGTCTCTGAATGGGGTCGTAAAAACAGGGTCGCCTTTAATGTTCGTAAGACCCAGTGTTGCTTATTGACGCACAAACAAACGACCGCTAATGCTGCTTCATCTGTACTCATGGATGGTATAAATATTGAAGAATCGGATGCTCTTGATGTTCTTGGAATGAAGATACAGTGTGACGTTCGCTGGAATGAACACATTTTTCATATCTCTAAAGAAGCATTCAAGTGCCTCGGTTTTTTGAAACGGTGTAAGATGTACTTCACTCCATCCGACCTCCTTACTATTTATACCACTTACATCCGACCGAAAATGGAATACAACTCTCATGTTTGGGCCGGTGCCTCAAAGTCTGTTTTGGGGTTACTCGACCGTGTGCAGGAGAGGGCGAAGAAGCTCATCGGTGACAGTAGGGTATCCAACTCTATTGACTCACTGGAGCATCGACGCAGTGTGGGATGCGTTACTCTGTTCTATCGATACTACAATGGATTTTGCTCTGACGAGATTAGGGATCTTGTTCCCGAAACGCGCACATTTTTACGTAGCACGCGTTCATCGTCTAGAGCTCACCCATTTGTGGTCGATTGCCCGGGGAATCGTACTACGCATTACAGAGAGAATTCGTTTTTCAGCCGCACGCTTCGTCTGTGGAACAAGTTGCCTGCAGAAGTGTTTCCTGTCTGTTATAACGTTGGAAGATTCAAGTCAAATGTTCACAAACACTACTCCCGCTTTCCCCCTCCTCACAACCTATTTTCCTAGTTCTGGTACAATGCACTGCATATGTAGGGGTCATCCCCTGAGTACTGGTCCAATATAAAAAAAAAAAAAAAAAAAAAAAAACAGCAATGAAAAGCTTGTTTAAAAAAATTTTTTTGCAAACGCTTATAAAAATTATATAAAATTGAAAATAATTTTCTGTAGAAAATCTCAATGTTTCAATGAGAACTTAGGGATTAAAACAATTTGCTTTAGAAAGTATATAGATGACGAAAATTGTATATAGAAACAAACGATAATATAACTTTCTAACAAAAAATTTATCGATTGCAAAAACTATCTATAGAAAATATAAAGGCAAACATATTTGAAAAAAAAATAATTATCGATAACTTAAACTTTCTGTACTAAATTTACCAACAATGAAAATCTTGTTTAGAAAACTTTCTTGCAAACGCTTATAAAAATTATATACAACGCTTAAAAAATTATTTATAATTGAAAATTTTTTTATAAACATTTTCTGTAGAAAATCTACCGATAACAAAAATTTTTCAAAAAGAATTTATTGATTACAAAAATTTGCTTTAGAAAGTTTATAGATGATGAAAATTGTACATAGAAACAAACGATAACATAATTTTCTAACAAAAAATTTAACGATTGCAAAAGCTATCTGTAGAAAATATATCGATAACATATATTTTTTTTACGAAATTTGACGAAAAATTATTATTGTTTTTTCAAGAACTGTATCGATAACTAAATATTAGAAACAGAAATTTTTTTGAAAAAATTTATTTATAACAGGAATGTTGGAATAAAATTAAAATTATTAATAAAAATGTAAATTTCCGATAGAAAAAATATACCGAAAACAAAAGATTTTTAAAGAGATTTTATCGATTGTAAAAATTTACCTCAAAAAGTTTATAGATAAACAAACAGACGATAATAATATTTAAAAAAAATCATCGAATACAAAAACTATCTATAGAAAATATGTCGATAACAAAATTTTTTTATAAAAATTAACGGAGAAAAAATATTTTTTAGAAAATGTAGTTATCGATACATACAAATATTATTAAAATTACCGGTAACAAACATATTCTTTAAAAAATAAAATACTTAACAGTAATTCTCTATAGAGAAATAAAAGCATAACCACACAAGCTTTTTGAAAATTTATTGAAAAATTAGTGATGAGTAAATTAAAAAAAAAATAAAATTTCTTGTTTTCTTCATTTGGGTAAAAAACTAGATTTTGCTACAAGTTTACATGTAATTTTAATGTTTTCTTTTTACAGATGGTTAAAAAGAACCTTACGTCTATATTATTAATATTACATCACTGATTATTTATAAAGCTTTCTGTAATATTTTGGTTTAATAATAAAAAGGAAAATGTATATGAAAAACCATCATTGGCAATAAAATTTTTTTTAAACTTATTCGTAAGAAACATTGTATATAAAAACAAATTTTCCAAATTAAAAAAGTTCTTCGATTATAAAAATTGATTTTTGAAAGTATGTATATAACGAATATTATTATCGATAACTGAATAATATTAAACAATTTTACCGATAACGATCATTTTCTTTAGAAAAAAATTTTTATTACAGAAAAATTCTTTAGATGAAAAAACACACAAAGAAACGTTTTGAAAATCTATGAATGATTTTTTTTTTTGGAGATATGACCTTGTTACAATAAAGGAGCGATAAAAAACTGTTATCGATTGAATTTCTTTCTTTTTGTATTTTATTTATATCAAACCATAAATTGACTCATGTTTGCTATCTGGGCTCCTCTTCTCCCGACTTTAGCGTCAAATAGCTCACATTATCTCCTATAAAATTTATGATTTCATTATGCCTACCATATGTTTGATAACGTGCCTATCTCCCGTTCATTTGTTTTGCTTTCGAAAGCAGTAAATAAATATTCTAAAAATGCTATTTATGCGAAAAGAAAATTGCTTATCAGATTACCCAGTGAGAACGCACTTCAAGTCCCCATTTGTTTGCATTGTTTTAACGAAAGAAATGAAGAGAAGTTCAAAAAGGCAGGCATTTTTATACAAACAAAACTGCTGAAGTCATAACATTCACACTTGTTCAGTAACAGGTGAATTGTAGTCAAATAATTTAGGTGTTAATAAATTTCAAACACCATCAAACAACAATGAAAATGCTGTTCTTATTTTTATTTGTATTTTTCAGCGAGATAACAACAAAACTCAGAGGAGGAGGGATAGATAAGGTTTTGTGGGGGAGAACCAAAACATATGACTAAATGGCTGATAAACTGGGACGAGTGGAGTTGAAATGAAAAATGAAATAGAATGTGAAAAAATAAATAAATGAACAGATGCGAAATAATTTTAATATACATATGTACGAGTATGTTTGGATGTGAGAGAGTTGAAGTGCAAAATATTTACAGAAATGAGGTTGAAGGCGACTGGCAAGATGAACTACATACGGAAAAGTAATAAATGCGTTAATGAGTATACGATTAAAAAAAAATTGCTATCAATAAATTTTTAGGAAAAAAAGTTTGTTGTCAATAAAAAAAAAAATTTAAGAAAATATTCGTTATAGATAATTTTTCAAAGAAAATATCTGATTTTGATTATTTGTTCTCGGAAAATTTTTATTGCTGTAACTTTTTTTTATCGATATATTTTTGTTGTCCAAAAGTTGACTATATAGAAAATTTTTGCTATGACTACATTTCTATAGAATTTTTTTGTAACTAATATGTTTGCAGTGGAAAATTATTGTTATCAAAGAATTCTCCTAATAAAATTTTAATTATCGGCATACTTAAATGATTTCTGTTTTCAAAAAATTATGTAAATGCTAAATTTTTAATGGATAACTTTCTGTATAAAACTTTTATTATCAGTAAATTTTATTGAGAATTTTCTCTTATTTTAAATAGCAATATAGAAATTGATGTAAAATTTAATAGAAAATTTTTGTACACAAAAATATTTTCATGGAAATTTTACTATCGCGAAATTTTCCTAAAATTTTTTTATAAAGTTTATTTATTAAAGTAAAGTAAAGCTTTACTATCGATGAATTTAGCCATAACAAATTATTTTATTATCGATAACTTTTCTATAAAACTATTTATTGTTCAAAAATCGTGTATAGAAAACGTTTGCTTTCTATTATTTTTCGTATGGAATGATTGTTATCGATTAATTTTGTGTAAGCAAATTAAAATTTTTCTTTTTAACAATTTTATATAGCAAATTTTTGTTTTCTACTTTATCCATAGGGAATATTTGTTATCGACAAATCTTGTGCAGCAAATTTTTGTTATCGATAAACTTTCTAAAGTCTACGGAAAAGTGGTCTTTTCGACCAAATTTTTTCAAATTTCTTTATGAATAAACTTTCTTCTGAAAATTTTTTATGTTTATAAATTTTCTAAAAAAAAGTTTTTTTATCGATAAACTTTCTATAAAAAAATGTTTATTATCGATAACTTTTATATAAAAATGTTTGTTGTCCAAAAATTTTGTATAGATCATTTTGGTTTTCTAATATTTTCTTTTGCGAATGGTTATTACCGAAAAATTTTCTGTAGCAAATTTTAATTATCGCCAAATTTTCTATAGAAAATTTTTGCTTTTAATAAATTTTCTAAAGTGTTGTTATCGCAAAATTTTCCTTAAATGCGTATTTATGGATAAATTTTCTTTTGAACAATTTTTGTATAAAATATTTAAAAAATTTTCTATAAAAAATTTTTTGTTGTTGACATTTTTTTATACATATGTTTGTTGTCAAAAAATTTTGTAAAGAAAATTTCTGTTTTATATTATTTATATTTAAATTATTGTTATCAATAAATTATCTCTAAAAAAATTTTCTTATCGATAAATTTTCTAGTGAAAATCTTTGTTATTGTCAAACTTTCTACAGATAAACTTTCTTTAAAAAGTTTTTAATTAATAAATATTCTTTTGAAAATTTATTGATAAATTTTTTACAGAATAGTTTTGTTATCGAAATATATATAAAAATTTTTACAATCGATGTGAATATGTTTGTGTACAAAAGGTTTGCACTACTTTTCATAGGTAATGTTTTTTATCAGCAAATTTTTGTTATCGATAAATTTTCTAGAGAAATATTTTTCTTATTGATACATATTCTACAAAAAAGTTTTATTATGGCAAACAGTTTTCTTAATATTTTTGGTAATTTTTTGTTAGAATTTATTTTCCTTAAGAATAAAGTTTCTTTTAAAAGCTTTTATTAGTGATAAATTTTCAACAGACAAATTTTTATATCGATACATTTTCTGTACAAGTTTTTTTTTTGGAACCGATGAATTTCCTCTAAAAATATTTGTTGACAGAAAGTTTTGTACAGAAATTTTTTTTTCAATTCCTGTAATCAAAAAATTCCCGGTAGCAAATTTTTTATGGCGATGAATTGTCTATAGAAAAATTTTGGTATCAGTAAATTTTCTAGAGAAAGTTACTTTAACTGATAAATTTTCGGCACAACAGTTTTGTTATCGATATATTTCCTAGAAAATACAAAATTTTTTGTTGTTTGCTTTTTATTATTTTTCCTAGAAATGGTTTGTTATCGATAAATTTTCTGTAGCACTTTTTTGCTATTGATGAAAAGAGAGAAAATCTTTGCTGTTAATACATTTTCTGCAGAAAAATTTTAGTACCGCAAAATTTATTTAAAAACTTATTCTTATCGGTAATTTTGCTTTAGAGTTTTTTCTTTTTTAATAGAAAATTTATTCAATTTTCTTTTAAAAATTTTTGCTATCGATAAATTTTTTACAGAAAAGTTTTACCATCAATGCATTTGCTAAAGAATTTTTTTACCGCAAAATTTATTTAAAAACTTATTCTTGGAAATTTTTTAAACATCGGTAATTTTGCTTTAGAATTTTTTCTTTTTTAATAGAAAATTTATTCTATTTTCTTTTAAAAATTGTTGCTATCGATAAATTTTTTACAGAAAAGTTTTACCATCGATGCATTTGCTAAAGAAGTTTTTTGACATCCGTAAATTTCTTATAAAAACATTTGTTATGGAATAGTTTTTTAAAGAAAATTTTTGTTTTCTATTACTATCTATAGATAGGGACTGTTTAGTGTTATCGATAAATTTTATCTTCTATAAAATTTTTAGTATCGATTAATTTTTTAGAGGAAATTTTTGTTATTGGTAAATTTTCTACAGAAAAGTATTCTTATCGCCAAATTTTGTTTTAAAAGTTTTCTATGATTAAACTTTCTTCTGAAAATGTTTGCTTAAATGATAAATTTTCTATTAAAGAGTTTTATTATCGATACGTTTTGTTATTGAGTTTTTTCTATAAAAAACATTTGCTGTCCAAAAGTTTTGTAACGAAAATTTTTTGTTTTCTATAATTTTTTATCAGGAATGTTTGTTATCGATAAATTCCCCGTAGCATATTTTTGTCATCAATGGTCTCTCTATTGAAATATTATGTTATCGATAAAATTTCTACAAGAGTCTTGTGTTTTTGATATATTTTCTGTGAAAACTTTTTTTTATCGATCAATTTTTTATAACAATTTTTGTTGTCTATAAATTTTGCATAGAAAGTTTTCGGTTTAAGTTTTCTATAGAAAGTAATTTTTTGTATCGATAAATTTTCTATAGAAAGTCTTTGTTATTGATAAATTTTCTGACGAAACCTTCTGGTATCGAAAAATTACTTATATAAAATTCTAGTTGTTGGTAAACTTTTTTGTTCTCAGTAGAAAGATATTTTTATCGGTTTTCTATAGCAGTCTTCAAAAGTCGTTTATGCCCAGTGTAACTTGCTAAATAATTATCTCTTATGCTTTTGTATAGGTATAAAAAGTAAATAGACTAAATATTAAGAAGACAGTTAAAAAAAAGTACAAAATTTAAAAAACATATTCGTATGTAGATAAAAGTCACAGGTGCAATAATACCGAAGTACAACATTTAGTATAAGAATTTTATTCGCAAGGTTAGGGTTAATTTTTTAATGTTGAACAGAAAAAGATACAAGAAAACAAAAAAATTAATTTCCGTAACGGGTAAAATATATTCTTCCCTTTCTGAGTGCTTAACTTTTGTGGTTGCTGCTTTAAAGTTTTTTGTTTCTTTATTACAGACCAATTGTTATAGTCGATGACTTGAGTCAACAGAAACCGGCAATAAAATTAGAAAACGAAGTTTTGAAAGCGCAGAAAAAAGACGAATCAAGTGCCAGTGTCTCTACCACAAAATCCAAGAAACCTGTGTTCATAGGAGTACCGGTTTTACCGCCCACTGTGCCTTTAACAGAATTACAAAATTTGAAAAAACTACAAAACCTGAAGGAAGCAAAAACGAAAATGAGTGAAACGAAAGAAGAAAGTGAAAAAGTTTTAAAAACAAATGACAAAACGTACACAAAAGAAATTAAAAAGGTTGATAAAGAAGGTGGTGAAATGTTAGAAGAAGAACAGAAAGAAGGGAAAGAGTCGGAGGAAAAAAGTGAAAATAAATTATTAAACAAGTCCGAGGCGAAAGAAAGCGAACGTTTTATGGAAGAAATGGTTAAGACAACTAATGAAGAAACTATAAGTGACAACACAGCAACACGGGAATCTGTACAAGCGTGCTTCAGTGAAGTGGCTGATGATAAAACTTCTAAGACCGAATCGTCACAAGAAGTCAAAACCGAAACTAAACAAACTACTACTAAAACAAAAACCTCCACTACCACAACAACTAAAAAGATTATTAAGTCTACTACTTCTTCTTCATCTACTTCTTCTACCCTATTGGAATCGAAAACTTGCGATAATTTATTGGACTCTATTGAAGAACTACCGGACGATTTCAAAAAGGTTTTAAACGACTGTAAAACGCCGGATACACACAAAACCATTTCCTTTACTTTACAACCCTATACAGAGCGTGTAGGCAATACTAAAGTCACTGTAATGGAAGAACGACAATTCGAAAGCGATCAAAAAGCTTATAGCGAAATACGCACTCTGGATGGCCACACAGGAGAGGAAAAAATACAAAAATCCAGTGAGTCTCATAGAGAAAAAGCCAAACTTAAGAAGGTTCATAGTCAGGACGATTTGGATGACCAGGGCTCTCAAGCGGTTAAACAACAGCCGATAACTGTTACCGCCCAAGCGGAAACAAGATTATCGGAAGAACTCCGCAATCCACAAGATAATCAAAGTATTGTAAGAGGTATTTTGAATGTATCGGAGTGTGGCAAACAGTTGCAAGCCAACGAAAAGGGTGGCATAGATCTCATGGAATGTGAACATCAAATTTTGGATACCTTTGAGGACTCGGAACAACTAGTAAGTGAATCGAAATTGCTAGAGTCTGAAGAAAACTCGAAGGAGAAACTTTTATTAAAAAGGGAACTCGAGGAAACTTCAATGGTTACGAAAAATGGCGAAAAAGAAATAACTAAGAGCTGTGAAATTAGCAATGAGGAAATGTCTAGTGAGTCACTTAAAGAAGGTGAAAATATGATCCAAAAAGTATTCGAAATGGAGGCTCAAAATTTGATTAATGACGAAACGCAAAAATTAATCGATGGCGTTTTAAAAGATGCCGAAAAGCAGGCCAACAAACGTTTAGACGCGTCGAAAGATTTGGCAGCGAAAAAAGGTGCTAAATTGGTTAAGAAAACCGAAGAAGAAAAGAAACTAGAGATGGAAGCTCAAAAACTGATCGAAAGCTATCAAAAGGTTAAAAAGGAAGCGGAAAAGCTATTTAGATATGAGGCCGTAGATGAAAGAGGATTCGATTTAAGTGAATTGGAAAAGCAGGAAGAGGCTGAAGAAAAACTAGACCCAAAGGAGTTGCCTGAAAAGGATGGTAAGACTAAAGAGCTGGGTGAAAAAGTAACTGTTAGGAAAATGGCTGATGCAGAAGCTGAAGTTAAAGAGAGCGAAAAAAAGCATCAGAAACGAGAGATGGACAATACGCAGCAGGAAATGGGAGAAACTGAGGAACATATAACAATATCAGGAAATAAGGAGCCTAAAGTTATAGAGAGCGAAGAACAATCCAGTGTAAGAGACGAGGTTGAAATTAATGAAATTGAAGATAAATTAGGCAGAATAAAGCTAGAACATAAACAAGAAGAAGCAGCAGCCGATGTTAAACAACTAAAAGACAAGGAACTGGAGATAATAAAGGAAGAAAAAGTGAATAATGTAGAAAAGGAGGAAATAAGTGTAATGAAGCCTAAAGAGGAAGTTAACCAAATTAAAAAAGAGGTCAAAGAGATAAACGGAAAACTGGACGTCGATGCCAGCATTTTTGAAACGGCCGACGGTGATGAACCTTTATACGTTTTACACAAAAATATAATCAAGTCTGAAGAAACTATTTTGCCGGAGGAAAATATTGTTGCGGAGGGTATACAGGAAGAAAGGGAATCCTTGCAAAAGTCACCTTGTGAGGCGGCAAAAACACCAACAAAAACTGAGATTAATAAAACAGCAGAAAATAAACTGCAACACGTTAAACAGGTGTTAAATATAAAGGCAAATAAACAAGATAAGGACACTTTGCCCTTGGAAACTGGCTCTTATTCTGTGAACTCGGGGAGTACAGCCTTGAAGCCAACTCTGGATACAGTAGACACAAAAAAGTTAAAAGAAATCGAACCTAGTGTAGTATTTCAACAACAGGAAGTAGTGACAAAAATCAAATCCGTCAAGTTATCACCCAAACTTAAAAAGAGCACCAAAAAGTTGGAACTCTCTAACACTAAAGAGCCACCTCCTTCACCCAAATTAAAGCCTAAGCCAAGTCCAAAACCTAAACCACCAGTACCGCAAAAAAGAAGCGAAACTTCAGTTAAGCCTATACCCAAACGCAGAAATTCTTTGGATACCCAACGCAATAAAGAACTTAAAAACGAAACAGACAAAACGAAAACACCACCAACTCCGATAACTGAAATACCTAAACCTTTAGAACGTATAATAGTGGGAGTAGAACATAATATTGTATTACCTACAAAGAATCTGAAACCAGAGGTAATTATTAATCCAAATCCAAAAGCCCCGGTTATAACGTTGGCTAGTGATAAATTGCCTTCGGTAGAAAAACAAATTTCTCATGACTCAAATATGCCCCTATTGGCCCAAACTTGTTCGGGTGACTTATTAGAGACCATACATCTGCCAAATGTCATCAACACAAGTGAATTAAAATCAGACTTAACAAATATTTTACCATCTTCTTCGTCTGAAATGGTGGAAAGCGAGGAAGTCTTAAAGGAGCGGAAAATTAATAAGGACTTTGTTGTTAAAGACCAGGAAGACGTGATAGGAAATGAAGAAGAGCAAGAGCAAAAAACAAAAGGTAAGTCAAACATTATTGTTTTATTTCTAAGTAACCATTTGATCAACAAAAATGTTTATGCAGACGTGTAGTAAGCTAAAAAGCTTTATATAAAAACTTCAAGCAGCAAATGAGAATTCAGCAAATTATTTTTTTTTTTCTATATCATATTTCAGTGGACTGCAATAAAAATAAGAAAGTTAAGATTCTTTAAACAAAACTCTCATTACTTTTTAAACCTTTTTGCATTAAATATTGCCGGTCGTGTTTAACTTTTTTTTTGTAAAAACATTAAACAAAATTTATTTGTATTAAAAGTCTTGATTTAAATTTATATGTTTGTGTTTAATTAAAATAATATATTTCACATATTTTCAACCCATTTCAACTCTATTTTCAATTGACTGATTTAATTTATCTCGCGTTGATATTTTTAATATTTTTATATCCTTTTAATTATTTTAATCTTTGTAAAAAAGCAAAAAAAAAAACCTTTGCCATTGCAAAAACATCTATAAACTTTGTATATTATAAGCGACCATTCATTCAGTTTGTAATTTTTTTTTTTTTTTTCATATAATTCTTTTAAAAACGTGACCATATGCAGGCAAAAAAAAAATCGAAATATAAGAAATTAATTTTGCGTGCATATGTACGATATGGCTGATTTATGTTTATTTAATTAAATAAAATCAATGAATTGGAAAAAAATTTAAATTAAATATTTTTGATTTTTTTCACAAAATAAATGGTGTTAAAAGTTCAACGCAAACATTTTTTTAAATAATAAGAAAAAAAAATCGTCAAAAACTTTAACGACAATTTAAAAAACACAACTGCAACAGTGGCAAGAAAATGATTTTTGTGCTGCTGAAATATATACTCGTGTGTACATATGTATATTTTTTTTTTTTTTTTTTTTTTTGAGCGTTTTTTATTTATTGAATCTTCAAAATGAACTAACAACAAGTATTCAAATCTTAATACTAAATTTAAAATTAAAAAAAATGTGATTCTAAAGTCCGGCCAATGCTAGACAAAAAGTTTTATTATGCGGGAGCTATTTCGGTAAAATCACCTATTGAGCAATCTGATGGTGGCAGCGGTATCCCTTCCTTTAAGCCGAGTGTGGCCGCCAAAATTAAGTATATTGCGAGCAAGAGGGTTTGGATGAAGCTCCAGTTTACTGATATACCTTGTCGCGTACTTAGAAAATTCCTCTTTTACCAGCGGAACACTCAGATCGTTATGAATTCGTGAATTTTTTACGTACCATGGAGCTGCAGTAATCGTTCGTAGAATTTTGTTTTGTCGCCTTTGGATCCTTTCAATGTTTGACGCTGAGGCGGTGCCCCATAACTGAATTCCGTAGCACCATATAGGCTTTAGTATTGCGTTGTATAACAAAAGTTTGCAATCCAATTTCAGTGTCGAATTTCTGCCCATAAGCCAATTCAGCTGCGCTGCTTTTAGTTTTAACTGAGTGACCTTTGCTTCAATGTGAGACTTCCATGTTAGCCTGCGGTCCAGGTGAATACCAAGGTACTTGACTTCGTTGTGCTGCGGAATAGGTGAGTTGTTAATTTGGATAGGCGGACATGTTTGCCTACACAGTGTGAATGTAACATGAGTACATTTCTGTTCATTAACTTTGATTTTCCAAAGTTTTAGCCATTTCTCCAATATTGAAACGTATTCCTGTAAATTTCGTGATGCTAAATGGTGGTTTTCATGAACACTCAAAAACGCTGTGTCATCTGCAAAGGTAGAAGTGTGGATTCCAGATGTCGTTGGCATGTCAGAGGCATAAATCAAATATAAAGTAGGCCCCAGTATGCTGCCTTGGGGAACTCCTGCCTTGATTGGCTGAGTTGGGCTAATAAAGTCGCCTTCTCTGATAACAAACTTCCGCCCATATAAGTAGCTTTCCAGAAGCTTGTGTGTATTTGCAGGCAAATTTAGCTTTATTTTGTGCATCAAGCCGTCGTGCCACACTTTATCAAATGCTTGAGAAATATCAATGAAAAGAGCTGAGCAGTACTTCTTCGCCTCAAAGGTTTGTCTTATGACATTGACTAGTCTGTGCGTTTGTTCTATGGTGCTATGTTTAGCCCGAAAGCCAAATTGATGATCAGGGATGCATCCCACATTGTTCAATATTGGACTCAACTTCGCCATCAACAATTTTTCGAATAGTTTTGAAATTGTTGGTAAAAGACTTATTGGTCTATATGATTCCACCTTAGTTAGATCCTTCCCTGGCTTGGGTATCATAGTAATCATTGAGACCTTCCACTCTGCAGGGTAATACTCAAGGCGTAAAATGGCGTTAAAAATAAAAAGTAGAACCCTTCTAGCTACACGAGGTAACTGTTCAAGCATTTTACCAGTAATTTGATCAATGCCTGGAGCTTTCCTGGGGTTTGTATTACCGATAACGTTTTCGACATCTTGAAAATTAAATCTCAAAGACACAGGAGGTCTAACAACATATGGTGGTAATTCCGCTGTATTATTCTCTGAATCATTTGTGATAAAAACGTTTCGCAAATGATCGACATACAACATTCCCTTTTCAGAATCGCTTCTTGCCCAGTCGCCAGTTGAATTTCGCAAAGGTGGCTTACCTATTACGGGTCTTTTTAAACCTTTTGTCGCTTTCCACAAGGAATAATCAGATTGAGGGGTACCATCAAGGCTTTCCAAATATGTTTTAAGGGAAGCCATTCTATGGACTTCAAGCAGATTTCTTAGCTGAGTTATGCATTCCCGTAGCCTAGTTTTAAGCTGGGGAGACCTGCGAAGTTGCCACTCTCTTCTGACTCTTCTTTTTTCGGACAGAAGTTGCTCAATTTCAGATGAATAAGTTCTATTGCTCTCATTCCTAGGTCTTAAATGACTAGTGGTAGCATGCTGTACGGCCAGTTTGAGGTTTTCAGAAAAATTGTTAATTGACACATCAATATCCTCAGGCGTTCTCAAGGCGATATTTTCAGTACAATGTGTGCTCAAAAATTTTTTGTACTTTAACCAATTAACTCTATTGACAGTCAACGGTGAGCCAATTTCTTGAGGGAACGAAATAGAGATTATAGAGGGAGAGTGATCTGATGACAAATCTAATGAAGGCTCCACTTGCATCCACTCTAAAGGAAAATTTTTCGCAACTCCAAAATCTATAACGTCTGGGATCTTTCGTCGGTCTGTCGGCCAATAAGTGGGGTGTCCGCTTGAAACCACATCTAAGCCCATTTTGGAAACGGTGTCAAAAAGCACACGGCCTTTCGAGGTAATTAAACGTGATCCCCAAAAAGTGTGTTTAGCGTTATAGTCGCCAGCCGCTAAAAATCGAGGCCCAAGTGATTTGAAAAAATTTGAATATTGGCTTTCTGTTATTGAAAATCGGGGCGGTGAGTAAATCGAGGAAATAACGATTTTTTCATGAAAATATTCAATGCATATATTAGTTGCATTAACGTGTCTCGTTCATTAAATAATGCTTAATTCTGGATTTTATTAGAATTGCCGATCCTCCGCAAGATCTTCCACGGGGATCTTTTGTGTCGTACAGTATGTAGCCATTAATTTTGAAAAAACTGTTGGTTGTCAAATGAGTTTCAGCAATCAACATTATATCGATTTGCTTTTCCATAAGGAAGTGCTCAAGTTCATTTTTGTGATGGCGGATGCCGTTTGCGTTCCAGAAACATATTTTTAACCAATTCATTTGTTTAAAATTGCCTGCAAAATAGTGGATTGCATTTTTAGCATTTCCTGCATCATGTTTGTCATAGAAACGGTAAAAGTGTTTATGGACTGAACAAGAGTCTGCAGAGTTGCCTCAAGATTGCTAAAATTTGGGTCGGATTTTGGAGGCTTGGGCTCTTGATCCAAGTTTGGTTTATCAGATTTTACCACATTTGCATAAGAAATTTGTTTGGGGTTTTGCAAGTTTACATGGCTGGTTGACTGGCGTACCTGGGGAAAATTGTTTGTAGAAGTGGTGTTTGACTGCTGGGGTGGCATATTTGAAATTGGTGACCTATTTGTCATTGACCTCTTGAAGTGAGTGTAGACAGGGCAACCCCTGTAGTTTGCAGTATGGTTACCTCCACAGTTACTGCATTTCTTAACGCTCGCGTCAGTCTTAGGTTTTTTGCACTGTGATGTACCGTGAAGTTCACCACACACAACGCAAACTGCGGGCAGCTTGCAATAGGCCTTAGTATGGCCAAATTCTTGGCAGTTTAGGCATTGAACGGGTATATTTAAAAGCAAAACATTTACCTAAGAACAAAACTTTTTTCTAAATAAGCTTTTAATTGCTTTTGACAAAAGCTTTTAAGCTAAGATGAAACTTGTTTTGGAAGCATGTGCCCGCTAAAGTCTTGCTATATAAATAAAAAAGCTTAGAAGATTCGGAAATGCATTTGACAAAAATTACTGCATCTTTTAAAAGCTTTAAAAGCTTATTACCTAATATTTTTAAAGCTTATTGTTTTGAAACGAATGGCAGCTATAAAAAAATTTTATAAACTTTAATATAGATTTTATTATCATGTGTGAATCACAAAATCTTTCTTAAAAAGCTTGATGGCCCTGAAGTATATAAAAATGATGTAAATTGCTTTTTTAGCGATCTGGTTTTGAAAATAAAATATGTGAAAAACAACTTTTATATTAACGAAGAAACATATAAAAGCTTTTTAAAAAGCTATCCTTGTATAATATAATAATGAGCAAGGCAGCTTTAATAGATAGTGGTAGACTTACAGCAAATACAACAACAAAAAACGTAACATGTATTTTGTTGGTAGAAATTACGAAAAGTTGTCAAAATTTGGTATATATAAATAAAAAGAAATAAATACGGAAAAACAACTGTGCTTATACCACTATCCAGGTAAAGCTGCCTTGCTAATGTGCATTTCTAGCTGTTTTCATATTGAGCAAATATTTGCTCAAATAAGCATAACAACTGCGTTTTTGTTTTTACCTAAAATAAAATTTAGGTGAAAGCAGGTCTTGCTTCTGAGCTTTCCAGTACATTGAAAGGACCACGTTTCTACAAAATCATACCACTCATTGGATATATGAGAGCACTTAGCGAAGTTATAGATCAAATCTAGCCGTAATATATCGCAAAATGTCATTACTCCCGGACTACGTTACCAAAGCCAAAGCTGATTATTTACCAAGAATTTAGAAGACTATCTATTACTTGTCCCTATCCCTGTAACAGCGACCAAATTCATTGCAAGAAAGTCCAAATTAACCTGCCTGTTTTCCTAGCATCAAGTGATTAGTTCTTACCGCCAGCGTTGTTTGCACTGAAGCTCTCCGTGTATAGCATACACCTTGATAAAATAATCGTTCATCATGTTATCCCCATGCCTTTTCATAATGTTATCCCCACGTTTTCTTGGGTTCCAACACCCAGCTGCATTAAGCTTCACTGTGGTACAAATGTGTGATTGATTTACGTCAATAACTGCTACAACCTTAGATGACGGTGGATCAATTCCTCGGGGCAAACTACCTCACGGCTCACCAGCAGCCTAATGTGTCGCATGTTTGCAGCTATATGAAAAAACCCTTTGCTGAGTAGCGTGGGCATTCTAATATTTTCTGTATGCAGGCTGCATAATGCAACTCCCCAAGATCCGAGTATGGCTAGGCTTCGAGAGTAGAAGATGAAAAACATCTCTTCTTTATCAACTCTCCTTTACTTCCACCACTTCTTGTTCCTTACTTACAGGTATCTGTTGCAAGAGAACTGCTCCTGCGGGACTATAATAAATAAACTGGCCAAGTACCTCAATTATCAAGGGATACTAATAACTCCTGCCTACGATAATTGGAAGGTTAGTCTACCACGGTGATTGCAAAAATCTTAGAAATTAATATAGGAGAGGTTCCTATCGTTGATTCACTGTTAGAATATTAAACTTTATTTATTTATTTTTTAATGAAAAATGATAAAATATAAAGATACTTGAAGAGCCGTAGGATGAGTTTGATATACAGAAACGACCGAGAGATAGGGGAAAAGGCGGAAAAAGTGTCTAAACTTAACAGACTTAATATTTGTTCAATGTGAACTTTAAAATTGCCAAAGAGCTTTTACTAGGAATATGACGGCTTTATAAAAAGCTTTGATATTTTAATATATAAATGCAACATTTGAATTGTGTGGAGCTTGTGTAGAGTGATTTTGCGTGGAAAAAATTAGTTTAAGAAAATAACGAAAATTTTCTTTCAATTTCAATGTTCAAGTAAACTTTTTTATTGAAAAATAGTTTATAAAAAAGTTTTATATAGCTATTGATCGATCTCCCAACAAAAACTCCCAACAAAAGCTTTCAATTTTCATTCCAAAGCCTTTCAAATTTTAAAGCCTTTAGTTAATGAAAAATTTAATTCTACTAACAAATTGCTTAATTTCATTCTCATTCTTTATTCCGGTTTAAAAATTTAAGCTTTTTTTTCAGTTTATCTTACACCATGCCTGACATGTGCTGCTTTACTGCTGCCCTTATAACTTTGTTAACTAGATTAACAATAGATTTTTATTGCCTTCAGAAACACACAAGCAAACCTAAAAAAGTTTTTCTTTTTTCTGTAAGCTTTTAGTTTAGTTTTTAGTTTGGCAACTTGTTAGATGAATTTTTAAAAATTCTTTGTTGTTCAGTGAGTCAGTCAGACACTAAGTCTGCCCTTTGGTGCATAATAAAAGTGCATAATTCTATTGAACAAATAAAAACTGTAGTTTTTACAATTACAATTTTCCAATTTTATCCTGTTTGTTTGTTTGTTTGTGTAAAATTTTTTTTCTCCAACGAACAAATAAATTCGTGGAGAATCTAAAACCAATGAACCGGCCATAAACATTTCATTTCAAAGGCATACGAAAAATGTACTTTAACATTATTTTAAGCCCGGGGGATCAATAAAAACAACAATAACCACTAACAACCAAAAAATAAAGGAACAAAAAGCAATTATGCAAACCTTGTCATGAACAGACATAAAAATCATACTTAATTTCTGTCTTTTATAGAAATTACTGCACAAAATAATATATCGTTTGTGGGGAAGAGAAAAATTATGAGAATGGAGAGAGAGAGAATGGGAGAGGTGGGTGGGAAAGCTTTTTCTTTAAATTAAAAATTTAGTGTTTACTTAAGAGGCCTTTAAAATAAATTTTGAAACATTTTTAGAAGTATGATAATAATAAATTATAATAATGAAATATATTAGTTCAATTCACAATCTTGTGCATTTGAGGTTGCATATTTGTGCAATTGCAAAAGTGACAGTTATGGGTGTATTTTGTTAGTGTAAAGTAAAATCATACTCCACTATTATGCAAATGCAATGATGCGAGGCCATTTGCACTAGATTGTGACTAGGGCTATTATATTTTAAAGAACTATTTTGAGTATGAGTATTTTATTAATTTTTTTTTGTTGCCAATACAAAGCTCATGAAACTTTGACCGCGTTATTATACTCAGTTTTCACACACGGAAAGTTAACTTTGCAAAGCCTTGAATTTAGTGGTGGCAAGGGGAAATGAAGCGTGTAAGAGAGCCACACACTTTTACCTTGCTACCAACAACCCAAAAACTTTGCAAAGTAAACTTTTCGTGTGTGAAAGCGGTGAAAGCTTAGCTATAATTTATGTTTAAGCTTTCGAAAAATACTAAGGGATTTTATGAATTTAATTGGTTAGTATCTTTAATAATATAAAAAAGATTACAATCTTTATGTCTTCTAATTTATAATTTGTTAGCATCATCAGGAAATATAAAACAAATAAACTTAAACATAAGATAAGTATACAAGTTTATAATGTAGATTTTTTGCCTGACAAATGCATTTATTATAATAAAAAATGAGTTGATGTATTATTCAAAGTATTGTCCATCGTTAGCCACTACTTTTTTCTCTCTTTCTGTTAGCAATGGACTACGCGTCAGAAGTACTGTTTCAGTTTTGAGGTAAATAATGAATCAAGCCAATTTCAGACACTCTGTTCTGAAGTGAAACGCATTGCAGACAGATTGTTGAAACTTATTTGCATATGCCATATCGACAAACCCCCTTTTTATCTTAAACCAGTACTCAGGGGAGGACCCCTACATATGAAGTGCATTGTACTGGAGTTATAGTGTTCAAGTTACTTTATAGCGTTCGAGCATAACTTCCAGCGCCTTTCAATGTCTCTTGGTTGCAATTCATATGGAACCCAATTTCCTTGCTTTTTAATAAGTCCCAATGCTTTTATATGTTGTGTGAATCCCAATGATAATGTAAGTTCTTTTTGCGTTTGAAAACAATCTTCGTCAAGTAATGCTTCCAATTTCCCGTCTTCAAAGTTTTTCGGCTGTCCAGGCATCTGCTTTTCTTCAGTACCGAAATCCCTACTTTTGAATCGCGTAACCCTTCGTTCACAAGTTTTTTTTAGTTGGTACAAGTTGACCCTAAGTATATACCAACAATCGATAGCTTTCAGCAGCCGTCTTCTTCAACTGAAAAAAGGTTAGCAGCTGTGCCCGCTAAATATAAATAAAAAATTTATTTTTATTAATTTTTAAATATAAAATTCGGCATTATTATAGTGACTGAAAAAATATGTATTAACGTCTATCATATGATAATGTTTATGATGTTTATCCAAAAAAAAATATATATATATTTCTTATTATTGACACAATGATAGTTATGCCATATGTTGTCCAAATCGACATTATTAACTTTTCTACCAATATATTTTTATAAAATGGGAAAAACTGTTTTTATGTGTTTGTTTTATAAAATTTTAAAGAGGTCTTAATCAGAAAACAATTGTAAGTTTATTAGAACTTATGAGGCTTTTGGGTGAATTTTATTAATTAAGCTTAAATAAACAAATAAATGTTTTAATATACATATATAGTTTTTAATATTGTAAAAAAACTTAAAAAACTTTTATAGCTTTTGCAAACTTTGAAGCAGAAGATTATATATGTTTCAGCGGAATTTTTTTTGGCTGTTGAAAATTTTAAAAAAGCTTCTAGATCTTTTATGGTAGTTAAAAGCGGTTAAACATATATAAAGCCTCTCCCTTTATAGTGACCAGCAAATTGAAAATCTTTCTATAAAAGTTTTGAACGAAAAATGTTATAAAAAGCTTATCTATACTGTAATAATATTTAAAAAAGAAAAATTTTGTATTGTTACGAATTTATAACAATTCTAAACCACTGTGCCAGCTTGTTGTTAATGTACAAAGCTAAAAACATAATACACACAAACAATGTACTTGATCTAAAGAACACAAAATTCCAAGTAAAGCAACAACCAGTCATTTTATTGTTGTTGTAGGTAGCATTCTTGTTGTTTCGCAAGCATATGTGTGTATGTGTATGTGCGTAGCGATTATATTTGTACATTTGAGCCTAGAATTATCACTAACAGTAACCAACAACTACAAATAGCTGCCAGAGTTTATTTTGAAGCGTAGGCAAGACAGTCATAAGTCAGAAAAGTAAGCAGTTTAAGTGTGTTAGTACACAGTGGTATTAAGTGTAAATAAGGCTGTGAAGTATTTATTTATTTCCTTATTTCAGCTTAATGGTTAATAACAGCTGAGAAATCAGTATAACAAGGAAATAGATAGAATTAATATAACAAAAATTTCATTAGAAAACTACAAACAGTTATAAATATAATCACTAGAGTTTAAATACAAAAGAAGTCTTCTCTTAGTAACATTAATATTATCTGACAATAGTCGATGAGATCATAAAATCAGTTTACTTCGCCACAAACTCTACGGAAAGGATCAAAATTTAAGAAGTTTGATCGATGAAATTGAAGATACAGTGGAACGTATGATCTTAGCTGTCTGTTAGGTATATTGATGTTTATTCTATCCCGAAAATGAATTGAACCAGTATCCCCTTGTAATAACTTTAAAAATAATAATATATTTGATTTATTTTTTTTTTCATTCATTTATTTATTGAATCTTCTCAAAGTGAACTAACAATAAGTATTAATACTAAATACATAAAATTAATTAAGTGCAGCCAAAGCTAGACAAAAATGTTTTATTTTGCACGGTCAATATCGGTGAAATTACCTATTTAACGTTCTGATGGTGGCAAGGGCGTCCCTCCTTCTCAACCGAGAGTGGCCTTCGAAATTAAGTATATTGCGTGCAAGACGATTTGGATGAAGTTCCAATTTACTGATATACCTTGTCGCGTATTTTGAAAATAAGTCTTTTACAAGTGGAACACAGAGATCCTTATGAATTCGTGAGTTTTTTACGTACCATGGAGCTGCGGTAATTGTTCGAAGAATTTTGTTTTGTCGCCTTTGAATTTTTTCAATGTTTGAAGCGGAGGCGGTGCCCCATAGTTGAATTCTATAGCACCATATAGGCTTCAGAATTGCATTGTATAATAAAAATTTGCAATCCAGCTTCAATGACGAATTTCTGCCCATAAGCCAATTCAGTTGCGCTGCTTTTAACTGAGTAACTTTCTATGTGAGACTTCCACGTTAACCTACGGTCGAGATGAATACCAAGGTAGTTGACTTTTGCTGCGGAATAGGTGAATTGTTAATTTGGATGGCTGAACATGTTTGTTTACGCAGCGTGCGTGAGTACACTTTTGTTCATTAACTTTAATTTTCCAAAGTCTCTAATATTGAAAGTCTCTAATATTGAAATACACTCCTGCAAATTTCGCGAAGCTACTTGATGGTTTTCATGTACGCTGCAGAATGCTGTATCGTCTGCAAAAGTTGAAGTGTGGATTCCGGGTGTCGTTGCCATTTTAGAGGCGTAAATCAAATATAAAGTAGGCCCCAGTTTGCTGCCTTGGGGAACTCCTGCCTCGATTGGCTGAGTTGGGCTTATTAAGTGGCCTTCTCTGATAATAAACTTCCGCCCAAATAAGTAGCTTTCCAGAAGCTTGTGTGTGTTTGCAGGCAAGTTCAACTTTATTTTGTGTATCAAGCCCTCGTGCCACACTTTATCAAAAGCTTGAGAAATGTCAATCTTCAGCTTTTCATTTTATTTATTTTATTTGTAATGGAAAAATCCGCAAAGCGTTCTCAAATGCAATTACATGATAGTATATTTGTGAAAGGTAATCTCTGGTGCCAACTGACTGATTTTAAAAATTTGTTCAACAAAATGTAGCGTGACGGACATGGGCTGTATAAAAATACATTAAATCGACCAAAATCATATATTAGTTCTTATTGTTTTCGAAGAAATCTATTAAAACAATCGTAGCAGCAATATCGTTCATAATAAAAACTATCATTTTTGATTCGGGACTTCAAAAAATCTGCCTATCGAATGTCATCTAAATTTATTCAGCGTGAAAAATTAACAGGCAGACAGTTACCTTCACATTTATAATATTAGAAAGGATAATAATAATATTAGAAAGGATAAGAGTAAACTACTAACGGTCTGGACTTTGAGGATAATCGATCAAGATATATTTTAAATTTTTTTTAAAGAACTTTTAACACCTACCTCGTAACACATTAGTTTTGCTTGTGATTTGAGTGTTGCTTATTTAGAAATGTTTGGGTCTGATTAAGCCCGAAAGCAATCTGTTGACCAAGGCAACATTGTAACAAATTTGTTTGTTAACACTTTATTGTTGTACATAAACGCAGGCATACACACATACATACATATGTGCATATTTTTGTTGGTTATGACCAACAACTAAAACTTGCAACAAATTGTTGCTGTTTTGTTTGTTTTACCAGTACCTTTTCAATTTAATTAAGCAACAAAATCACATTTGAATTTCACGCAATCTTCATGAATTTTTGACTTGAATTTCGTACCGCTTGTTTAAGAAAATGGTGGGGGCAAAGGCTTTTAGAAAGAAAGGGTTGCCATTCTGTAATTTTTTTATCGCTCCAATAAAATGTGTGTTACTGAAATTTTATTCTTTAATTATAATTTGTAACATAATTATATTACCAATCAAATTAACACCTTTTAAGTTGACGTAAACCAAACAACAATATTTCATGCTTTTAAACAGAACCACAACTACAAACAACAAAAATTATTCTCAACAAATTATTGTATACCATCATAACGCCTGAACGAAAAAGCAACAACTCTTGAAATTGTGTGTTTGCCGCAAAAGGATTCAGTTCTTAAACGTGCCAAGGCAACAACAACTTAACTTGCTGACAGAGGGCGTTACAACGCATAATTATGCACGCCAAAGTGTATGAAGCAACACAGAAATTGCAACCAAACACATGCTGCAGCATAACGAATGAATGTTGTGTGCAATGAATGCTGCAGGTAATAAAGCAATGTATCATTCACAAATCATTTGAAGCGACGGCAACTTTTTTAAGACTTCCTTCCACTTCAGGCAATAGCAACAACAACAAATACTTGCTGTTGCAAGAATCTCTATGAATTTGAAAGTATGAGAAGGGAACTTAAAAGAGTCTAATTCATGACATTTTTAGGCAGGACTAAACCAATTTAAGAGCAAATACTCTTAATAAATTAAAATATAGGATAAAGACACGCCCATTTTGAATATAAATTTTAATATTAGCTGTTTCGATTTCATCACAACTTCAGAAATTTTTTTCAAGTACCTGACAATTTTGTTCTCTTCTTAAAGAAATGGGCGGTGACATGCCCATATGGAATAAATTTGATTTTCCGCAGTCTAAATTTAAATGCCGCTATCAAAATTTTTTATTTTAATCCTGGAAGTTTTATTTTTAAATTGCAAAAGTGGGCGTTGACACACCCATTGTTAATAAAATTGTTTTTTTAGCTATTTGTATTTAATAGCAGGCATAGAAAATTTTCCCAGTCCCATCCATAGTTTTTTCCCAAAGTGGGCGGCGATACGCCCATATTGAATAAATTTATTTTTTAGCTATTTCATATAATAGCAGCTAAGGAAGTTTTATTCAGTTCCGACCATATTTTTAGAGAAGTAGGTCATTTTGCGTAAACTTGCTTTTTCATTTCTTTCCATTCGCAGTTGCAGTAATAGAAACTTTTCCCAGTTCCATCTAAAAAGTTTTGTTTCTAAACTATAAAATTGGGCAGCGCCACGCCCACTTTTATATTTTTAAAATATATAAACTTACGTTATCAGATATTTAAACTTAATCACAGCTATAGAAATGTTTCTAAATTTCATCCTAAAAATTTTTAACTTACAAAAGGGCGTGGCGATGCCCCCATTGTTAATAAAACTGCGTTTTTTGCTGTTCGTATTTAATATCAGCTGTATTAAATTTGCTTAATTCCATCCAGAGCTTTTTGATATTACAGCAGTGGGCGGCGACACGCCCATTTTCTATTAATGTATTTTTGGAAGTTTCCATTTGATTACATTTATGGAAATTTCTCCTATTTTTAATCTGAGAGTTATTTTTTCATTACTAGAGGACAAATACATTAACCTTCTTTCCGAACAACTCTTATCGGCGAGCTGGAAGGACATAAAGCTTTACATGCTGGTATGAAACCAAGAAAGATGGTTCACAGAGCCCATTAGTCTTACGTAAAGGAATCTGCGACCGTACTTTAAAGGAGGAGCTCTTAAACTTGTCAAGATCTCACCTGAGAGTCACTGTAGCAGTAATCACTGTACTCGATCCGATTGGGAACCAAGCCAGGAGACTAGGTTTACTTAACAATGACATCCGCAGAAGTTGCCAAGATGATGACGAGGAGGAGACGGTCCTTCACCTTCTCAGAGTGTGCCCAGTATTGGAACACCACCGCCTAAGATATCTAGGCGTGCGGAGTTCAATAGCCTATAAAGTCTAGCTGTAGGTACTTGATCACGCTAGCTTCTTTCATAAGAAACAGAAGATAGGTAGTATAATGGCATGTAACGCTACACAAGAGGTTTCCCAAGTTTAACCATCCGACAGTCACTATATGCAGTTCCTACATCAACAATCTGTGTCCTCTATCTTCCTCTTCCAACTCTTTTTCAGGCAATCACAAACGAAACTGGAAAGGACCCATGTCAGTTGGACAACTAAAGATATACTTGTAGATCCAGCGGCCTGTGTACCTGGTGTGAAATCGCTTTATCATGTCTTTCTTTGTATTGCACCCGTTTGTCTTTCAATGCACTACGCCAAGCTGGTCCCTGCTAGTCACCGGTTTGGCCGTCGACGTGGAAATGTAGCTAAACTCTGCAATAGACAGTTTTCTCCATAGCTTGCTAACATACAAGAGCCCCATATGTTAATACGGGTTTTATTACCATGGCAAATAGGCAGCAGAAGGTTCAAGGATTTATACTCCAGGTCTTCCCAATGGTTTTTCGACATAATTACCTATTTGCCATAAGAATTTAGAATCAAGATGGATTCCCACAATTTAGACACTGTCCACCAATCTAAGTTCAACTCGCAAGGAGGTGTTTGCTATTTGCAGGGGAAAAGTACCAGCCTGGCATTTTCTAGATTCACACTGAGGCCACTTAAGTACTCCACCCATCCATGATCCTCAGTGCAGATTTTAAGCATTTTCTAGATTCACACTGAGGCCACTTAAGTACTCCACCCATCCATGATCCTCAGTGCAGATTTTAAGCACTGTTAAAGAGTGTCCGCGGTTACTTACCCGACACTACCACAGCAATATCATTAGGTTAGGCTTTATCATTAGATTGGCTTCTACTGTGAAGCCAGCCCACTTGGGTCCAGTCTGGTGCCGTTGTGTTGCCTGGATGTGATACGTATCTCAGTAGATTTACATATCACTGGCTTAGAATCAACCCGAAGATCGGACAAAGGAGTCCAATCCACTTACATCACATTAAGAAACCTCCGTTAAATCATGCAGTATCGGTCAGCCTATATACAATGCCCTTATATAAGAAAAAGCTGGACACTGACAGAGGAAGTGCTCAACGCTCTCTACTTCTTCCTCGTCTCTGCAACTTCTACAGAAATCATTAGCGTATGCCACCGCCCTAAATAACATGGAATCGAATTCTGCTAGTAATGAACTTAGGACAAGATTTTATAGAAAAGAGACAAAACTACTTCCTGTTTGCCACGGCACAGATGGTAGCTGGTCCCATATTAGTTATTATGACTCTATCTGTCACTAAATTCCATTTGAGACCTATGATATCACCACGATTTTCTGCACTTGGAATTATAGTAATAAACCCATTTTTCGCACCGTCATGCGGGTCTTTGACGTCTAAAGATTTCTTCATATCAAATCAGACAATTAAAATCTCCCGCTAATAACGAGGATTTGGCTCGTAAGTTGACATGTTTAATCGAGACTAATTTTGATGCAGACACAAATCGTCTTATTGAATGACATCTACGATCTATTTATTTCGACAGCCATCTATTACAAAACGGCGGAAGTTGTACACCTATTGTATATAAATTAATAAAAAAACCAAAACTAGAAAACTTTTAAGTACAAAAACTTAGAAGTATGTCCTGAGAAACGCAAATCATTTAAATTTAGTGTTTTCGGTTTGAAAACGCCAAATAGGTGTTGTCAGAAACGTATAACGCGAGAAGTATGGTTTGGCGATATCAAATCGAGTGTTCTGGAAAACGCACATCACTTAACATTGGTGACTTCAACTCGCATGTGTATATTAAAGTGAACTAAAACAAAAGACAATAAAATTATTCACAATTAAAATTTACAGCCAGTTCGCCGAAGTCAAAAGGATAAGTTCATTCGCATTCAGGGCGAAAGAAAATCGATTTGGGTTTTTCTAACTTTATTGTATGCGCGTTTCTCGGAACATGGCTGTTAATTTTTTTTTCAGAAAAGAGTGCTAAGAACTAAGCAAAAGTAGACTTAACAACTTTTGCTAATTTCTTATTATTATTTCTTGTTTGCCCTGACTTTTCTGAAAAGCTTAATCTTCTATTTCTATGGCCATCATTTTTCCTTAAAATTTCCTATAAATCAGTTCTCTATTTTTCACAAACAAACTTTTAGTGCAAAAATATTATATTTTTCCCAAGAAACGTGCTTACAGATAAAACTAGAAAAAAATATATCTAAGAGCTTCTGTTTATGTTTATTTTTTACATGTAAACATTAAAATATTTAGATTTCCAAAAGATTTGCTTCATTTTGACTCTGATGGCTGCAACTTCACGACGACGAGCCAGGCAGCCTGCCAACTTTTTTTTAACCAGATTCTTATTTAAATAATATAAAAGAAGAAGAAAAAACATTAAATGAAACTTACAAGATTGTGTTAAAAATCTCATGTGTTGTACGAATTACTAATCACAAAAGTCATGAAAACTTATGATGACTATGAAAATTATGACATTCATAACAAGGCAGACAAACAGCAGCAGCAGCAGCAGCAACGTACCAACAACACATCATTATTGTCAACACTTTGAAGGAACTGGAAAAAAAACAACACAAAAAAAAATTAACATGAATTTCAATTGTCTTGTTAAACTTAGAAATGTTAGACAAAGAAAAAAAAAAAAGAATTGTAATAATTTCAGAACAGTAGCTTAAATAAAGGAAACGTGTTGCATGTGGGAGAAACATCTTCATTTCCATCAAGCCAACTCCTAAAAATAACACAACATCTGTAAGTTTTAACTTTCGTGTTATAAACGAAAATTGAAAAAAAAAAAAAAATACACTTCTTAGAATTTTAAAAGAAAATAAATTTGACACTCTTCTAACACCAGCTGGGGCTTGGTTTTTGTTTTTCCCAGTAAATACTAACTGGTAGTTTTTGTTTAATTCAGCACTTGAAAACTTAAATGGCAAAAGATATTTTGTATTTCTGTTTTGTAACAAATTTAAAAGTGTCAAATGATTGCAGATTACAAAATAGAATAACATTTTCTTCACACTTTGACCACTTGAAAAGCTCAAATATAAAATTTTTTTACAAATGATTTATATCTAGTTTATATAAATACGAGTAAGGTGGCTGATAAATTTTGCTGCATTAACAAATCCAAATAATTTTTTGTAAAGTTTATGTAATTTATTTTTTAATAATTCATTTGAAAAATAATACATTTTTATTAAAGTAATTCATTATGTTTTGGAAATAATTGAATTCAAATGGCCTCAAGCCCCCGTGAAACAAGTGCGACATCTTATCAAAAAGTTGTTCATTACTGCCTGGAGAGTTGCAGCGGGAACTTTCTCGATTACCGTTCGAATGAATGGCTTTAAATCATCCAATTTATTGGGTATTTTTTGTAAACTTCTTTTTTTGGTAGGATCTATATTTGACAGACCTACTCGTAAACCAACAGCTCAAACTAAAGGAAAACTATTTAATTAAGCAGAGCTTTATTTGACATTCAGACTTTTAAAGTTTTTTTTTTTATTAAAAAAGAAACTTAGAAGCAGCTTCGAAAGCTATTTTTATAGAATTAAAATTTTTTCTGTAAATTATTTTTTAGCTTTCTGCTTAAAAAGTTTTATCAAAAAACATTCTAAGCTTTATCTATATTAAAATCATAGAAAATAAAAGATTTGCTCAAAATTGAACATATAGCTTCATATATGACTTAAATGTACTTAAAGCTAAGATTAAAAGCTTGTTGACCTTTATTTATTTAAGAATTTAAAATAAAACTCATACATCAGCGTTAATATAACTTTCGCAAACTAATTTTATTATATTATTATTATGTTTTTCATATAATTTTTTTAGTTTTTTGATAAGCTTTATCACAAAGGAATCTTGGTTTTATCTATGTTTGTGGTATTAAAAGTAAATTCTTACTCAGAAGAAAACCATATATTTCACATATGTATATTTAAAGCTCAGCTTAAATGTTTTTTAAGCTTTATTTATGTAAGAGTTTGTAACAAAACTTAATATCTGCTATAATATATAATCTCCATAATTATTATTTTTTCTTGCTGAAAAAGCTTAACCCAAAATCATTCTAAGCTTTATATATGTTAGTAGTATAGAAAATAAAGACTTAATCAAAGGAAAACAATATGACATTTCATATAAATATATTTAAAACTGAGCTTAAAAGCTACTTGAGCTTTATATATTTAAGGCATAAAAAAGTACTTAATATCATCTCTAATAGAAATTACGAAAACTATCTTTATAGAATTACTATTTTCCAGTTTTTTTTTTTTTTTTTGCTTAAAAAGCTTTATTCAAAAGCATTCTAAGCTTTATCTATGTGTTAGCAGTATAGAGAATACAGGCTTAATCAAAGGAAAACAATATGACATTTCACATAAATATATCTAAAGCTAATCTTAAAAGCTTTTTGAGCTTTATTTATGTAAGAATTAAATAAACTTAATATCAGCTTTAATACAACTTTCGAAAACTGTTCATATATGTAGAATTATTGTTTTTTTCTATTTACTGCCACATTTTAATGCCTGAAGTAAAATATTTTTGAAAGTATCAATTAAATTAAACAGTTCTGTTTTAAGTAAAAACAAAATAAACTTTAACTTTTAAACTACTCCAGAGAGATACAATAATAACACTTTATTTTTTTTTTATTAATGGCAGACAATTTAAAATCCTGCAACATGTGACACCTTTCATTTGCTGAAAATTACATTTTAAACAAGCGTGACAAACATTTTTCTTTGCGAATCAGTTCTTAAGCTAAAAAGGATGGCAATTTGAGTATTTTCCTTTCTTAAACATTTAAAATGTTACTCTAGAAAATGAGTTAAGTTTGCAAATCTGAGCATTATTTTTGTTTTATAATTTATTAAACTTTTTTTTTTTTTAAACATACACATATGTAATTGTTTCCCCAACAAGTTTTTCATTTTGTATTTGCTTCAATTCTAATTCGATTTAATTTCTTTTTCAATTGTAATTGATTTTTTGTTTTTCAACTTTTAATTAAACTTTGTTATCTGAGCAAAATGTGATTAAATTCATTTGAACTCGTTGTCTATTTGTTTGGCTTTTAATTTTCGTTTCGTTAGAAATTTGTAATTAAACTTTTATTTTCAATTTTTTATTCCATTTTATCTAGTTATGGGTGGCAATTTTATCTTAAAATGAACAGTAAACGAAATGACAAATACATGCCAATAAATTCAAATAGTTATTGGTTTTGGTGTGTTTTGCATGAAGGTGATAAAAAATGGGCGAATAATTCAGAAAAAAATTAGTACTCAGAATGAAAGATAAACATATTGATGTTTTTAATATGAAAATTTGAAAGCTTAAAAGCTCTGAAGCTTAATAACCATCTTCTAAGGTATTTTATAAAAAAAAGATAACAACTAATTTAATTCCTTTTCAAGTGTTTGAATTTTTATAAAATTTTTTTCAAGCTTTATGAAATTATTTTTACTTATGTATCGAACTAAACCCGTTCTTTGAGTATTTAAAAATATAAGTAGGTATGTATATACATATGTGTATAAACAAGTTTTTGTTTATTAAAAAAGCTTTTGAAAGTTTCCATTGCATGGTTTTATTATTATTTGCATGGGATACGGCCACTTGCACTGCGAAAATTGTGGATCTATTGTTCTTCACCTTACCCGTGATGGTGATAATTACGTCAAGAAACCGGAATATGTATGTAAGGCCTGATCACTCAACGTATGAGCTTATAGCAGGCTGTATCTCCTGTGAGCCAAATGCCTCATAGAGGGCGAACAAGTGCTCAATTGGCTCTTTCTCTTCCTCTTCATTACAAAATCTGCAAATGTCTGTATTGGAAATGCCCAACCTGTACAGACACTTTAGACAGGTATAATAACCCCTCAGTGTTCTGAAGCTTTTCCTATTCAACCTTAGAGCAAATTCGGCAATCTTCGGGAGACTCTTAAGAACATATTTGTAAAAGAAGTTATTTGTTCATTTCGAAAAAAATTTTTCCGTATTTGATATTTTATTTATTTACCAGGACGTCGTCCCCGCTAATGCATTCAATGAAACCTTACTATCAATTAAAATAAATTCGCATATTCTGCCGTATAGCCTATAGTACCACAACCAGTTAGTTGGTCTTATTATAGCCGCGGTTTCTGCGCGTTTACGAACTTATTATTCTATGTAAAAAGCTTAATATTTTTATCAAGGAAAATTATGCAAAAACTTCCAATTCAAGTTTGATTATAATTATTTTTATTGACGTCTATAGATTTTTGGCAATGACCACGTACAGTTGTGAAAAAGATTTACATCAGCACCTGCCTTGCGGCCTTATCTGATGATGGACCAATTCCACGGAGTGAATTATTCACGATTCACCAGCGCCCCCGTGTGGCTTACCAGGCTCACACAGGTAGCAATTCTTGCCATATGATTGCGGTCATATGAGCAACTTCTTGTTGAAGAGTTCGGGCTTTCTAGTCGCTCCTGTATGCAATTTCCCAGCAATCAATGGAGGACAATGCTTAATGAGTTGGTAGGCCGAAGCCCACTAAGAGCGTCAGCCCCAAAACCAACTCACCCGTCAACCATCACCACTGGTTCCTTACAATACAGGTATCTGTTGTATACGCAACAGATCCTCGGAAGATTGTTAGTCCCCGAAAAAAGCCACACACCAAATAATTATCAAGGATACTAACACTCCCTTCCTGCGTTTTAGGTTTCAACCACAGCCAGAACGTTTCAGCCAAGATAGGCACCTCAACCATGATCAGCCCGGGTCGAACCGCAAGCAGAACTACATGGCCCCCGGATGCTGATCTCCGTTCTGCCAATTTATACCCTTGGTAAGGGTTTCGGAAGCCAACACAACATAAGTCATGTGGTTTACTAGAGTTTTGTTTGCCGCACTAAACGACGGACCCCTTCCCCTCTTTTCCCCGAAAAACAGAGCGCCCAAGTTAGGAATACGCCGAGGCAAAACCTGTTCCCCGGGGGGAATGACCACGTACAAATAATTTTGCGGGCTTTTGAGTAACTCACTCATGGCACAAGGCTTTCGTTAGAACTCGTAGATGATAAACAGCTTTCAAGTTAGGCTGCTCATTCGAGAACAACACATATTATATTACATATATCATTTTATTCAAAAATATATTATTTTATTCAAAAATCTCTAAATTTGAGCAAGAAAAAAAGTGTCTTCAATTTAAAAAATTGCAGCTGAGGAATATCGATTACTTATAGAAGCTTATAATGAGGCCCCCTTTAGTGGAAGAACCTATCGTGTGTGGTGTCTGAAAATATTAAAAAAAAGCGGTGGTTTCACGTATAATACAAAAGGCTGCAAATTTATTTGTACTTGGCCAAGGATACCTATATAGACTTTAATTAAAATAATATTAATCAAACATTAATTGGGAGCTTTTGTATAACTTTCCTTGATAAATATTTTAAGCTTTTTACATTGACTAGTAATAATGCAAAACTTTGCATAATAACAAAGTTTCAAGCTGCAAAATTGAAGCTTTGTTATTAATCAAAGCGTTGCATTATTATTATGCAATGTAAAAAGCTTAATATATTTGTCAAGGAAAATTATGCAGAAAATCCTAATTAAAATTTGAAGCGTCAACTTGCATCCATGTTCGCAACATTTATGAAACCTAAAAATTGTTGTTATCAACTTTCTATTTTAATTAAAATATATTTTACTCTCATTATTATAAAAAACGGCATTTTAATGTTTTCAAAAAACTTTTTTCATGGTCCACATGTTTTTGCAGACAGCTGTCCTTCTGTCCGTCTGTCTGTCTGGCTGTTTTTCTTTGTTGCAGTCATTTAACAATGACGTTTGATTGATAAGTAGCTTACCGTTTTTATTCTTTATGGGCTTCGGAGGATTTTCAATCATGAACAAGAAGAAAGTTTCATTTCGAAATAAATTCATAAAGTGTTGGCAAGTTTAACCACAATTTTTTTTTTCATAAAAAGTAATTCAATAATATTTTTGGGACTATAAATGCCAAGAAACCAAAAAATATTTTTATATCAAAAAATTCTGAACACGTTTTTGACCATAAACTGTCAATGTCAATGATATGTAAATACAAAAAGTATAAATAAGCACGTACGAAAATATTTTCACAACATCCAAACACACACCCGGCTAAAAAAATTCATTTGAAAAGAGACCCAGTGTCCTTTAAAACAGGCCAACTTAAATGTCAAACTACAGTAATTCTCAAATAAATAAAAAATAATGCAAGGAAACAAAAGAAGATGGAAAAAAATCCACCAAAATTCACGTGCGTGCTTAAAAACGAAGAACGGAAAAAAGCTAATTTGCATGCTAAGCTTATCAGCCATGAAATTGTCAAAATACAGCACAACAAAGAGAATAAAAACAATTTAAAAATGGTATGCAAAAACAACAAAAAAAAAAAAAAACAAAAAAAAAAGTCATGATACAATTTTTGCACGCAATAAGCTTTTTTTTTTGGTGTTCCTCATTCGTTCTTTGCTTTAAAAAATTATGAGCTTTTTGAACCGTTTTTTGCTTTATTGAGAACAAGGCTAATAATGTGTTATGATTGTGGTCATCATCAGTTTCGGCTTAATTATTGCTCAATTTCTTATAATTTAGGCTGAGTCTCGTAGCAGCTGTGTTGTGCTGAATTTTTTATTCGAATTGCAAATCGATTTCATGTTTTCAATATTATTTTACTTCTATATTTCTGCTTTTTGTTTTTGTGGTTGGATTCTTTACGTGCTTAACGAGTTTATTGTTTAAAATTATTTCATATTTTAAAGTTTGTTTAAATATTTGTGGAAGCTTTACATCCTCTCAGGCAACACAATGGGACCAAAAATTGATCAAAAGTAAGCTGGGAGTATTTTTTTAAGACAGGCAGCATTTATAGGCTAATTTATTTTTTCGAAAAATAATATTCTGGCACTTGCAAATTTGAGTCCCAGTTTACATTAGTGCAAAATATTCTATCAGTTAGACCATATCCAGCACGTAGTGAAGAGAATATATTGGTTTTAGCTGAGAGTGTAGGCGAAGACCGTTACGATTCGTTGTCGTTTTCAGCAGCTTGGCTCGTCTTATTCAATTTGTGGTTAATGAGACTCAAGTGCAAGGTCTCAATGGGCTCTGGTTTCAGCAAAACGAGACTACGAGTCATACAGCAAGTGAAACAACAGGCTTGTGGAGAAATTCGAATTCATAATAGGTCAGATGTAACCAGTAATGCCAGAACCGTTTGTCGAAAATTCTTCACATATAAACAAAAAAATCTCGTTGTTTGAAAAAAAAAAATCTTGAAATGTGTTTCTGTTGAGATTACTGACACCAAATACGGGTAGATAACTGTTAAAAAGAGATAGTTCTTCCAGGAATACAAGAAGATAAAGTGGCAATTTCACGATAACGAAGCTGTTCGTTTGCACAATTACATTTAAAACAATAACAAATTGTTGAATGTGGTTTTTGTTTTAAATGTAATTGTGCGAACGATAATTCTTAAATCAAGATTTAAATTCGATAAATTTTTATTTTTTTATCTTGGACCAGTACTCAGAGGATGGCCCCTACATATGCAGTGCATTGTACTGGAACGAGGAAAATAAGCCATGAGGAGGAGAAAAGAGGGAGTAGTATTTGTAAACAATAACAATACAAAAGACCAAAACAAACTCTATTACAGCATTTAAAATGTTGGAATTAAATTAGAGAGAAGACAAAACACTACTCCAAAGTCAGTAGTATACATACATATACATTATAAATACATATATGTATGTCAGAGATCTGCAGCAAGACGTTACACTCGCGAGTGCACTTACTTTTTACTATGTCATTTTAACACTCGAATACTAAAACCACTCGCTCACACAGATGCATTGTGCTCTACCGCAACTCGTTTTTAAGCGACTATATTCGAATCATCAAAGCAAGCACTCATTGCAGTTCTCTGATGTATGTATTGTGCTTAGGAGTAAAACTTATTCAAAGTTTTATGTCATGGGAAAAGTCAAAATCCAATAATTGTTTGAAAATAATTTACACATATTTATTAGATACTAAATCTTAATTTTGAGAGAAAGATCTTCACATCTTCAAATTGTAAAATATTCAATATTAAGGTAAAATATTCATTCTGGCAATGCGGGACATAACAGTGACCAACATGTACATTATATTATTTTCAAACAGTAAATGCCATAAATTTTTCAGTTAACCAATTGTTACGAATTTATGTCATTTGTAACCCATTGTGCAGCCGTTTATCTGCTTGTTATAATTGTACCCGCCTCATTCACCCAAACAAAATACATAATGCACAAAGAAACAATCAAACATACTTGATTTAAAGAACGCAAAATTGCAAGTATTGTTGTTGTTGCCTTCTTGGTATTGTGTTTCTTACTGTTTGTCGCTGTTGCGTTTGTATTGTTTAGCAAGTATGTGTATGATAATTATATTTTTACACTTGAGTATGGTCAATAACTAGAAAGTTTATGACGATTGTAGAATGTA
Source organism: Thecocarcelia acutangulata (assembly GCA_914767995.1). Classification (NCBI taxonomy): domain Eukaryota; kingdom Metazoa; phylum Arthropoda; class Insecta; order Diptera; family Tachinidae; genus Thecocarcelia; species Thecocarcelia acutangulata. Next base: position 87,753,456 of record OU612096.1, read on the forward strand.
ATGCAGAAGTGTAAAATATAAAACAAGCAGATTTTCGGCAGAGGGACAGTTTAATTTTAAATCTTGTGCAAGACAATCATAAGTCAGAATAGTGTTTTATCACACTGTGGTATTAAGTTGATTTTCGAACTTAATAAAACAACCAAAATTGTTGTTTTTTAAGTTTATTGCCCAACGTGTATGGCCTTGAGTTGAAGCACATTATTTTAAGATGTTCGAAAAAATTCGAAATTAATTTCGAATATTCGAAAATTCAAGTTTTTCTACAAAAAATAAATTTTTCATTAGTTTATTGAACAAAGTTCTTATAATTGAAACCACAAAGAGTATTTTTATAGGCCATTAAACACAAACTCATCATTGAAACTAAACATTTTTTATATCTTCTTCTTCAGCTTTTCTGGCATTTTACAATTTAATACTCGTACTTTCAACACAAATACTACAAAACTTAACCATTGACCCATAATTTATGGTCTTAACATAACAACTCCATTTTACCTTGTTTACCCCCTGACTGTTGCCTGCCTGTTTAGGGAACTTAATTCCATTTGCAACAATGTAATCCTGCTTAACAACCACATACTTACATATATATGCATATATTTTTCTAGTACTTAAACTTACACAAGTACAAATTATCGGCAGTTTAGAAATTGTATACGCTGAGTGACTGTGCATACTGTGCACGTACAACAAAAATATCTATCTCCGATAGTAATGATATGCAACATTATTTATACCACATGCAACGTTTTAATATCCTCGGCTAGCAAGAACTGAAAAATGAAAACAAAATTTTAAAGAAGAAGATGTAGAAAAAAGTTTCGAATTTAAATAAAACTAGAAGGTAATTGAAAATTAAGACCAGTTGCATTAAAAAAAATACTTTTCCATTTAATTGTGTTAAATAAGTACGAGTATCTAGAGTTCTTAACTGGCTATGAAATAATTGACAATTGAAAAATTCTGTTCGGTAATCGCTTTTAAACTTCAGCGTTCATTTTCTGTTGTCATTTTATTGAGTTGCAAAAAAGAACGAAAAATGTGTATTTTGGACACGTTTATGCCATTAGGCTGCATATAGTTTTATTTTCAATTTGTACGCTTAAGGGACAGACAGACAGACACCACGCAGCCTGTTTGCTCACTGGTATGCACTCGTCTAAATGATTTGGTGTGGGATTTAATGATAACTTTTTTTCTCATTTAAATTTTTGTGAGTTTTATTCAAATGACAGCACATTTCTAAATTGTCTAAACACCCAAAGAGTTCAGCTCCAGCAGTGTTTGTGCTTTTGTTTATGCCATTTTATTAATTGCATCGCATGAGAACATGCAAAATAAATCAGCAGCAGAAGGATTGAAGTATGTGTCTCCAAATCAATATGCTGCTAAAGAGTATGTCAGTATTTTTTTAATTAAAACCTAATATGTGTTTTAATTCTTCTATCTTAATTAAAAAAAATAAATTTTTCCCAAAAAAGCTTTTTATGCTGAAAATTTTATTCTACTTTTTAAAATCGTTGAGAGAATTGATCACACACTACTTTACTGATTTTTTTTCTTATATTGGACCAGTACTCAGGGAATGACCCTTACATATGCAGTGCATTGTACCAGAACTAGGAAAATAGGTTGTGAGGAGGGGGAAAGAGGGAGTAGTGTTTGTGAACATTTGACTTGAATCTTCCAACGTTATAACAGACAGGAAACACGTCTGCAGGCAACTTATTCCACAGACGAAGCGTACGGCTGAAAAACGAATTCTCTCTGTAATGCGTAGTCCAATTCCCCGGGCAATCGACCACAAATGGATGAGCTCTAGACGATGAGCGCGTGCTACGTAAAAATGTGCGAGTTTCGGGAACAAGGTCCCTAATCCCGTCAGAGCAAAATCCATTGTAGTAACGATAGAACAGAGTAACGCACCAGACACTGCGTCGATGCTCCAGTGAGTCAATAGAGTTAGATACCCTACTGTCATCGATGAGCTTCTTCGCCCTCTCCTGCACACGGTCGAGTAACCCCAAAATAGACTTTGAGGCACCGGCCCAAACATGAGAGTTATATTCCATTTTCGGTCGGATGTAGGTGGTATAAATAGTAAGGAGGTCGGATGAAGTGAAGTACATCTTACACCGTTTCAAAAAACCAAGGCACTTGAATGCTGCTTTAGAGACATGAAAAATGTGTTCAGTCCAGCAAACATCACACTGTATCTTCATTCTAAGAACATCAAGAGCATCCGATTCCTCAATATTTATACCATCAATGAGTACAGATGGAGTAGCATTTGCGGTCGTTTGTTTGTGCGTTAATAGGCAACATTGGGTCTTACGAGCGTTAAAGGTGACCCTGTTTTTACGACCCCATTCGGAGATTAATAGAAGATCACTATTCAGTGAATCATTCATATTTAGCCTTTTGGCAGCGATCTCTGATAGGCTGGGCCTATAACTAAAAGAGTACGAGTGACAAATGCTGCTGTCATCCGCGAAAGAGTGGATAGGGTTGGAAGTTTGATAGAGAAGGTCGTTGAGGAAAATAAGAAATACAGTAGGAGAAAGAACGGAGCCTTGCGGTACCCCTGAATTAATCTTGAACTCGTTTGATGAGACCCCATCTATAACAACTCGTATAGTGCGGTCTCTGAGAAAGCTCGATATAAACCGAGAGAATTCATCACCGACACCAAAAGCAGTGAGTTTTGCCAGTAGCGCACCATGCCACACTCTGCCAAACGCTTGGGAAATATCCAGAGCCACCACCTTACTTTCGCCGAAATGATGGATTGAGTGACACCATTCTCTGACAGATATGCCATACTTTACTGATATATTGAAATTTTAAATTTTTCAAATCTAGCTGAAACTCGGTGTAATTGTAGTAATTATATTTTTGGCCAAAGTATTTTGTTTTTTGCTTATTGTATATACTTAGCTGGTGAGGCCTAACATTCTTTATGTCATTCTTTCTTTTCGAAGTAAGAGCTATATGAGCTTTTGAAATTTGAAGCAAGCAATAATAGAAAAAAGGGAATACGTTGTTAAATTCTTATATTTGTTAAATACTTGAAACTTTAAATTCTTCCAGTTTTGGTGAAACTCAAAATAAAATAGGCTAGAACTTTAAACCTTTTTACAAACATGTTGTGACCTTTTAATACTTTGAAAAAATCAAAAACAGAAAATACTTTGGTAAATTCTTGTATGCACTTGTAAACTTCACAGCTTTTTACAAGAAAACTTTTTGTTAAAAAAGCTTTTGCAGCTTAAACTAAGACTTTAAGCTGCTAATTAGATATAAAAGAAACTGAGCACACATTGCTATATAGCAACTTTAAATTCTTCTAATCTATATGCAACTCAATGTAAAATTTTCCTTTTTAAATAAGAGCTTTTAAGCTTTTAACTTAAGAAAGGAAAAACTTGAACTAAAACTCGATGAACAAATGTACAAACCAAAAATCTAATATAAAAATTAAAAAAGTTCAATAAAAATTCAATAAAATTAAAATTTTTTTAGTTTTTGATTTCTGAATACTTTGAAATATGCAACTACAGAAAAGAGAAAAAATTTTGGAAAATTCTTGTATGTACTTCTAAGCTTCAAAGCTTTTTCTGCATAAACTTTTGCAGAGTAAAGTTAAATTTTTTACTGAGAAAACATTTTTAAACTTGGGTGGGGGGTTTTTATACAGATATAGAACTTTGAAGTGGAATAGAACAAATTGCCGTGAAATACACTTCATTCGGAAAATAATCTTCTGGCATTATTATTGAACTATGTATGAATTCTGGCATATGGCCGTACGCCCATTTTCACAATGTTTTTGAATGCCCTAAAGTATCCAGAGAATTTTTTGAGTTGTAAGAATATTTATTTGCCATATTAAATGATTGCAAGGGTTAAGGTTAGAGATCAGGAAATAGATATTTATATATTTTTTTAAATAGAAAATTGGAGTTCTACATCTCAACAATCCTCTGTTTTCAAAATATTTTAATGCCTAAACAAATTTCACAACGATTTATTAAATAGTACCTGTGTAAATGTTCTTGCATGAGAGCACATGCAAAGTATTAAAATTGCTATAAAAATACTATTGCTTTATTTTTAAAATATCTTTTGGGTTTTATATTTTGCAATACAAAAAGTGGTTAAAGTAGTTTTTAAGAAAATCCCTTAATTCTTATATAATTGGTTATTATAGCTTAAACCGTTTTTAGCTGGATCAAAAGCTTTGTGCGCTATATTTTAAATCATTCCCCTTTTCTACATTGCTTTCCATCTCGCTTTCCAACTTCTTTAACAGAAAACTGTGCTGTTTATAATATACACTTGTATTTCGTGTTTATTCACAGATTCCGCCCATTTTAGCATTAGCACAAGCAATGACGGCCAGGTGCTATAAAAATTTATAGTATTAAGAAGTTTCTAAATTTATGTGTACGAGTACATATAAATAAATGCTTAATGTGCAGCCTTATAAGCAGACAGTGATAACAAATAACAAATCATTTCTTATAATATGGTTGAGAACTAATGTCATTGCATGACGTAACTGAACAGAAATAGTAACAAATAAAAAAGCTTTCAAAGCTTAAGTTGTTTGCAAACATTGCCAAAAGCAAGGAAAACCATTTTACTGCAGCAAAATTAATGAAAGCTTCAAAGGTTTTAACATATGTATATTTTATAAAATTTTCAGCCAGCTGACCAATCTCGATGGAGTTTGCGTTAGTAGTCTAAGTAAAAGAAAATTGATTTCTATGCGAACGATATAGCAAAATACAATCAAAATACGAATGTATAATAGTAACCAAACCAAAATTTATTTGAATACGAGCGACCAGCTGGTCTTACGTATTCATTTTCTTTTGAATCTGGATATGAATAAGAATAGCCTTAAAAGCTAGAGTTCTTTCATTTGCAGAAGAATATGGAACTGACTTTTATACTATATCAGCTAGTTCTGTGGACTACGCATTTTTAACAAGCTTTTATAAAAAACTTTGTTAAAAAAAGCTAATGGGATATATTGAAAGGCACAATGTTAGAAAAGCAATGTAAGAAAATTGTTTTCATACTTTTAAAAATAATTTTAGTCATTACTAGCTTTAAAGCTTTTAAAATAATTGTATGATCATGGGCTTGGATCACGTTAATGTCTTTAAAAGAAAATATTAAAAAAAGCGCTTTTTGTAATAAATTTTAATTATTATTGTAATTTTACTTTTTATTCTTCATTTTCTTTTTTCAATTTTTTCATTTAAAAACAATTTCAGATGTTATAGCAATTAATTTTATACTTTTTTTTTAAATAACATGTTTTTTTTTTTTTTTTTTTTTTGTAAAAAGTATTATAAATTTATCAACTTCTTACTAAATTGGTCTTGTGGAAAAATCTTATAAACTATTAGTTTCAAAACTTCGAATTTTTGAAATTTCTGTTTAATACGCTATTCAGCGCAATTATTAAGATTACCGCAATTAACGCCTTAATTGAGTTAAATATTCCATACATAAATTTAATTGAAGTTATTGAGTGGATAAAGCTCAAAAACGCTTACTCTCAAAACTCCGAAGTTTGAAAATTTTTGTTTACATGATGAAGCTTTTCCATGTTTACATGATGAAGCTTTTACAAAAGCATTTGAAATTAGTAAACACAGAGATGTTTTGTTGTCTGATATTTTGATCATGCTAATGCTTTGGAAAGAACACTTTTGACAAATAAAACGCTCAAAAGCAGTTATTATTTTGATAATTATATTTTAGGGTTTTATTATATTATAATTATTTATTACTTTTGTTATTTAGAAACAATTTCAGAAATTATAACATGCAATTTTAAGCGGTTGTTCTTTACATATAACAACATAAATACGGTAATTGTTTCTATATACAAATTATTTGAGAAAAAGCTTAAAAACCCCGTTCTTTCAAAACTTCAAAATTGCAATTTCTGTTTACGTGATGAAGCTTTTAAAAAAGCTCATTTGAAATTAGTATATCTAATATAAACCGAGGGATATCCTATAAAATATAGAGTGTATTTCATTCAAATTTTCTAGAGTCTAAAAAAATATTTTTTAATTACTGGTTGTTTTGTACAAGATTGTTATGTCTTTGTCAAATCAAAAGTTCTTAAAATTTATCCGAAGCTTTGAATGATCACCGGCTATTTTTACTCCTCACTGTATTCTTGTTCATTTGAAAATGTTCATTTAATTTTGATTTATGATCTTTTCTACATCATATTGTATATCAACTTGAAACAAACATTTAAATAAATCTCTTTTAGTATTTTTTTTTTGCTTCAACGACAGCTTAAAGTTCTTCTTGATTTCTGGCCAAGTTGATGTTGCTGCTTGATGTTTTATAAACTGCGATAACAATTCCAGCCGATATGAATTTGAGAGAGTTTAAGCAGCCAAACAGGACAGACTGTGTATAAAAATAATCCTTTAAATATTAAACAAGAAACAAAAAACAAAACAAAAAATCTCACATTCTCAAACAAAAACAAGTAATAAGCAGAGAACATCATTTAATACTTAAGACAGGTGGACATACAGACAGATAGTCTGACACTTAAAGACAAACATCATCGATGGAGAGGACCAGCATCTCACAAAAAAAGAAGAAGAAAAAAAAAAAAAAGAAAGAAGATTCATAACGACGACATTTAACAAAAGGATGTTTAGCGCATCTTCTTTCTGGATGATTATTTTTTGTCTTTTGCGTTTGTTTTTTTTTGGTTTTTCGCTTTTTCAAACTTTGTAAAGCTCTTTATGGTCCAGTAGTTGTAAAACATTATTTCACTTGCAGTTGTTGTTTTTGTCGTTGTTGTTAGCCATGTTTGATGTCCAAATACTCTCGTACCTGTTGGTGGTTGTGTGCAGCGGCTTTTCAGTTTTTTGATCATTTTTCAAAACGTATAAGTATGTATGTTTATTTGTTATTGTTGTAGTTTTGCATTACTCAAAAAAGGGCTTTAGCCAATATCAAAGCTTTTTTGCCGCCTCTTCAAAGCAAAAAGCCCAAAAAAAACCAAAAGTATCTGTGAAAAAAGTGCCACAAAATATTCCTTGTTTGGGTTTCTTTTATTTGATCAAAGTTCTGTTTTTGGTCATGTTACGTTATTTACTTCTTGGCTTGTTTCAATACATGACGAAGCGGATCTTTTTGTGAGCTTTTGCCAAACCAAACTGTTTAAGTGATCTTCGGAGCAAATATTTGCATAAAAATACGTATTTCATTCCATTTGATTGTTTGACGGTAAAATGTTGGGCAAATTTTTATTGATGTACTTATGTATTAATTCATTTAGTTTATTTTATATTATTTTATTTTATTTTATTTTATTTTATTTTATTTTATTTTATTTTATTTTATTTTATTTTATTTTATTTTATTTTATTTTATTTTATTTTATTTTATTTTATTTTATTTTATTTTATTTTATTTTATTTTATTTTATTTTATTTTATTTTATTTTATTTTATTTTATTTTATTTTATTTTATTTTATTTTATTTTATTTTATTTTATTTTATTTTATTTTATTTTATTTTATTTTATTTTATTTTATTTTATTTTATTTTATTTTATTTTATTTTATTTTATTTTAAACGAAAACTCAAAAGCGTGGCACTCAGCAGAATTTACACATTTGAGCCAATCCTGCCAGCTTAAAAAAACACAGTGCTCTGAAGGGTGGTCCACCAAAAAGGCCCGATGTTTATGGTAAATAAAACAACAAGGCTTCAGCGAACTATTTTAATATTTTTTAACACGCTTTTATTAGCTTCACTTGTATGTTTGTTTGCACGTTTGCATCACAATTTTATGTATATAGTGTGCACTTTAAAGGAATTTGACATTCCGCTCTAGAAAAGAGTGTTGCCGCTTTAGGGCGCAAATTTCAGTTGGCGGGCTTGTTTCTCAAAAGCACCCTCACTTTGGCGATTCTTAAATCCGGCTTTTGGAATTCCCAGTAAAGTTGGAACCGACTCGCTAGCCAGTTCGCAAACAGATTTTCTTATTCGAATCGGGGTTTTGCCGTTAAATGTACTTGAACTTTTCACGGTCATATTGAATCCGGACGTATGAGGTCTGTTCAAAAAGTAACCGTTATTTTAAAATTTCGTTAGTTACGTATGTTCGAGTTTCGTATTTTTTCTGTTATGTCGCTACACATGTCTGCTATATATGTTGGCAATATCAGCCATTTCGGATTGTCAGTTCGTTTTTGACAGATAAAAATGTTAGTCGTGTTTTGGTGTGCTCTTCGATTTTTTACTATTCGAAAAAATAGATCAAAGAAACTGGATTAATATATCGAATTTTTTATGAACTTTATAATTTTTTAAATAAGATTTTTGGTCTTTGTACATTTGGAGTACATGTGGAATATAGACAGAGAATAATTCAACGGCTCGGTGGCCGAGTTCAAATCCGAATGGGCGCTGATAAATAGTGTAGCGACTACGAAACAGCATTATTTTTCTTGACTTCTTGAATCAAAAATTATTGATCAAAACAAACTTTTGTTTAAAATGAGCAAATAAGTGAAAAACCAAAATTTTTCTTTTATAAAAGAAGTGATTAGAAAAGTTTTGCTTTTGACAATTATTCAGTCAAAAAAATATATGTTTAAACTAACTTTGCATCGGACACAAAAATTAAACTTTGAAATTCAATCTGTTTGAGATTTTTAAGTCTTAAGTAGAATTTCATCAACACAAAACAAACTGCCTAGGCCAAGTCAAGCGAGACCACACATTGTACCATGCACACTTACTCATACAATTCGTAGACAATAAGAAAAGAAAACGAGACACGTCGCATCATTATACCACTTAAACGTCAACGCTAAGCCAATAATCTACATCACAGACTTGAAACCCGGTCTTATATAGGTTTTTTAATATATAATATGCTATTAGAAGCTTTTTTTATTATTTTTTCTTTAACATTTTTAATTTTTAATATAATAAATTATTATATATTTAATCCTATTTTACCTAAATCAACTTTAATAAAAAAATTTTTCAAAAATTCATTTAATTGAAAATGATAAATTTATTTAACGTTTTTGACCCTTCATCAAGAATTTTTAATTTTTCAGAATGTTTCGAAAAAACATATTAACTCTATTAAGAATTCAAAAACAGAAAAGCTTTTAAAAGCTTTTCCTGAAAAACATTTATTTTCTTCCAAACTTTAAGTTTATATGCCCGAATGTATCAAAATGTATAGATTCTAATATTTCAGCAATAATATAAAAACTTCAGACTGAAGCTTTTTTTAATTGTAGTTGCATTTTTTAACTTGTCTTAACATTTGTTTTTAGTACTTATATTGCTTATAGTACTGAATACTAATATTTCTTATAGTTTTTTGTTTTTCTAATGGTCTTAGCCAAATAAAATAATTTTTAGAAAGCTTTCACAGATTTTCTTAACTTTCCTAAATTCCTAAGTTTATATTTTCAAACGATTTTACATAATTCCGTTAAAAGTTTTGCTACCTTTCAAAAATTGGAATTCTTGTAACAAGATTTGTTCCAGGCTTACAAAGCTTTTTCGAAGCTTTTCTTTATTGATCTTAAAGCTTTTTGTTATGTATTCTAATCATCTTTTTTTTTAAATTATTACATATCAATTTTATTTATTCATTATCATTACTTTGAATAAGCTTTTCAAAAGCTTTTGCTTTTTCTTATTATTATATTCTATTTTACAATTATTAATTCAACTCCAATTTCGTGTAGACACACCAAAAGATTTCACAGGGTTTTTTAAATTTTTAGAATTTGAAATTTTTGATTTAAAAATAAATGAATTAATAGTAAGTTTGAAAATAAAATATTTAATTAGTTAATAACAGTATTCTTCTTTTATCATTATTACATCTCTATTTTATTTATTTAATTTTTTTTAAATAAGTTTTTCAACAGCTTTTTGTTTTTCTTCTTAATATATTATATTTTATAATTATTAATTTAATTCCAATTTGTTTAAAAGTATAATATTTTAGAGTAAAATGTAGTAGAAACAACGTTCAAAAAGAAGAAGAAAGTCAACTTTAAGTAACGACTTGCCTTGTCAACTACACAAATTCTCCTACTAATCCAGAAAACATTGCTTGAGCTTTACTTCTATTTTCATATTTCCTTTCCACCAGTATTACCATCTTCCGTGCAATAACTAAGAACGATTTTTTAACATTATTTTTGCTATTCCATTTTGCATAAAATAAAAAATTTTGGACTTTATACATACTTCAAAGTTTAAGTTCCGGGTTTCTACTTAAAAGCTTTTTTAAACTTTTAAGCTTTTCATTTATGTATGCTTAATAATTATATATCTTTACTTTATTCATATACTTAGATTTGATGTAATACACTTTTTTAATGTCCAGGTGACTTACTTACAAAAAGCTTGAAAAAAGCTTTTCATGCTCCTTTTACAAAACAAAATTTTTTATTTTGAAAATTTTGCTTTTTTAACGTTTCATATATTTTTCACCTCAGTGTTTGTAAAAGCTTTTTTTGTATTGTATTATGCGCTACTGGAAACTTTTATTAAATTCCCATTTCAAGGCTCAAGTGTTAAGACATGATTAAACAAATAAAATAATAAAAAAAAACTAAACATAATACATCAACCATCATCATCTCTCTAAACACTAAATCAATAGTCAACCAGCCATCCATCCATCCATATAAAAGTGTTACAGAGAGATGTAAATTCCAACACAATCGGCTCTTCCTTCCATACACTAAAACTTTAGATGGTGCGTAACATTGGAAAATTTAGCATTAAAGTAACACTGAAACTTAAGTGAGGATTATAACAAAGAAAACTGAACATTATCGGTAACAAGAGCCCCCCTTGCCATACACTGACCCAACACAACGTTGCGACGTTGCTTCATCCATCCATCCATCCATTCATTTGTCTGTCTGTCTGTCCAACTATCTATTTCACTGGTTAGTGTTCTTTTTAAATGTTTGTTGTTAAATTGATGTTCATGTAAATGCAAAGAGAAAAAAAAAGAAGAAGTAAAAACAAAAAGATGTATTAAAGTATGTGTCATAAAACTTGACTGCTTAAGTTTTATTACCGCAAATAAATGAAAAAAAAGTGACGAACTGACGAACGAACGCTTAACGCATCCATTAGAAGGGTTCTTCTAATGGAGCTGATAAAAGAAGAAAAAAGTATTTGCACCTTAAGAAAATTTGAGAAAACAAAACTTTTTTTTAAAACGTATTTTATGAATATGTTAAAAACCACTCACACAGATTCATATAAATATTTTTAAGTAAAACAAGGATTTTTGATAAAACTCTTCCCAAAACAAAGGAAACTTAAATTCTGTTCTTCTGGCTTGAAATATTTACAGGTTGGAAATATTTCATTCATGCACATATACAAGCTTTTTGTAATATTTTTCTACAACTTCTGTTGATCCTAATTTATTGACCTTTTTTTAAATAATTTTCTTGTTATAAGTAATTTGCAATTTCCGTGGTCGTTTTTTATAAAAACGTCTAAAAATCGATATTTCGTTTTCCGTTGAAAAACTTTTTCAGGAAATTAATCGTTATAATTTGTTTTTGAATATTAAAATTCGAAACAAATTTTTGGGACAGATGGATAATTGATATTTGCAAAAAGTTGCAAAAACGGTTTCGAGTTTTTGGGAAACATCAAAATCGCTTTTTTTTTTAACTTGGAGCAGTACTCAGGAGATGACCCCTACAAATGCAGTGCATTGTACCAGAACTAGGTAAATAGGTTGTGAGGAGGGGGAAAGATGGAGTAGTGTTTGTGAACATTTGACTTCAACATTCTAACGTTATAACAGACAGGAAACACGTCTGCAGGCAACTTGTTCCACAGAAAAAGCGTACGGCCAAAAAACGAATTCTCTCTGTAATGCGTAGTACGATTCCTCGGACAATCAACCACAAATGGATGAGCTCTGGACGATGAGCTCGTGCTACGTAAAAATGTGCGCGTTTCGGGAACAAGGTCCCTAATCTCGTCAGAGCAAAATCCATTGTAGTATCGATAGAACAGAGTAACGCATCCCACACTGCGTCGATGCTCCAGTGAGTCAATAGAGTTGGATACCCTACTGTCACCGATAAGCTTCTTCGCCCTCTCCTGCACACGGTCGAGTAACCCCAAAATAGACTTTGAGGCACCGGCCCAAACATGAGAGTTGTATTCCATTTTCGGTCGGATGTAGGTGGTATAAATAGTAAGGAGATCGGATGGCGAGAAGTACATCTTACACCGTTCCAAAAAACCTAGGCACTTGAATGCTTCTTTAGAGATATGAAAAATGTGTTCAGTCCAGCGAACATCACACTGTATCTTCATACCAAGAACATCAAGAGCATCCGATTCCTCAATATTTATACCATCCATGTGTACGGATGAAGCAGCATCTGCGGTCGTTTGTTTGTGTGTTAATAAGCAACATTGGGTCTTACGAGCATTAAAGGCGACCCTATTTTTACGACCCCACTCGGAGATAAATAGAAGATCACTATTCAGTGAATCATTCATATTTAGTCTCTTAGCAGCGACCTCTGATAGGCTGGGTCTATAACTAAAAGAGTATGAGTGGCAAATGCTGCTGTCATCCGCGACAGAGTGGATAAGGTTGGAAGTTTGATAGAGAAGGTCATTCAGGAAAATAAGAAATAGAGTAGGAGAGAGAACGGAGCCTAAAAGTCATCACCGACACCAAAAGCAATAAGTTTTGCCAGTAGTGCAGCATGCCACACTCTGTCAAACGCTTTGGAGATATCGAGAGCTACCACCTTACTTTCGCCAAAATGATGGATTGATTGGCACCATTTCTCAGAGAGATATGCCAGAAGATCTCCAGAAGAACGACTCTTACGAAATCTATATTGACGATCACAAAGTAATTTATGCGACTCTAGATACCTTACAAGATGGTAATTGACATACTTTCCATTACTTTGGAAAGCGCAGAGCAAATTGCAATTGGGCGGTAATTTTCAGGGTTATTTGCCTCAGCCTTTTTGGGAATTGGCGTTACATTAGGAACTTTCCAGCATGATGGGAACTCACCAGCATGGTAAAGTATGCTGAAGAGGCGTGATAATGGACGCGCAAGCGCTGAAGAACACTGCTTCAAGACCAGTGCTGGAATGCCATCCGGTCCAGGAGTCTTATTTATGTCGAGGTCTGTCAAAACCCTTTTAACTGCTCGAGCCCGGAAGAACATCTTTGGCATAGTTACAGATACTCTTTCGAGCTCGGGAAGTGGTTGACTGCTTTCCGGCAAGTAAGAATTGCTTGCAAAAATTTCAGCCAACAGGTTAGCCTTGTCAACCGGGTCGGTGAATACTTGGTCATTCCTTAAGAGAGTTGGAATTGATGAACTAGCATTGTTCTTTACTCTTTTAACGATTGACCAAAAGGTCTTACTTCCCCGGGGAGCTGTAAGGACCTTGGCACGAAGGCGCTGTTCGTGAAGAAACTTTTCACGCCTAAGTACTTTGGCACACGAAGATCTCGCCTTTTTGCTAGCAAATCAGTCTCTGGGTTTTTGTTTAAACGCCAAATACTGAATGCTTCCTCTCTAGATCTGACTGCGTTTTTGCACGTCTGATTAAACCAGGATTTCACTCTTGGTTTAACCGAAATCTGCTTGGAGGGAATAAATGATTTCATCCCTAGCAATATCATGTTCTCGACCATTTTTGCTGAAGCATTTATGTCGTTATCTAGAAAACAAAGTTTCCAATTAAAATGCTCATAAAATTGGTTGAGCTCAGCCCAACGCGCCTTTTCGTAAATAAATATTGAACGTTTCGTAGCTGATTTTGAAACGTTACGAAGTCCCGAGATCGAAAAGGAGGCAGAAATGGTGCAATGATCCGAATTGCCGAGAGGTGCACTAACTCTGACTTCATACTTTTCAGGGTGTGAAGTCAGGAATAGGTCAAGTGTGTTTGAATGGTGCCCTTCAATACCAGAAATATGCGTTGACTCATTCACTAATTGCGCTAGGTGGTTGTGCGCAGCGAATAACTCGACATATTGGCCTTCTGGAGTTGTATGGCTCGAATGGCGAAGCCAGGATGAGTTGTGAACATTGAAATCACCAGCAACAACGATTTCTTTGCTCGGACAACTTTCCAGGATCTTCGATATGGAGTCAGAAAGGGCATCGAAACCAGAAAAGGTAGTATCCCTTCCCGCATTTGGACTTCTGTATAGAAACCCGAAATGCAAAAAGTGTGACCTGATTTTGAATTTAACCCAAAGACAGGTAAATTCTGCATCATGCATGCCTAATGGTTGCTGGCATTGGAACACAACTTCATCGCGAACGTAAATTACAAGGCCCCGATGGAAATTAAAGAGGGATAGAAGTTGATACCCAGGTATATGAAAATCCTGTGGATCAGCATTCTCAGACACCTGGGTTTCACATAAGGCGAAAATATCCGGCCGATGGAGACAAGTGTGGGCTTAAACAGCGAAGAAGTTCGCTCTTAGCCCACGTATATTACAAAAATCGATCTTAAAGTTTCCTGCCATCACGCTGGAAAATTGACAAAAACAAATGTTTTTTTTTTTTTTATTAAATTTTTTTTAAATAAAATTATGGAAAACATCAGTCTCGAGGTCGCAGGTTCGATTCCAATCTCAGACCCTGGGTGTTACTGCAGACCAGCAAAAAAGCTTCGCAGTTTTTATGTTTGTTAAAAAAAGAAAAAAAAGTATTTCCGACCGATACGAGTATTTGACCGATACCTACTTGGTACTCGTTAGTAAAGCATCGAGACCAAAAGTAGTTGGAATCGAAAGAAAAGTATCGAGTATTTACTCGTATCGTTCATCCCTTACTGTACGAGCATGAATGCACTGGTGTTTTCACATCTGCTATAGACCCAGATTGCTCAAATTTTTTAACGATTTTTCTAATTGTACGCACAAAAAAACTTTTTTGTCTGGCATTGGCTGGACTTATTTAATTTTTTGTGTTCAGTATTAAGTCTTTACGTTTAGTACATTTTCATAATAAGCCTGAATAACTTTAGTGCGTTGCTCAATTGTAAATCTTTCATGGTTCAAATTGAGTTAGTCTGAACTTAAGAAATGTCAAATGAAATGCAGAAAAAGCTTGAAGTTTAGATGTGGTTCAGATTCAATATCGGCCCTTAGAATTTAACCACCCAATACTCGTATTTATTAAAATTTTTATTTCATAACATTTTTTATCAAGCAGCGTTTTTTCTAAGCTGTTTAAGCAAGAATTTTGCAAATTTTTTTCTAGATTTTTTTTTGTGTTTTATCTTTTTAGGATATTTAAAGCTTGATAAATAAGTTTGTATCATTTTTATGAAAGTAGCATCAACAGTTTGCTGATTTGTTTTTCTTTTTTCATTAACCTTAGTTTAATTAGCGTTTTAAAGCCTTTAAAAAATGCTTTAAAATAAAGCGCCTTGTAAGCATTTGATTTTATTTAAGTTGTTTTATAGTTCGTGTATTAAAAGTATTAAATCTCTTTCAGACTGTCATGTAAGTCTAAAAGAATTTAGTTTCAATGCTCTGTGTCCTGTAGTTGTTCCTTTTTTCTTTTTTTTTTTGCCAAGAGTTATGTGCATAGATAACTAGATTAACGCACACCAGCTCCCCAGCATTCACTCACATTTTTATGACCAAGACGGACCAAAAGCAAAAAAAAAATTAAATAAAAATAACAATTCGTTCTTGTTGTTTTGTTGGCAAAGAGATGTTAACAATTTGACAGTTACTTTAGACGAGACGAGATTAAAGTAACAACGTTATCTAGAAGTACAAAAAAAAGTTTTTTTTTTTTGCCAGCCTGGCTTTTCTTCTTCAAGGCTTTTGTTTTTACCTCTGTAGTTGGGTTCAAGTCTAAGAGTTACGCTTCAAATAGCTAAAGAAATGGTTTAAGTCCTTTTTTTATTGCCAGGCTGGCAGACTGTCTAAGGAAATCTTTTTCTTTTTTGTTCTCTTTTCATTTCAGGCAAATATATAAAAGCAAGTACGTTTTCCTTTTCAGTAATTGTTAACACAGTGTTGGCTTTCAGCACAAAAGTGATTTGGCTAGAAACATTTTGCTTTTAAATGCTAATAGTTGGCATCCTGGCCGTTAACTCAAACACTGTGCTGGTTAAAAGAAGTAGAAGAACAAAAAAAAAAAAAAAAGTAAAACATTCTCGCGTGGCGATAAATAAATGCAAAAAGTTAAAAGTTAATTGGTTTTTGTCAATCTTTTCTGCTCCTCTCTCTCTCGCTCTCTCTTTCCGTTCGTCTCTCCAATAAGCCTTCTCCTCCCTCTGAGCTTAAAACTTAAGCATCAAGCTCTTAAATTGGTGTATGATGTTTTAAAATTAAAAAAAAACCATTCAAAAAAAGCGCAACTAAATTCTAAACTTTACATTATTTTCTTTTACTTATCTCTTTACCTTTAGGGATATAGACATTTTAAGAATAACAACCACAACAACAACAACAAAAACTTAAACTAAAGTCAAAAAGACATGGTAACGAAATTTTTAAAATAGACATAAATACCATTAAACATATGCCAACTTTAGCTTTAACTACGTTGCAACAACTTGTTGCAAATAACGAAAAAAAAAGCTTTTCCATTTATTCACTCTTTTCTGTAGCATGACCGTCTTCGAATGCTGCCCTGCTCTGTTTTGTTGTTACCTGTAAAATAAATATAAATAAAAGGAACAAAAAAGAAATTAAGATTTATAACAGTTTAATTAGTCAAAATGTCAGAAGCCATTGACAGGCTGGCAACAAGACAAGAGGTTGCATTTCAAAATTCTTAAATTTGTAACTAAGGACAAAAAAAAGGGGAAAAAACAAAACTTCTTAAGCTTTGCAACATTTTAATCAGCTTTGAGCAGATAATTGTACATTGCTGTTAAGCATAAAAGCCGTTTATTACGAAAAACAATTCAAAACAGCTTTTGTCACGCAATAAAGTTGCCAGAGTTCTATAAGAACAAATGAATTAGTGCTTTATAGTGCGTTTACACATAGGTGTTTTGCTCGAAAACACGTGTTTTGCGCAAAACATGTAGAAATAAACAAGTTTTTCCATACATTTTTGAAACAACCAAAACACCTTAACCTACGTGTTTTGGAGCAAAACACTTCAAAAATGTTCCGTACAACACTGCTTGTACTGAATAATAAAAAATTTAACATTTTTCTATCCATCCAAAGTGATTGAAAAACTCGAAAATAAAACATTTTCATTTGTCATTAAATAAATAAATAAAACAATCAGAACATTTGTTTTCTATACACAGCTATATAATAAAAATAATTATTTGCAGAAAACCAATAATATAACTAGCTAAAGGCTTTTATGGAATGAAGTTTTTTAATACCATGGCAGTTGGGGCAAAAAATAATCACTGTATTTGCCTACAGTAAATATAAAAACGGTCTAATGCAAGAACATTGCGATCTTCGGTTAAATGCATAAGCGCTTTCCAGCGCAATACACAACCAGTAAATTCAGCAGAACAAGAGGAAGTGTTTTAAACGCCTTTCCCATTCGTACCATTTTTTAAAAAACCAGATGTACTGCTTTACTATCCTGTTGCAATGATGTTTCTTTACAACCCAAGAACCACATGACCTTTCCTATGTTAGTTCACCATGTCTCATACAATAATTATTCCATAATCGTTATTATTCGTAACTTAAAAATATGTACTCCAATCAAGGATAATCGGGTTTCATTGATAAATTCTTTCAATGTCCACATAATTAACTCTGAGAAAAATTCAAATTTTCCATAAACCTAACCCTCTTAATGCATAAACCCAATATGATTACTAAATCCTTATCCGATATTACCAAATCCTTATATAAAACTGCCTCCATTTGATAGAGCCACCTGCACAAACTCCTTGCTGGATGTTAAAGGCTATTAAAAATCAAAAACCATGGAATATATTTCCTCTTCAAGTCGACACTTGACATTTTCTATATCTAAAACAGTATGTGGAGAGCTATAATAGCACTCCATTGTTGGGGGCAACAACTGCAATGATTGAAACCGTCTTTTCTGTGGAGTTAAAAGAGAGTACGATGGCGACTCTTGGAATAAGGGGGATTAAATAAAACTCTGACAAATAGCATCATACATTTTTTCCTATGGTTTCTTGAATCATAGCTTTACTTTTCATGCTTATAAATAATACATACATAGATATATAATAATTTTGAAAAATTACAAAAACTATAAATAAATTGAAAATAAGCTGATGTCAAGCTAACTTCGAAAATTCGAAATTAAAAACACTTCATATTTTAATGGAAACACTTCGATATGTTTTCCTCAAAACAAGTGTTTTCCTTTATAGTGGAAACATGGTATTAACCCAGTCGTCCTCATAAATAGAACATTAATGTGTATAACGGGTGTCCGCCGGGAAGAAGGTACACTGTTTTGCCGCCATTTTGGTAAACATTGGTCTTGACAGTCGTCAAGTAGACAAGTGGCAAATTTATTATGCAAAAATATTCGATAAACCGCCGTGTTTTAATCGGTAAAATATTTGATCAAAATCAGTCATCGATTACTGTGGTGAAGAGAAAGTTACGAGAAATTTTTGGGAAAAATAACATTGTAAAATAAATTCAGTTAAAAAAAAAACATACATTTCGATATCAGACTAATAGTCACTCATAAAGCATGGGTTTAAAGTGCTGCAAACATACAAGTTGAGTTAATTTAAGCATATTTATCATGATCCGTATAACGCGTTCGAAGTTTTTTTTTTTGGAATTACCAAAATTGGCTTTAGAAATCGCCAAAATCCCCCACCTCCCCGGAAACGATATAGCAACTTCAATTTTCGCTCTAAATCGAGTGGCCACTAATAGTTCAAATACACTTTCCACGGCCAAAGCGCGCACCAAATACGAAAATCCGGTTTCAAACCGCTTGGCAAAGTGATTCTGATACGTCAACTTAAATTTTTGAACAAAATAGAGTGGCCGTTAATAGTTCAGATACACTTAACGAGTACATAGCAAAAACGCTCACTGTATATGAAAACCCGAATTCAAACCGGTTGGAGAAGTGGTTCCGATACGGGAACTTTAATTTTCTCACAAAATCGAATGATCGTTAATAATTCAGATACACTTTCACAGCCAAAGCGCACATCGAATATGAAAACCCGGTTTCAAACCCCTTAGCGAAGGGGTTGCGATTTTTGTTCTGGAAATTCCCAACGGAATTAAAAAACCTAAAACCAAAAATCAATCGAAACAATTATTGGAAAGCTGGTTGAAGTGCTACAAAGAAGGCGGAGACAGCGCAATTGGCTGGCAAGGTTATGGCCACTGTATTTTGGGATGCACACGGAATATTGCTTATCGATTGTCTTGAAAAAGGATCCACAACACAAAAAAGTATTGTTGTGCATTATTGGATCAATTGATTGATGCAATCACGAAAAAAACAACCACATTTAAAGAAGAAAAAAGTGCTCTTTCTGCAAGACAATGCACCGGTTTATACAACATTAGACACGATGCTAAAATTACGTGAAATACGAGGGCTGATCAAAAAATAACTGGTATTTTCAATTTTTTCAAAAAAGTATTTATTTATTCATCAATAACTATCTTGTCCCCTTTAAAGTAATCCTCCTTAGATATAATACATTTATGCCAGTGTTTTCTCCAATCCTCGAAACACTTCTGAAACGCGGTTATTGGTATCGCCAACAGCTCCTGTTTTGAGTTTTCTTTTATCTCCTCAGTCGCAGCAAAACGTTTTCCTTTAATCGGTGTCTTTAGATTTGGGAAAAGGAAAAAGTCGCCAGTGAATACGGTGGTTGAAGCATGATAACGGTCTTATTTTTGGCCAAAAACTCACGCACACGCATCGATGTGTGAGCTGGTGCGTTATGGTGGTGCAAAATCCATAATTGTTTTTTCAACAATTCTGTGTGTCTCACGAAGTGTTTCGCGCAAACGACGCATTACTTCAAGATTGTTTACTTTATTGACCGTACGACCTTGTGGCAAGAATTCATGATGCACCATGCCAGTGTAATCGAAGAAAACAGTGAACAAAACCTTCACATTTGACCGAACTTGCAGTGTTTTTTTCGGTCTTGGCTTCCATTGGGATAATTGGGCTTTGGTTTCAATTTCATAGGCACACGCCCATGATTCACCACCAGCTATGACCTTTTTGAGGAAATCTGTATCGTCGTTGACGATGTTCAACAGCTCCTGAGCGATGTTCATGCGACGTTGTTTTTGCTAAAAATTTAGCAATTTTGGAACAATCTTCACTACCGCACGTTTGATGCCTAAAGCATCCGTAAAAACAGTTTGGCATAAGCCAAACGATATGCCGACATCATCAGCAACCTCTCTGATAGTGATTCGACGATTATCCAAATAATTTTCCTCACTGCTTCAATGTTTTCATTGGTTGTTGACGTGCTCAGGCGACAAGGACGAGCATCGTCATTGACATCTTCTCGGCTTCCCTTAAACCGGTTATACCACAATTGAACTTGTCTTCTGCTCATAGTAGACTCTCTAAACGCCACAGTCAACATTTCGAATGTTCTTGCGCATTTCATTTCAATTTTTACACAAAGCTTAATACAGTTTCATAGGGTTTTAGTTCAAGTTTTTCTTTTCTTAAGTTTTTTCTTATGAAGGATTTTTTACAATACAAAACTGCTGTGATCAATAATTTTTGATTCAAAAAGTCAAGAAAAATAATAATCTACCCTGCATTGCAGTTATAATATCACCAGTTATGATATCCAAACTAGTGGAAATTGATCTATTAGGCATAAAACCATGTTGCTGATGGGAAATAAAACCCTTAACGTGGTTGAAAAGTTTACCTTTTTAAATATTATCAAAAATCTATGCAAATGATTTGGTTTTGTAATAAATTATTTGTTTTTTTTTATCAATTTTTTTATCAATTTTTTTTATCAATTTTTATTTATTTGTTGATTCTTCAAGAAGAACTAACAACAATTATTCAAATCTTAATAACTGAAAAATTTTCTTTAATGCTAGACAAAAAATTATGATTCAGCGAATGTATCAGAATACCGTGTTATGCTCCCAAATGGAAGCCAGGGTTTCCCTTCTTTTAATCGTGTGTGACCACCAAAGGTAAGGATGTCTCGAGTGGATTTGGGTGGATTTCAAGTTTGATTATATACCTTCCAGCATATTTGGCAAATTCATCTTTTACTAAAGGTACGTTTAGGTCCTTGTGAATTCGAGAATTTTTTACATACCATGGGGCTGCTGTAATCGTACGTAGAACGCTGTTTTGACGCCTTTGAATTTTTCCAATATTCGATGCGGAGGCGGTGCCCCATAGTTGAGTTTGCAATCTAAGCTCAGGGTGGACTTTCTGCCGATGAGCCAATTCAATTGCGCGGCTTTTAATTTCATCTGGGTTGTTTTTGCGTCAATGTGTTTCTTCCAAGTTAGTCGACGGTCGAGGTGAATACCGAGATATTTGACGTCACTGTGTTGTGAAATTATTTGATTATTAATTTTTATTGACGGGCATGTATTTTACGCAGTGTGAACGTGATATGGACACATTTTTGTTCATTGACTTTGATTTTCCAGAGTTTTAACTATTTCTCTAAATTGTAAATATGTTCCTGCAAATGTTGTGATGCTGTTTGGTGGTTTTCATGTACGCTGAAAAAAACCGTATCGTCTGCAAACGTGGATGTATGAATTTTATCGCTTGTTGGCATGTCAGAAGCATAAATCAAGTATAAGGTAGGGCCCAGTATGCTGCCTTGCGGGACGCCTGCGTCGATTGGTTGAATGGGGCTATAAAAGTCACCTTCCTTAACGATAAATTTACGTCCATACAAATAACTTTCAAAAAGTTTGTGGGTGTTCGCAGGAAAGTTTAGTTTTATTTTGTGCATTAAACCGTCATGCCACACTTTGTCAAAAGCTTGGGAAACGTCAATGAAAAGTGCAGAGCAATACTTCTTGTCTTCAAATGATTTTCTTATGACATTAACTAGTCTGTGTGTCTGTTCGATGGTACTATGTTTGGCCCTAAAACCGAACTGATGATCAGGAATACATTCTATTTTTTACAGTACTGGACTCAACTTCATCATTAGCAATTTCTCAAATAGTTTTGAAATTGTTGGCAGTAGACTTATTGGTCTGTACGATTCTACTTTAGTATGATGATAATTTTATGCAAAACAACGTGCGTTTTTTATGTACTACCCTTTACTTTTAAAATATTTGTAAAAATTGTCATATTTTCATCTAAAATTTTTATTTTTCTTAGACTAGCACCTATGAAATGTCTACATATAAACAGCTAGATAACACAAAAAGCAAGCTGCATATATTTTTTGATCAGCTCAAAAATCTCTGCAAATGATAATTCTATGCAAAACATCTTGCATTTTTTATGGTCTATCCTTTACTTTTAAATTAAAATTGTCATATTTTCTTCTAACATTTTTACTTTTTATACGTTAACACCTATGAAATGTCTACATATATACAGCTATATGTTTTGATTAGTATTTATAAAAGAAAATAATGAAATTTTGTAAAATTAATATTATTTTCACTTAAGCTCTCTATAACCTCAATTTATTTGATTTTTCTTTTTTTTGTTTGTATTCAAGAAAAGGCACAAAATCTTGATGACTTTTCTGAGAGTGCTGTCGTTCTTGTTTTGCATGTTAAATAAAGCCACAAAATGGCCACCTCCAACTTTAAAATAGAAAGAAATTCCAAAATTGTCACACAGAAGCGTTGCTGTGAAACACGCTTCATTTTTCTTTTAGATACAGATACTCGTACAGCTTCTAGAACAACAACTGATTGTGGTGGCAGCAAAAATACTTGGAAGTCTGACTTACAGCCGGCAGTTAGCAGGCACAGCAACAGCTGCTCTTGACATCTTTTGTAACAATCAGTGATGATACTTGCTGCCTGCTTGCAAAGCAAAAGAATTACAGAAGAAAAGAGACTAAAACGACCCTGATTGTCAAAAAATTGCAAATAGAAAAAGCCAAAAAACTTTAGCTTCAACAACAAAATAGTTGTTCTAAAACATGCAATCAGCAGCTAGAAAAAAAATAATAGTCACAAAACACAAAGTTCATTTTCCAATGCAGGAACAATATTCTCATTCGTGGTTTTTGCTGGTGACGGTTTATTTGTTTGTTGCCAATGTTATTTGTAATTGTTGTTGTTGTTGTTGTTGTTGTTATTGCTGGTAGTACTGTGTGATGATGATAATGACTTTGCGAACGTGCTGCTTAGAAATCTGTTTTACTTCTTGCAAATTTTTCCATTTATTTTAACTTTGGCTGCTGTTTCTGCTGCTGATTTTAGAATGTGGTGGCTGTTTTCATGCCACATGCTGTTTGTGTTGAGCAGAAATGTTTCAAAGACCACAACAATAATATTGACAACAACAAACCATTTTAACCGACTAAATACACAACAGCAGCAACAACAATAGGAAAATATTAGAACTGGATTTCTTTTTTCCTTTTCATTTGTAGTTTTCCACATTATTAGTTAATGCTGTTGGTGTATTAATTTCAAATACAATAAGAGATAAATGTAGTCCTTTTTTTCCAAAAAAAAAAAGTTTTAATGCAACATTTTACAAATCTTCTGGTCACTCTAAGACTGACTCAAAGCTCTTGTTTAGAATTTTTTTTGTTTAAGAAAAATCAGCAAACTTTTACAGCTTATGAAAATTCTTATTTGAAGGATCACAGCACAAAAGTTGTTGGTGGCAATTGACGCCAGCCTGCTTTTAAGCTGGGGCAAATCTTTTGGAAAAAACATTAATGTTTTAGCAGAAAATTGCAGAAAAAGCAAAAAAAAAAAACAACACAATCGATTGACAACAAGTACTAAGAAGTAGCAGATGAAGATGAAGAAAAAAGAACCAATATTTAACCAGTACCAGCAGCAATTGGTAACAGACGATAACAATTACAACAACAACACCAACAACAGTAGGAACAAAAACAGAAACATCAGCAACAACATCAGCAGTGGTAGTTTTCAATATGGTTGCACACATTATTATTACCTTCTTTTCAAGTTAAATCCTCGATAAAATGTAAAAAATGTCAAAAAGTTTATTATTGTTTTGGCTTTGCCAGCAATAAGACTTGTTAAACTTAACTAAAGTGTATAAATGTTTATGTGTATTTGCAACATGCAACATTCTAAATGAAACAACAGCAAAAAAAAAACATGTCGCCATTCACGTTGATCGCTTGTTAAATGTCTCCTACCGCAGCGATGTCATCAATACCAAAACGAAAGCATCTTCAAACGACTAACAGCCACAGCAACAACAAATCCAACAACAACAACAGGTAGCAAACACAAATGCTAACTAATGCTACAGCATTGTTGTCTGTTGTATTATATTTTCCTCTATATTCTATTTCTATTTCATTTCTTTGTGGTTAGAAAATTCATTTTACCTCTCTTGGCTGAATTTTATCTTAAGACCTGATGATAGTGGCTTTTGCTGGTTGATGGTGGTAGTGGTGGTGGTGGTGGCGGTCGTTTCTGCTGCTTCTAAAGATTTTTATTCATTTTTTTCTATTTCTTTCCACAACAAAAAAAAAAATGTTACTTCTTTATTGCTCATGTCATTGCTACAACTTAAACAACAACTCCACCACCAACAACTTCTAGTCTAATGTCTGAAGGTGTTTGATTTTAATTTGAAGATGTTTCCTCATAGTGACAATATGCTTTAATTCATTAGCCGGCCTATTAATGGTAAATCTAAACTACAATAGTTTTATAGATTTATCGCTCATGTTTCAAAATTTCATAAAATTGGGAGAAAAATTGTCTGAGTTATGAAAAATTATAATATTATAACTCCTAAATATGCAGTGCACTATATTGAAGCTAGGAAAATAGAGAGAAGAGTTTGTGGGCATTTGACTTGAACTAGGTTCAATATTATATATGACAGAATGTGGCATTGATTTAAATCAGCACCTGCATTGAGGGCCTTATCTGATGTTGGATCAGCTGCACGGGATGAATTATCCACGTTTCACCCGTGACCCCGTAACGCTTGTAGACTCACAGAGATCGCAAACTAACCTCTTGCCGAATAGCTTGGGCCTTCTAATCCATTCTGTACGCAATTTCCCAGACAGTCAATGGAAGACAAGGCTTAAGAGTTGGTAGTCCGAATTACTTTAATATAATGTCTATAATTATAAAATCATATCATTACAAGTTACAAGTTCTACCGAATTTTTCAAACCTGCAATACAAGCCCTTAAGTGAGGATAATTGAAATAGAATATTTAGTTTTAAGAGGTGTGGCTTCGCCCTCTTTTGCTACCTTAAAATTTACAAATTGCAAAAATTAAATGGCTAGCCAAAGTCTCGCCAGAGCTGAGGGTAACCAGAATAAGCTGTAACAATTTAATATTCATTTGCAGTGGGCATGGCACTGCCTACCTAAATTTTTATAAGATTCGTTAGCTTGCATATAATGGATAAAAATTGATGAACATTTTGCATAACTTAAGAGAAAAATGTGTACTAATGCATACGTACGAGTAGGCGTGGTCTACCCCTTTTTTGAAAACTTTAAAATTATATCATATCATGTTCCATAAAAGTTTTAAAAGCTTCTCGTAAGTCTAAGCCGTTGAAATAGAGTATTTATTTTTAAAAGGCGTGGCTCCGCCCACATATGTTACTGCAACATTTTAATATTTCAATAATGAAAACATTAGGCCAAGTTGCATATGATCAGATGATGAACAAAAATTAGCTGCCTTAAAATATTAATTTGAAGTGGGAGTGGCTCTGCCCTTTAAAACTTTTAATAAACTGTTTAGCGAAACAGCAAATTTTAGTTTATTTAATGTGTACAAAGTTTTAATATAATACTTTTGATAAAGTCGAAACAACCCGAATGTTTTTGAAGAGGCGTGGCTACGCCTATTTGTATAAATTTAGTGTGGAAATGGCGAATAGAATCCTAATATTGCTAGCCTTCTTATCTTCTGTGTTGTAAAGCGGGTTTAAAAAAATTATTCTAAAAGGGCGTGGCTCCGCCCAATTTTGTTTTTTTTCAGAAATAATTATAACGTTTGATCAAGGGTCGTAAAATGTCAAAACTTGGGTAAAAAGAGGTTTTTAGGAGAAAAGCTTTAAAAAAGAGCTTTTTATAAGCTTTCATGTATTAGTACTTAATTGTTCTAGTGAACAATATTTTTCTAATGGAAATCTTCTTAAGCAAAAAGATTTTTACTTGATGTAATTAATTTAGCTCCCAAAGGATGTTGTTGTGTCCGTTTTCTTGCACGCTAAGATGAAAAGCTTTCATTAAGCTTTTAACATTTTTAAAGTGAACAAACATTAAGGCTAATTAACACAAACAGCCGTATGTGTGATTTATAATTCTAAACGATGTTTCTAATGCTCCCAAGTCTCTGCGGTTAATTTAATAATAATGACGCCATATTGTCACATTGAAAACAATTAAACGTCATTTTAAAGCAGGCAGCGTTTACAGAACAACATTAACCTGTAACCAGTCATTTAGAAAATTGTTGCAATTGCTAAATATATTCCTACACTACAACTATAGACATTTCCATTGCAATTCCTGTGACCAGTTTCCATAAAAGCGTACAGCAGCTTAAGATTTTTTCCATCTTTTTGCTGCTGCAGCTAAAATATTCCTAGACTCATCTTTATTTCTAACAGCTAAAGAAAACAAAGAAATCAGGAGAGTTGGAGGAAAAAAACAACACAAACAGTACATCAATATTCTTCACAAAAAAGAAGAAAAAAAGAAGTTAAAGAGTTTTGAAAAGAATTTGTAACGTGGCGGTATTTGTGTAATTACTGGCGCCATAAAGTGTGTTGTAATGCCAGCTCACAAACATTTAAGCCAACAAACGAACAAACAAACCAACAAACGAAACATAGAAATGAAACATCAATTACATGTTTTGGTAATTCAACTATTTGCAACACATTCACTTACTCGTTCACTCATTCACTCACTGCCTCTTTTCCAATACTCGTACAGCTAGGAGTCTTTCCGAACATTAACCAACAAAAGTTTCTGTTTCAATTTCTGTTTCTGTTTCTGAATACCCGATGTCCAAAGTTTAAGTTTAATGTTGTTAACTGTTGTTTTCTTCTTATACATATTTGGTTGCTGTTACTGCTGCTGCTGCTGCTGCTGCTGCTGCTGCTGGTTGTTGCATGTTTCATTGGCGTTGCACATTTTTTTCCGCATTTCAAATGCGTTTGTAATTATTAGCATTTTTTCGTATTTCTGGTTAAAAGAAATAAACAAACGAAAAAGAAAAAATTGTTTTTGGTTAAAGAAAAACCATAACGAAGTGCTAATTGTTTTCTTTAGCAAATAACCAGGTCTGGAAAATACTGCATAGTCAGCAAATATAGTACATAATACACATGAAGCAAATAACTAAGATGATGGCTGTATAGTTGAGTAAATTATTTTGTGCTGCGCATGACGTCACAAGAGGCTACAATTATTTGATTACATCAAGCAAATGCTTACGATTTTTATTAAAATACCGGAATAACCAAATATGACGTCACACGAGACTACAATTATTTGTTTGTTTTCATTAAACAAATGCTTACGATTTGTGTTGAAACACTGGAATAACCAAATAATTAACATTATTAGCCCGATTATAAATGAAAATTTCGTTAGAGTCTTTTCACCTTTCTCTTTCCTCCAATTATGAACAAAAATTAAGTATGTATTAATGTTAAATAGTCGAACTTTATTTTTAATATTTCTAATATTATATGATGATGGGTTGATATCATTCGTCTAGCTTGAGTTCAATCCTGGCTAAAGCCAAGAAATATTTTTATTTATAATTATAACAATAATTGCCGCGATCAACAACTCTTGACCAAAGAAGACAGGAAAAAATAATTGAATACACTAAAGCTGGGGGACAACTAGCTGTTTCACAGTCGCTACACTGTTCATCAGCATCCACTAGGATTCGAACTCAGTACCATGTAAACATGATGTATTTTTAATACGGCTGCTTAACCAACTCAGCCACTGAGCCCTTATTTATTTTTTCATCTATATTTGTCTTATATTGATCATAATTAAATTCCGTGAGGAATAAATTCCGTAAGAAATATATTCCTTGAGAATATTCATAATTGGGCTGTATTTTACAATAACTAGAAGACAAATTAATAAATAATACTCCTTTTTGTTTTAATAATTGTTGGCAAACAGGTACTCATAAAGGAAAAATTCTGATTTCTATTAAGGCTCAAAGTGCTATTAATAAGAGACCATCGCATAGGTTTATTGCATTAACACCATCTAAGTAAATTAAGTTTTTTTTATTTTAAATTTTAAATCAATTTATAGTTTTATTGACTGTTTTTGTGTGCTATTTTTGATTTAATTTTGGTTTAATTTTCTTATTTCCAAATGCTGAAAAAGCTTTTTTATGTTTTCACTGCATTCCACTTGATCGGTCTGTGTGTTAGGGAACTTTTAATAACCCTTTCGTATAAGTAGGGTTTTCTAACATCATTTTTATTTTTTCATAAGGACTATATCATTTTCTTCTGTCGGCTTTGATGGTCCGCTTTCTGACAAATGGCCATTCCATGAATATGTTTCAGCACTGTCATCGTTTTTTTTTTGTGCGAAGACTTACAAAATTATCAGCCCTACAACCTTTCTATGCATTTCGACTTTTGCTTTAATAATATATGATCAGATGGGAAAGTAAAGTAACTTATCTTGCGTGTGGTTTAACAACTGATTTTTTTAATTAGTTTTTGGAATTTTTTTACTTAATTTTTAGTAATTTGGTCAAATGTTTCTTGTTTCTTCATTCACTTTTGCTATTACAATAATATACAAAGATCACTTCAAAGATCACAATTTCTACAGCTTACTGATGTAAATAACATAACGGATCTGCGCAGAGCGTAATCGAATATTTTTTATTAATACAATTATAATTACCGAGCTGAAAACTCTGTTTTTCAGCTTGCTCTAGTACTCAAGCGATGGCCTCCATATATACAGTGAATTGTACCAGAACTAGAAAAATCGGTTATAACGTGAAGGGAAGAGGGAGTAGTGTTTGTGAGCACTTGACTTGAACACTTTAACGCTATACATATGTAACAGGACATATGTCTGCAGGCAACTTGATCCACAGACGAATCGTACAACTGAATAACGATTTTTCTCTGCGCAACATTGTACAACTCAATAGGTAATCGACAACGAATGAATGAATCGGTGCAGTAGTACGGCTACAAAAGGGATGTTAAGAAACATATGTGCCTATTAGCTATACTCATTAGACCTAATAAAAAAATGCGAGAGAGAAAGGCCACAGCAGCAGTGTTTCCTGAGGTAGCCTAACTCCCCCTTTATCAATGTTCCTGAACCAGCATTGCATTTCTCAAGGATTTTTAAACTTTATTGGGCTGACACCTAATTTTTGTAAGTTTCATAAAAATGCTAAGATGCCTAAAGCTCTTATTTCCTTTAATGCACACACTCTCGTTAGATAGTGTTAGAATAATAATAAAAAACTCGGTAAGCTAAAAAAAAAGAAAAACAAAACCATGTGCTTACTTTTTATTACTCAACCACAAAAAGAAAACACTTTTTAACGACTATTTGACCCTTTAAAGCATAAATGGCCCATTTATACATTTTGTTACGAGAGAGAGAGAGAGAGAGAGAGAGAGAGAGAGAGAGAGAGCAATAGAGAAAAAACCACAGCAGTCTTTCCCCTTTATCAATGTTCCTGAGTCAGCATTGCATTTCTCAAAATTTTTTCAATTTTATTGTGCTGACACCCAATTTGTGTAAGTTTTATATTAAAATACTAAGAGGCTTAAAGCTCTTTTTTCCTTTAATGCACACACCCTCGTTGTTGTTAGAATAATATAAAAAAAAACTCGTTAAGCAAAAAAAAAAAACCATGTGGTTACTTTTTTATTACCCAACCACAACAAAAAAATTTAACGACTGTTTAACCCTTTTAACCATAAATCGCCCATTTATGCATTTTGTTACGGGCTTGGGGGAGCCGGAGCCGGCCAACAGCAGCAGCAGCGGCAGCGGCTGGCAGTCACATTCGATATTGTTGCAGTTGTTGTGTTTGTTGTTCTTGGCCAAAGTGTGTTTCAAAGGCAATTAAACAGAAATAAATATACACTTTGTGTATGTTTAATTTGTTAAAAAATTAAAAGCAAAAAATAAAAAACAACAACAAATTTCAGCTTGAGTTGTTAAAACTACAAGAGAGTTGGTGCGATTTGAGTGCGACTTGGGAAGTGTGTGTGTATGTGTGCATGAAACCACCAACTGTTTTAATGACTTTTCGTCGTTTCAACAAGTTTTCCAGTGAAATTTGATGCGTGCAAATATAATTTCAAATGACATTTTTCTTACCGAATAAAAATAAAGGATTTTTTGTTGGTTTATGGCTGGCGAATTTTTTAAGATTCTTTCGTTTTCTTTTAATAGAGTTGAGTTTGAGTTGAGCTCTTTATTTGATTTTTGGTCTTTGAAATCTAGTTGATATTTAATATTCTGCATAAGAAAAAAAAAAAAGAATTAAATTTGTTTATATTTTTTATAAACTTTAAGCGTGTGTTTGCTTTATCATTTTTTAAGGCAAATTAATTTAATCAGGCATAATGATTGCTCTTTAGGCAAATGTCAATAGAGATTAGAAAGATAAATGTTGAAATTTCGCATTTTTATCAAAAGCTTTTTGAATAATACAAAAAATAAACAAATGTTTAGAGATCAAAAGTATTAAAATCAATACAAATTAGATTTTTGCATAAATGTCTTTAATGATTACGTAGTCATACATTTTTGATGCCAACTCTAAAGTATCAAAGAATATTTAAGACTCGCAAGTGATACATCATGTTGACTTTCACCGAATTACCATAAAGCTTTATATTTGACTAACCGTACTCTCGGCATGGTTCGCCCTTTATTCATTTTGTTTAACAAAACTAAATTTTGTCTAATTTTTAAAATGTGTTTTCAAGGATTTGTAAAAAAAAATTTTTTTTAATTAAAGATAATGTTCTTCGAAAATTGATCATCCACTGTTGTCATTTTTGACGACGCTTGGAAAGGTCAAGAGGCTTTAGTTCCATTGTCAATTGCACCTTGTAAGTGTCTTTATGCGTAATTTTTATTAACGACGAGCGTGGGAAGTGTAATTTTTGGGCACGACGACGAGCGTTGAGGTATAATGAACAGCAGCTATCTTTTCTGAAGAACAAGCTATACGAGCATGCAGTGCTGTTTTCAAATATCCTACAGACTCGGTTTGCTCAAATTTTGGCCTGATTTTTCCGACGCACATTTGGACGATTAAATTGTCGTTCTACTGGCGATCTTATGGCATATCTCTCTGAGAAATGGTGCCACTCAATCCATCATTTCGGTGAAAGTAGAGTGGTGGCTCTGGATATTTCAAAAGCGTTTGACAGAGTGTGGCACGGTGCACTACTGACAAAACTTACTGCTTTTGGTGTCGGTGATGACTTTTCTCGGTTTATATCGAACTTTCTCAGAGACCGCACTATACGAGTTGTTATAAATGGGATCTCATCAAACGAGTTCAAGATTAATTCAGGGGTACCGCAAGGCTCCGTTCTTTTTCCTACCCTATTTCTCATTTTCCTCAACGACCTTCTCTATCAAACTTCCAACCCTATCCACTCCTTCGCGGATGACAGCAGCATTTGTCTCTTACTTGAATGTTTGAGAACATCTTTCAAAAATTTCCAAAGTCTACTGATGATTAGGGTAGTTCCTATGAAATGTCGACATATAGATAGCTGGGAAACATAGAAAACAGGCTATTTATAATTTTTTTTACTGGTATAAATGTTAGAAGCTTAAATAGCGAATAAACAACTTAATTGTATAACTATTAATAAAATGTATTATTGAATTGGTGTCACCACAGTTGTAGCATTGATGATACTCAATATATGACAAAATTGTCTGGTGACTTTTGCCATTGAGATCAGTATTATGATGTCACAATTCTGATGACCCGCTGTCATCAATATGAAGATGCTTTTTTCTAAGAGTGTGGTAAACATTGGCGACAGCGAATCTCAGTGTAGATTTTATTTTTGTTACTTTTTACAACAAAAAATTTTTAATAAAAGTATTTTTTCCTTAAATGTGTTGGTGTTTGCTCTTACATATAGAATTTTTATGCACCCTTGGTGTAAAGTATAGATTATCTGTTTGGTCCACTATGTCGCTTCGATAACATTCGCTAATGTTTTATATAAAAAATAAGTGCCTTTTATTCAACTATTATACAACTAACAGATATGTCGGAAGTAGTCAAGGCAAATGATACAAGATCAGGGAAAAATAAAGCTTAAAAATTATGACTAACGTTTATGAAACGGCATCGCCATGAGCCAAGCATTATGTGCGTGACCATAAATTTTGAAATTTTGAACTTTAACTACCAACCTGCTAAGTGCAGTAACATCTCTGTTAATGCAGTAACATGGTCAAAAGTCGCAACCATGTGTTTATTTACTAGAACTAACAGACATTTTGCAAAAAAAGGAAATGAAAAAATTTTTATTGGACATTGTTACAATTGGGCTAGGGGGGTGATCTTCAATAATCTTTTTTGCCCATCTTTTTTTTTTTGTTATTTCTGCCAAGCCAGGGAAGGATCCGACTAAAGTAGAGTCATATAGACCAATAAGTCTACTAGCAACAATTTCAAAACTGTTCGAAAAATTGTTAATGGCTAAGTTGACTCCAATATTGCATGATGTGTGATGTATCCCTAATCATCAATTTCGCTCTCGGGCTAAGCACGGCACGATAGAACAAACACATAGACTAGTCAATGTCATAAGACAGACTTTTGAAGACAAAAAGTATTGTTCAGCTCATTGTTGATTGATATTTCCTAAGCTTTTGATAAAGTGTGGCACGAGGGATTGCTGCACAAAATAAAGTTACATTTGCCTGCAACCCTCACAAGCTTCTGAAAAGCTATTAATGCGGTCGGAAATTTGTTATCAGAGAAGGCGACTTTATAAGCCTCTCACAGTCAATCGGAGCAGGAGTTCCCCAAGGTAGCATTCTAGAACCCACTCTATATTTGATTTACGCATCTGACATGCCAACGAGATCCGGAATCCATACTTCAACTTTTGCAGATGACACAGCTTTTTTCAGCGTTCATGAAAACCATCAAGAAGCTTCACGAAATTTGCAGCAGTATATTTCAATATTAGAGAAATTGTTGAAACTTTGGAAAATAAAAGTTAATGAACAAAAATGTACTCACGTTACATTCACGCTGCGTAAGCAAACATGTTCGGCTCTCCAAATTAACAATACACCTATTCCGCAGCAAAATGAAGTCAAGTACCTTGGTATTTACCTCGACCGTAGGCTAACGTGGAAGCCTCACATTGATGCGAAAGTCACTCAGTTGAAATTAAAAGCAGCTCAACTAAATTGGCTTATGGGCAGAAATTCGACATTGAAGTTGGATTGCAAACTTTTGTTATATAACGCAATTTTAAAGCCTATATGGTGCTACGGAGTTCAATTATGGGGAACCGCCTCAACATCTAACATTGAAAAAATTCAAAGACGACAAAACCAAATTCTTCGTACGATTACTGCAGCTCCATGGTACGTAAGAAACTCACGAATCCACAAGGATCTGTGTGTTCCTCTTGTAAAAGAGGAATTTTCAAAGTACGCAACAAGGTATATCAGTAAATTGGAACTTCTCCCAAATCCTCTTGTACGCAACATACTTAATTTTGGCGGCCACTCTCGGTTGAGAAGAAGGGATACCCTGGCCACCATCAGAACGTTAAATAGGTGATTCTACCGATTATATTCGCGCAAAATGAAAGTTTTTTGTGTAGCAGTGGCTGGACTTAAATTGAATACTTATTGTTAGTTCATATTTTGACGATTCAATAAATAAATGAATGACAAAAAAAAAATTCTGAACAATTTTATAATTTTTATTAATTTAATTTCTTCTGTTATTAGTGTGTCCGCGTCAAATTTTGGTGACTTTGCTTTATAAATTTTAATTCAGAAATATCATATTCAATTGTTTCATATTAATTCGTTAAAATTATTGCATAAAACGAATTTTTGATGCTTAACAGAGCCATGCTACCGCATTAACAGAGCTATGTTAATGCAGCAGGTTTGTGGCTGAGTTTAAACATTTTTAAATTTATTTTTATACACATTATTATATTTTAATCTGATATATAAATATATGACTTTAATTACAATTCATAAAAAAAAACTTTGCCTTTTTGGCTGCTTTAGTTGTTGTTGGTACATTTAGTTGGTTATTTTTCTTCTTATTGTTTTTGTGATTTGTCAGCCAGAGTATGCAACCCTTTTTTTCTAACATTATATTAATTTATTATGCATTTGTTGTAAACTTTTGTTGTTGTCGTGGTTGTTGTTTTTTTTATTGCCGTTGTTGCTGTTATTATTGTCGTTTAAATAAGCAACATTTTCATCTATAATAAACAATGATGATGTTGTTGTTGTTGCTGTTGCTGCCTGGATGCTGCATTTTTTTGTTTCTATTTCTATATATTTTGTTGTTTTTTTTTTTTTTGTGCATTTTGATTCTGTTTCTTACTACTGCTGCTGCTGCTGTTGTTGTTGTCTCTAAATCGTATGAATGTTTGCAGCCAGCATATGAGGCATGCAACAATACATGTTTCTATGTTTTATATAAATGTTCATGTGTTTATTCGTTTAGTTATGTCATTGTCGTGATGCCATTAAATGTGTCCATTACCATTTTTATGAGCTTTAAAGCCATTGACATTGTGACTTGTTTATAAAGCTGCCTGAGTTTTTCTTCTTATTTTCTTCTTCAGTTTTTTTTTTTTTGCTTTTTTTTTTTTGCTTACCTCAAGTTTTTATCATCGTTGCTGCCTGCTACTTTACGCTGTTGTAATTCTCTTGTTATAACTGAAGCATGCGGCGTTTTGTTGCTACTGCTGTTGCAAAGTTTTTGTTGTTGTTTGCTTGGTTGGTTGGTTGGTTGGTTACTTTTATAGGGGTTAGAAACCTTGTTATTGAATAGAAAAAATATCACATTTTTAAGTTTTTGTCATGAAATTGATTGTTAAAAGATCGATAACGACACAAAAGCTACAACAGCCACAAAAAAGTTTTAGAAGACAGAAAAAAGAAAAACATTTCTTACAAAAGCTTTTTAACATTTCGTACACAAAGAGTTCAAGTTCTTGGAAGTTCACAGATGAATGAAAAGAGATGCAAAACGAATTTGAATTTTATTAAGAAAAATTAACTTTATTGCACACAGAAGAGACTACAAAACATGCAAAGCATTTAAGGCAACAATACATATGTATTTATGTTCATATGCACATGTATGCTCACGTTCACGCACAAAAATATTTTCAAAAGAAATTTTTCTACGCGGGCAATTTTAGATAAATAAATTTCTATGGAAAAATTTTGTCAAAGAAAATTTTTCAATAGAACAATTTTTACTGGATCATAGAAATTAAAAAATATAGTTTTTTTTTGTGTATTCTAGATGTCTATATGAAGCTAGCATATATTACGATTTGCATAAATTTTAGATTTTAAGTAAAAAAAATAGTAAACTAAGTTGTTTACAGACAAATTTTCAGTAGAAAAATTTGGCCAACAGAAAATTTTCTATAAAAAATTTTCTGAACAAATAATTTTTTATAGCAAAATAAATTTAACGGAAATTTTGTCAACAAAAGATTTTTTTTTTTAATTTTATACAAAACAAGTAAGAGTGTAGTATATTCGGCTGGGCCGAATCTAAAATACCCTTCACGATAGTCACGAATATGTATAGTATATTAAAAATGTGACCTAAATATGCTCGGTTATATATGAACCGATATCGGATTTTTCTATTTTCTGTATTTTAGTAACCTTCTTTTATAACGAGAATTGCTTTCCAGCAAAAAAAAAAAAAAAAAAAAATTTTAATGGAAAAATCGGTTCAGGCTATATCTCGGGTATATATGGACCGATATCGAAAATTTTAATTTTCCATATTGATATAACCTTATATCATTACCAGAACTGCTTTTGAGCACAACAAATTGTTTAAGTTCGCTTACGCGATATTTTCATGAAAAACCCGATTTAGGCTATATCTCGGGTATTTATGGACCGATATCAGAAATTTTAATTTTCTCTATTTTCTTAACCTTCTTTTATAACAAGAATTGCTTTTCAGTAAAAAAAAAATGTTATTGGAAAAATCGGTTCAGGCTATATCTCGAGTATATATGGACCGATATCGGATTTTTTCTTTTTCCATATTTATATAACCTTATTGCATTACCAGAACTGCTTTTGAGCACAAAAAAGTTGTTTACTCGGCATTTTCATCAAAAAACCTGTTAAGCTATATATCGGGTATATATGAACCGATATCGGAAATTTTAATTTTCCATATTTATATAACCTTATTTTATTACCAGAACTGCTTTAAGGTGAAAAAAGTTGTTTAAGTTCGCTTACGCGGCATTTTCATGAAAACCACGGTTTAGGCTATATCTCTGGTATATATGGACCGATATCGGAAATTTTCATTTTCCATATTTATATAACCTCATCTTATTACCAGAACTGTTTTAAGCGAAAAAAAGTTGTTTAAGTTCGCTTACGCGACATTTTCATGAAAAACCCGGTTTGCGCTATATCTCGGGTATATATAGACCGATATCGGAAATTTTCATTTTTCATACCTATATAACCTTATTTCATTACCGGAACTGCTTTAAGGTGAAAAAAGTTGTTTAAGTTCGCTTACGCGACATTTTCATGAAAAACCCGGTTTGGGCTATATCTCGGGTATATATGGACCGATATCGGAAATTTTCATTTTGCGTATTTATATAACCTTATTTAATTACCAGAACTACTTTAAGGCGAAAAAATTGTTTAAGTTCGCTTACGCGGCATTTTCATGAAAACCCCGGTTTAGGCTATATCTCGGGTATATATGGACCGATATCGGAAATTTTTATCTTCCATATTTATATAAACTGATCTTATTATCAGAACTGTTTTTAATCAAAAAAAAGTTGTTAAAGTTCGCTTACGCCACATTTTCATGAAAAACCCGGTTTGGGTTATATCTCGGGTATATATAGACCGATATCGAAAATTTTCATTTTCCATACTTATACAACCTTATTTTATTACCAAAACTACTTTTAAGCAAAAAAAAGTTGTTTAAGTTCGCTTACGCGGCAATTTCATGAAAACCCCGTTCCAGGCTATATCTGCGGTATATATGAACCGATATCGGAAATTTTCATTTTTCATATTTATATAACCTTATTTTGTTACCAGAACCGCTTTAAAGCAAAAAAAGTTGTTTAATTTCGCTGACGCGGCATTTTCATGAAAAACCCGTTCTAGGCTATATCTCGGGTATATATGGACCGATATCGAAAATTTTCATTTTTCATATATATGTAACCTAATTTCATTACCAGAACTGCTTTTGAGCACAAAAAAGTTGTTTAAGTTCGCTTACGCGGCATTTTCATGAAAAACCTGGTTTGGGCTATATCTCGGGTATATATGGACCGATATCGAAAATTTTCATTTTTCATATTTATATGACCCTATTTCATTACCAGAACTGCTTTTGAGCACAAAAAAGTTGTTTAAGTTCGCTTACGCGACATTTTCATGAAAACCCCGATTTGGGCTATATCTCGGGTATATATGGACCGATATCGAAAATTTTCATTTCTCATATTTATATGACCCTATTTCATTACCAGAACTGCTTTTGAGCACAAAAAAGTTGTTTAAGTTCGCTTACGCGACATTTTCATGAAAAACCCGGTCTAGGCTATATCTCGGGTATATATGGACCGATATCGGAAATTTTCATTTTCCATATTTATGTAACCTAATTTTATTACCAGAACTGCTTTTGAGCAAAAAAAAGTTATTTAGCTTCGCCTATGCGACATTTTCATTAAAAATCCGATTTGAGCTATATCTCGGGTATATATGGACCGATATCTGAAAAAAAAATTTTTTGCCTTTTAGTCACCATGCTTAATAAGTGTGTGAAGTTTGAAGCAAAACGAACAACTTTTGTTTTCAAAAATTTTCATACAAAACTGCAAAAAAAATGGCTTTTTTCGGAATTTTGAATATATCTCAGCTATACGTGGACCGATATTACTGAATTTCAATAGCAAACCCATGAATCGATGGGGTAAAAGAATGGTGAAAGAAAAAAGTTTCTAAGTCTAATGGTTTTCTCAGAAACGGTATTTCAACAGCGGACAGACGGACAGACGGACAGACGGACATCGCTTAATCGACTTTTCCATTAATTCTGATTCAGAATATATATACTTTATAGGGTCGCAAAAAAAAAACTGTAGAAATTACAAACGGAATCACAAACTTATATATACCCTTAACATTTTTGTGAAGGGTATAAAAAAAAAAATTACAGCTCTTTCCTTTCAAATAATTTATAAATTTCAAATAATTTATAATCAAAACACTTTTCCTGAAGAAGTATTCCGGAGGAAGACGAAATATTGAATTTAATGAACTATTTTTTAAAAAGTTTTTATAAAAAAGACCTCAAACTTGATGATCTCCAAGCTTAGTAATAAATATAGTTTAAAAGACTAATAAGCACGGTTCGTTATCAAACTAAAATAATTATCCATAATAAGCAGAAAAGTTCCGTTCCGAGTTCTTTTCTCCTTAAATTCCCAAAATCTAGTTCAGGAATTGCCAAAATCCACCACTTCCCCGCAAACAATATCGCAACTTCAATTTTCACACTAAATCGAATTACCGTTAATAGTTCAGACACACGTTTTATGGCCAGAACGCGCAACAAACATGAAGAACCGATTCCAAACCGGTATTTTGGGAATTCCCAAAATCAGCTTCGCGAATTCCCAAAATCCCAGCACTTTCCCGGAAGCAATACAGCAACTCCAATTTTTGCGCTAAAGCAGCAACAGTTTTATATACCTACATATCGCTCCTTTACTGCAACATAGTCATAACGCAAAAAAACTTGTTTCGAGAAAAACACATTTCAAATTTTTAGTTTCCATACAAGTCTTAGAAAATTTTTTTACAAAATATCTCCTAAAGGAAACAGTTTAAAGGTAATTCAAATAAAATTACAATTCTGCCTTGTTAACTCGAAAAGCTCATTTTTTGAGACATGACTATGTTGCAATAAATATGGCATGAATTTAAAGTGTTGCAAACATACAAACAAATTAACAAACATACAAGAGAAACTAATAAAAGCGTGTTATAAGGTAGTAAAATCAGTTGTTTATAGAAAATTAATTTATCCAAAAATTGGAAAACAAAAAAATTTATGGAAACATTTCGCCAACGAAAAAAATGTCATAGTTCTTAAAGTAAAAACTGGAAACTCAGTTAATTGAAGAGGAAAACATTTAACGAAAATTTTGCCAATAAAAAAATGAACTTTCGTTCAATTGCAAAAGAGGGATCGGTTTCTTTCATTTCGTTCAATCGGTCATTTTGAACGAACGGTACGATGTCAACACCAAAAATTTCCGGTCGTTTATCAACACCGCTCTGTAAAATAAACAAAAAAAGATAGCAAAATAAACAATGATAAAGTGACAAACAAGTTATTGTCTTAAAACGAAAAAATAAAAGCAGAAACTTAAACTAAGCCCCGATGTACAAACCAAAAATCTAATTTAAAAATTATAAAGTTCAACATAAATTCAATAATTTAATATTTACATCTCTGGGAACGGAGAATTATTAAAATACAAAAATAATTTAAATTTAGGTGTGATGAAGTTCAGATAATTTGAAATAATACAAAGAAAAAACTAATCCGCTTTTGTTAAACAAAACAAAAGAACGTAACATAAAAAGAACGAAAGATATTTGCACGTAACTATCCAAATTGAACGGTTTACTATTGCAGGAAAAGTGGTAAGTTTAATGACCGCCTCACTTCGTTCAATGAGATGATCCGCTCAACTTAACGCGCTCGTTCATGAACAACACAGCTGTAATGTAAAAAAAAAATAAGGGACCTGCGCAAAGCGTAATCTATAATTTTTGAATCATAATGATTACTAATTACGTCAAAAATTAGCAACATTTGTTTTGAAGTTAACTTTACTGAGAGAGTGAAAGAGAGAGACTGAGAGAGCGAGTGAGAGATTGAGTAAAGTTTACCTACTTACGTTCCAGCGTTGTCAACTTGGTGCGTTTGCATTGTTTTTGTTGGTTTTGTGAGCGATAAATTCTTTTGCCGGTGCGCGATGCGCTTTATTCCAAATTTCGGCGCGTTTTTAATTTTCGTTGCACCGAACCGAATCCACCACAACTTTTTGTTCCAGTATAAGAAAATAATTTTTGTACTATATATCCGTAATATAATCAATACCATTTTATAAAATGTGCAAAATTTGCACCAAATCATATACACAAAATAAAACCGTCTTGATATTTTGGTTATGTATACTATGTAAAGAAAAAGGAATATTTAATATTTAAAATTTGCTGCCCCTTTATGTTTTTAAACAGTACAAACAGCTGTTTTTCAGATATGCATGCTTTATTGAATAGTAGTGGCCTTTAAACTTTTATACAAATTTATTATCTCAACGTTTCGTCGGCTTTCTTCTAAAGAAAATATGCATTTCCGAGTGTCATGGATTGCATTTTTTCAAAGGAGGACTAGCACCAATTAACTCCATTGTCAAGGAGTACCAAAATTCTGTTACCACTTCTTCTGAGAGGCTATCGCTCTGTTGGTCTTCATTTTATTCAACATCATTTCTGGACTTTATTTATTACTCTTGCCTGGAGAAAAATTTATCATTTTTATTAATAAATCACTAAATAATCTAACAGCTTACATATTTTTGATTGGTTCACCGTCAAAAATAAAATGAGTAAATTAAAAAAAACGAACATAAAGCAGGGAATAAAATCAGTTACGATAAGGGGAATTTTGCTATAAACTTCAGAGCTATTACTCACTATTGAGTGATCACATAATTCACGGGAGAAAATTATTTACGATTGCAATTGAGTGAAAAATGCAAACTTTTGTAGGGAAAAATTTTTCATGATAGGGGGAATTGCGTTTTTAATATAAAAATATACTTTTTATAAAAATATTTATGGGGTGTCCATAGAGCACGGACGAGCGGCTTGTCTAGAAAATTTATATGAGAAAAACTCAGTTTTTAATGCTTTTCATACAAATTTTTCATCGTGTCGTTCGTCGTGTGTTCTGTAAACAGCACATTAGGCAAAAGAGCAAATTATAAGCTTTTGTTAATTTTGAGCCTTTATTGCAAATATTTGATATATATTTTTTAACAACTTTGTGAACAACTTATGAAATTAAAAAACCGTTTTAGTGGGTTTTTTTTCGAAATAATACTAGGAACACAACTGCGACGAACGAGGAACTGCGCCCATCCCGACGAATTCGCCGGCAAATATTCCTTATATAAATTCGTCGTGTAAAGCACATTATCAACGAACATTGTTTACATTCCTTGGAGAGAAAAAAAAATGAATATAAGTACTAAGGTGGCCATATTAAAAGTAAACCTGTATAAATCCAATCCGAAAGAGGGATTTTTGAACAAATTATCTGAAGTACTTTATATTTTGGGAACACCTTCATAAATTTTTTACTACATGGATAAAAATAAATAAATAAAAAGTATTGTGTCGTGAAAAATACTTTTAAGAAACCTGGTCACCGGTAGTGCGATTCTGTAACTTATATAACGATAATCGAATCATTAAAATAATTATAACGATATTTTATCGTATTTGCTATTCTGTAACATTTTCTTATTCGTAGTCGATCAAAATCAGCTGTTAATTTTACTGCCTACTGTCGATTTCTTAAAGACAAACATTTTCTTGCTATTTATTCAATCCTTAAAGTGTATTTTTTTTTTAAATTGTGCATCCATGAAATAAAGTGCTTACAATCAGATTTTTAAGACATAAAAATATTTATTATATATTAAATACATAAATAAATGCATAAAATATGTATTAAATACATTTTCAAAAACAAAAATTTCAGTATAATTTTTTAGTCGGTAAAGAGTATTTTGTGTTGAAATAGCTATTTAACGTTTGTCATTCGGACTTGCAAGGGATGAAACAAGTTTGAACGCTTCAAGGGATAATCATTGTGTTTATCGGGAGTTGAACAATTCCTTTGAGTTGACAATTAATGAATTTAAAAAGTTATATTTGTTATCACCAGTCTTAGTTGTGGTCGTTCTGAACATATAGAAATTAGTACATATAAACAAATAAATGAAACATATGGACACATATTTTATTTTACTTACCTTATTACAAATTAAATAATATTTATTGTCACTTAAAAACTAAAATCACAACAAATAAAAATCAATATGTATACATATTGTTGTGAAAAAATTTATTGTTTTTTCTTTTCTTCTTTGTGGTTTTCGCTTTTTTCTGGGAGAGATGACACCTGTTATTTATATGAATGAACAGAAAAATACAGCTGTTTACCATCGTTAGAATTAAGTTACAGAATCACTCAATCGTTAGTGCAAGCGATGAAATTTAATGACAAAAGTTGCGATTATCGAATCGTTACTGATACTGCTTTGTTCGTTGTTCGCGGACGAAACAATTAGAAATAAATCTA
Organism: Thecocarcelia acutangulata; assembly: GCA_914767995.1. Taxonomy (NCBI): domain Eukaryota; kingdom Metazoa; phylum Arthropoda; class Insecta; order Diptera; family Tachinidae; genus Thecocarcelia; species Thecocarcelia acutangulata. Next base: position 87,796,398 of record OU612096.1, read on the forward strand.
TTTCAACTTTCGCACTTTCATATACACCAATGTGTTTTATTTTTGGCGACGAATATTCGCGACCAAAAATTCGTCCTTCGTCGCAGTTGTGTTCCTAGTATAACGCGTTTTTCTCCCATTTTGGTGTATTTCAAAATTTCAAAGTTGTTAACACTGTTACGTTCTTTTAAAATTTAATTTTTCAATTGCAAAACGTTGACGCCGCACAATTTAGGTTAGTCTCCAATATTTTGTATGTGTGTGAGGATTTTTGACAGATAAATTATGCTTGACGCCCTAATTTAGGTTGCGCTGTTAGAAATATTTAGCCAAAAAAATAATTTTTTTTTTTCAAAACAATTTTCTCATCGAAACAAATTTTCTTATTAAAAAGAACCTTCTTAAAAAATGTTTATTACATGCTGTGTTTTAACATTTGCTTTTTTGAATAATAAACTTAATTAAATTGACCTTGATTCTTATGCCTTATCGAGCAAATTATTTTATATATATTTTTTTTAGTTTTTTTCGGTGCTGCCGTTTTTGACTTCATTTGAAATACTTTCTAAAAAATTTCAAATATAATTTTCAATAAAGCTGAATACAAACAAACACTTTGTTGGTGGTCTAAATTTAAAATTTTAAACTTAAAACAAACCAAACCTTAAAAAAGTAAATGAATATGTGTTAAAATTCAAATAAAAAAAAAATACAAAATAAAAGAACTTGCAAAAAAAACAAAAAGCCACTTTAATGCTGCACTGAATTTGAAAGAACATGTGGGTTCTTTATGACTTAAACCGAATTCTAAAATGGGCGGAGTTCTGTTTGAAACATAAAACTAAGTTTTGCAGCACAAAAAAAAAAAAAATACTCATTTTGTTTGTTTTAAAGCTGCAACCTTTAAAACAAAAATATTTATTCCTACATATACTCGTAACTGTGTGTATGTTTTCTTGGGGTTTTTTTTCCAAAGGGCCCAAAATAATTTAGTTGTCAGTTAAAGGAAACCGCACACATGGCTTTCATACGTTTATAGGTACATACGCAATGAAGTTATAAGAAAAAATTTCTCATAAGTGCAAAAAATCAAATATATATATATATATATATATATATATATATATATATATATATATATATATATATATATATATATATATATATATATATGTGATATTTGTATACAAAAACAATTTCATATTTTTACCAACACCTTTTCGAAAAGGTTTCATCATTTGACGTCAAATGAAATTCAATACGTTTAAATTTTTGTTTTTTGAAAATGTTTTAATAAGAAATTTCAGTTTTAAAAACATTTTGTAAAGGGTGTTTAGAGACTCACAACTTTGAGTTGGCAACACTAATATGTCGGGTGGATAAATTTTAAGTTGAATGTTAACCGCACCTAAACGTCAAGTTTTTTAATTTGACATTTCTCAAATTCAGACTAACTCGATTTGAACCATGGCAAGATACGCAATCGAGAAACGCGTTTAAGCTACTCAGGTTTATTGTGAAAATGGGCGTTCTTAATTTGTTCGGTCAATTTAATCGTCCAAATTTGCGTGCAATCGTAAAAATCGTGCAAAAATTTAAGCAAGCCGGGTATGTACCCGATGTTATACGCGATAGTGTGGCTGAAGAGCCACCCACCCCAAACGGGGTATTTGAAGTTGGCTTTATTCATTCTCTACCTCAAAACTGGAGCAGTTCTTTTTTTTCTCTCATTCAATTATTTATTGAATCTTCACACAGTGAACTAACAATAAGTATTCAAATCTTAATACTAAATACCAAAAATTAATTAAGTCCAGCCAATGCTAGACTAAAATGTTTTATTTTGCACGGTCAATATCGGTAAAATCACCTATTTAACGTTCTGATGGTGGCAAGGGTATTCCTCCTTCTCAACCGAGAGTGGCCTTCAAAATTAAGTATATTGCGTGCAAGACGAATTGGATGAAGTTTCAATTTACTGATATACCTTGTCGCGTATTTTGAAAATTCGTCTTTTACAGTTGTGAAAACGATTTACGTGGGTACCTGCCATTGTGGCCTTACCCCACGGTGATCTTAACACCGGGTGAATACAATGCGTCTACCAGCGCCCCCATACATGACAAACTGCCATGCATGAGTACCAATTCGATCTCATGTTGTTTGGACATGATCTCCCCCTTGGTTAGGAGCGGAGCCTTTCTGAAACTCCTTCCGATCTTTGGGTCACGGCACCCGGTCGCAATGCAACTCCACATCGAGCTCAAATGAACTCTCCCCGCGATTTGGGTTTAAACCACAACCACCACGATACTCCCCGAAGGGCCGCACCATAACCGGGCAGGAACAAGTTCCTGGGGCTCCCGGTTCCCGTGGTACCAGATTTAAGTCTCCGGTCAGACTTCGTAGCCCAAGGACTACTACCAGTAGAGCCCCAAACGGCTCGGGGACTGGTGACCCCCTGCAACCATACTTACAGTAAACAGCACACAGGAACACAGCAATAACAGCAAACAGCAACATAAAAACAGGAACAACAGGAACGTCAGCGACAACAGCAAATCAGCAGCCACACAACGAACGAAACTGCATCACCCGTAACATAAAACACACACGGGCACATAGCACAATAAACAATAAGCAACACAAACATTCAACATTCACCCTCACGGGTGAGTCAGTTGGCCACCCCCTTGTGGCCCAGCCCTGGACAAAAACAAACAAAAACAAAAACAACAATAAGAAATGACCCCCCTCACGAAGGGCCTTACAAACAAAAACAACGTTGCCAGCAACCCTGCGACATCAAAACAAAACAGCAGACAGCAACCAGCAACCAGCAAACAACACACAGCAAAGTACATGACACCAGGAACTGTGCACTATGCTCCTCATGGTTGCCTACACTAAGACTTCAACCACAACTGCAACCAACTCCGCCGACGAGAGACGCACACAGTCACGCGTGAACCTGCGGTTCAACAAACGACGGTTCCGGAAATGGCAACAACAGGGAGGCTACCCTCCCTACCTTGGTCTCCGCCTAAAGACCTCACGGGCATACGCGCCCAACGCGTCAAAAGACGCGCCGACCGCCAAAACCCTACTGAAATCCCAATGGTCGCCCGCCCCTACTACGCCCATTCCCTCTAGATCCCTAATGTCATCATAAAGATGACATTCGACCAGAACGTGTCTCCAGTCCTCAGGGCTCTCACCACATCTGCACAGCGCAGTCTCGGACAGGCCCCTCTTATGCAAAAATGCATTGAGGGAACCATGCCCCGTAAGCAAGAAGCCCGTACTGAGACTGAAGCCAAATTCCGGCCGTCCCACAACAAAATCAGCCTCGCGAATGAATTCGTGCGTTGCTCGCCCCTTTGTACTATTCGCCCATCGCGCCCGCCAGGCAGACACAAGACGTTCCCAAAGGAGCGCCTTGATCTGACTGGGTTCCCTATTAACCACAAGATCAAGAGCAAAAAGCCAATCATGTGGACAAAGCGGTAGCCCCTTCCTAACCTTGAAGGCGATCGCACGGCGAATCACCTCCAGATCAAGGGGAGCCACCCCCAGCAAGACCTGTAGAGCATCTGTTGACACCGTCCTACAAACTGGCATGCAAGCAAGCATCGCAGTTCTCTGGGCGGACTCTATCTTATTGCGGCCAACAACAGTCATGACTGTCTCGTACCACACAGGTGCACCAAAAGCTGCGCATGCAACAAACAGTCCACCATATATGGTACGAGTAGCCCGCCTGCTGAGGCCCCATTCACTTCTAAGGATGCGCCTAACTTTACCTACTACAGCAGTAAGCCTGTCTCTCACATATGAGAGGTGAACCATAAAGTTCAACCTCTCACTCACCATTATTCCCAGGTATTTGACTTCCGTCGCATACCGGAGACTAATGCCGCCAGAGCGAACGAGTGGTGGACGACCCCGAGATAACCTGCCTTTCAGCAGCATTGCCACGGTCTTGTCCATAGCCACCTCCACACCCACACTATCGCCCCACTCGCGCACAACACGCATGGCCCTCTCACCCCGGCTTTCCAGATCAGCACGAGACTGTCCTTCAACCAAGATGAGCAAGTCATCCGCATATGCACACAGTTTGAAGTCACACTGCAACGACCTCAGCAGGGAATCCATCATGAGGTTCCATAAAAATGGACCACAGATGGACCCCTGCGGACAGCCGCGTACAACGTCCCTCCAAACCGTGTCGCTGGCGCCCACCACACAGGCTTTCCTACCGCAGAAGTAACTCTCCCATAGAGCGAGCTCCCGACAGCCCACACTACGTAGTCTATCGAGAACTACACTCCACAGGAGATTGTCAAACGCACCCTTGAAGTCTACGAAGAGTCCCAGTACATATCTTTCCGCAGAGCTAGCAATACTTGACTTAACATGCAGCCAGGCATCGTCAACAGACCTCCCCTCCCTGAAACCGAACTGGAATTCAGACAGTGCTGCACCCGGACACTCTTTCAGCCGAAAGACCATTATCCTCTCCAGTACTTTTCCAAGCACTGGATGAAGACTAATGCCCCTATAAGAGCGAGGATCAGTCCTCACTTTTCCGGGGGCTTTAAGAGCACCACAACACGTGCCTTCTTCCAAGCCTCAGGGAAGTAGCCCTCACTGAGACACTTCGCAAATATTGACTCCAGGTATTCCGGTATGGCCTTCCAGATGCTTTTACACATCTCTCCAGTCATACCGTCTATACCCGGAGATTTCCTACTCTTGACCCAATGGACACAAACCTCTATTTCGGATCTCTCCAGCGCAGGAGGGGCGGCTCCCTCCCTAATGAGAGGAGGGCTACCGCCCGCCCGTACAACCGGAAAGAAAACCCCCAACAACGCGCCCATAATATCGCTCCAGGAAGACAATGTTACATTGTCCACCTGGAGGCTTCCTACTTCTAAACGCCTGTGTCGACCCGAACAAACGCGATAGACACGACCCCAAGGATCGTCCCTATTTTCACGCACGAATTCCCTCCACTCGTCTTCTTTTACCCTACAAATTCTACCCTTATATTCCCTCAGGCTAGCCAGATATTCAACCTTACGAATAGCTAGATCATCTGCGTTAGACTGCCGGGCCCTCTGGAATCTCTTCCTGAGGCGCCTGACACTCCTCCGCATCAGATCCAGTTCATCGGTCCACCACTTGACTTTTCTTGGCCTACCCGGACGGGCTCGGCCAAGCAGCGCATCATTCACCGCGCACATCCAGTCGTCAATCTGGCCAACCTGAGCGTCTATACCCAATTCCCTGAATTCATCTATAGGCTGTACCATAGCAGCCGCCCTAACACTATTCGCGTAACCGCCCCAGTCTATGTCCCTTTTACGCCACCCGCGAGGTGACCCAGATATCCAACTCCGCCGACGATAAGTGAACCGAATCTCAATGAGATTATGATCACTCACACCAGCGTTGTCACATACCCTCCAGCTGAAGTCGAAGTATGACAACGCCAAGTTATTGGCAATTGTCACATCGATATCGCTGCGGCCCTGTGGAGCGTCAAACGTGTACAGATCACTAGCCTCGTTTAACACCGAAGCACCAACTGTGACCAGCCATTCGCCGAGCATGATTCCTCTAGTGTGGTTCATATGACCAGGCGCATGCCTGGGCATTTTACTGAACCACATAGAGGAACATGCATTTGCATCCAGGCCTAGAATAACGGGTGCACTACTCGCTAGGAGTAGGACCGTATCCATGTACCGAATGTACGGCTCCAAAGGGACGGCAAACCTGCAATACAGGCTTGCAAAGAGCACCCGCCCAAACTCCCCCTGTACAGCAACGCAGACCCCCCACCGGGTACAGCTCACGACCGTACAATCGACCCCCGGGTCATCCACCACTACCGCAGAGTTCCTCTCCAAATCGGGGAAAACCCGCATACCCCCAGAAAGCCCCCTGATGTCACCAAACCGGAGGTACGGCTCCTGCACTAAGGCAACAGCCCAAGTTCGCACGTGGCCACGTACGACTTCTGAAGGTTTTGCTGTATTACAACCGCGGTATCCGCGCGTCTTAATGACGAGCGTTCACCCTAGCAACAATGGTCGCATAGACCGGGCACGCTGCAGACATCATCATATGATCCGCCTGCAGTCCCTTGAACGCACAGTTCCTGCACCGCAATTCGTTGGGGCATCGGCTCGCCCAGTGGCCAGCGTCACCGCACCGTCTACACACATCCGACTGGTACTTACAGTCGCGCACCCGGTGATCAAAACCTAGACATCTATAGCACGCCGGTATGGGGTCCAACGTCCGTACCGCGAAGCGGAACCACTTTATATACGCCCCCGTTGTCCGTAAATGTTCAGCAATACGCGGCGTGCATTCTAGGGTCACGTTAGTTGTGCCCTCTTCCACCTTCCAAGGTGCGCTCATCAGTCGAACGGATCGCCTATATTCCGCGGAAGACATCAACTCCCCGAGGTTCATGGAGTGTAGTTCCTCCATGAACTCATCCGGCGAAATCTCCTTGTGGACGCGCTGAACCACTATTTTAGGCTCCAACTTGTCCTTAACAGCCACCTCCAACCCCACTTCAGCGAACTTAGTGTTACCAGCCACCTTCCTCCTCTCAGCCTCCGATGACGTGCGAATCACGGCTCCTTCCTTAGTTTGGCGCACCTCATGCACGCGTACCCCCAAAGTCGGCCCAACATCCCCAACCACCTTTTCCACCACCTCCTTCGCACTCTTCCCAGCCTTACTTTTAACCACTACCGAACAAGTTTCCACCGGTTTTACCAACGGCAGGGCCGGGTATGACACTGGCGCTACCGCCTCCTGTGTCCTGGTCACAACTCTGCTACTTACTGGGGGTACGGTCATCGACTTCGCCATCGGGGCAGCAGCAACTCCCACCGCACCAGCCTCCAATCTCCCCCTCAACCGCTCATTTTCGGCCACCAATCCCATAAGAAGTGCCTCGTACTCTCCCACTTCCTTCAACAGCCTGCGTGCAACCCCCCTGCCCACATCATCAGCCATCACAACGTCCATCACCTTCTCCGTGATGCGCTTCATGTCCGCAATCACTCCCTCCGCTTGCACCTTCTTCTTCCTGTTGCGCGACTCTCTGACAGGCTGCTTACTCCCAGGAACTACTCCCTCACTGGCCACCTCACCCACACACGTTACGATCACCTCGTCATCCACCACCATTGGTGCTCTAGTCACAGCAGCCACCTCATCCACACCGCTCACGACTTCCAACGCCATCTTCCTTCTCAATTTCGGCGACACCAATTTTACCTTTTTAACTGACTCCGTATCCTCAGTAGACGACATCTCCGACTCTGTGTGCCGAAGCTTCGGCGGCACAAATGGTGGCGGCGCCCTGGGATCGTCAGTGGTCACGTCACTGGCGTCCCCTTTAGCCTTCGGCTTTTCCACCTTGCGCTTGCTAGCCGGCGGCATAGCAACCAAAAAATAAACAAAAATTTAAATCGCCACCTACCTTTCAAAATCAAAATCAAAGTACAGAACAGGAACTAATTCACAATAATCAAGCCAAGATCGTCACCAATATTCCAATGCCAGAACCAAAAACCGTTTTATACAACCAAAGTCAATATAACAAGCGAAGCCGTCAACTATATCGGTAAACACCAAGTTATTCACTTATTTAGCGACCGAACCGTCAATTCCAATTTATTTCAAATCAAACCGTCACCGTCAATTCCGTTTTTCAATATAAAATGTATCAGACACTCAACACCGAGGCGTTGCCAGTTTACACACCCAATTAATTCACAATGTAAACCGTTTTTAAGCACTTTAATTTAATTATAACCGTCAAATCCAATCAGTTTCAATTTCAAAATCCAATTGTCAAAAATTTTTCTACACTTGGTAACACTTGGAGTCACTAAGTTCCTTTGGTAACACAGGTGTTTAACTATAATTCTCCCTAACCCAACTTTTGGCCGGAGCTTCTTCTTGTTCTGAGACACCTTTGTCAGCGGAGTCTCAAAAACACAATCACTCGCGACTTTTTGTTTTTGTTTTGTCTTCAATTATTTCCACAAACACTAATACACACGACCGTATTTTAAAATATTTAACGCTATCCACATATACGTCTGTTCGCTTCAACAATCCGACTCAGAGTGATTCGTCTTTTACAAGAGGAACACACAGATCCTTGTGGATTCGTGAGTTTCTTACGTACCATGGAGCTGCAGTAATCGTTCGAAGAATTTGATTTTGTCGCCTTTGAATTTTTCCAATGTTAGAAGTTGAGGCTGTGCCCCATAATTGAATTCCATAGCACCATATAGGCTTTAGAATTGCGTTGTATAATAAAGGTTTGCAATCCAGCTTCAATGTCGAATTTCTGCCCATAAGCCAATTTAGTTGCGCTGCTTTTAACTTTAACTGAGTAACTTTCGCATCAATGTGAGACTTCCACGTTAACCTACGGTCGAGATGAATACCAAGGTACTTGACTTCATTTTGCTGCGGAATAGGTGAATTTGAATGGCTGAACATGTTTGCTTACACAGTGTGAATGTAACGTGCGTACACTTTTGTTCATTAGCTTTAATTTTCCAACGTTTTAACCATATCTCTAATATTGATATATATTCTTGCAAATTTCGCGAAGCTACTTGTGGGTTTTCATGTACGCTGCAGAATGCTGTGTCATCCGCAAAAGTTGAAGTGTGAATTTCGGATCTCGTTGGCATGTCTGAGGCGTAAATCAATTATAAAGTAGGTCCTAGAATGCTACCTTGGGGAACTCCTGCCTCGATTGGCTGTAAGGGGCAGTTCTTTTGACGCTGAATATGGTATCAGAAAGATGGGAAAAGGTAGTGGCTAACCATGGTCAATACTTTGAATTGTGTATCAACTTATTTTGTGATAATAATAAATACTCGTACATTGTTCGAGCCAAAAAATCGACATTACCTAGCTAGCATTTTCAATCATCAAAGACTCTACTGTGATTCGCATGAAGTGTGTTTTTGATCGCCGACGACCTCATTTTTTGATCACAGACGATCCCTCGCACAGGAGTAACTGTTACAAAAGCTGATTCTTCTGTGAGATTCTTACACAACTCTGCAAGTGATTCTTATACGATGAACACTGTAGGCAATCGTTTGAGACTCATGTAGATATTATCTTACAACTCATCAAGAAATCAGCTATGTATCCCTTGTATGATTCATACAGGACTCAGTCTATATTTTCATAATACATATAATTCGCACTGACTTACCACCATTATCACCAAATGCACTTTTTATATTCAAAAGATTGTTAAACAATTAAGAAAAAACTATTGAACGCCCTTTGTTCATCTAAAATATAAAAATTAAAAAAAAGTACAAATAAATAAAAAACAATAAAATGTTTAATCGTCTAACAAACATTCCAAGATTGTATGACGAGTATGTCAGAAAATTTGTATAAAAGAAATAAAAAAGTAAATGTTTTTGTTATTGTTACTCGTCAGATAATCAACAGAAGATTCTTTTGAGGATATAACACCAATATAAGCAGAATTGTCGTATTTAGTGCGAGATTAATCGAAAATCACTGAAACTCATTAAGCGCACCAAGCGCTTAATGGGCTTTGGTGTTCAGAATGCTACATTCAATGGGTGTATGTAAAGGGACCTGATTAGTAGTTCTTTCGTATCTTAATTGGCATTAATCTCGCCAACATGTTTTTCCAATAGGATTGAACAATATGTTATAAGTTCTTCCAAAGAATAACTTTTTATGAAAGAATAATTTCAATTAATGGTTTAGTTAATTGAACACTAAGATCGTGTGACTTGGCCCCATTGGATGATTTTCGTTGAGGTTATGTAAAATTACATGTCTACATCGACAAACCGGAGACAACTGAACACATTTGAAAGTGTGAGTTACATCAGCACCTGCCACTACGGTCAAACCTGACTGTGGGCCAGTTCTACTAGGTGAACTATCTCAGGACTCACTACAGCCACCATGCGGCTGATAAGGCTCACACAGGTAGCAAGTGCTTGTCATACAATGTAGCCATATAAACAAACCCTTTGCTGAAAAGCTTGAACCTTCAAGTCCCTCCTGCATGCAATTCCCTAGACAGCCAATGGAAAGTAAAGCGTCAGGAGTTAGTAGTCCACAAAAAGCATCAGCCCTTAACCAACTCAACTTTTTAGCCATCACTTCTATTTCCTTACATATATTAGCTGCAAGACAGCAGTGTCTTGGGGACTATAGTTTCTGGAAAACCGATGCATGCCCAGGAACAGTAAAAACCGCTTACTCTGATTTTAGCCACAGCCAGAACGTTGCATTCTAGATCCATCACTAATCAAATCAGATCCTTTTACCACTTCAAACACGATCAGTGCCTGGAGTGTTTGTAAAACAGAACTACATGTCTTGCTGATTCCCGTTCTGTCAATTAAGTCTTGGTGAGGTCTTTGAAAGTCCTAACACAACCTAAGTCATGCTGTGACATTCTAGACTTTTATTTGGTACAACAAATTCTCTAAGGGCAAACAATGGACCACTAGCGAATCAACATGCAAAAAGTTACTAATTACAGATTGCACCATTGATTGCTGTAGTAGCTACATGACCGAAATCAAGGCGAATTAATTATTAGGTGGATGCATCGGCGAATTCAGGCGAATTCAATTAATATGGCGCCACTTTCTCTGTCAAGTTTTGTTTGCCTTTTTCGGCACCATTTAAATTTTTGTACATGTTCGCTATCAACTAATTTTGACTGCTTAAGTGTGAATTCGCCTTTTTGCACAAACCAAATACCTGTTGTTTTTTTTATTGTTGTAGCGAAGCGGCTACCTTGTTTTTTGTATCATGGACCGAAAACATGCAAGGTGGCGCAAAATGGACCATCCAGTTTCTTTTTTGAATAACTTTTATACTAAATTAAAAAAAAATTATTTTGAGGACTGGAAATCTTTATTTGAACGTAAACAATTTTTTCTGTTAATTGTTAATATTATATCAGCTAAGTGGCTGTCGCCAGTGCTGATACACAATTGTGTCCGTTTTATCGCGTTTTCCATAACCTACTGCAATGTTTTTATTGATAAGTGTTTGCATTCCTCGAATATTCTCCTTAAGGGCTGCGATTGTCTGGGTTTTGTTGCCATAAATAAAATCGCGACTTCAAAAAGCCTTAAAAAAATGTGTGAGATGGTTAAATTACACGATTTCGGTAGTCATGTCACATCACCAAAACGGGAGATTACGCGACCAGAAAATGCTTTCTTCACAATACCCGTTCTGGCTCCTGCTGTGTGGGCGGTTGCACTGTGGTGTTCAAACCGCATACTTACCAAGCCCCGCTAATTAAATTCCGGCAATAAAAAGTCACTTATCATGGCTGTGTATGGCCCAATCACTCCTCCTGCTTGAACACCGTACCCCACACTGGCTTTGAGTTGATGTAAGCCTTTCCGTGGATTACACATGGATATTTAGTGCCTCTAAAACGAGGATTTTGTCTATTGATGTAGCCATTTAAATCAAAATGCATCCCGTCGCTGATGATAATTTTCGACCCAAAATCTTTCTCTTCGCTGTTGAGATTGATAATGACACTACATGCGGAGTGTAGCGCTCCATTGTTTGTCTGTTTGTATTCTGCAGCTGTCTAGTTCACAAATGTCAAATGTGATTGACTTAAAATGCCATTTACAAAAGCTATTACATCTTACCAAAAGACCACCCTGTATTTAACCATTAATGTAATAAAATTTTCTATCCAACAAAGACAGTTTCGTTGATATTAAAAATACACAGAAAGAAAAAGCTGCTATTAAATGTAAGTATTTTTTGCTTTAGTGCGAGTCGTACTTAAAAATTTAAGTTCGTATAAGTGTAAAGAAACAAAAAAAAAAATTAAAATTAAAATAAACGCACGTACACACACATACATACATGCGAATGAATTGCTGAGAGATGTGAATAAAGGGGTTCTCTAAGAAAAAAACTGTTTTTTTTTACTTGTGAAATATTATTTCAGAATTTTTCTTTTTTTTGAATTCTCATTAATTTGTTTAAAATAATGAAATATAAAGTTTTCCAAGTCTATTGTTGATTGGGATGACTTCTATGAAATGTCGATATATATACAGCTAGGAAACACAAAAACCAGCTATAAATAGTTTTTGATTGATATAATAATAAAGTAAATAATAACTCAATTGTTCCTATTTTAAGTACGGATTTGAGATAAATCAACTCTAAAATTCTTGAATCAATCGTATTTTAAGATTGATTCGCTGTCAGGTTTTTTCAAATCAGTCTCATTTTCGGCTTATTTCAAGTACGGATTCGGTATTAGGTATGTCTAAAAGTAAGTACTCGTAATTAGTGCCTGAACAATCCGTACTTGAATCAAGTAATCCGCACTTGATTTAAGAAAACGAATGGCTTGACTTAAGTACTGATGGATTGAATTTTTCTTTTCAGTGTACGTATATAGATTTTTTTGTTATCTTATGACTTAAAAGTGTGTAACGGTAGAAGAATAAAGTGCAATTATACTTTTGTGGTAAATCTAATTTAATTAATAAAGAGGAGTAATAAAACTTAAGTTAAAAAAAATTAATAATAAAAACTTTTTATGTAGAAGTTTTTTTGCCTGAAAAATATCTTGTTACCATAAAATTTAGTTTTCAAAAATTGCTCAAAACAAAAAAAAAAAATAATATAAAAAAATTCCAGTTTTTTAATTAAAAAACAATTTTGAAAATATTAAAAACTTTTAACATCAATTATCCAGCTGTCTCACTCACTTCACACCTTTTTTTTTTTTTTTGCAAGAAAGAAGAAAAAATTTAGCAAACAGCTGTTGCCTGCTAAAGACTCATATTACCACATAAAACAGTTTCCAAGAAAAAATATGAAAAAAATATATATATTTTTTTGCTTTAATTCACCCTGCCTTAAAGTTTCGATTCGCTTTTCTTAAGACCCTTTTTAATACTTGTTTATTAATTTCATATATTTCTTTTGTCATGATGATTTCATTTTCAACTTAAATATTAATTTTGTAGGTAACTAGAACTTTTTTCTTCTTATTTTTGTTTTACTGGAACAAATATGAAATCACTTGGCTATAAATTTCAACGGCAACAAAATCAACAACCTTAAATAAACACTTAACGCCTGCGCTCTTAAGAATGACAGCAACAGCAACAAAAAAAAGTTTAAAGTTCTTAAAATTGTGGGGTGTTTTATTTATTACCATTGTAATATTTTTTCATTTCTTAATTCTACAAAAAGAGAAGAAACAAATATCGAAAAACCTTCATACAGATCACATTTTACAAAAAGCAGCAAAAATGCAACAAAATCGAACAACTGAATGTTGCATTCATTGCAACGAGAAGCAGTATGGCTTTCAGATTTCATTATCAACTCAAAGCAAACAAAATGTCATGTGTTGACAGCCACAGTACACACGCAGCTGTCATTAACAAAAACAAAAAAGTAAAAAACAAACACAAACAAAACAATCAATGCAAGCAAAAACAAAAGATTTACTTGGTAGCAAAACACACACTCGCACACACACGCATGCATGGAAACTAAAATTTATTTACTAGGTGGAAAAAAACAGGATTCTTGTTTTTTGCATTGACAAAATAAAATCCAAAAAAGATCATTTGTAACAGAAAAGAATAAACAAACAAACAATTAAATCATGTAAACTTTACATTTGAGATGTACACAATAAGATGAGAGTGCAAGAGAGCGAGCACAAGAGGTATTTACAGTATTTTAAATATGGTGGTTAAAAGCATACAAACAGCAAAAATGCAAATAAAAGAATTGTTGTTATAGTTGAAGGCAAACCAACAAAAGCTTAAGGCGTAGGAGTGTGCATACACACACATATGGATGTATGAGTATAGTTGTGTGTGTTTACAGAAGTAACTTGGTTTTATTTGAATTTGTACTTTTACACGAGTTTTGGGTAAAGAGGTGTTGGCAGGAGGTGGTTTTTAATTTGACAACACTTAATTTTTAAACTACATAAACACTTAATAAAATAAAATATTTTTATTTATGTACTTGTTTAACACATAACATTAGTCTAAAATAAACGAAAACAAAATAAGATTATATAATCTATCCTATACCCCAAGGTGCATTAACCAGGTGGCATCACTAGCGCAGGTGACAATTTTTTATTTAAAACGACCGGTAGTGTCAAAAATTGTTTATGTTTACACAAAGTGAAGTGAAAAAAATAATAATATTTTAATCGTGCAAAAAAAGAAAGAAATATTGAAAAAGTGCAAAAAAAAACATCAAAGAAGTTTTCAAAAAATTTAAATACGTAGAAGCCGTTTATGTTTATACAAAGTGAAGTGAAAAAATAATATTTTAAGCAGTTTGAAAATGTGCAAAAAAAAACAATAAAAAAGATTTCAAAAATATTTTAATTCCTTAATATGCGTTGCTGTCTGCTATATAAAAAGAAAAATTCTACTGCTTATCCACTTTCCTCGCCTCAAAAATAATTTAATTGCTTAAAATGCGTTAAAAACAATTTATGAAAATAATAATACACAATTAATTTTCTTTATATACATTTTTTTCTTCATTTTTCTATGTTTCGTAAACATGTTTTTGACATTTTGGTGGAATTTTTAAACAAACAAAATATTATGTATCTAGTACAGCAACTCTAATGCTGCAACCATGCTATACCCTGTATTTTTTTTAGAGTTACACAAGTTCAAAGCATAATGAAAGAAAGAAATGTGGCAATAAATGTTGACGTTTCATTATAACAGAATAATTCGAATTTTGCAAACTTTTGAAGTTATTTCCAATTTCATAAAAGGTACTCTAATAATCAGTAAACTCGGAACCTTTTTCAAATAGGTTATCCGTCGGGAAGGTATACTCCAATTGGTTTTTCCGCCAGAAAGTAATGCTGTAAACCAGTGGTGCCCACAAGTTCTATATGGAAAAGTAAACACCAATACATTTAAGGAAAAACTATTTTTATTTAATTTTTTTTTGTTTTAAAAAGCAAAACATTTACAAAAACAAAGATCACACTGATAATCGCTGTCGTCAATGTTTGCCAGCAAAACATGCGAAAGTGTTGTTGCTTTGCTTGTGTGTGTGTGTATGTGCGCGATGAAGAACGAAAAAAATATATAAAAGACAAAGTTGTTTGTGTATTTTTCATTGCGAATGCTGAGCGCAGTATTTGTGTATAAAAGAGCACAGCCCTATAACCAAGCTCATTTACAAAAACAATTAAGTATCAAGCGCATAGGGCTGGGCACACTTGCTGTCAGCGCTGTCAACTCGGTGCGTTTCACACCGTTTTTGGTGCTTTTTACAATTTTTTGTGCGAAAAGTTCCTATGCCGGTGCGCTTTTTTCCAAATTTCGGTGCTTTTTTTAATTTGGCACCGAACCCAATTCAATACAAATTTTTGTTCCAGTATAAGAAAATACTTTTTGTACTATATGTCAATAATATAATCAATACCATTTCATCAAGTGTGGAAAATTTGTATAATTCATCTTACAGAGCAGAATACTCGTAAGAGTACACGGAGTATAAAATGCCCCAAATCATATACACAAAGTAAAATAGTCTTGCTGTTTAGAACAATGAATATTTAATTTTTAAAATTTGCTGCCCCTTTTATTTTTATTTTTTTTTTTTACGGTACAAACATAGCTGTTTTTTAGATATGCTTGCTTTTAAATTGGATAATAGTCGCCTCTAAAATATTTTTACAAATTTATTATCTCAACATTTCGTCGACTTTTTTCCGACTTCCTCAAGAGATTTTTTATTATCAATATTTTAGTCTTGTTTACATCACTGAGCAATTATGTTATAAACGAAAATGGACATCAGGAAGCATTTATTTAATAATTTAAAAAAATAGTAAAAAAAATATCACAGTTTAACCTAAAACTAATATCACAGAACTTGTCTTATCAACTTCAAGTTATCTGGCCAATAAAAAGTTGGTCGTAAAACAAAAACATAATTGTTTTTATCGTGTTTTTAATATAAAAATATAATTTCTATAAAAATATTTATGTGGCATCCATAGTGCACGCCGAGTAGCTTGCCTGGAAAATTTGTATGAAAAACACTGTTTTTTTTTAATGATTTTCATAAAAAATTTGAAACATGTCGTTTGTCGTGTGTTCTGTAAACAGCACATTAAGTAAAGGGCTAATGCTAAGCTTTTAATTAATAATACTCGTATTTGATAATTTTTTTAGCAATTTTGTGTAACAACGCTGCTTGCTGTAAACACTCATAGTTTTTCACTAACACACTCACATTTTGTTTACTTTCCAATCAGCTTTTAATAAAACTTTCATGAAACAAATTTTTTGACGTTTTCTGAAAGTAAAAATACAAAGTGGTAAGCACTGTTGCCACTTACAAAGAATTATGGAAAATTAAAATATTCTAGCAAAAAAAAAAAAAAAAAACTATAAAATTAACTTCTTTTGTAGGTATGTATATGAAAAGAGTTGTATTTTTTCCTTTTAATATACATACAGAAAATAATTAAAGTTTTTTTTATAAAAGTAATCTCGTAAAATTTATAATGATAATTTTACTCAACTATTGCCGCATATATTTGTATATGTGATAAGTTTGGCAACTCTAATTAGTAAGCAAACAAAATAATGGGGAGAAGTAGATGCAAATTTTGTAACTCTTTACTTTGGCCACATTTTAAAATGAACCTTTACTTTTCCTTGAGGACGAACAAGAAAGTCGTCTATTTCATTGAAATTTTCATTTATAACATTTATATACAAGGGCTGATCAAAAAATTACTGTTATTTTAGATTTTTACAAAAAGTATTTACTTATTCAACTATCTTGTTCCCTTTAAAGTTATCCCCTCAGATATAATACACTTATGCCAGCGTGTTTTTCCAATCCTCAAAGCACTTCTGAAACGCGCTTTTTGGTATCGCCAATAGCTCTTGTTTCGATTTTCGTTTATCTCCTCAATCATAGCAAAACGCTTTGCTTTCATCGGTGTCTTCAGTTTTGGGAAGAAGAAGAAGTCGTGGGTCAAGTCCGGTGAACACGGTGGTTGAGTCATGAATACGGTTTTGTTGTTAGCCAAAAACTCATGCACAAGCATCGATGTGTGAGCTGGTGCATTATCATGATGTAAAATCCATGATTGTTTTTTCAACAATTCTGTGCGCTTCTGACGAATTGCTTCGCTCAAACGACGCATAACTTCAAGGTAATATTCTTTATTGACCGTACGACCTTGTGGCAAGAACGAAGAAAACAGTGGTCAGTGGGCAAACCCTTCACATTTGACCGAACTTGACGTGCTTTTTTCAGTCGTGGTTCTTCTGAACGCTTCCATTGGGATGATTGGGCTTTGGTTTCAATGTTATAGCCATACACCTATGATTCGTCACCAGTTATGACCTTTTTGAGGAAATCTGGATCGTCGTTGACGATGTTCAAGAGGTCCTGAGTGATTACCATGCGATGTTGTTTTAGCTCAAAGTTTAGTAAATTTTGTAAAAAAATCGAAGAGCACACCAAAGCACGACTAATCTTTTTATCTATCAAAAACAAACTCGCAATTGTAAATGGCTGACATTGCCAACATATATAACAGACATGTGTACCAACATAACAGAAAAAAATGCGAATGTCGAACATACGTAACTCACGAAATTTGAAAACAATGGTTGTTTTTTGATCAGACGATGTAGCTAAATTTCGTGAAATTAAAAAAAATGGTTAAGATTTTTTAAACACATGAAGAGTATTCCATTTTGAATTACTATCATATATAATGCATCGCTGTTTTATTTATTATATTTTTACTTTTTATTTTTTTACTTTTTACCTTTTGGAAGAAAGTCTGTTGGAACAGGAAGTATAACATAAAATATAACTAAAATTGTCTTAGAGTTAATATTTACATGTTTTCTCATTTAATTTCATATAAATTTAAATTTATTTTTGTCATACATTTGTCAGTTTATATACAATGTACACTCAAACTTCTCTATGGTGAACTTCTTTGCAATGAAGCTCTCCCTACTCAAAACCAGAGATTTGTTGTTTCAATACTGGAATATTTTCATCTCCTTATAATGAGTTTCATTGTAAGTAGAAGAAGAAGTATAATGAAGTTTCCATATAATAAAGTGAATTTCTAGGATTTTCCGGATTTGTTATAGGAAAATTCGACTGTGTATGTATGTACAATACATGAGTATAATTGTGGTATTTACACATATGTATGCATATTTTTATTTAACCAATTGCAACAATTTGCAATTAGTCATGTAACTTATTACTCCTCTTAAGCCAGCATTATTCTTTCACTTTATTCTTTCTCTCAGCGGATTTATGTATAATACATATGTAAGAGTATGTGCAAATATAAAAAAGTGCAATCATTAAAGATAACAATTTTATTGAATTTTATGCACCAACAAAGTTAAGACCGGCCTGTTTGAAAAAGGTAACAGCGGGAATTTGTAAGAACATACCACTTCTACTCATACTTAAAAATGTCATTGACTAGGCTTTAACTCAAAAAGTAAAGAAAAAAAACAAAATAGGTAAAGATAAAAGAAATATAAAACGACAAATAATCATGCCATAACTATTGAAATAAAAATAGCTAAAATAAAGGGCGTGACTCCAGAGGGTACAATTTAATATAGAAAATTTGTCAATAAATAAAAATTCCTGAAGAAATAAGATATCGATAGTAAAAACTTTTAATCAAAAAAATAATCGGTAACAATGATTTTCTGCTAAAAACTTATCGACAACAAACATTTGTAAATTAAATTTTAGCAATAAAATTTTTTTGTCCCAGAATTAACCCATAACTAAATTAAACAATAAATCAATCGAAAGCAAAAAAAAAAATTTTTTTAGAAAACTCTACAATATATAGGAAGATTATCGGTGGCATAAATTTTATCGGTAATTGACAAAAACTTCCTTGTTGAATATATACACAATACAAATTTTCTATAGATTACTTATCGATAAAACAAATTTTGCTGCAGAAAATATATCATTAATAGCAAAAAACATTTTCTCGACATGCTTTATTTATCGATTACAAAACTTCTGTACAGAATATTGATTGATAACAACAATTTTCTTTGAAAATGTAATGATAAAGCAATTTTTTTGTACAAAGTCCATACAAGATATATCGATAACAAAAAATATTTTTGTCGATAACATGTATATTCCTTACATAGTTTTTTGATAACAAAATGTGGAGGCTTTCATTAGAGAATATAATGATCACACAAATTTTATATAATAATAAATTTTAAGTAGTCTCTTTTCAGGAACATAACTTTTGTATAGTAAAATGTACAATAGCAAGAGTTTTGTGAGGAAAATATATCGACAACTACACGTTTTTTAAGGAAATTTATCAGGAATACAATAAAAGAAACATTTTTCGATAATGAAATATCAGGCAGAAAAAATCGAAACATGTTTATAAAAAAGTTATCGATGGCTATACATATATCGAAAAAGTTATCGGCTGCAAAAATAGTTTCTAAAATAATTAATAATATTAACATTTTACTCTTTTAGTTATAGGCCCAGCCTATCAGAGATCGCTGCCAAGAGGTTAAATATGAATGATTCACTGAATATAGATCTTCTATTAATCTCCGAATGGGGTCATAAAACCAGGGTCGCCTTTAACGCTCGCAAGACCCAATGTTGCTTATTAACGCACAAACAAACGACCGCAAATGCTGCTTCATCTGTACTCATGGATGGTATAAATATTGAGGAATCGGATGCTCTTGATGTTCTTGGAATGAAGATACAGTGTGATGTTCGCTGGACTGAACACATTTTTCATGTCTTTAAAGAAGCATTCAAGTGCCTCAGTTTTTTGAAACGGTGTAAGATGTACTTCACTCCATCCGACCTCCTTACTATTTATACCACCTACATCCGACCGAAAATGGAATACAACTCTCATGTTTCGGCCGGTTCCTCAAAGTCTATTTTGGGGTTACTCGACCGTGTGCAGGAGAGGGCGAAGAAGCTTATCGGTGACAGTAGGGTATCCAACTCTATTGATTCACTGGAGCATCGACGCAGTGTGGGGTGCGTTACTCTGTTCTATCGTTACTACAATGGATTTTGCTCTGACGGGATTAGGGATCTTGTTCCCGAAACGCGCACATTTTTACGTACCAGGTGTTTATCGTCCAGAGCTCATCCATTTGTGGTTGATTGCCCGGGGAATCGTACTACGCATTACAGAGAGAATTCGTTTTTCAGCCGTACGCTTCGTCTGTGGAACAAGTTGCCTGCAGACGTGTTTCCTGTCTGTTATAACGTTGGAAGGTTTAAGACAAATGTGCACAAACACTACTCCCTCTTTCCTCCTCCTCACAACCTATTTTCCTAGTTCTGGTACAATGCACTGCATATGTGGGGGTCATCCCCTAAGTACTGGTCCTATAAAAAAAAATGCCAAAATTTTTTAGCGGGATTTCACCAATAATAAAAATTTTTTGTGAAGATTTTTTTTGAAAAAAAAAAAAAAAAATTCACTGGAAATTTAAATTAACAAAACTGAATATTAATGTACAATAATATGTTCTTTATAAAATATCATCCCATAACAATGATTTTTTATAATTTTTTATCGGTAACACGCATTTTATATCGAAAATTTAGCGATAACACAGTTTTCTAAAGAAAATTAAACGATACCAAATATTTTTTTGAGACTTATTAATTGATAATAAGAAATTTTCCGTTAACATTTTTCTATATAGAAAAATTATTAATAGCAATAATTTTTTTTTTTTAAATTTATCGACAGCTATATGTTTTTTAAGAATATTTGTCAATAATACAATAAATGAAAGAGAAAATTTCAATAATCAAATTTCAGACAGAAAATTTGGAAATATGGAAAATTTCGTTTAAAAAAGTTATCGATTAAAAAAATTTATAAATAATAAATATATCGGGTAGAAAAGTTATGGATAAGAAGAATTTTCTGTAAAATATTTATTAATACTAAAACTTATTTTAGAGGAATTTAATCGGTAATCTGTTCATAAATTTCTCCGTGGAGAATTTGTGGACAGAAAAAATTTTTCACAAGAAATTTATCAATAATACAAATTTTTGTCTGAAAATTAAGCTATAAAAATAATTTTTGTAAAAAGTTAATCGATAACAATAATTTTTAATAAGAAATTAACAGAAATTCTGTATAGAAAATTTATCGACAACAAGATCAAGACTCGTGTCAAATGCAACAAAAATTGGCAGGATCATTGATAGTGACGCCATTTCAAAATGGCCTGAAAGTCATGAGAATGATTTAGAAACAAGGAAATCGGGTATCGCGCAAGTTGAAGCCGAGGGATGTTCAACGGCGTTTGTTTGCTTGTGAACAGCTGCTTGCAAAACAAAGTTGAAAGGCTGAAAAAAAGGCGGACGCAAATTTCTACACTTATATACATATGTACATTTATAAAGAAAATAGTTGCCTTCGATCAATAATTATGTTTACTTAACGAATTCCTTTACAGGCCCACATTCAAATAATTTATTAATTGATTCAGCGAATTTCGTTACTGAAAATGAAAGAAAAAAAATGTCTGTGCATCAAGATGTAAAGCTGCAAAAATGCAATTTATCAATCGGAAACGAGAACAAAATATATGTATATACATGTAGTAAATTTCTTAAATTTTACATGCAATAGTTGCATATAAAAAGAGCCCACCCCGTTAATTGCTCATTTTTCTACTCCTCTGCTTTTGTTTTCCTCTCGGATTATTTTCCTCACTTTAAAACACAAATATTTCTTTTTTCTTTTACAATTGCTTTGCAACACTTGCTATTAAATTCTTCAGCATCGTCGTCCAACTCAAACATCGCAACAAGCCCTTATTTGAACACCCAACTCTTCGCTAAAAGAAAGAAGAACAAACGTGCGAGTTACTACAATACAAAAAAAATTGCATTAAAAAGCTGGGAGAGGCTCCCCTTCTCTATAGCATCAGCTCTTGCTTGTTCAAAAGTGCTTTTGTGTGTGAGTGTGTTTGTTAAAATCTTTTTATTATAATTGTTAAGCTTATTAAACATTAGGTTTTTGTAAGAACTAAATGATCCACCTTAAAACATGTACGCACACCAACAACCGAACACGCAAAAACAAGTACTTGCACATGCATTCTCTCTGCTCTCTGCGCCACTCTATTTGCAACACATTTTGTTGCACTCGTTTACGTTCTATTGGAAAAGTGGCTGGTTTATGGCTGTTTATGTTGTGTTGTTGGTGCGGTTGAGTGTTGTTGCTGTTGTTGTTGCAAAATAAACATCATTTGCTTAATAAATTGCGTTTATATTTCTAAGCATCATGCATGTTTGTTCTTGTTTAGTGGTTTTTCCTTTTATTTTTCAAACAGCACAAGTTGCTGTTGCCGTATTTCTTCCTTTTCCTTTCTATTAATTATTTTGCTTTAAGATTTGTATGTTGTTATTATTGCTGTCGTTGTTTTAGTTATTGACAATATTGGCAGCTGAAAGCACACAGTAAAAGTTCTTTGTTTTGCAAAAAATTATCGATTTTTTTGGGGAGAAAAACCTGGCAAGAGGCAGAGGAACTTTTATCAAAAGAAACTACAGTGGGTTAAAAAATAAATGCTATGAAAATTGTTTTTCTACAGCAAGATTTCTATATAATATTTACCTATCTTATTTGTAAAAAATATTTCATGAAATATATTTTATAAATAAGGCATTATTTTTCAAAGCGTTTTAAAGAAAATAACTGCTGCAATTTCTAGAAAAATCTTTTATATAACCAATTTTTTATAGAGGAAATTTTTATTAACATAATTTCTCTTTTAACAAATATTTTCTTCAATCGAATTTTTTTTAAGGAAATTTTTTTATACAACGGAGTTTAACACCATACATTTTTTAAGAAAAAATAAATTTTAAATATTCGTAGAAGAAGATTCGCTGCTATTTCTTTATTTGAAGAGTACTACTGAAAGGATTCCAATTCTCATTCCTTTCTTGAAAATAATTCTATATAAGGTTAAATGTTTAAACATAGCTTTCAAAGGTCTTCAAGTCTAAAAATAATTAGGTTAACACCCATGAAATGTCAACATATGAGGGCGGATTGGTATTAAAGAAACCTAGCGCTAGATGACAGCACAAAAACAAATACTTTTTTTTTTTTTGAAATTGCGATCTGTCAAACGTCAGCTGTTAAAATATCACCCAAATTCATCGATTAATTGATTTGATGTAGTCGTTTGATGTAAGCAACTTTTGTGTTTATTGAAAAATGGAAAAAAGTGAATTTCGTGCAGTGATTAAACACTGTTATTTGAAAGCGAAACCACCAAAACAGACAAAAGAAAAGCTCGATAAACGTTACGGTGAGTCTGCCCCGCCAGATTATATGGTAAAATATGGAATTGCTGAATTTAAACGCGACAGAACAAGCACTGCAATAATACCATCTTACTGTTTGGCCAAAAGCGGTGGTTACTGAATAGAGTATCAAGAATATCCCCGATATCATTATGAATGATCGCCGAGTCAAGTTACCTTAGATTGTTGAAGAGAAAAACACATCATATGAACGTGTGTTCAACAGTTTGCATACGAAAAAGCTATCGACAAGATGAGTGCCGCATTTGCTTACTTTCGGACAAAAAGGAGTTCGATAGACCACTTCACAGCGGTGTTTAGACATGAGAAAGCGTAATCCTTATGTATTACATGTAAGCACTAAGGAGAAGAACACAGAAAAACGTTCTTCTATTCGTACTTTATCATCAAATATTGAAGGCTTAGAGTTAGATGGTACCCCAAAAGTTTCCTAACCGACTACGTTGTGTCATCTATCATAATAGTGTCATCTACCATAATAGTTGATAAAAATGCAAAAAGAAAACACTTTTCAAAATTCTACTCATAAGTGCCCACTGTGGAAATTTGGGTACGCTCCTTTTACATCCTGGACAAAAAATAATCTTTAATTATTTTTTTGTTTTTTTAAGGTTTTCGTTGTATTTTTATTTGTTTTTAAATGGACTTTGCGCTGTCTCAAACAAAAATATTAATTCGATCATAAAAATACAAGTGATTTCATTCCGGTGAAAATGATCGATTTTCATTTTCTGGAGAAGTTTTTTTCACAAATGTAATAAGTTTCACTCGAAATCGAGGATGATAGAGAATTAGGACATAAATAAAAAAACTGCTATTTTTCTGTATTTTAATTAATTTTTTTTTTGTGTTAATTCCGTAAGCGCGTTTCATCTTTACATTTTTAGCTAAACTTTTTATACCAAAGCTGGCAAACATAACATATTTGTATTTTTATTTATTTTTTATGTATTTTTACATGTGCAAAAATTTTACAGGTGTTGCCTTTATAATTTTATATAAATCTTTAGACCTTATTCCCACTGTTAGTATCTTTGCTTGTTGTTTTTTTTTTTTTTTATTTAGTGGAATTAAATAAAAAAGAATATTTTCTTATTTGTTTAAATTGTACATTTTTGTACTTTGCCAACAAATCACACTTTTTGCTTTAAACGAATCTTATTGCCAGAGCAAGAGCAACAACAACATTAAGAAAATAACTTTTACATTCTACAGCTGCCGCATTGATTTGATCTTTGAATAAAAAATTACAACAATAACAGCAACAGCAACAACGACTACTACTGCACCACACTACTAAACTTTTCCAACAGCTTCAATTCATAATACAAGCACCAGGCACTCGGAATTTTTCCCCATTTCGATTTTCCTTTTCCTTTTTTTTTTTTTTTTTGTATTTTTGTTTGCCTCTAATCTCAATCAATTGATAGCAATGAGCTGCAAAAAATTGCTGCATCTTAGAAGAAGAAGAAGAAAAAAAATGGATTTTAAGTAGTAGTTGCACAAATACACATCTTCTAACGATGTTGTTGTGGCATCAGCCCTAAACCATTGATGAGGATTACAGCCAACTAAATTTGTGTGTGCAGTGCAACAAAGAATAATAGAAGATAAAAAATGCTTGGCAGATCGCAATGAAATGAAACGAAACGCATAAATTGCATTTTGTCGATTTGTTGTCGTTTTCATAAATAAAGCCAAAAGGTTCCTTCCACTCGTTGGTTGGTATCTTAGAAAAAATGGAAATAGAATACGAAAAAAATCTTTATGGCATAAAAAAAGGCAAAAAGATAAATGCTTTTAGAATTATTATTTGTAATTACATAGATTTGCCATTTGTTTGTAAGCTTAACATTACAGGTTTCCTTTTTTTTTTTTGTTTGCTTGATGTGTCTAATGCATTTCTGCTGGCTCCCTTTCCCTTCCAGAGTTTTGCAGCCAGCTCTTGTTTGTTTAAAGTATTTTTATTGTGGAAATCGAATTTTCTTTATGGCTTAGATTGTTAAGCTTAAATTTATTATATGATATCAGTTAACAACAACAACAGCAGCAGGTACAATAATAAACTTGGATTTTTTTTATTAGCTTTCATTTAAAGTTTGGTTCTTAAGTCTTTTGTTTTTTTAAACTTTTTGTTTTTTGTTTTCGATGTTCTGCTGCTGTTCCTGCAGCCACCAGTGAAATCTTTGACTTTTATTAATGTGACTTTAAAGACGGAAGTGTTTACTTTCATGTTGTGATTTCTACTGTTAATTTGATAAACAGGAAAATATGTTTTATTTGAAAAAATAAAAGGAAAACAAATATAAAACAATATTTTTTCTGCTGTTTGACAAACAATCTAAAGATTAATGAAATTGATTTCAGAAATTGAAACAAGAAGGAAAAAAAATTATATCCAGAAATCATAAATTAATTTATTTTACTAAGGAAAATTACTTTGGCGATTAATTTTATTTAAAAAAAAATTATATAATAATGGAAATCTTTTCTCAAAAACACAATTTTTTTATCCATGCTTATCTAGAACACAAGTTATTAAAAGCTTTTCTTTGGAAAGGTAAAGTTAATTTTTTATAAAATTAAAAATTAAGTAACAAATTTAATGTGTAAAAGAAAAGCTCTTGGAAATCTGCTAGTTAGAAAGAAAGTAATTGATTACATTCACTAGGAAAAATAAAGATGTCGATTAGTTTCCACCTGAAAGTAAAGTTATAGAGATAATTGATTATTTTCACGGGAAAGAATTCATTTTAATTTATTTAGTCTTTTGATTAAAAACTCTTTTTCTATAATTAGCAGCAATCTCAAGGTAATTATGTTTCTATAAAAACAAATTAACAACATTTTAATTTAAATCCCCAATACTTCGCTTTACATCGTTTCATTTTAAAATTTTTTGAGCCTGCATCACTGCTTAGTTAGTATTAATTTTCACTTTGCCACGTTAAATTTTCAAGGTTGCGTTGTTTTGGGTTCCAGTCTTAATTGCTAATTTTACACAATCAAGAATTCTTTAATAAAGAACTATTGCAACTGCAATCGGAATTTGCTAAACAAGAAGATGACAGTAACGTTTCAGCAGAAATCTTCGAAAAACAAAATTTAACCTCGAAAGAAATTTCCAAATCGTTATGTTTGATTGATGAAGCTATAGAGATTTCTTTTTTAAAATCGATCCTGACAGCGGAAGGAGTTTTAACGTGTTCCAGGTGGTAGATATGAATATAAATTGCTACAGTTGTCAAGTTGATTAACATCAGCACTTGCCATAGGGCCTAATCTGATGATGGACCAACTCCACGGCAGACACATCGTGAACAAAAGAAAAAGCTTGTTTTTTTTGTGTTTTGAAAGGTATTATTAAAACATTTTTCTTTTTAAATTCTCAATAATTTATTTAAAATATTGGGATATAAAGTTGAATGTTTTGAAAATATCTTTCAAAGGGTTTCAAATCTACCGATTATCATAAAACAGCTAGGAAACATAGAAAACAAGCTGTTTACAATATCTTGATCGGTACCGATATAAAAATTAATGAAGTGAATAAACTCAATTGTTTGAATATGTTTAACCTTTAAACTTTTAATTTTATAATTCATTATTTTCAAGAACTAGACTTTCGAATCCCTTGCCAAAGGTTAATTGGCATCTTAATATAGAAAAATAAATAGACATGGCATTAGTAATAATAATATGACAAACCATTTTGCTAGAATAAAACAAATAGTCGACCCAAACAATTACCATTTTATACAAGACATGATTGTTTCAAATAAGTAGTTTATATTAAATTTACCGCCAATTTTTAAAATTTTTAATAAAAAATCTTTAAAATTCTTAACATTGCTCAAAAGGAAAATAATGCAAAATACAATTATATAATATAAATAACAATAATAATAATACTATTTTTTTGACAACTATTGTGCATGACAACTACGGTGCGTGCTGGCTTCCAACGTGCTGTTGTTAGCTAGATGGGAGAGTTTGTTAAAGGCTTCTTAAAAGTGTGGAAAATGGCATACAAAATGAAATATAAGAGCCGAGCCCTTCGGAAAGGGGCTTGTTAATAGGGCTGAACAATTATGACAAATGCTGCTTTCTATGTGAGACCTGCAAGGCCACGGAGTGAGTATTACTCGACGAAGATTGCTTAAAAAAAAAGAATTTAAATTAACATTGGGAGGCACATAATAAGCCATTTCGTAATGTTTAAACACATAGCGATTCATTCAAAAGCAAGGAAATTTAGTCGTATATGAATTGAATTCAAGAGACGTTGAAAAGCGTGTAGAAAATGATGTTTGACCACTACAAAAGCAAATAATTTTTGCCTCGTATTGTGGCTGGTGATAAATAATGATACCATGCGCGCAAAGTCATATGTAAAGCCATGCCAACGAATGAAATTAACGCCGAAGCAACGTATCCAAGACTCCAAGGCAATGCTGTGTATTTGGTGGGATCAGAAGAGTGTTTTCCTTTCTACCATCACAGTAAACCTGTACCGAAGACAATTGATTTGATTGAAGAGAGCAATCATCGACAAGTTACCAGATACGTGGCCATAATATTCCATCATGACATTCTATCCACTCTTTAGAAAACAATGGATAGGAGGCTTTAGCTCACCTGCCTTAAAACCCAGACCTTGCCCCTTCCAAATACCTTCGATTAATAGAGAACACCCTTACTGGAATACGCTTCACATCAGAACAAGCTATCAGAAATTAGCTTGATTATTTCCTTGCCTCAAAACCGGAGCAGTTCTTTTGGCGTGCTGCCAATATGCTACTAGAAATGTAGGGAAAAGTGGTGGCTAACAATGGACAACACTTAAAATAATGTATCAACTTATTTACTTATTATAATTAATGCATTTCTCAAAGGAAAAAACAATAATATTAACATGTACGAGTATACCCAACAATAAAATTTAAAAAGATAAATGTTTTTATATGTGTTATAGAAGAAAAGTTTTCGATAAATTTTCCACGGAAAAGTAAAGGTATAGCGATATCTTTTTTAGAAAAGTAAAATTATCGGCAAAAATTTTAAATAATTATATTATCCTCAAAGAAATCACATTTTTTATGTGTCAGCGATCGCATCTATCAATATTTTTATTACTTTTTTTATTTTGTCAGCATTGGACTAAAAATTTCTGTTATAATATTTTACAACTTTATATCCCTCTACATTTCATTTGTCTTAACTTTTATTTATGATTTATAAAAATTTATATTTTTCTTTGCTTTTCTTTACAGGTGAGTGAATTATGGTTCCTTTTCAACTGCACCAACTGTTACGGTTATCTCAACAAAATGTTATAAATTTCAAAATTATGTAAGTATTAAATTTATAGAAAATCAAGCATGACAAAAATCTTTGTATGATTAATTCTTCTCAATAACGAACGGTTTCAAAGAAAATACAACTTTCGTTTTCTATGTCTACATTTGAAGCTGGAAAACAAAACTTTTTTCTGCCTTCAATTTTTTGCGAATATAAAATAATTGAAATTGTTTAGACAAAACACCCCAACCAAGCCTGTTGTTATGTCAAATTAAATTCATAATGCCACAATAAACAAATGATTTAAAGCAGCAAAATCTATAAAAAAACCAACGCACACACACACACAACTTCATACGTTAAAATTAAAACTTCCGTTATGGACGAAAAAAAAAGTTTTTAATTATTATACGTTTATGTGGTTTAAATAAATTAAAGCGAATACCTATTTTATGAATCAAAATAAGACGCAAAATTCAGTATTATCTGAATAATAATCGTATAGCATTAGAGCCAAGCCTTGAAATCGAGCACTTTTCTTTGTGTTATCGAGAAATTTATATTACTATAGAAAACCTTTTGAATATTTTATGTACAAAAAAAAAAAAAATAAAAAAATAAAAAAATACCGAAAGCTGTAATTCAATAAGAAAAAAGCTCGAACTTAATGTAATCAGAGCGCATTTTTATGAAGGGAAATCGATAACTTTACTTTTCTATAAAAACATAAAAATAATTAATCCGTAAAAATAAGAATATATATTTTCTTATTTTTTCAGATTAGTTATTGATAGTCTAGCTTCCTTATATAAAACATGTTGTTGAATTCATATAGCTTTCTGTAAAAAGTTATCGATAACTTCACATTTCTGTAGACATATTTAGAAAAGTTCCTAATAGTTTTGGCACATTTTTATTTTCTAGAGAATAGTTATCGATTATTTTATTTCCCTTTACAGATAATAACAATAAGTTTACGTACTAAGTTTCCATTGCAAGTTATCGATAGCTTAAAATATCTAGAGAGAAGGTTTTGATATCATTAGAAAGGCTAGTAGTAGAAAACGTATCGATAATTTATATTTTCTGTAAAGTAGCAATCGACAATTTTGCTTCTATATTATATAAAATAAATATATATATGTTAATATTCGTCATTTAGATATTTTATGATCTTATATCCGTAATGTTCCCTTTAAAAGCTCATAATAATATAATGCCTCCTTAGAAAGCTATGAACATCTCTGTTGTAACTACTTTAAAAAAGTGATCAATAAATTTACTTTTCTATTCTTCCTTTCTATATAAAAATTGATCGATATCCTTAATATTTAATGCACACACATATATACACATAAAGTTTTTATGGTAAAATTACCAATAATTTTGCCTTTTTGTAGAAAAGATTTGTGTAAACTTTCTTTTTTCAGGATAGTGTCCGATCAAAAAATTTTGTATAGAAAAATTTGTTATCGTCTTGTTTTTTGTACCGAATATTATTTCTACAGGCAATTCGTAGCCTTTCCCTGCAAAGCATATTGGGGAAGTTCATATCGCTGTAGAAAAATTATCGATAATTTCAAAAGAAAGACACAGAAAATTGAACCGTAATAGAAAACATCATACCTCTCTAGAAATTTCATTTATAACTGAATATGCAAAAGTATTAAAAAATTAGATAAAATATCTTTAATTTTGCTTTCATAAAAGGGTTATAGATTTTTATAGAAATTTGTTACTCTATATAAGAGCTTTAGATGTATTTATTTTCTGTTGTAAAAAGTTATTGATTTATATCATCTCTGTAGAAAAGTTATCGATGTATTCGAATTTCTATAGAAAGGACATCTATAGCTACTCTTTAATAGAAAAAATCATTAGTTTGTTTTAAATGAAAAAAGTTATCGATTTGTATAAAAATTCGATAATTTTCTTTTTCTTCATAAGAGATGTGAATGCATTTATTATACCTTCATAGAAATGCAAAGTTTGTGATTCCATTTTTAATTTTTACAATTTTCCTTTGCGACCTTATAAAGTATATATATTCTAAATCAGAATTAATAGAAAAGTCGATTAAGCGATGTCCGTCTGTAGGTCGTTGAAATACCGTTTTTGAGAAAACCATTAGACCTAGAAACTTTTTTCTTTCACCATTCCCATCGATCGGTTTACATATAGCTAAAATATATACAAAATTCCAAAAAGAGTTTTGTATGAAACTTAAAAAAAAAAAAATTTATTGTTTTGTTTCAAACTTCCTACCGACTTTTTCATGAAAATATTTGTTTTGCTTCAAATTAGCTCTGGCAATAAAAGGAGGTTACTTAAATACAGAAAATGAACATTTTCAATATCGTTTCCTATATACCCGAGATATAGCCAAAACCGATTTTTTATGAATATGTCGCGTTAGCGAACTTAAGCATTTTTTTTTTCGTTTAAAAGCTATTCCGCTAATAAAAAGAGGTTACTAAAATACAGAAAATAAGAAATTCCGATATCGGTTCATATACTCGTATACGCGAGATATAGTCTACACCGATTTTTGTATGAAAATGTCGCATTAGCGAGCTTAAATTTTTGTTTTTTTTTTTGCTCAAAATCAGTTTTGGTAATAAAAGTAGGTTAGTAACTCATATACCCGATAACTCATATACCCGATATACAGTCTAAACCGATTTTCCCAAAAAAAAAAAAAAAAAAAAAATTTTTTTTGCTTAAAAGCAGTTCTGATTATAAAAGGAGGTTAGTAAAATACAGAAAATGAAAATTTCCGATATCGGTCTATATATACCAGATATACAGCCTAACCCAGGTTTTTCATGAAAATGTCGCGTAAGCGAACTTAAACATTTTTTTGCTTAAAAGAAGTTCTGATAATATAAGGGGGTTACCAAAATAGAGAAAATTAAAACCTCCGATATCGGTCCATATATCCCGGGTATATAGCCTAAACCGATTTTTTCACGAAAAAATTGTTTTTTTTGTTTTTGCCTAAAATCAGTTCTGATTATAAAACGAGGCAATTAAAATACAGATAATGAAAATTTACGATATCTTTTCATATTACCCAAAATATAGGATAAAACGATTTTTTATTTATTTGTTTATAATTTTTTTTTTTTTTTGCTTAAAAGCAGTTCTTGTTATAAAAGAGGACTACTAAAATACAGAAAATTTTAAATTCCGATATCAGTTCATATATAACCGAGATATATCCTAAACCGATTTTTCCATGAAAGATTTACTTTTTGGAATGGTGATTACAAGGCAAACATATTTTTTCGCCGATCTCGGTCATTATTTATCCGAGCATATTTAGTTCAAATTTGAATATATACTATATATACGTCAATATTGTTTTATATTTATATTTTAGATTCGGCCCAGCCGGATATACTACACTTTTACTTGTTTATAATAATTTATTTTTGTTTGTAGCATTAAAAACATTGAAGCCAGCAAATAACCGACTTCAATACGTCAAATATAAAACACACGTACTTAAATGGGAACGTTTATTTTGACAACAGCAAGACGACACTACTACAGGTTGTTGTCCATGCTAATTTTTTTTGCTGCATTCGAATTAAACTAACTTCTATTTTGGTTGACTACAAAATAAAAACAGTGTGACCAATGTATAAAAAAATTTTGCTCTTGGAAATATTTATTTCTAATAAAGCATAATAAAAGAACAAAATTTATATGGGCTTTGAAATAAATTAATAAATTTATTTGTTCTACTATTAATTATGTGCATACATATTTATCCACAAATTAAGAATGCCTAATTTTATAAAAGAACTAGTTAAACGACAAACAAACTACACAAACAGCTTACCAAACACGCAAAAACATTTGCACAAACATATAGCATTGTTGAAGCATATTTGCACGATTTTTGTGCAAATATCTTGAATGTTTGTGTTGTCTAACGCAAAATTTTGTCATTTGCATTGTTTATTCGTCTCTTTAGATACATGCCAGTTACTTCATTTATGAGTAGTTTTAATTGCATATCTTTGACGAACAATTTTATAATTTATATACATACATTTTTCTTTTTCGAGTCGAATCATTTTTGTCCAAACTTTGAAAAATTTAATATAAATTTTCAACTCTTTAATATTGTTCCCATTATAGATCAAAAGATTATATTTTCAACTTTTAAGGCCCGCCTAATCTGAATTAAGCATAGCAAACAAAAGCTTTTTTAATTAATTTGTTTTTTAGATTTTAAGGCCTTTTTTGTAAAGAGAACATTTTTCATCAAGGATTGATATAAACGCAGCTCGTTTTGTAAAACAATGGAATTTCGTAAAGCTAACAATTCCAAGGTGGTCACACTGAAGTATACTTTTATTTAAATGAATTTATGTTGCTACCGTATTCAAAATATTTTAGTAAACGCCTACACAACTACAATTGCCGGTTGCAGCATTTGCTGTCGTGAAGTTGTGAAGTCTGCTGTGGTCTATGTGTTTAAAGCTTGTTTCATTAAAACTAGAGATGGGAAAAATAATAATTATCTACTTAAATATTTTTATTTATAGAAATTTATTATCTTTTTGCTTAGTTTCAAAATTTCTCCCAAACTCATGTAAACAGATTCTTGCAAAAAATAGCTAAATATTACCCAAAGTTTGTAATTATTATTAATAATTTTCAGTTTTAATTCGGGGGCGATAACATTTTTTGTCTTATTTATTGGAAAAATCGTTTAAAAGAAACAAATCATTGGCCACAGCTGGCAAATGTAATTAAACAGTCGTGGTTGTGCTTAAACTATAACAAATTTATGAGTAAAAGATCGCTTTCGGTTTCTTGGGTTTTGCTTTTAAAGCAGAAACTGATTTTTATGAATTTTGTGTTTGAAGCATTTTTCTTAGTTTTATTTTTTTATTTTTTTTTTATTTTTTACTTTTATCAATTCATACTACTGACCTGATTTTCTCAATTTTTTTTTCTCAATTTGTTTCCCACTTTTATTGACGTGTCATCAATTTAATTCAACGTTTTTGTTTTTCCAATTATATTCACATTTATAAAAACTTTTTAGTGAACAAAAGTAACAAACACAAAATGTTTTTTTTTACAAATTAATTAAAATACTATTAAGACAATTGCAAGTCAATAACCAAAAAATACTTTGTGCCGGCTGGGTCTCATTTTTTTTTGTTATTCTTTTTTGGGCGCCACCATTTAATTGTTTTTTTTTTTTTTCTCTAAATAAAAATCGAAGGTCGTTTTATTTGAATTCAATTAAAACAGATCATGTCTTATTTCTCTAAAGCTTTTTTTAAAAGTTAATAATAGACACAATAATATTTTGACACATGCGAAGAATTCAAATTAAGTGATAAAAAGACAATAAATCACAAAAAACTACAGAAATGTTTTCTTTATTTGCCAGTAAAATGGAGTAAACAAACTTTAATAAAAAAAAGGAAAAAATTTAATATGAACAAAACGAGGCACAAAAAAAAGTAAATATAAAATACGCTGGCAAGATTATGAACATGGAACCGCTTCGCTACAGCAGAACAGCATCAGTGTGTAAAGAGGGGATTCTATCATAAGTGGTCAAAAGCAGCTGATAACAAAAACACATTGTTTCCATTATTCCATTATGAATAGCACAATAGTATAAACCCTAGTCAAGTAGTGGAAACTAGTACTGGATTCGGCTAAATTCACCGATACATCCAACTTACAGCGAGCTCGCCTTGAGGAGAACAATATAGAATTTTAAAGCCGAGCACTGGAGAATTGATATGAAATTCTTGCTCGCTTGCACCCGCCGATGCATTCACCTTATAAAAAGTTTGCCCTGCAAAGACAAATACAACTTTAGCAAAATAAAAGTTATCAATAGTATTACGTTTATAGGAAATAGTTTATTTTATGGATGAGTAAACAGCAACTGTATTTTATTGATATTTTATTCTTCAAGAATAAAAATAAAAGCTTTTCTTTTCTATAAAAAATTACCGAATATCTTTTTCAAGTGTTTTATTTCACTAAGAGAAGTTATCGATTTATTTATTTTTGTTTCACAAGAAATGTTAACAATGCCTGCAACTTTAGATAACAAAGTCATAAACAAATTTCTATTTCCAGTCCCATTGAATTTTCTATAGAAAATAGCTTTATTGCTGTATAAAAATGTTGTCGATAGCTTTTCAGTGCATTACAAAATGTATTTATTGCTTTTGTGTTACACAAAAATGATATAATAAGAAGTTTCTTTTTTTGTACAAAGAAAAGTTCTTTACAAAACTATCTATATCTTATATTTTCCGCAATAAAATTTTGATACATATTTTTTCTATAAAAAATATTTCAAAAACTTAATTTTTCTTTGAACAAGTTATCGATAACTTTATGTTATATTATGTTATTAACTTTATTTTATTCATTATTTTGCTCAAAGTGGTCGTTTTCTTTACAAATCCATAATTTTATTTTTCTACACAAAAATTATCGATAGTTTTACACTTCTAAAGTATAATAACCGACGACATTATGTTGCTATATTTTATAAAAGCAATAGACAATACGCTTCAACTCTATTTTTTAAACATTGTTATCGCTTGGTTTAGAAATCTATAATAATATTCCCTTTCCGTACAAAAGTTATCGATAGCTTTACAATTCTATAAAGTAGTTATTGGCGGCATTATGTTGCTATATAAAAACCATCGTTCACTAAGGTTTTCTTTAGAAAAAAACACTTTTCTTTTCTCTAGGAAAAATATCGATAATTTCAGTTTCCTTTACAAAAGTAATTGTTATATCGATAGCTTTTTTCAATGGAACCTTATCAACTACTTTGCTGTTCTATAGAAAAATTAAACATTTTTCTTTAGTAAAAGTATCGCAAGTTTAATTTTTCATAAAACGTTATACGATAAATTAAATTTTCAGTAGGAATTTAATGGTTAACTTTGCTTCTCTTTGGAAAACTTACATCGATTACTTAATTTTGTTACAGAGAAGTTATCGGTAACTTCACTTTTCTTAAAAAGTTATCGATAATGTTTCTTTTTATTTAGTAATTATGGAGAGATTTTCCTTTGTGTAAATTATTTATTCATAAATTTTAGTCTTTGTTAAATAATTATCGATAACTTTTCATTATTATAAAATCGTTATCGGTAAGTTTTTATTTTTATAAAATAGTTGTTGATAAATATGCTTTTACTCCTTTATCAGAAGACAATTGATAACTTTAATTTTTATGGAACACTTATCGATTACATTACTTCTTCAATAAAAATACCGATTACTTTAGTTTTCTATTTGAAAGTAGTTGATAACTTTAGTTGTTTAGAGAAGAGTTGGCTTTAGCATTTTTTTTTTATATAAAATAGTTTCGATAACTGTAATTTTTTGTAGAATTATATTCCATAATTTACTTTTCTCGAGAAATTGAGCCGCGAATTTTTGTCCTTTATCAAAAGACTATCGATAACTTTACTTTTTATGGACACATTATTGAGTACATTTATTTTTCAAAGAAAAAATATTGATTGCTTCACTTTTCTTTCTGAAAAGTATCGATAACTTCAGTTTTTTTATAAGAGTTGGCTTCTTTTGTATAAAATAGTTTTCAAGAACTGTAATTTATCATCGAACAGTATTCGATAAATGTATTTTTCCATAAGAATTTTATCGATAACTCTTCTAAGTAAACACTACCGATTACTTTACGTTTTTTACAGACAAATTATCGATTAAAAATTTTTGACAGAATAATAAACGTCAAATTTACTTTTCCACAGGAGTTTAATCAATAACTTTCCCCTGTAGCAGAAAACTGTCGATTTAATTTGTTTACAGACAAATTATCGACAACTTTACATTTTCTTTAAAAAATTCAATTGATTTAGTTCTTTTTTTGTGGAAGTTGTTGATAAATTTAATTTTTTTTTGCGGAAGAGTTCACTTTAGCTTTTCTTTTATAAAAAATAGTTTTCAAAAATTGTAAAAAGTTCTTCATTATACTTATTTATCGAAAGGCTATCGATAACTTTAAGCTTTGCTTTTACATAGAATATATTTCGCAAACCATTTTTGTATCAAAAAATTATCGAGAATATCATTTCTATAACTATCGATTAGTTTACTTTTTCATAAGGAAAATATCGCTAATTTTATTTTTCGATGCAAAAGTTGTCAATAATGTCAGTTCTGTAGTTATCGATTAATTTGTTTTTTATAGGAAAAACATCGGCGACTTTATTTTTCTATGTAAAGGTGATGGATAATTTTTCATAGAAAACATATTTCTAACTTTACTTTACTATGTAAAAGTCGTGGATCCTAATTCTATAGCCACATATGATTTTTTTATAAAAAAAAAACATCGCCAAATTTGTCAATAATGCCAAATTGTCAATAATGTCAGTTCTATAGTTATCGATTACTTTGTTTTTTATAGGAAAAACATCGGCGACTATATTTTTCTATGTAAAGGTTCTGGATACTGATTTCTTCTAAATTTTCCGGCTAAAGATCTTGATTGATTTTTGTTTTTTAAAAAGGTTTAACGGTATTTTATTTTCAATATTTCGATAACAATTTGTTATCATCATCAGGAAAATTAAAATGTTAACATGGTTAAATCTTTTTATAAAAACAAACATCAATCAAGATCTTTAGCCGGAAAATTTAGAAGAAATCAATATAAACAAGATCAAATAATACGAATATTTAGTTGTGGATACTTTTTCATAGAAAATGTATTTCTAACTTAATTTTTCTATGAAAAAATTATGGATTCTAATTCTATAGCTACAGATGATTTTTCTTTATAAAAAAATATCGCCAATTTTTTGCTGTGTTAAAGTTGCCAATGACATTAATTCTAGTGCTATTGAATGGTTTACTTTTTTTTAAAGAAAATATATCGTTTACTTTATGTTTATATGCAAAAGTTATCGATAACTATTTCTTACTACAAAGGTAAATCAAAATTAATCTGTTATTGTAAATATATATTTAGATCTATTTTTGTTAGAAAATTTATCGATTTCTTTAGATTTCAGTTTTTTATGATGCATTGGATCATTTTTTTAAATTAATGAAGTTTTTTGCTTTATTTTTTATCTAAAATCGGATAATTCAATAAATAACTTGTATTTTCTGAAGAAAAAAACTTTTACTTTCCAAGCGATAATTAAAACTCAAGAAATAATGATTAAAATGCAATTTTGAAAATTAAATTTTACGGTCCCTGATCTAAACCTTAAAAACTGTCAAATAGAAAACAAGTTTAAACAATTTCGGTCTGAAAAACAATGAACAGTGTGTGCTGCGTGTTTTTTAGCGAACAATTCTCAAATTTCCTCTTTAACTCGAAGTTTGTTAAAATGTTATTAATTTATATTCAAAAAGTATGAGGGAGTTGTTAATCACCATCAACTGTTGGTGTTGTTGTTCTTTTATTGTCATTGCTAAATTTGCATTTTAACAAAATGTTTTGAACAAAAAAAAAAAAATCAAGCGTGAGAATCTTTTTGTCTTAATTTAAGCAAGATCTTATCAAATTAACTTGTTAAATAGTTAATTTTTGTTTTGGGTTTCGCACAGCATCTCGAATTTCAGTAGATTTGTTGAAACGCTTAAATTGGTTGTAAAATGCTGATTAAACAGGTGATTTGTTAATTTTGTTGGCTATCAATTTAATTAGTTTAAAGAACCTCACAATAACAAATATTTAAAAGGGTATTTAGAATTTGAAAATAAGTTCACTGTGGCTTTTTCGTTTATCGGATTGTTCTGTTAATGTTCAGAAGATTATGATTATTAGAATATCAACACTAAGCGCTGTCGAGTTTAATCTTTTTGAAACTTCTAGATTATGAGTTTAATTTCTTACGGTATTAAAAATCCTGTTATAAAAATCTCAAGTCTCATATTATAAAATATTTTTAAGTTGTTTTTAAGTAAAATTATTAGAAAAGTAAAGTGTTATCAGAAACGTCAATGGCCAGCTTGTTTCGCCTGGCCAAGAATTTAAGCTTCTTAAGGTTTTAGCAGCCAACGTGAAGAAATAATTAGTCGAATGTTGTTTTAAGAAATAAAAATGGTTAAAAAAATGTCACATTTGAAATCGAAAATCAATAAAAAAAAAACTTTTCCTTGGCAACAAAGTTTTAAAATCCTAAACTTATAAAAAAATTAATTATTTCTTATTTTTGCAGCTAAAAATCGTTTTGATTATATATAAAAATTCAACAGTATTTATTTTCGATATTTCGATAATAATTTGTTATCTTCGTCAGGAAAATTAATATGTTATTCACAGGAATAACATATTAATTTTCCTGACGATGATAACAAATTGTTATCGAAATATCGAAAATAAATACTGTTGAATTTTTTATGTAAAAAGCTGCAAAAATAAAAAATAATTACTTAAGCAAGATCAAATAATTATATTTTAAATATAAAAAAAATCATTTATAAAAAATCTGCAAAGAAGTATTTTATAAAAGCGGAACAAATTAAATATTGTCTTAAAGTATAGTACAAAATTTCAGAAATCAGGAAATATTAATATTGAAATTGTTAACATATTATACCAAAACTGTTTCTATAACCAGCCTATTAAAAAAAAAACTTTGTTTTCAAAGAAAAATGTATAATTTAGTACTAAATTTTAGAAGTGTCGAAAAATAATGTTAACTAAAATTTTCAGAAATTACACTAATTTTCTTCCAACGAACATTTTCATAACAAGTCCATATAAATACTTATATTACATAAGTAGAAAAAAATTGTTTGTTGCCAAAACATTTAATGCTTTAGTACAAAATATCATAGCGTTCTCCAAAATCCTATATATCGAGCTAATGCTTCTGCAGAAAATGCTCTTATAAGAAGTCCTTAGAAAAATATTTTATATAAGCAGAAAAAAATTAGTTTTGTGCTAAAATATTTAATGATTTAGTACTAAAAAGTAAAATAAATAGTACTCACAAAAATCATAGAAAATCCACTAAAACTTTTCCAACGAACATTTTCATAACAAGTCCATAAGAACGTATTATATAAGCAAAAAAAATTTTTTGCTAAAACATTTAATGATTTAGTACTAAATTTTAAAATTGAAGAGAAATAGTGTTATCCACAAAAATAAATATTACGCTAAAGTCCCTGGAAATATATTATATAAGCAGGAAAAACATTTAACGATTTAGTACTAAATTTTAGAAGTGAAAATAAATAGTATTCACCAAAATCATAAAAATTACATTAAAGTTTTTCCAAACGGAACATTTACATAACAATTTCACAGAAGTATATTATATAAGCAGAAAAAATTATATTTTACTAAACCATTTAATGATTTAGTACTAAATATTAGAAGTGAAAATAAATAGTATTCACCAAAATCATAAATATTACATTAAAGTTTTTTCAAACGGAACATTAACATAACAATTTCATAGAAGTATATTATATAAGCCGAAAAAATTTTATTTGACTAAACCATTTAATGATTTAGTACTAAATTTTAGAAATAAAGGTTAATGGTGTTCTCCAAAATCATAAAAATTACACTAAAGTTTTTCCAACGGAATATTTACATAACAAGTCCAAATTTAGTACATAAGCAGATAAAAATTACTTTTTGTTAAAAAATTTAATGATTTAGTACTACATTTTAGAAGAAAAGGTAAACAGTGCTTGCCATGGTAATAACAATTATGCTAATGCTTTTGCAACGAATGTTTTTAAACAAGTCCATAGAAAAATATTTTATGTGAACAGAAAAAAAATAATACCAAAATTATTAATTACTAAAAATATTTATACTTTGTTTGCCTTCATATTTAGTACTCAACTAGTCAAAGTAGATTTGTTAAAGCAATTTTAAACTAAAAAATTGTGTAAATATGTTTGCTAACTTCGAAATGTTAAAAAACAGAAATAGGAAAAAAAACTAAAAAAGCTGGCAGCCATCAGCTGATTTATGCCAGGAACTAAAAAATTTCTTACTTAAAATTTTGTTCTAAAGCGAAATATACACAAGCAGAAAACAAAAAAATTTTGCTTGTTAAAAATTCTGATAACTCAATTAGATATCATAAATTTATATTCCATTCAAAAATATTGTACTAAAATAATGAATGGTTTGGTTTAGACTAAAAACTTGTAATCATTTAACAAATTTCAACATTGAATGAAAATAGTACTAAGTTTTTTATAATAAAACAAATTTTGAGTAAAAAAAGTT
The DNA here is from genome assembly GCA_914767995.1 of Thecocarcelia acutangulata. Taxonomy (NCBI): domain Eukaryota; kingdom Metazoa; phylum Arthropoda; class Insecta; order Diptera; family Tachinidae; genus Thecocarcelia; species Thecocarcelia acutangulata. Next base: position 87,837,454 of record OU612096.1, read on the forward strand.
ATTATACTAAAAACATTTCTTAACTGTTTTGTTTTTAGTTAAAAAATTTAGCACAAAATATTTTATCTAAAACTCTGATAACTTAATAAAATATCACAAATGTATATTTAATTAAAATTGTTTTATAATTTAGTACTAAAATAAATTATTGATTGGTTCTAGACTAAAAACTCGTAACCCTTTGACAAATTTCAACAAATAATGCTAATAGTACTAAATTTTTCGTAAAAAACCAAATTTTTGTGCTAAAAATTTTTTGAATTTTTGTTCAAAGTCCTGATAGTTCAATAAAATATCACAAATATCTTTCTCATTAAAAAAAATTTTTCTTATAATTTAGTACTAAAATAAATTATTGGTAAATATATATATAATTTTTGCAACTCGAGACTGTGTTGTTTGTTTTTTATAAAAAATTCAACAATTTTTAAACTTTTATTTTTCAATTTTTATTTCCAACAATTTATTAGCATCTTCAGGAAAAATTAACATTGTTAAGTTTTTTATAAAAAACAAAAAATAAGATCTCAAGCTGCAAAAATTATATATATTTAACAAACAAAGTTTAAAAAATATTAAGATAAATTATTGGTTTGTGATAAAAAAATTTAAATTTGTAAAATGGTTACGAGCATTTGACAAATTTCAACACCTAAAAAAACAGTACTAAATTTTCCTTATATTATATATTTTTAGTACGAAAACTTGTGGTACTAGAAAATTTCCTAACTATTTTGATGTTCAAATTCTAGTTTAAAAATTTTTGTATTAAGTTTTCTAAATTTTTGTACAGAGTTTAAATCATCCTATAAATTGATAAATGATCTGGTTTAAATTAACATTTTTAATCCTTAAATTACATGCATCACATTTTTACTTTCTTCTGTTTAATTTTGAAAATGTTTACAAAAACAAAAATGTTCTCTTTCGATTTGCTCTTTGAGCCGAAGAAAACCCCCCTCCTGTTGACTTCCTTTGAACGTGTGTTTAACTCTTTTGCTTTCCAACCAACATGTTGCCTTCAAACCGATCAAAACAAACAAACAAACAACAACAACAAAATACAACTTTTTCCCCCCAAAGTTCATGATCATTGTGCTGTATTTCTTTAACTGCTTATTTCATGCTTTTTCATAATGCTCGCAATGCTGATGACGATGATGCTGATCATTATTTGAGGCAAAACAAAAAGCAACAAAGGTAAAAAAAACACCGTCTCTAAACATGGCATGATCTAAAACTGTAGAGAAATGGCATGCTGGCTGGCAAACTGACGAACTGACTGTCTGATTGTCGGATTGTCTGGCTGTGTGCCTGTTTAGTTGGCTGCCAGTCTTTCAGCTTTTCTGTATCCCATTAAGGCCGCTTTTAAACGAGTTCTAAAACTTTTTGTTCAACTCTTGTTGTTGCTGCTGTTGTTGTCTTGTTTTTGTTTTGTGCAAAATTCATGAGATTTAGATTCTTGTGGCAGCAACATACAACTGGGGATTTGGAATCGCACACCACAGCATTTCATCCCAGTTTAAAGCCATCAACATCTCTTCTAAATGCATGGAATCGCAATGAATTGAAATGCATTTTGCAATGACTAAATGCGAGGCAGGAAGTTTTTACGCCGTCCAGTCTGAATTTAAACATCTTTTTAAAAAGACGTCAGGTTTTCAAGTGGACGCGTCGTTCAAACTAAACAAAATAAGATTTTTTTATTTTTGCAAACAAAAAATCATTTCTGATTTTTATCAAAAATATATATTTATAAAAGTTAAAGAATTCTATTAAGCAATATTTAAGATTCTCACAGAAGAAAAAATATCAAAACATATTTAGTGTCGCAAAAGTGTTAGTTTTACTTAAAAAGAAGAAAGAAAATATATCAGAATTTTGTGTTTCAATGTTGCGTCAACGTTTAGCGGCTTTAAGTCTGAAAAAAGGTAAAAACAAAGTTTTCATAACAAATTATATAAAACAAACCACAGAAATTAAGTTTAATTAAAACTTTAGTTTATGTTTTTGAACATTCTCCATTTTGGCTAAATTAAACAATAGACTTGTTTAAAACAATAAAATTATTATACATTTAATTTTTATATATAATATATTTTATATTAAACCTATATGTGGTTATAACTCTTAATTTCAAATAGAAAGACAAATTGAAATTAACTTGAAATAAACTGCTCAATAAAAATATATCTGTTGCTTTTCTGGAGAAGTAAAACTAACGATAACTTTTCTATAGAAAAATATTTGTAATACATATTTGGTAACGACTACTTTCCTAAAATAAAGTAAAGTTATCTGCAAACCTACAATGATGAAAATTTAGGAAAATATAAACTGCAGATAATGCAAATTGCCTATAAATGTTATCGATAATTTTTTATAAAAAATTTTTATTGTTGATCAACTTACGTTAAAAGCTTTCCGATCACAAAACTCAACATACGATGATTGAGTTTGTAGAAGAAATTAAAACAGAAAACTGAAGTTGTCTTTAAATTTGCGCTAAAAAAGTTAAGTTATCGACAACTTTTTTAAAACAAACAATTGAGTTTTTTATTTGCTATTTTAGCTTCTAACATTTCTACCAATAAAAAATTATAAATAGCTTGTTTTCTATGTTTCCCAGCTATCTATATGTCGACATTTCATAGGAATCATCAGTAGACTTTGGAAATTTTTGAAAGATATTCTCAAACATTCAACTTTATATCCCAACAATATAAATAAATTGTTGAGAATTTAAAAGAAAAATGCTCTAATAATACCTGTCAAAACACAAAAAACAAGCTTTTTCATTTATACACGTCTCTAACATTTCTTTACATCTTTCAAACAAGTACAAGTTGGTTGGTACGATTTGCTTTTTGAAAGTATCGAAAAGCAACTTTTTTATATATAATTTTTTTATTCATCAACTTTATTTACCTTTTTATTTTGATTTACTTTCTTTACAAGATTTTGTTATTGGCAAAAAAAAAAAAAACAGTTTTGGTTAACGTAAAGTATTCTTTGGGGCAAACTTCTGCTATTATGCTACATAAGCTTCACAAAAACTTGCTATCGATAAATTTTTACAGAAAACTATATTACTGTTTACATTCATTTTTATTACTACTAATAACAGTACATTAATTTTTTATTAGAAAAGTATTATCGATTTCGTTCTTGTAGTAAAAGGTAAAGTAATCTACAACTTCAAAGAGATATCGATTTAAGTTACACAAAATATTCCTAAATTGTAGATAATGAAAGTTGTCGATAAAAATGATCGATAACTTAAAAAAATAATGTTTATTGTGGAATAACTTTCGTTAAACAATTTCTGATCGCAATATTGGATCATCGTTATATTGCAGAAATAATTAATTATAGAAAGCTAAAATTGTCTTCGAGTTTGTGCTAAGAAAGTATAGTTATTGGCAACTTTTTGATACAAAATTTTTTTCCTCAACTTCCTTTTTACACTTTCTTCTTTTAATTTATTTCCTGCACAAAATTTTGTGATTGGCAAATTTTTTACAGAAAGTTTTGGTTAGCGAAAAGTATTGTTTGCAGAAAATTTCTTTATTAAATATGTAACTTCACAAAAATTTGGTTATCGATAAATTTTTCACAGCATACATTCTAAAACTCTTAGTTTTTTCTAGAAAATTTTAATTACCGATTACTTTCCTTCAGACAAGTAAAAGAATCTAAAACTTCTGTAAAGAAGTAATCGATTATAAATTAAAATTTTCATAAATTGTAAATAGCGAAAGTTGGTGATAATAGTTATCGATAACTTTAAAAAGTAATTAACATTCGCTAAACATTTTCTGATCACAATACTGAATCTTCGTTATATTGCAGAAATAATTAATTATAGAAAACTAACGTTGTCTTCGAGTTTGTGCTAAACAGCTAAAGTTATCGAAAACTTATATAAAAAAATTTCTTTATTCCTCTACTGGCTGTATAGACTTTTTTCTCTGGATTTATTTTTGGAAAATGTATTTTATTACTGAAATATTTTTTAGAATGTTTTATTTGTCGAAAAACTTTTTGGGATAAATTATCTCTATTAATTACACATTTGTACAAAATTCTTGCTATCGATAAATGTTTCACAGTGTACATTTTAAATCTCTTAATTTTTCTAAGAAAATTTTTATTAATGATTACTTTTCTTCAGAAAAGTAAGAATTAATTATAGGAAACTAAAGTTGTCTTCGAATTTGTATTAAACAACTAAACTTATCGAAAACTTCCTTGTAAAAAAATTTTTTTATGCAACAATTTCCTTTGTGATTTATTTTCTTTACAAAGTTTTGTTATTGGCAAATTTTTTACAGACAGATTTTGTTATCGAATAGTATTCTTTGGAAAGTTTTTCTTATTTTATAATTACGTAGCGTCACAAAAATCATGCTATCGATAAAAAATTCTCAGGACATATATCATATCCTTTAATTTTATAAAAAATGTTTTTTTCCATTGCTTTCTTGTCGAAAAATAAATTTATCTATAAACTTATCCAAAAAAGTAATACAATTGTAAACAATTATATAATTTATAGATAACGAAAACTTTCGATTAATTTGCGATACAGAAGCTATCGGCCTATTTTTTTACATGAAACGTTTATTATTGCTAAACTTTCGTTAAATCCTTGCCGATCATAGATACTCGGATATTATAATAAAAATTTTTGAAAACTAAGATTATCTAGAAATTTTCTATATAAAAGTAAAGTTATCGATAACTATTTTACATTAAGTATGTTTTTTGTTAAGTTCTTTTAACCATTTTCTTATTTTGCGTAATATTTTACACAAAGTTTTGCTATTCGTAAAGTTTTTCATTAGAATATTTCTTAATTATAATGAGAAAATTTTTATTATTTTTCATAAAAAACTCAGTGATATCAGCATGTTATCTCAAGAAAGTTTTTGATACTGACAGATTTTCAGCAGAAAATTTTAATGCTCTTGGTAAATTTTTTATATGATTTTTTGCTATCGCAAAATTTTCATCAGAAAATCTTCATGCTTAAAAAATTTTCTATGAAAAATTTTTATCATCAATAAATTTTTAGTAGAAAATTTTTGTTGCCGCTAAATTTACCAGAATAAAAGAACTTTAAATTTTCATAAAAAACTTTTTGGCGACGACAAATTTTAGGCACAAAGTTTTTGTTGTAAAATTTTTTACAGAAAATATTTGTTATCGTCCCGCGCAAAATTTTTTCAAAATTTTTTCAAAATTTTTTCTTATCGATAAATTTTCTGTTAAAATTTTTGCCGTCAAGAAGAATACTCTACCAAACCCTTCTTATTGATAAATTATCTATTAAAAATTTTAATCATAAATATATTAGGTTAGGTTAGGTTGTACAGGCCGCCAGTTTCATGAAACCAGCCCACTTGGGTCCTTTTGGTCCCGTTGTGTTGCCTGAGGGAGAAGTGCAGCCCGCGAGACTTACACTTCCCCCGACGGTTCAGATTCAAACCAACCCGAAAGCCGGATAAAGGAATCCAGTCCGTTCACTCGGCATTCCGATATATCTGCTAACCCGTGCAGCATTGGTCCGCCTAAGTACAGCGCTCTCATAGAACTGAGAGCCGGGCATCGACAGAGGAAATGCTCAACACTTTCCTCCTCGTCCTCATCCCCGCAACTTCTGCAGAAATCATTAAATGGAAGATTTAACCTCCTAGCATGCGTCCCTATGAGACAATGTCCTGTCAGAACTGCCACCAAGGTACGCAACCTTTGACGGGGAAAACCCTTTAAAACCGCAGTTCTACTACGATCATACGCAGGCCATGTCAGCCTTGCTACTCGGCAGGTGACCTCACCAGACCATCTGTCTTGTGCAGTCCCTACAAGTTGACGCTGCACTTGGTTTTTACAGCTGTTAAGCGGGACTCCAACCATCGTATCAATGTCCCCTCTCTGTAGACGAGCTCCGGCTTTCGCCAGCTCATCCGCCACAATATTTCCGGGCACTCCACTGTGCCCCGGCACCCAGAAAAGCTCCAGGCTCGAATGTCTCGCCATCTCATTAAGAGATATCCGGCATTCCTGAACCAACCTGGACGTCGTATAGACACCCACAAGCGCATTTAACGCAGCCTTACTATCAGTACAGATTCGGATATTCACCCCGTATACCCTATAGTACCTCAACCAGTTAGCTGCTCTCAAAATAGCTGTAATTTCAGCCTGCATTACGCTACACTCATCGTATAGCTTAAAACTGATCCTCTTCTGATACTGGGGCATAAAGATACCACCACCAACTCCCATGTCCGACTTGGATCCATCTGTGAAAATTTCAAGCACGTCCTCTTGGCTACCCATTTGGTTCGCTGCCGAGGCCGTCCTTGATAAGATCACGTCAAATCTCTTGTCGGGCATTAGAGCTGGTGCACAGTAATCAATATACTCCGGGAGGTCCGTTATACTTTCTATTATCGAAGCGTGACCTTCTGTCGCTTCTTTCCACATCTCACTGGCTTTTAGCCTAATTGCCGAGCACATGGCCACTTCCTTCACCATGAGATCAGCTGGCAGCCAATGCATCATCGTAATTAGTGCTTTAGTTGGCGTAGTACAAGAAGCACCAGTTACCATCAAAGCAGATGACCGCAGTATCCTTTCTATGAATCTGCAATAGGTGGTTTTCTCTAAAGCCGTCCACCAAACAATAAATATATTAGAAGTGGAAAATTTGTGTCATCGCTAAAGCCTGCTGGAAAAAAAATTTAATTGTCCATAAATTTCCATAAGGAAATTTTCGGCGTCTATTAATTTTATACAGAAATTTTTTCTATTGACATATTTTCTGTATAAAATTTTTGCTCTCAAGAAATGCAGAATTTTTGTTATCGACAAATTTTATGAAAAAAATTTTAACGGCTTATTTTGTATGTTTCTAGCTGTCTATATAACATTTCAAAGGAGCCCCGCTATTGATACTTTAAAAAACAAATCACAGCAACCAACGTTTTTTCATTTATTGAAAAGGTGTAAAGGAAAGTAGGTAGCTGTTAAAAGAGAAAAAGCTTGTTTTTTTGTATTATTAACACAGTTTTATTTCAAAGGATTATTAGGATAGCTCCTATGAAATGTCGACATAGTAGCTATGTCTCTATGAAATATAAAAAACAAGCTTTTTATGATCAGTGTCAATATTAGAAGCTAATAAAAAATATAAACTTAATTGATAAATTTTATCTATAAAATTTCTGTTACCTATAAGTTTTTTATATGAAAGCAGCGTTATCGATAAACTTTTACCAAAAAATTAAAATAATCTGCAACCAACGATCGATAAATTAAAACAAAAATCAATTAGAGTAAACCAAAATTATCGATAACATTGATATAAAGTTTTTGTTATCGATATATATATATATAAATATATATATATATATATATATATATATATATATATATATATATATATATATATATATATATATATATATATATATATATATATATATATATATATATATATATATATATATATATATATATATATATATATATATATATATATATATATATATATATATATATATATATATATATATATATATATATATATATATATTATTTAATTTGTTCGACTAACCAAATTTTTATAAAGAAATATGTGTTAATGTGTTATCGATAAATTTAATATGGAAACTTTAGGCTTTTGTTAAAAAATGTTTATCAACCATAAGATTAATATAACCATTTTCTGTTATCATTTTGTCATCGATTACGTTTCATAAGATTATATTTCTTCTCGTTACATTTCCTAAAGTTGATTTTTGCTATCGATAATTTAACATAGAGAAATATTTTTTATTGATCAATTTTATGCAGGAAATTTTTGGTTTTGTTAAATTTCTTGGAGAAAATTTTTATCAACGATAAGCTTTCCAGTAAAGATTTCTGTTATCGTTGTAGACAATTTCGACTAGCGAAATATTTTCTGGAGGAAATTTCTCGTAATTGATAAATTTTCTGTAGAAAGTTTTTATTATCGATAAATTTTCATAAGGAGATTTTTGTTATTCATATAATTTCCCAAGATAGTTATTGCTAATAACAATTTTTGTTAGGCAATAATTTTTTTCTCAATTAAAATTTTTCGGATATAAAATTAATTTTATATCCGATGTTATCGATAACTTTTATATGGAAAATTTGCGATTTTGTTAAAAAATTTGTGTCAGAAATTAAATTTCTATTGAAAATTTCTGTTATCGTTTTGCCATCGATTCTTTTTCGTAGGAATATATTTCCTAACAACACATTTTTTAAAGTGGATTTTTCTATCCACAATTTAACATAAAGAAATATTTATTCTTGATAAAATTTATTTGGAAAACTTTCAGCCATAAACTTTCTAAAGAAAATTTCTGTTATCGTTATCGGATATTTCTATCGAAAAATTTTCTGGAGGAAGTCTATCATAATCAATAAATTTTCTTCAGAAAATTTTATTTATCTACAAATTTTCGTAAGATGATTTTTGTTATTCATAAAATTTCCCTAGAACATTTTTGTTACCGGCAAATTTTTTAAGAAAGCTCAACTTATGTTTTTTTTTTTCTGAAACAAAAATAATTATGCGATAGCTGCTCTGCATCAATTGAAAACTTTTCCAAAATAAAACAAGTCATACAATCCAATCGCTAATGTTTATTTACGTACGCCACTAAGTTTTACGTTTTTTTTTTTTCAATCTTTTAATCTAAATTTATGTTGAACTTATGACCCCATTATAAAGGCTAAACAATATTCCACTTCATTTGAAGCCTTGATTTTAAATAAAGTTCTATCATAATAAAAGATCTTCTTAAACGTGTTTAATTAGTGCAAATTTATGCATTTTTTCTTTCAAGCAAAAAAATATTCCTTAAAAAAATATTTTTTATACAAGTATTTTGATTTTTAAACTTAAGGCCCCTTGAGGTTAAAAAGAAATATCTATCCGTTTAAGACATGAAATATTTATCTGCTGAAAACAAAACAAAACTTACAAGGACACCTACAAAAAGAGACAACAACAACAACGCCAACAGTGCTGCAAAAAATTTAATGTACGAAGGAGCTGAAAAAAACTGGCCAGCAAAATAAATTTATTTAAATTCATAAATTCAAAAACACACTTGACCGCAAAAATGAAACAAACTCAAACACTTAAGCCACAAATAAGTGCCTTAACGTAGACGTTTGCTTAAAGTATGCGGCAATGCCCGCCACGTACTCGTTAATCGAGTGTTAAGTGTTTTACACATGTGTCATAGCTTTTGCTTGCCGTTAATGGAATGACTAAGAATATTTTTATAAAAAATTATTCTACATAACAATAGATAAAACATTCGCACATATTGATCTTTTAAAGTTGACTTCATTCAATAATCGAGAACAAAATGACTAATAATTAAAAAAAAGGTTTAAGTTGCCACTGAAACTTAAACAAAATTCAGCTTTTTCCATTTTTTCTTTTTTGTGGTCAAGTTAAGTCTGAAATTTCTGTTTGCAAATTCACACTCTCCCGACATTGCTTAATGAGTAATTTAGAGTTTGAAAGCTGCAAAAGTTTATCTTAAAAAAATTATAATAATAACAAATGAAAATATAAAAATTCAATGAATATTTCTTAAAAGTGCTTAAAATACATTTATATTTGAATTCAATAAATCGAAAACGATAAATTTTCTAAAGCTATTTTAATGCTCTGCATAGATTTTCGTTAAATCATGTTGTAATGGAAAAACTTTAATTTTATAACATTTTTATATTAAAAAAAATTTAATCTAAAATAATTTTTTTTATCAATAATAGAAAAAAAAATTTTTCGATAAATTTTGTTATCGATTAGCTGTTTACTTTCTGTAGAAGGTTGTTGCTACGGTTAAATGTTCTATAGAAAATTTTTGTTATCGATAAGTGGTTTATTGAAATTTTGTAAACTCAACAATTGTTTACAAGGTTTTTATTATCGATAAATTCTCTGTAGAAAATATTTCTTATCGGTAAGTTCTCTGCAGAGAATATTGTTGTACATTAATTGGTTTACAGAAAATATTTTCTATCGATAAATTCTCTACAGAAAATATTGTCATAGATTAATGTGTTTACAGAAAATATTTGTTATCTATTAATTCGTTTACAGATAATATTTGCCATCGATAAATTCCCTGTAGAAAATATCTGTTGTTGATAAATTTTCTATAGAATATTATTGTGGCTAATTGTTTTCTACCATAAATTATGATGAATTATTTTAGAAAGGTTTGGCAATCGTAATTTGGTATAGAAATTTTTCATTTTCCGTTAAAAATTTAGTTTTCGTACTAAAAATCTATATAAAATTTTGTATCCAAAATTTTTGTTATCGCAAATTTTATTATAGAATATGTGTGTTATCGATTACTTGTTCATTAAAAATTGTTGAAATCGATAAATTCTCTTAGAAACTTTTTGTTATGATTTAATATTCTACGGAAAATTTTTGTTACCGATTAATTTTTTATTGAAAATTTTTGTTAACGCTTAATATTCTTTGCAAAGTTTTTGTAATCGAAAAATTTCTTATCGGGGAATTTTGTTATCAAGAGTAGACTTTTTATTTTTGTTAACACTAAATTTTCTTTCTGTAGAAATTTTTAATTTTCCGTTACATTTTTAGTTTTTGTACTAAAAATCTGTGTAATATTTTGTATCGAAAATTTTTTTATCGCTAATTTTTTTTATAAAATTGTTGCAATCGATAAATTCTCTTAGAAAATTTTTGTTACAATATAATATTTGACAGGAAATATTTTTTATCGATTAGTTATTTATTGAACATTTTTGTAAACGCTTAGTTTTTTTACTAAGTTTTTCCAATCGATAAATTTCTTATCGGAGAATTTTTTGGTATCGATAAATTTATTTTCGGGAAATTTTTGTTATTTATAAACTTTCATGAGATGAATTTATGTTTGAAAAAATTTATTTTTCTTATTGATAAATTCTCTACAGAATGTACTTGTTATCGATAAATTCGCTATAGAAAGCCCGATTTAATTTAAAACCAAAAAAGAAATAATAATTAATTGAAAATATTTATTGTTGACAAATTTTCTATATTATATTATTTTCTAGCAGAAATCAGGTGGGATTTTTTTTGGAAAGTTCTGATAATTAGAGTTTGATATAGAAGTTTTAAGGTTTTCGATAAAAATTTTCGCAAATTTTTTTTATAGAAAATGTTTGTTATCGATGAACAACTCATTTTTGTAGTTGAAAATTGTTGTAATCGATAAATTTCGTGTAGAAAATTTTTATGGCTGAATTTTCTATAGAAAATATTTGTTACTGAAAACTTTTTAAACGCAAAATTTTCTTTACAAAATTTTTGTTATCGGTAAATACTTTATAGAAAATTTTCGTTATCGAGAAATTTTCATGAGAAGGTATTTAATACAAATCGAAAATTTTATATAAAAAAATTATTTCTGTCCAATAATTTTCTACAAAAAATTTTTGTAATCGAGGGAAAATTCGTATAAATTCATAATTTTTCTTACCAATATTTTTAAAACTATTTTGATGAAAAGCTGAAAAAACAAATCTTTAAAAATCTACGTTTGTATCGGTCATTCAGTTTCCGCCAATTTCTGTTTGTTTTTGCTCCTCTCTTATTCTTCGTAATCTGGCTTTCGCAATAAAAATTTAAAATCGTTATTACTATCACATTTCAATTATTTATGATTTCTAACAAGACAAACATTAACTCTTAAACACTTTTCTGCCAGGCATATGGGCAGCTGAATGATGAGGGGCGCACCGGCAGGTGGTGGAAGATGCAGAAAATAAAGTTGTATTTCCTTATCTTGGGGGCTTATTTTGGGTGAATGCAACAACAACTACAACAGCAACATAAAATTGTTCTTTTTTTTTTGCTTTCTGTGTTAAGAACACAAAAATCACATAAAAACAAGCTAAAACAACGTATGTACCGTAATTCTAAACTTATGCAATCACATTTGAGAAAAAAAGCAGAAAGAAATCCGTTTGGTTGGATGGCTGATTGCCTGTATGATGATTTTTCTTTCTTTCCTTGTTTTTTTCTTTTATACTCGTATATTTTTTTTATTTTTGCCAGTAACAAACATGTAATCCCCCACTTTTTAAACAAGTAATAAAGCAAGTTTGGCCTGAGATGGAGGTTCTTCGTTTCTACGTTGTTCTGCGGACTTTTTTTTGCCATATTTTTTGGTGGATTCTAATCTTAAATAGCAGCAGACATGTGTAATTTTCTTGAGCCATTTACAAAAAAAAAAAAAAAACGAAAAAATCTCCTTAAAATAAAGTTGAGGTTTGAGTTTTTTGTTATTCTTTTTTCATTTTTTTGTTTCCAATTCCGTAACGTAATCAAATGTACCGCAATATGCCAACGGTTATTTTCCCTTTCTGGTCGTTTATGTTGCTTAAAAATTGCCATGGCACTGGTTGTGGTACCACCGCATCATGTGGTACTGGTTTAAACGGCAATGGCATCATCATCGTCAACATCATCGTCAGCCAGCATCGTTGTGATCATCTCACATGCATCAGAGAACAGAAACTAGAATTGCGTAAAATATCAGATGAACAACATGAACACCAGGAAAACGCTATAATTGGAGAGAGAGAGAGAGAGCGAGCAGAGTGGGGGACATGTGGTCAATAAGAACTTGCTGATTTGTTTAAAACAACTTCTAAAGCCTCTATAGCTTTTGAAATGGAAAAAAGAAATTCATTTGTTTCAATTTTACTACTGGCAATCGTGCTGCATGGCTGGCCGGGCAGCTTGTACTTATGTATGGACATACGAGTATCTTATGGGATCTGCTGCTGCCATTCATGTGCTGCGTATTTTGTCTTTAGGGTTGAATTTCGCATTTCAGTGGCATAGGCACTGGCTTCACTAATTAAGCCTGGCCTGAAATTATGTTGTTCAAATGCAGTTTAAACTCAGTTTGTATTTAAGTGCCGTAAATTTCTGAAGATTATACTTTACATGCGTAAGTCTCCGCTGTTCAATTTTCTTGAAGTGTATACAGTGATAGCTCTCTTAGCCGAGAGCTTTTATGTAAGCCTATTTATACACCCCAGCGGCGAACACTGCATACCACATTACTTCTCTTCGCTGATGTGTGCAACGCTTTGTAATCAATGAATGATAACTTACAAAGTGTATGAAAGTAGTATATGGAGTTCCCAAAACGAATAACGTTCATCTTTTGTATCACATTTAAATGTACATATTTTTTTTAGCTGCAAATCAAACTTTCGTCGTCTTTGTCAGACTACGTTGCAAAAATTTTAGTTAACAAAATCAGTGCTAAAGATAAGAGTGCTTAGGATTTAGTGACAAAAGAAAAGAAGGCAGTAAACAAAAAACAGAACAAATTTGTTTAACTAAATGTTCTCAAAAAACTGAAGTGCCCAGTACGTCTTCGACCTAGTTACAAAGTAAGCGAGATTGTATACGAGCTGCCTACTGCCAGCTTACAAAGTATGCGGGATTGTATTCGAGCTGCCTACTGATAACTTACAATGTATGTTAGGAAGTAATGAGCTTTTGTTGAATGAACACCTGACTACATCGCTTACTTTGTGTGCAGGTGGTAGGCGTTCACTCTACAAATGCGGCAATGTGTATGAAAATGTATACTAGGTTCGTATATGAGATGGTGTGCATTACTGACTTACAAGTGTGCATCGGATCATCGCTTCTGTAAACGAAACTTTGGCCACTGGGACATATATAACCCAAAAAGCTTTATCTCTGTTTGGCTTTGAGAGCAACCTAAATTAGTGCGTAAAGCGCAACGAAATTAAACACTTTGATCTTTGATTTTACGCTATAGTAAGTAACTTAAATAAAAGCGTTAACTTTGCGTCATAAACAATATTGCTCACTGAACTTGTTTAGTAAAAATCACTAAATAATAAAAAGTGATAAAGTCGGTAAATTAGTCTAAAAGCGCTTAAATTGTGATTACTGATGGCCGCAAAAAATTAATAGCATTTATTTGGAAGCGAACTTCACTTTACACTCTACCAAAATTGGATTTTTAAAATGGCAAAGTGTTGACGCAGCGTTATTTGGGTTATAGCATGTTCACAAGAAGGCTTATATTCGAGGTTCGCTCTTTCATTCGTGGTTCGCGGCCCTATCTTGATTGAACCAACTTGATTCGCCATACAAAATTTTAGGAGCGAACCAACTTGGTTCATTTTGAATCTTGTTGCGAACCATGCAAAAACTACTATCATCTCCAAATTTGACAATAAATTATCGCTAGTTTATCTGAACTAGCTCTCAAAAAAATGTAAACAAAGAAAAAACAGATAATTAAATGTAAAATCAAAAGAAATACATGGAACATATAAAAATTGGATACTTACAAAAAGATTTAAATAAAAATTTAAAAACGAATTAGTGAAACGTTTGCACAAAATATGTAAACATCAGTGTGAACCAAAAAACAAACGTCTGAACACCTAATTTCACCATAGTGGTTCAGAGAGCGAACCAAGTGTTTTATATCACCGTCTGAACATGGTATTAATCTCATACATTTTGTGCGTTCATGAGGATTTTTGGCAGATAAATTACGCTAGACGCCCAAGTTTTTATAGAATATTATCGATAACCAAATTTTCCTATCAAAAAACAAATATGTAGAATATTTACCATTAATTAAAATATTCAATAGAAAATTTATCAATAGAAAAATTTTTCTATAAAATAATGGTTGATAATGAAATTGTTCTATTTTTTCTATAGAATATTTATTGGGTACAAAAATTTTCTATAAAAAATTCATCAATAACAAAATTTTTGCACTGAATAATTATCGATAACATAAATTTTATGTAAACTTATCTGTAAAAAACTACCGGTGAGAAAAATTCTGCAAATAAATTAGCGTGTTGAATAAACGATTAAATTTTTAGTATTGCCTTTTGAGATACATATACTTATCATATATGCGCCAAACATATATGTGTACATATATACAAACGCATGTTTATTTATATTTATATCGTCGCCGAAGACTCAAAAGTTGTTGATTGATTATGATTCGCTGAGTTAACCTATGAGTACATGAACCCTACCATTTTTTTTTCTTTTTTTTGTTTTTTTTTCAGCTTATTTTTTTGGCTTGAATTTTACATCCCATCATTTACTATATACATACCCAGTTGGAAAATTGTCCTATACGGCATTGTCTTCGAAAATATATGCACGATATGTCCTCTCTTGTTTAGGTTTTGTAATGAAAAGATGACCATATGAGCGACAATGTCTCCAATCTGGCCGCTCATCTGTAGGAGACAGATGAGCGACATTGTCTACAAATTGGGTGCCTCGATGGCTGATTTGGTAGAGTACTCGAACAACAGTCTCGAGGTCGTAGGTTCGATTCCTGCCACAGACCCGGGGTGTTACTGCAGACAAGCAAAAAAAAGCTTCGTAGTTTTTGTGTTTGTTAGTAAAACTTGTATGTAGGCATTTCAAAAAAGCAACAGTACTCTAAAAAAAGTTGAAGAGTTCATATTTGTGTTTAAATGAGCGACACGATGTCTTCAATCTAGTATTTAAATCGTTCAAGTAAAATATTTCGGCAATAAAATTAACTGGACTCTAAAGAACAACAAAAATGTATAAAATTTTAGTATACATTTTTACTCAGTTGAATATTAAAAACAGTACGAGACATATCGTCAGTTTTTTCTGCACAATTTTTGTATGAAATAAAAAATCTGTATTATAGCTATGCACTTATGTATGTATATTAAAAAACAAAAGAAAAAGGAGTTTCTCAATAAATTTAACAAATAATTTTTTAAATTAATTTTGAAAACACAATCGATATATCTGATATCGATTATTATTTTCTAATTAATTTTTCCAATTTTTATATCATTTAACAAATTTAAAAAAAAAAATTAAAATAAAATGTTATATTAAATATTTCGTCTACAATTTGGTATACCATATATACATTTATACAAACTTTCTGCTAGTTTAAAATAGAGTAAAAAATTTAAAAGACATCGGAAGCTGAAAAAAATTAAATAATTTTCATTAGTGTTTTAGTTTAGTGAAGATATCGTCAGAACAATCGTCAACGACTATGTCGCCTATGCAATCGTCGACGATAATTTTCATTAGTGTTTTAGTTTAGTGAAGTTATCGTCAGAACAATCGTCAACGATTATGTCGCCTATGCAATCGTCGACGATACTGTGGTGGAAATCGTCGCCTAAACAATCGTTGACGAGGTAGAGTGGATATTATCAATTATGAATTAGTAGACGACATGGTAGAGGAAAGTGTAGTGTATATAATCGTCGACGATGCGGTGAGGGAAACTGTCGCTTGTGTGGTCTTGGGTAATTTCGTAGCCACTTGTTCGAAAATTTCGTTTTCGTCTTCTACGATTTTCTACTGTCTTGTACCTATCGTTTAAGATGTCTTTAAGACATGGCTAACTGTGTACTTACGTATGTATACATACATATGTATGTACATATCTTATGCAATTTTGAAATTATTTATTTCAATATGAGAATATACAATTAATCACAGTTTTTTCCCATAAACTTTTTTTGTTATACATATATGTATTTATAAATGGCATCAGTACTACTTACTGTTTGTTCCCTTTTGCCTGACCTTTTTTTTCATCTTATTTTCCTTTTCTTTGTTCTCCGAACTCACGCCAATTTATTAAAAGCATTAAGCAGCTAATCAATTATAACGACTCTTGATTTCCTTCCTGATTTCGATCAAGAATTTCTTTATTAAATGTTGTTGGAAGTGTGAAATAAAAAAAAGAAAAAAAATCTGTATGTTGCATGCTCTTTCCATTTACTGCATTTAATATCATTGTTGTTGTTCTTGTTGCTTCGAAATGATGTTTGGTCTTGTTTTGTTTATGCATTACATTTGTTTGTGCTTATGCATATGTAGATGTGTGTGCCTTTTACCGTTCACTCTGTGTGTTTATTTGCCTCAAGTAGTGTATGCACTTTGTTTTTTGCTCTCTTAATAATGCGTTTGTTTTTGTTTTGCATTTTATACTCTGTTTTTTATACCCTTCACAAAAATGTAAAGGGTATATATAAGTTTGTGATTCCGTTTGTAATTTCTACAGTTTTTTTTTGCGACCCTATAAAGTATATATATTCTGAATCAGCATTAATGGAAAAGTCCATTAAGCGATGTCCGTCTGTCCGTCTGTCCGTCTGTGCGTCTGTCCGCTGTTGAAATACCGTTTCTGAGAAAACCATTAGACTTAGAAACTTTTTTCTTTCACCATTCTTTTACCCCATCGATTCATGGGTTTGCTATTGAAATTCAGTAATATCGGTCCACGTATAGCTGAGATATATTCAAAATTCCGAAAAAAGCCATTTTTTTTTGCAGTTTTGTATGAAAATTTTTGAAAACAAAAGTTGTTCGTTTTGCTTCAAACTTCACACACTTATTAAGCATGGTGACTAAAAGGCAAAAAATTTTTTTTTTCAGATATCGGTCCATATATACCTGAGATATAGCCCAAATCGGATTTTTAATGAAAATGTCGCATAGGCGAAGCTAAATAACTTTTTTTTGCTCAAAAGCAGTTCTGGTAATAAAATTAGGTTACATAAATATGGAAAATGAAAATTTCCGATATCGGTCCATATATACCCGAGATATAGCCCAATCCGGGTTTTTCATGAAAATGTCGCGTAAGCGAACTTAAACAACTTTTTTGTGCTCAAAAGCAGTTCTGGTAATAAAATAGGGTCATATAAATATGAAAAATGAACATTTTCGATATCGGTCCATATATACCCGAGACATAGCCTAGACCGGGGTTTTCATGAAAATGCCGCGTTAGCGAACTTAAACAATTTTTTTGTGCTCAAAAGCAGTTCTGGTAATGAAATTAGGTTACATAAATATGGAAAATGAAAATTTCCGATATCGGTCCATATATACCCGAGATATAGCCTAGACTGGGTTTTTCATGAAAATGTCGCGTAAGCGAACTTAAACAACTTTTTTGTGCTCAAAAGCAGTTCTGGTAATGAAATTAGGTTACATATATATGAAAAATGAAAATTTCCGATATCGGTCCATATATACCCGAGATATAGCCTAGAACGGGTTTTTCATGAAAATGCCGCGTCAGCGAAATTAAACAACTTTTTTTGCTTAAAAGCGGTTCTGGTAACAAAATAAGGTTATATAAATATGAAAAATGAAAATTTCCGATATCGGTTCATATATACCGCAGATATAGCCTGGAACGGGGTTTTCATGAAATTGCCGCGTAAGCGAACTTAAACAACTTTTTTTGCTTAAAAGTAGTTTTGGTAATAAAATTAGGTTACATAAATATGGAAAATGAAAATTTTCGATATCGGTCCATATATACCCGAGATATAGCCCAAACCGGGTTTTTCATGAAAATGTCGCGTAAGCGAACTTAAACAACTTTTTTGTGCCCAAAAGCAGTTCTGGTAATAAAATAGGGTCATATAAATATGAAAAATGAACATTTTCGATATCGGTCCATATATACCAGAGATATAGCCTAGACCGGGGTTTTCATGAAAATGCCGCGTAAGCGAACTTAAACAATTTTTTTGTGCTCAAAAGCAGTTCTGGTAATGAAATTAGGTTACATAAATATGGAAAATGAAAATTTCCGATATCGGTCCATATATACCCGAGATATAGCCTAGACCTGGTTTTTCATGAAAATGTCGCGTAAGCGAACTTAAACAACTTTTTTGTGCTCAAAAGCAGTTCTGGTAATGAAATAGGGTCATATAAATATGAAAAATGAAAATTTCCGATATCGGTCCATATATACCCGAGATATAGCCCAAATCGGGGTTTTCATGAAAATGTCGCGTAAGCGAACTTAAACAACTTTTTTGTGCTCAAAAGCAGTTCTGGTAATGAAATATGGTCATATAAATATGGAAAATGAAAATTTTCGATATCGGTCCATATATATCCGAGATATAGCCCAAACCAGGTTTTTCATGAAAATGCCGCGTAAGCGAACTTAAACAACTTTTTTGTGCTCAAAAGCAGTTCTGGTAATGAAATTAGGTTACATATATATGAAAAATGAAAATTTCCGATATCGGTCCATATATACCCGAGATATAGCCTAGAACGGGTTTTTCATGAAAATGCCGCGTCAGCGAAATTAAACAACTTTTTTTGCTTAAAAGCGGTTCTGGTAACAAAATAAGGTTATATAAATATGAAAAATGAAAATTTCCGATATCGGTTCATATATACCGCAGATATAGCCTGGAACGGGGTTTTCATGAAATTGCCGCGTAAGCGAACTTAAACAACTTTTTTTGCTTAAAAGTAGTTCTGGTAATAAAATAAGGTTGTATAAGTATGGAAAATGAAAATTTTCGATATCGGTCTATATATACCCGAGATATAGCCCAAACCGGGTTTTTCATGAAAATGTCGCGTAAGCGAACTTTAACAACTTTTTTTTGATTAAAAACAGTTCTGGTAATAAGATCAGTTTATATAAATATGGAAGATAAAAATTTCTGATATCGGTCCATATATACCTGAGATATAGCCTAAACCGGGGTTTTCATGAAAATGCCGCGTAAGCGAACTTAAACAATTTTTTCGCCTTAAAGCAGTTCTGGTAATTAAATAAGGTTATATAAATATGGAAAATGAAAATTTCCGATATCGGTCCATATATACCCGAGATATAGCCTAAACCGGGGTTTTCATGAAAATGCCGCGTAAGCGAACTTAAACAATTTTTTCGCCTTAAAGCAGTTCTGGTAATTAAATAAGGTTATATAAATATGGAAAAAGAAAAAATCCGATATCGGTCCATATATACTCGAGATATAGCTTGAACCGATTTTTCCAATAACATTTTTTTTTTTACTGAAAAGCAATTCTGGTTATAAAAGAAGGTTACGAAAATAGAAAATTAAAATTTCTGATATCGGTCCATATATACCCGAGATATAGCCTGAACCGATTTTTCCATTAAAAATTTTTTTTTTTTTTTTGCTGAAAAGCAATTCTCGTTATAAAAGAAGGTTACTAAAATACAGAAAATAGAAAATTCCGATATCGGTTCATATATAACCGAGCATATTTAGGCCACATTTTTAATATACTATACATATTCGTGACTATCGTGAAGGGTATTTTAGATTCGGCCCAGCCGAATATACTACACTCTTACTTGTTTTTTTGTTGCTTTTTGAATTATTTTATGTTTGCGTTGTAATTGTTTTGGTAGGGGGCAATTGTTTTTTAATCACAGTCGAACCCGGTTTGTGCCTCTGTTTGACATTTAGTGTTTGTTTAAGCTTTAATTAGTGAAGTGCGTATGGATTTTAATCTTATTTTAAATAAATTCGTGTTATTTTTATTAATGGAAATTTAATTAATTATGCTGGTGCAGCAGTTTACGAATTAAGTGATTGTTAAAAATATGGTAAATACTTACTTAAGTCCATATGTATTTATTGATTTAATTCTGCTGTAAATATGAGCTAATGTGCATACATATGTATATAAATAATTACATACATAAGTACATATGCAAATTAAAATGTAATGCACATAATTGAAACGATTCGCTTTTTAATAATAAGCGTGTGTTAATTAACGGTCAAACAAGTTTACGTGCCGAACTGTGATTAAAAGGGAAAATATAAATATTTTTTTAGTGAAACAAAGTAATAAAAAATATAGATACAAACAGATGTACCTACTTATGTGTATATATGTATGTATGTACACATATGTGACAAGAGCGTGACAATGCCGCTGAAGGTCAAGTTGTGTCGGGGTCGTGCACCACTCATTTGCTTTAGCGGCGTTAATGTTCGGTATACGGCGAAAGTCAAATATATGGAAATAATGCTGAGTGAGATGTTGAACTTTATGGTTCGCCTCATGTGAAGCTACAGCTGATTGCTGTAGTTAGGAGTGAATGGGGTCTCAGCAGGCGTGTATTATATATGGTGGTACTATATATGGTGGCCTACTTGTTGCATGTGTAACTTTTGGCCCACCTGTGTGGTATAAGGCAGATACTTCTGTTATTGTTTATGACCTGTCAAAGGGTTAAATGCCTGCTTGTAGGACGTTGTCAACTGATGGATAAGTAAAAATAATGATTGAGTAGCTTAAGAGTTTATTAGTGAAACAGATATTTTTGTGGGACGGACACCCAACCCTCCCCCCCCCCCCGCACCCAATAAATCTCTAGGATTCCGCCCGAGTTATGTTGTGTTTGACTTCAGCAAAACTCCTGGGAGATTCTGCCTTACAAATGTCTCGGTATTGATCATGGTTCAAACGTTCTTGCCGTAGTTTAAACCTAAAATTGCAGAAATGTGAATTAGTTTCCCTTATAAATTTGGTGTATGCGGGCTTTCGGTGGCTAACAACCACCCAGGGTGCTGTTGGCATGCAACGGATGTATGCGTGTATTGTAAGAAACTAGAAGTGATGGTTAGGCGGGTGTCAACCAAGATGTTCTTAATGGATTTTGGCCTACCAACTCATTAAGCCATGTATTCCATTGACAAGGAGTTTGTCTATATGGCTACAGACTTATAGCAAAAAAATGCGACCTATGTGAGCCTTGCAAGCCACGTGGGGGCACTAGTGAAACGTGGATAGTTCACCCCATGGAGTTGATATGCTATCAAATCACAGAAAAGCTGGTGCTGATGTAAATCAATTTCAGAACTGTGGGACATCTAGATGTTAGACTCGGTCTTAGTACGGGTTTCCTGATTAGAAAACATGGCTCTCATTTTTTTTTTTTTTTTTTGTGTGCTTAAGAGGAGTCTGGCTGAAACTTCGTTATGAAAGAATGTTATTGTTATGATGACATTGAGAACTTCGAGGTTATGGGTGTAATCAGAGAGTGCAATATTTGGGATTTTAGTAATGTGCTATGAGTTACGGCGCATTTGAGGCATTGGCAGCGTTTGCTCATGTAGTATTTGAATCAGTCAAATCGCTTTGTAATTTTCCTTAATTCTGGTGGCAACGCTTAAAAAGATAATAAAAAAAAATTGATTTGATTTTGGTAGTAAAATTTTCTTATATAAAACGTAAAGCTAGATGAAAAGTCTTTAGCAAACGAATTTTAAATGCATGCTCTAATACTTTTTATATAACAAAAATATGGCAACACCTTAAATCTGCTGTTTAATTTTTGGGAATGTTATTCAACATTTTTAAAACTTATTTTATATATCATTAGCATGCAAAATATAGATGTGTTAAATTTGATTGAAACACTCGTGTTTAGTATAAAAAGGGTGGCAACCTTACGCAAAATGTTGACTTATATACATATAAAACCCCTTGCTTTTTATCAAACGAATTCATAATGATATAATAAAAAAGTTGGTAACAACTTTGAAGATTTGAATTTTTATTAAAGGGCAAGAATGGCAACACTTTTTTCATGGCTCGAAAAGACTGCTTAATATTATTTATTTTTTTAAGCATTTTTTTTTAATACACCGTATGCAATATTGCAATCTTGCATTTAATAATTGTAAAATCTCTACGTTAACAAAATATTTTTCCGACTAATTTTAATATCTTTCTAAGAACATAATAATAAAATGTAAATGGTAGAAGAAAGCTTGAAATTCTTTTGGATTTTAATTTAATTTCATAAATATTTTTTGTTTTCAGTTTCTTCAAATGCATTTTTATTTGTCTGACCTTTTATTTGCATTTCCCAAGTATTTCCTTTTCTTTTAATGCTTCAACAAAAATTTAGGTCAACACAATTTCTTGCCGTTTTTTTTTTTCTTTCTGCATTTGAATCATACACAAATTCTGAGAATATGAATAAAATATTACTAATACCACTTTTTTCCTGTTTTTGTTGATAATTCGTTTGAAAATAAATTTTAACTTTTGATTGTTTGCAAATGAACAATAAGGCAATAACCAACAACAACGAAAACTGCAAGACAACAAAACTGAATTCAAAAAAAAAAAAAAAAAAAAAACATAGAAAGAAAACCACTAAAATCACTAGAAATTAAATTAACCCATCAACAAAAACACTGACCTACAAAACACTTTTGATGAAGAACCAACATTCCGTAAAGCAGGTCAGGAGAATACCGTTTTCAGACTAGACAGGAAGAATTACCCCAACACGTCAGCAATAGCAATTCTAATAACGCCACTAAATTATGTTTTCATCGCTTTAAGGGACAGTGAAATTTAAGAAGTAATTTTCTTTTTTTTTTTATAAATATTTTTAGAACAGAACGAATGAGAATTGCTGCACAAGCTAGGAAAATAAAAGTTAAACAACCACAAGGACGTAAAATTGTTAAACAAAGTATAACACAAATAAAAAATTAAAAAAACTTATGTGAAGTTAAAATACAGTTCGAGTTAAAACAATCGTTAAGAAAAAAACGTCAAAGTGGTAGCACATAAAAAACAGGTAAAAATCGCTAGAAACGATACAATGCTCTTTAAAAAACCATAACAAAATATATAGAAATTAAAAAAGTTTTATTAAAAAGTATAAAAAAACTTAAATTAAGTCAAAATACGATTCGAGATAAAACAATTTACGGTCGTAAAAAAACTTCAAAGTGGCAACACAAAATAAAAAAAATCATCAGAAAACAAAGAATACCCTTTAAAAACGCCTCATAATACCAAAATCTTAAGCATACAACAAACACTGCAATAAAAATGCGCTAAAATGAAATATCGCCAAATTTAAACAAAATCGCGTAATTTATATAGCGTACACCAAGAATAACACCATAATATAAAAAAACAACGCAATTGCGCAAATTTCGCACAAAAAAAAAAAGAAATTAAAAATCGCCAAGAAATAACAAGCCATTCTTCAAGAAAATCAAAAAATAAAACTATTTTGATGCAAAAATTACTAAATAAATACAGGGTGGTTGATGAAAAATTCTACAAAAAAAAAAAAAAAAAAATGTCATAACGTATTTCTGTTCCATTTTGTTGTGTTTTATAGATTGATCTTTAAATTTAACTGAAATGGAGAATTGGGACAATGAAACAAGAATTTGGATAGTGCAACGCTTTCACGCTTTAGAACATAGACGCACGTATGGCGGCACGCCTCCTAGCAAATGGAGTATAATAAGGCTCGTGAAGTATTTTGCGGAGCTGCTGCTACACAATCCAATCCTAGAGTTTCAACAAGGAGCTTATCTGCTCAAATGGCTGTCAGCAGACAGTCACTGCAGACAATTTTGCACCGAGATTTAAACTTATCTAAATATAAGATTCAATTAACAAACAAAATGAACCCTAGGGTCTTCCCGATTTGCCTGGAATTTTGTGAGAAATTCTATTCAAATGGTGTCAGAGGATGAAAACCTCTTCAACTGCATTTGTATGTCTAACGAGACAAATTTTAATGTAAACGGCAATTTTAACAAACAAAGTTGTCGAATATAGTAATTCTAACCCACAGATACTCAATCAGTGGCAATTACACCCACACTGTGTGCAGTTTTTTTCAAGATTCATTGTCGGGCCTTACTTTTTCAAAGAAAACGGTCTTACTGTAGCGGTCAATGGAGGACGTTACTTAAAGATGTTAAAAGAGTTTTTCTTTCCAGATTTCCGCCGAAAGAGAATCCCTTTCAACACTGTTTGGTTTCAAAAAAATGGGGCAACTAGTCACATAGCCACGTCTGTTATGACAGAATTGAGGCAAAAATTTCCCAATAAATTGATTTCAAAAAACTCCACATTCCGTTGGCCTCCCAGGTCTCCTGACCAAACTGCACCTGATTTTTTATTTATTTTTGTGGGGTTATTGCAAACAAGAAGTTCACAAAAACAAGCCCTCAACAAATTTTGATGATTTAAAGCAAACCATTCGAACGGTAATTGAGACAGTTCCCGCTGCAACACTCCAGGCGGAAATCGATAACTTTTTGATAAGATGTTATACATGTGTCAATGAGGTGGACGCCATTTGAATTCAATTATTTTCAAAACTTGAATGAATTACTTTAATAAAAACGTATTATTTTTAATATTATTTATTTATTTATTTCAATACATTGGAAGCTTATAAGGTCTATTATACATGTATTTATACAATATTATTGCTATTCTAAAAACATTAGTTTAAATTTGTATGTATGTATATGCATATAGCAAAAAAAAGGGTAAATGGCGCCCCTACCTCACAAATATTGCTAAAATTCAAACAATATCCTTTATCATTAATGTAACCAGAGATCTCACTCCAAAATTGAACCACCACAAAAGCAAATTTTTTACTCTTTACATAGAGTATGAAAATAATCTGAGAGCAGATGATTTGAGAGCAAATGATAAGAGGCAAGCTATTCCAAATGCGACAAACTCTTATCTGAAAGGAACGTTGAAAAATGGAAAGGAATATTCGAGAAATATCAATTTGAGTATTACGGGTAGAAAAGAAAATTTATTTACTAAAAAAAATTTATTTACTAAAGCAATAGGTTGCCCTACCCTAAAGATTTTATAAAAATGTAAAAGAAAACGCAGATGTATATAGTTACGGAAACTACAACCCAATAGGGAAGCAAGGGAATAGTTCCAGAGACCCTCTAGTGATGAAAAATCCCAATATTATATGCATAACGAATAACTTTTCTAACGAGTCTCTTTAAGTATTCCAATATTACCCAAGAAAGTGCCTGAGTAGACTTCCTATTCATAGTTCAACTTGGACATATGAAGGACATTAGCCAATCGAACTCGGACATGTTATAGGCATACAACGATCTTAGGGAGGATACAATTTGGAATGCTGTGAGTCTCGAAGTTAAGTTTCGAGTCAATTATAATTCCTAAACACCTTTTTATACCCTTCACAAAAATGTAAAGGGTATATATAAGTTTGTGATTCCGTTTGTAATTTCTACAGTTTTTTTTTGCGACCCTATAAAGTATATATATTCTGAATCAGCATTAATGGAAAAGTCCATTAAGCGATGTCCGTCTGTCCGTCTGTCCGTCTGTCCGCTGTTGAAATACCGTTTCTGAGAAAACCATTAGACGTAGAAACTTTTTTCTTTCACCATTCTTTTACCCCATCGATTCATGGGTTTGCTATTGAAATTCAGTAATATCGGTCCACGTATAGCTGAGATATATTCAAAATTCCGAAAAAAGCCATTTTTTTTTGCAGTTTTGTATGAAAATTTTTGAAAACAAAAGTTGTTCGTTTTGCTTCAAACTTCACACACTTATTAAGCATGGTGACTAAAAGGCAAAAAATTTTTTTTTTCAGATATCGGTCCATATATACCTGAGATATAGCCCAAATCGGATTTTTAATGAAAATGTCGCATAGGCGAAGCTAAATAACTTTTTTTTGCTCAAAAGCAGTTCTGGTAATAAAATTAGGTTACATAAATATGGAAAATGAAAATTTCCGATATCGGTCCATATATACCCGAGATATAGCCCAATCCGGGTTTTTCATGAAAATGTCGCGTAAGCGAACTTAAACAACTTTTTTGTGCTCAAAAGCAGTTCTGGTAATAAAATAGGGTCATATAAATATGAAAAATGAACATTTTCGATATCGGTCCATATATACCCGAGACATAGCCTAGACCGGGGTTTTCATGAAAATGCCGCGTTAGCGAACTTAAACAATTTTTTTGTGCTCAAAAGCAGTTCTGGTAATGAAATTAGGTTACATAAATATGGAAAATGAAAATTTCCGATATCGGTCCATATATACCCGAGATATAGCCTAGACTGGGTTTTTCATGAAAATGTCGCGTAAGCGAACTTAAACAACTTTTTTGTGCTCAAAATCAGTTCTGGTAATGTAATAGGGTCATATAAATATGAAAAATGAAAATTTTCGATATCGGCCCATATATACCCGAGATATAGCCCAAATCGGGGTTTTCATGAAAATGTCGCGTAAGCGAACTTAAACAACTTTTTTTGCTTAAAAGTAGTTTTGGTAATAAAATTAGGTTACATAAATATGGAAAATGAAAATATCCGATATCGGTCCATATATACCCGAGATATAGCCCAAACCGGGTTTTTCATGAAAATGTCGCGTAAGCGAACTTAAACAACTTTTTTGTGCTCAAAAGCAGTTCTGGTAATAAAATAGGGTCATATAAATATGAAAAATGAACATTTTAGATATCGGTCCATATATACCCGAGATATAGCCTAGACCGGGGTTTTCATGAAAATGCCGCGTAAGCGAACTTAAACAATTTTTTTGTGCTCAAAAGCAGTTCTGGTAATGAAATTAGGTTACATAAATATGGAAAATGAAAATTTCCGATATCGGTCCATATATACCCGAGATATAGCCTAGACCTGGTTTTTCATGAAAATGTCGCGTAAGCGAACTTAAACAACTTTTTTGTGCTCAAAAGCAGTTCTGGTAATGAAATAGGGTCATATAAATATGAAAAATGAAAATTTCCGATATCGGTCCATATATACCCGAGATATAGCCCAAATCGGGGTTTTCATGAAAATGTCGCGTAAGCGAACTTAAACAACTTTTTTGTGCTCAAAAGCAGTTCTGGTAATGAAATATGGTCATATAAATATGGAAAATGAAAATTTTCGATATCGGTCCATATATACCCGAGATATAGCCCAAACCAGGTTTTTCATGAAAATGCCGCGTAAGCGAACTTAAACAACTTTTTTGTGCTCAAAAGCAGTTCTGGTAATGAAATTAGGTTACATATATATGAAAAATGAAAATTTCCGATATCGGTCCATATATACCCGAGATATAGCCTAGAACGGGTTTTTCATGAAAATGCCGCGTCAGCGAAATTAAACAACTTTTTTTGCTTAAAAGCGGTTCTGGTAACAAAATAAGGTTATATAAATATGAAAAATGAAAATTTCCGATATCGGTTCATATATACCGCAGATATAGCCTGGAACGGGGTTTTCATGAAATTGCCGCGTAAGCGAACTTAAACAACTTTTTTTGCTTAAAAGTAGTTCTGGTAATAAAATAAGGTTGTATAAGTATGGAAAATGAAAATTTTCGATATCGGTCTATATATACCCGAGATATAGCCCAAACCGGGTTTTTCATGAAAATGTCGCGTAAGCGAACTTTAACAACTTTTTTTTGATTAAAAACAGTTCTGGTAATAAGATCAGTTTATATAAATATGGAAGATAAAAATTTCTGATATCGGTCCATATATACCTGAGATATAGCCTAAACCGGGGTTTTCATGAAAATGCCGCGTAAGCGAACTTAAACAATTTTTTCGCCTTAAAGCAGTTCTGGTAATTAAATAAGGTTATATAAATATGGAAAATGAAAATTTCCGATATCGGTCCATATATACCCGAGATATAGTCTAAACCGGGGTTTTCATGAAAATGCCGCGTAAGCGAACTTAAACAATTTTTTCGCCTTAAAGCAGTTCTGGTAATTAAATAAGGTTATATAAATATGGAAAAAGAAAAAATCCGATATCGGTCCATATATACTCGAGATATAGCTTGAACCGATTTTTCCAATAACATTTTTTTTTTTACTGAAAAGCAATTCTGGTTATAAAAGAAGGTTACGAAAATAGAGAAAATTAAAATTTCTGATATCGGTCCATATATACCCGAGATATAGCCTGAACCGATTTTTCCATTAAAAATTTTTTTTTTTTTTTTGCTGAAAAGCAATTCTCGTTATAAAAGAAGGTTACTAAAATACAGAAAATAGAAAATTCCGATATCGGTTCATATATAACCGAGCATATTTAGGCCACATTTTTAATATACTATACATATTCGTGACTATCGTGAAGGGTATTTTAGATTCGGCCCACCCGAATATACTACACTCTTACTTGTTTTATCTTGGACCAGTACACAGGGGGTGACCCCTACATATGCAGTGCATTGTACCAGAACTAGGAAAATAGGTTGTAGGGAGGGGGAAAGAGCATTTGTGAACATTTGACTTGAACTTTCCAACGTTATAACAGACAGGAAATACGTCTGCAGGCAACTTATTCCACAGACGAAGCGTACGGCTGAAAAACGACTTCTCTCTGTAATGCGTAGTACGATTCCCCGGACAATCGTCCACAAATGGATGAGCTCTGGACGATGAGCGCGTGCTTCGCAAAAATGTGCGAATTTCGGGAACAAGATCCCTAATCTCGTCAGAGCAAAATCCATTGTAGTAACGATAGAACAGACTAATGCACCCCACACTGCATCGATGCTCCAGTGAGTCAATAGAGTAAGATACCCTACTGTCACCGATAAACTTCTTCGCCCTCTCCTGCACACGGTCAAGTAACTCCAAAATAGACTTTGAGGTACCGGCTCCAACATGAGAGCTGTATTCCATTTTCGGTCGGATGTAGGTGGTATAAATAGTACGGACATCGGATGGAATGAAGTACATCTTACACCTTTTCAAAAACCGAGGGTGGAAAGTGAGCTTTCATGCCTTTCATGCTGTTCTCTTATTGAATCTGTAAGTGAAATCCAGCAGTTAAGTAATATTGTGGTTATAGCGAAATGCATATTGGTTATTACTGAGAAGAGAAAAACGCGTAATTTGTGCCTTTATAATATTCTCAATAATTTTAGACATATGTAGCTGGCAACATACTTGTGGGTCTGAGGTTATTAGCATCAAAAGTCTTATTTTTTCCCGATTGGTACTACGCGTGCTAACTTCCAAGAATAACAAATATGTTATTAATCAGATAGAGTATTTAATTGGAAACTAGAGGGAAAATTAATTTAAAAAATTTAATAGAAATTTTATTTTATCCTATCCAAGAGCATTAGACTTAATAGAATTCAGTGCAACAAGAATATCATATTCATCAACAATGGAATGAATTCTAAGAAATAAATTACATAAACTTTACAAAAAGTTATTTGAGTTTCTTAAAGTAGCAAAATTGATCAGCTACCCTGTATTACGATCGAGAACTAAAACTCTCCTCAGAGGTCGATTAAACAAAACAACATTTTTCATATAAATATGGGAAAACTTTAAAAGAAAACACTAAACATTAAAGAAAACATCATAAAAAAATATTCAACGAAATTAATTAAAAAGTTGTTTGTTTTCGGACCTGCTTGTGTGCATGCCTGTGCATGCACTGATGGTGTTATATGAAGTTGAAATCTCTTGAGTTTGGGTCAGAAAATGATTCTGCTCGTTAAATTTAATAATTTAGAAAAAATATGATGGAATACTATATATTTTTTGTTTACTTCAATTTACCCTTTCTCCTTCATTTTTCTAATCTTGAGTATTTATTTATTTATTTTTTCCTACATGACTCTTATGTTTTTATTGGGAGGCAGTTACAATTTGTCGTCTGTGTTATGTTTTTTTTTTTTCTGTTTTAATATTTTTTCTAGCCATTTGCCTTGTAGTTAAAGAAGATTTGCCATTTAGGTTTGAAACGAAACGAATGAAATGAAATGTTATGTTGGCCATCATCTGAAGTTCAAAGTCGTGCAAAACAGATTTCTTTTTCTTTCGGTTTAAATCTAGGAAATCATTTTCCTAACATTTTCTTAAGGTTGTTTCTTATTTTCTTACTGTTTTTTTTTTTTTTTTTTGGCCCCAGTCAAGAGGAATCACACATATACATTTAGCACTTTGGCTTGGCTAAAAGCCTCCTTCAACATTAACATGTTACAAGTTAAATGCTACAGAAGAAGGTCATGGACGTAAGTATTGTATTAAATGAGAAATGTGGCCAACATTGATGGGATCTGTGAAGGTTTGCAACAATCTCTACAACTGAAAGTGTTTAAACTAGAAGTTGGTCGCTTTATTATTTTTCTGCAGGAAATCGTGTGCAAATGAAAGATTTATTACACCAAAAATTTTAAAATATGCCACATCATTCATTGGGGTTTTTCTTTTTCTACCATTTCATTTATATTCAAACGAATTTAAATGCATGCAATATTTATTTCTTTGGTTTAATCATAAGCCAAAGCCAGTAAGAAAAGCTTAGCAAATATTTCATGATCATTTCTCAAAGATTTTTGAGCACACCAACAGTAAACAGACTTCTAAAGACTTCTTTACATACTTTACATTTAACTCTAGCTAAGGCTTGGAAATACAAACAGGCAGACTACAGACAGACAGACAGACAGAAATAGTAGACGGACGGACGTGGCTGCGACTTTACATGCAACTCTTAAATTCTAAATACCCCAAATTTTCCTGCCAACCAACTTGGTGATCAAGCACAACGAGAAAATCCCTTTAGGCAAAGAGAAAGGTTAAAAGTTGTTTATTTCTTTCCTTTTTTATTTATCAGTTAGAGAAACAAAAAAAAAAACAAAAAAAGAAAACTTTAAGCAGCAAGTTAAGTTCCACTGTCCGCCCTTCCCCCGCACACCAAAAAATTTTCTAATGAAATTTTAAACTTTTTATGGTCATTTATTTTCATTTCAATGCTTTTTGCTAAAAGAAATTCTATCATGTTGTAAACGGAGTTGCCAAACATTTTTTAGAAAAATAAAAAACAGTTAAGTTACATCAGCAATTGAGTTAATGGGGTTTAGTTTATTGTAAGTTATTTATAAAATTTTTTATATCACCTCCTTGTGAATGTTTTTTCGATTGTTGCAAACATTTTTTAACACGCGTTTTACAAAATCAAGTTGAAAATGTTTAGTTGTTGTTATATGTAAATTTTAAATTTAACATTTCTTTTCGCACTGTGTCAAGTTACATGCCAATCATAATATTTGTCCCAAAAGATATTATAGCTTAGACAAATTTTTGTTTTTAAGTTGAAGAACAATTATGTAATAAATATTCTCTCTTACCATTTCAACAATTATGAACCAAAAGTTTGGAACAAATTGTCTTAAATACTGTTTTTCATACAAAATATCGTTCTATCTAAAAACGGACTGTAAAAGCAATTCTTTCTAGCAAGACAAAAACGTATACCAAAAACTTTGCAAAGTTATCACAAATACTTTTTTTTATGCAAAATAGCGTTTTTCCTAAAACTAAACAAGTCTGTCGTAACAATTATTTATAGCGGAACAAAAAAGCCTATCCCAAAAGTTTTCCCAAATGCTTTGTCTCGTTTTTTTTTTTTTTTTTTTTTAAATAAGTCTAGCACAAAAATTGTTGCTAGCGGAAGCAAAAAATGTGTCTGTCACAACAATTCTTCCTAGCGGAAGAAACGTGTCCCAAAAGCTTTGAAAGTTTGAAGCAAATACAAAAAAGCGTATCCCCAACGTTTTAAAAAAGTTGTCTCAAATGCTTTCTTTTACGCTAAGTCTCCTTTTTTCTAAAAAAATCTGTCACAGCCTTTCTAGCGGAAAAAACATCTCCCGAAAGTGTTGAAAGTTTGTTGCAAATACTTTCATTCATGCAAAGTGTCCTTCTATCTAAAAATCTATCTATCTAAAAAGATGTCTGCCACAACAATTCTACTTAGCGGAACCAAAAATGTATCCCAAAAGTTTTAAAAAGATTGTCACAAATACTGTGTTTCATGCAAAATGCCGCTCTAGCTAAAAATAAACAAGTCTGTAACTACAATCCTTTCCAGCCAATTAAAGACTGTGTCCCAAAAGATTAGGAAAGTTGTTCCAAATACTTTGCTTTATGGAAACTGTCATTCTATTTAAATATAAACAAGTCTGCCACATAAATTCCTCTATCTAAAATAAATATAGTGAAAAGTTAGTTCTACGCTAACAAAAAGCTTGTCCCAAATCATCTACGAGACAGCTAGTGGGTACAGAGTCTATGATTATTTTTCTGATTTTTTTTAAATCAAGTCATCACAGCAATTAGCAGTGTAATTAATAAATAAGTTTGAAAGGGATAAAATTAACTAATAACTTAATACAAATAACAAGACTTTAAATAAATTATGTAGTCAAAAATCAGTATTATTTGGCTTTTAGTATTATATAGCCGATAAATCGCAAACAAAATTGCCCAAATCTCTTATGAATATTATTTAAAAAGAAACAAAATTTTAGAAATCATTTTTTAATTGATGTAAATTGTAAGCTTTTTAGCCATAACTAGTTTAGGTTAGGCTAAACAATTGCAAAGCCAGCCCACTTGGGTCCAAATTGGTCCCTTTGTGTTACTTGAGTGTGGTATGTATCTCAGCAGATCTACATACATATGTACATATCACTGGTACAGTTCAGTACCAATTTGAAATTCCATAACTAAGATTTTCGGCTACATACAACTATGTCCCAAAAATTTTGTGACATTGAGAAAAGTGTAAAATAAATTTAATTTGCAAAAATCTATTTACTTTGAGCTAAAAACTAATTGTTACTGCAAAAAAACGCAATAAAATATTGTCCCAAAAATTTTGGGACATAACGAATGGTAGTAGAAATTCAAATATATGTTAAAGAATTTAATCCTTGTCGTAAATATTGGCTCATATACTCGTATATGCTGTTTACAGAACGTAGACAAGTGACTCGTCTAGAAATTTAGTATAAAAAGCATTAAAAAAATTTATGGATATTAATTGAAATTTTCTAGTCGAGTCGCTCCTCTGTGTTCTGTAAGTAACATATTAGATATTAAACTAAATAACTTAAACTGTGTTTCTTTTCAAATTGTTACAAAAAAAATATATAAAGGGTGGGACGATGTTGACATTGGATAAAACACAAATTATTTAGGAATTTTTGTCATATCTACTAGTTATGATAATCTTGGTATGCTTTTTTTTTATCTTGGACCAGTACTCAGGGATTGACCCCTAGATATGCAGTGCACTGTACTGGATCTAGGAAAACAGGTACAGGTAGTTCAATTATGTATGGAACAAAATATCGGCCAAATGACCGATGCCAACTCGGCCGCACATCTTCATCCGATAGTCCAAATTTTTGATGACGCTGAGGCATAATTGAGGTTCTAAGACCGAAATATAATACTTTAGCTTTTGAACTCTAGCTGGCTTATCGACGTACACCTTTTCTTTCAAATAACCGCAAAGAAAGAAGTCCAACGGTGTCAAATCACATGATCTCGGCAACCAATTGACATCGCCACCATGTGAGACAACTCAGCCATTGAATTTGTCGCGCAAAAGAGCCGTTATTTCGTTAGCTGTGTGCCAAGTGTCATCTTGGTGAAACCACAACCATATCTTCCAATTCGGGCCATAAAAAGTTCCCTACGGTCTCACAATAGCGAACACCATTCACAGTAACTGCCTGACCGGCTTCATTTTGGAAAAAATACAGCTTGGCGCGGGCAGCCCATAAAACGCTCCAAACAGTTGCTGTTTGTGTGTGCATTGGTTTTGCGGCAATAACTCTTTGATTAACATTCGCCCAAATGCGGCAATTCTGCTGATTGAGGAATCCAGTGAGGTGAAGATGTGTCTCAACATTGAAGATGATTTTCTTCGAAAATCTATCATGCACTCTTGCCGGTTTTTGTCACCATTGTGACCATTGATGACGCTTGGAATGGTCAAGAGGCCTTAGTTCTGGAGTCATTGCACCGTGTAAAAGTGTAAACGCAAGTCTTTATGCATAATTTTCATTGAGCACGAAGACGAGTTCAGCCTTATTATCACTAACAGCAGCAATATTTGCTGCAGAATGAGTCGTACGAGCATACACTGATGTTTTCACATCTCCTACAAACCCGGTTTGCTAAAATTTTTACATGATTTTTCCGTTTGTACTCACATTTGGACGGTTAAACTGACCCAAAAAAAAAAAAAAAACACAGAGTCCACGATATGCATTTTGATTTGAACGCCTATTTTCATAGTAAGCCTGAAAATAACTTTAAGGCGTGGATCGATTGTGTATCTTTCCATGGTTCAAATTGAGTCTGAGATTGAGAAATGTCAAATGAAATTCAGAAAAAACTTGACGTTTAGTTGTGGTTCACATTCAATAACGGCTTTTAAAATTTAACCACACGATATTTTCTCCCTAAACTTAAATTTCCGTTGACTGCTTCTCTGCCATAACATCGAGTATGTCGCCAAACGCTTGCATCTTTGATTCTGTCTTTTACTTAGAAATTTCTCTGTCACACTGCTTATCTTTTGCCGCTCTGCTCTCATGTTTATTTAAACAGCGTGCGTAATTAAGTGGACATCTTTTTATTTATTAATTTATTTGCGTGATTTAGGTAATTTATTATTATTTTGTTGTGGAATTGATTGCTGATTTTAAGCGCACCCGATGATGAACATGAAGTGCTTACCAAATACAAAAACCTTTCCATTTTGTTCACAAGTACATTTCTTTTTTTTTCAGCATCAATATTCGAAGTTATATTTTAATAAATTGTTTAACGTAGTATGTAGTTGTTTTTATTGCTGTTGTTGTTTTCCAAAGTTAGTTCTTAATTTCATCTCGTTAGTCAGGCTGGCTGGCTGGCTGGCATTTTCAAAGATTTTGACAGTTGACATATTTATGTGTGTTTTCTGTTTTTGTGGTGAAGTTTGTAGCTGGAAGCCAATACAAACTACTGTTAAATAAAAGCATGTGTTTACAGTGAGCAAATTTATTGAGTAGATTTTTAAAAGGAAATTTTTATATTGGTGGTCGCTTTATTATTCTAAATTGTGCCAAATATTCTGTGAACGCAAAATATTTTGTTGAGTTGCACTTACTCATATTGGTATTATGTTTTTTCTTTAAACATTTTTCAAGTGTATATTTTCATTAAAAAAAAAAAAAAAATACCCACATATTCTCAGTCATCCCATTTGGAGTTGTTGTTTAGTTTGTGTGTGTGTGTGTGTGTGTGGTTGTTTTTGTTTGCTGTTTGGTCCAAGTTTTATTTTGTGGGAATCTGTCAATTTGGTTCAAAAACAATATAAAACATCAACAGCTTCACTTGAAACTCTCCAACAAAAAGATAAAGTGGTGTTTTGGGAGGGGAAGCCCATCCATAACTTGAACAAGAGTTGAAAGAATGGTTGGACGGTCGGTTGGTCGATCGTTTGGCCGTTCGATCGCTGATGGTTTTTGTTAGTGGTAAAAGAGTTATTAGAGTCTTTTGTTTATATGAGAAAATAGCAACAATTGATTGATTGATCGATTGTTAGTGATGGTGAATTTATTGCCAGTTTTAATTTTATTCTCTTTTCCATACTTTATTATTATTTTTGAAGCACTTTTTTGTAATTTATTCCTCAACGTTAGCGTCATGTTAATTCTTTAGCATGAACTAAGTACATTGGCTGTTGGAATTTTGTTTCGAAGAGTAGATATTTTTCCTTTTAATAAAAACTATTTGGCATATTCAACTAATTTTGTTTGTAGGTCAATTAATTTAGCGATTCAAATGCACAAAAAATATAATGGCCTGAATTGGGTCAGTGTGAAAGTATTAGAAGCAATTTTTTCTTTATGTAATTGGGCAAAAGTTTTAAAAGATCTTTAAGGGGTTTCTTTAACAAGTGTGTAATTAAATTAAATTCTTTGCAATGTAACGTATTCACAAAAAAGTTCCTTGGCATCTTAAACAGAACTAAAAACAAAAATTGAAGTTAATCAATAACCCAATTAACAAATTTACCGTTCAATAAGATATTAAAAAGTTGAAGTTGGAATAGAACTCACAGCTAGTTAATTAATATCGTACATATGGAATTAAAAATTTTTATGTTAATACAGTTTTTAGCATAAAATCTCTCCCATAAGTTTTGTGACAGCCGTGTAAGCACTAATAGCAAGACTTTCTGTTTCGCAAATAGCTTAACCATGTTTTTAATGGATATTAACAATTTCTGTTTTTTAAATCTGTATATTTAACCGAAAATTTACTTGTCCCAAAAATTTTGGGACAGCGTTTAAAGTCTTGATAACGGGGTTTCTGACTTGAATTTTTTTTTAATTTTATTTTATTGTTAGATTATTTACATCTCTTAAAGAAACTCTGTCTCAAAAAATTTTAAATGAAGTCTTATCAATTTCTATAATTTAACGTTTTTCATATATTCTGAACTTTCCCAAAAACTAATTAAGCTCAAAAGGTTTCACTGTTGTACTTAATTTATCATAGTTTCTTTACTAAATATAGTCACAAGAAAATTTGGGACACCATAAAAACTATCAAAAATTAGTTATAAGCGCAATTATGTTAATTTTTATGTACATTTTTATACTTCCAATTCTATTTTCTATAAGAAACCTTGTCCCAAAATATTTGTGACCTATTAAATGGAGAAAGCTTTACAATCTGTTTTTAGGTGGATCCAAATGGCTTTAAATATCAAGCTTATTATTATTTCTTTAGTAAACTAAGTCCCAAAAAATTTTGGGACTCAAACATCTGAATTCATATGTACATTTTCATGTTTCCTATGCTGTTTTCTATAAGAAAGATTGTCATTAAATAATTGTGACAAATTATACGGTCAAAACTTTTCAATAATTATAATATTAAATTTATGAAAAAGTTTTTCTTTTTAAATTACTTAGACCTGCAAAAAGTGTTTTGAACTGCAAATTAATTATTGAATACTTAATAATTTCATTGGGTTTTTTACTGGTTTCCTTGTTTTATAGAAAAAAATTGTAAGTCCACATATGTATATTTAACGAATTTCATATTAAAATTCAACTCTCTTCTGCATACGTTTTATATATGTTTCAATATACTATGTCCCAAATACGCACAAAATTAGTTTTGATCTTTAAAAACTGAATTTATAAGCATATTTTTACGATTTCAGTGCTGTATGAGATAAGAACATTTGTCCCAAAGTGGTTGGTATGTATTGAAAACTTTAAAATTTTCTTTTTCAGTATATCTTAATATGTAGTTTTAAATATCAAAATTATTAAATATTATTTTTCTTTCAAAACTGCCTAGACTTGATAATGCAGTAAAATTAATAAAATTTGCACAATGGTGTGAAAAACTTCAGCTAACAGCTGTTAATTATTCAAACTTCTAAATCTCCTTTAGCCAAAAAAGCTGTAAAAACCGCACTCAATCCGTTTTAGTATTTTTACTTTTCCTGCTTCTTATATTTTTGACAATTCTCGAAAAATTTGAATAAAAAACTTTGCAGAAATTTTGTCTTAAAATTTTTGGGACATTTTGAAAGTTGTAAAAACTGCACTTAATCTTTTCTAACACTTATGGTTTTTTATTTCTTAAATTTTTGATGATTCTGGTGAAATTTTAAAAAAGGTTTTGTATTACTCTGTCCCAAAATTTTTAAGACATTGCCAAGGCTGTAAAAATACACATTTCTTTAACACTTATATTTTTGCTTTGTGTTTTATTTTTTTGTACAAGTGCTGCGAAACTTTAATAAGTTTTAAAAAAAGTGTGTCCCAAAATTTTTAGAATATTTAGAAAGCTATGAGAACTGCACTTAATTTTTTTTATTACTTATATTTCTTTGCTTCTTATATTTGTGATTATCTCGGTGAAAATTTAGTAAGAACGGTCAAAAAAGTTTTGTCCCAAAATTTTTATGGCACTGCGAAAGCTGTTAGAACTGTATGTACCAAGTGGTACTCAACCCTATTTTTATTATTATCGATTAATTTTATCAATATTTTGAAATATTAAAAAATGCTTTTTGAAAAAATCTGTCCTAAAATTTT
The DNA here is from genome assembly GCA_914767995.1 of Thecocarcelia acutangulata. Taxonomy (NCBI): domain Eukaryota; kingdom Metazoa; phylum Arthropoda; class Insecta; order Diptera; family Tachinidae; genus Thecocarcelia; species Thecocarcelia acutangulata. Next base: position 87,876,152 of record OU612096.1, read on the forward strand.
TAGGACAACGGAAAAAGCTTATATAGTTTATCCATTTTAAAATAATCTGAGTACAACTAAATAAATATATATCATAACTAATATTGCCTCAATTTCGCCTGTTTTAAAATATTCAAAAAATTTATTTCGCTTGCCACAAAAAGGGGCACTGCTCCGCCTAAAAATACTTCACTGTGTTAAAAAAAGCTTTATATATTTTTTACACAAATATTTTTTAAGAATCAATATTTAACTTTTAGTCATTTGACTTGCAAATTTTCCCTGTTGCCGTTTCTTTGGCACAACTTTTCATATTTTCAAGTGGGAGGTTGTTACTTTGAACTGCCAAAAAAGAAAAAAAAAGCCAGCCTTCATATAATTTTCCTCTATTACGAGCCATTAACAACAAAACTTTACAGGTTTCCTTTTTTGTTATTTATTTTTGCAACAATTGTTGTATTAAAAAGCAATTAACTTTGAACCTACAACAAAGATGACATACAAAACACAACAAGACTCGTAATGAAATGAATTGCAGCAACAATTACAACATGGCAAGCAAAAGAAGAAGAAAAAAAAAGGAAAATGAAACGGAAATGCAACAAACTTAACCAACTGTTTGTTGGTAGGAATACGAGAACTCTTACAGATGTAAACAGAGATGAGATGGTCGTTTTGCCCAGTAAATGGGCAAATAAACAGAAGTGCTGCTTCTGTTGCTTTTAACGTTTTGAAAGGAAGGAGTTACTGGTGTTGGCCAACTTAATGTAACCAGCCATAAAACAAGTAAAACCGAGAAAAAAATTAAAAAAAAAAAGAAACTGCAGCAGCTGCGGTTTCTTGCAACATTTCGTCTTCTGTTTTCCTCCCATGTATTATTTTTTTTCTCTTTCTGCTTTTTTTTAACACTTTTAGTAAACGAGAGTACAAAGCCTTCCACACATGTGAATACTAGAAACAAGAGTGGACACTTAAACTTTTTTAGCAAAGTTTTCTTTATACAGTTTCTATTAATTTTCTTTTTTGTTAAAAACAAAACAATCTTTAGTTCTACATAGATGATCACGTAAATACACGGAGAAATGTTAATGAAACTTTGAATTACTTCTAGTAGATGTACTCGTAGATGTATTTAGAATTTAGAAAATCTATTTCGGGCATGTTTTCCCGTTACTGTAACTTTATTATAAGCTCTCGAAAGAAAAAAACTGGTCTCAACATATAGGAAGCGCACAATCATGTTAAATTTAATAATTATATAAGGTGCAAACTAAACGATAATATTTTATTTGATAAAATAAAACTCTTCCCATATAAAATTAAAACTCATTAACTTGCTGCAGCTAACGTTTTCACAAAAATTGAAATGGAAATAAAACAAATTAAGCAAAAATGTATATGTTAGTTGAAAAAACTGTTCTCAATAATATATAACATGTGTTAGTTGAAAACTATAATATGTATAATATGCGTTAGTTTTAAAAAGAACGTAATTTTAATATGTATAATAGTTGAAAAACTGTTCTCACTTGCAAAACCGCCGTTTCGCTACATAAACTCGTTTGAATTGACGTTTGGAATGACGTTTGTGGTAAAAATCGTATTTTAACAATGTAGTACGAGTATATGTGTATGTAATATATAATATGTATATTAGTTGAAAAAGCTGTTCTCATTTGAAATAACCCGCTTCGTCGCATAAACTTGTTTCGAATAACGTTTTTAGTAAAAAGATGAAAAAACTGCACCCGTTAGAACAAAAAAATCGAAACGAATTCATGTTACGAAATCATTTTTTTTTTGTAGTGGGAACGGTTTTTTCAACTATTACTCATTACATTTCCTAAAATACGGTTTTCACTAATAACGTCATTCCAAACAACTTTATGGAATGCAACATTTTTTCAAGTGAAAACAGTTTTTTCCAGTTGTTGGGGTCGGAAGCCGAGGATTTTAAACAAATATAAAAAAATCCGGGGTTACTTTTATCTTTAAATTTAAGTTTATTAATGGGTACAAAACAATTACCTCTTTTTTTCCGTAATGAACAAAACAAGACCGTTTATAAACATTTCGTGTCGTTTGTTACATTGCATTGATTTACAAACTACAAAATTTATGGAAAGCTGTGAGAGAGGCTGGAAGGTGGTAGTACAGTGGAGCTTAAAATTCACTTTATCACTTGCACTTAAACACCAGTGCTAACAGTTTTTCAACTATTATACGAATTAAATATTACATTTTTAATACCTGACTTTTACTACAAAACGTTATTCCAAAAGGGTTTATGTACTAAACAGTTCTTTTCAAGTGGGAACAGTTTTTTCAACTATTATACATATTAAATACTGCAGTTTTTAAAATACGAGTTTCACTAAGAACGTCATAGCAAAGCAGTTTTTTTTTCAAGTGAAAACAGTTTTTTTAAATCTTACTCACATAACATTTGTTTGAAATCAGTGTTTTACTACAAAGATTTTTTTTTCAAATGGGAACAGTTTTTTCATGTTTTTACTAAAAACATCATTCTAAACAAGTTTATGTGACGAATCGGGTTATTTAATATGTTTAGTAAAAATTTAATTTTTCTAAATAAAATATGTGTAATTGTTGAAAAATCTGTTCTCACGGGAAATAACAGTTTTGTTACATAAACTCCTTCGAATGATGCTCTTAATCAAATTTGTTTTGAAGTTGGAAACTATTGAAGAGTTAATCATAAAGTTTTGTATGCTTTTTATTTTTTGAGAACAGTTGAAGAATAATACAAAACTGCACATAATTTAATTATTAATAAAAATAATTTCAAAAATGTGAGCTGCAGTATAAAAGATGTAAAAAACTACATACTTGTTAGTTAAAACAAATTAAATTAAACAACATTAAATGTTGCCCTATTAAAATAATAAGTCTTCTTGCTTCAATATTTGTGCAATATTTTTAAACCTTTAATAAAAACCCCTAGAAAGTGTTCCCACTAGTAAAAATAACTTTTTGGTGGCTAGCAGAGCTTAAAAATACTATTCTCATATAAAACCTTTGCTGCTTTTCGATTTCTTCAACATATTTTTAGATTTTACAGAAAAAACTTTAAAAAGTGTTCCCTTTTACAAAACACGGGCTTTTGACAGCTAATGATCAGCAGAGCAAGCAAATACTATTCACATATATGCACTTCCCATACAAAATTCTTCATATATTTAGCCTTAAAAAAAAAGTTAAAAGTGTTCCCACTTAGAAAAAACACTATTAAAGACTTACGGTCAGCCGAGTATATAAATGCTTTTCTCATATATGACATGCTCATATAAAATTAAGAATCTTTTTGCCTCTAGAATTACATATTCAACATGTTTATATATTTTAAATAAAGTGTTCTCACTTTAAAAAAAAAAGACCTTTGACTTGTAAATACCCTTCTAATATAAAACCCTTTCTGCTTTTCACCTAATTCAACACATTTTTAAACTTATAACAAAAAAAATTTTTTTTAAGTGTTCCCACTTGCAAAAATACACTATAAACTATTAACGCTCTGAGGAGCATATAACTGCTATTCTAATATTCGCTTATAAAAGTGCTCCTCTTATAATAATAATTATATTCTTGCTTCCAGATTTATTCAACAATTTATATATATATTGAACATTTGTATTTTTATATATTTTGAATAGAGTATTCCCAATTATAAAAAAAGATCTTAACGACTAATGTTTAGCAGAGCATGGAAATACTATTTTAATACATACTCTTTTCATCTAAAAATAAAAATGTTCCTGCTTTTGGATATATTCAACATATTTTTAGATTTTAAATAAATCTGTGGCAAGTGTTCCAACTTAAAAGACAGATGTTAACCTCTAAAATCCAGTTATGGTCATAAAGTTCAACTAAAAAAAGTAAAAAGAAATATAAACACATATTCTTCTATTCAACGGAGCTGTTCTCACAACTACTTGTATCCTGTTTTTTTTATTTGCTTAATGCTTGTAGTTGCAAAAAAGCAAGTTTTGATAAAAAAGCTTTAATTATATACCAATTACTTCTGCGAAAAAAACTGTTCCCACTTGAAAACTAACTATCACACATATAAAATGCAAGATCTATACTACTTTACACAACAAGTAACAGTTTTTCATATTCATATTAGCAATACTTAGATTTTCTCAATGAAGAAACTGTTCCCAGTTACAAATATTTAAAATTAGATTTCTTTTTAAAAAAAATTAAATCAAGTTTGTTTAGAATCTGCATGTTAAACATGAATTATCACACTTAAAAAACTGTTCCCAGTTACATATTATTATAATATAAAAAAAAAAAAATAAAATTAACAAAGGTTATTTAAAATCTGGTTCTATTTCCTCCTCCTTTAAACTGTTCCCAGCAGCATAATCGCTCAACATTTAATATCATTAATAAAAAATTATAAAAAAAGGGCAGCATTTCTCTCTGTGCGCCTCCATGAAAATTTAAAACTGTGTGGCAAAAGGCCCCAGCAACAAAAAAATGTGAAACGAAAAAACGAGGGAGACCAAAAGGTGCAGTAACAATATTTACAGACAATTGCAATTGTTACTTATTTTTTTATATTTTTCATTTAAACAATGCGTTGGTTGTCGTGTTCCTTTTCTTTGTTGTAATAAAAATTTATTTCATTTAGAACTCAGCGTTGTTGGTTTCTCTCCTTTAATTTTACAAAACAACTTCTTTTTGTTTTAACCATGTTTGTTTAGTTTGTTAGTTGCTTTTTATGACCAACACGTAATGACAAATATTGGCAAAACGTTTGTAAACCAAATGAACCAGTGGGTGGAAGTGTTTACTTGCCAATGACTGACTATTTACGTTACAAAAGTAATATTTAAACTTTAAGTTCTCTTCCATGTTTAATTCTTTTTCACAACATTTCTTCTTGAAGGTGGCAGTAAAGAAATACTTGTAGAGCTGTTGGCCATTAAATTCTTTGTTAGAGCCTTGTATTTTATTTTGCCAAAATTCCTGAAATGAATGTCTTCAAAAGAAGTATTTATGGACTACTACAGTGTGTTTATTAGCAATAAAAAGGAGTAGACAATAAATAGAAAACGTTAAAATAATAATATGTTGTTAGTTAGGCACTTAAAGCCTTTTGGCCAACTTGTTGGACAAGTTATTATAGCGGTTATTTTCACCTCCTTCCGTTGTCTTCTATACTCCGCTGAATGCATGTGGAACTTTTTACATATTCATTTTGGCAAATCCAGTAACTACAAGCAGCCAGCAGTGGATAAATACAGATAGATGCTTCAAAAAATGAGAAACCAATAAAATTTTGCAAAAAAATTTTAACATCTACAAAATTGTTATTAAAACTTTGAAATATTATATAAATATATTTTACAGTTTTATTTTGTATCATTTTTATAGTAAAATTATAGCTTAACAAGTTATCTGTATTAATAAATTGATTGCAAACTTTTTTTTATCGAATTTTCTGTAGCAAATCTTTGTTTTTATTTTTATTTGTTATCGATAAATCTGCAATAAAAAATGAAAAAATCTGCAATAAAAAAAGTAAAAATCAATAACTTTTCTACATGAAATTATTCTTACCCAAACAAGAATATTCTTACCCATAAAGTTGTTATTAATACACTTTTTACTTGTTATCGATAAATTTGCAATAAAAAATGTTTGTAATCAATAACTTTTCTAAAGGAAATTATTCTTACCTACAAATTTTTTAACAAACTATTGTGGTATCACTAAATTTTCTATATTTTTTTAGTATCGATAAACTTTCGATAACTTTTTGATATCGATAAACTTGTCATATCAAATTTTTGTTATCGATAAGTAGTCTATCAAATGTTTTTGACATCAATAAATATTGCTAAGCAAAATTCTGCTGCCTACAAAAATGTTGATATGTTTTTTCCCATTGATGCTTCTATAAAAAATAGTTGTTATCGATAAATCTTCTAAGTAAAGCTTTTGATATTGATAAAGTTTTTCATAGGTAAATTTTCTTTGATAATATTATACTCTCTATACAGAATTGTTGTTGTCGATTAGTTTGCTATGAATCATTTTATTTTTTTGTTATGCACAGTTTTTAGAGACTAATAATCGGTATCGATAATTTTTGTAATGAAAAAAATTGGTTATTTAATTTTTGTAATATCATATTGTTTTTGTTGTAAAAGTTTTTTCTAGCCGAGAAAGTTTTTATAATAATTTTTGTTATCTAAAAATATTTTGTAAAAAAAAGTTTCTTTCGATAAAATTTTTTTTTTAAATTTTCGTAGCGATAAAATTTTTATAGAAAATTTCTTCTCCTTGATAAAGTTTCCATAAACATTTTTTTTATCAGTAACATTTCTTGTTTGGAAAAAATGCTATCGAATAATCTTTCACTATAATTTTTTTATCGAAGGAATTTGCCAAAAATTTTTTTGTTATTGATCAATTTTCTATAGAAATAATTGATTTCATTAAAATTTTTTTAATTGATAAAATTTCAACAGAAAATTTCTTGTTACTGATAAATTTTATAAGTAAATTTTTTTAATTGAATAGTATGGATGAGCTCTCTGTAAAGATATTCGATTACTTTCCTATAGAACTTTTATTTTTTGGTCCGTAGATGTTTTAAGAAAATTAGTCGGTATCGATAGATTTTCCAATGGATAAAGTTGCGATTAAAAACATATAAATATATATTCGTTGCAAAAATGTATGTTATCGAAAAATATTTTGTAAATAGCTTTGTTAAACTCTTAATAGAAAATTTCGTGTTATTGATAAATTTTCTATAAAAATTATTTGTCATCAGTAAAATTCTTTTAAGCAAATTTCTTATTATTGATACATTTTCGACAAAAATGTTATCGATAAATCTTTCACCATAATTTTTTTATCAGCAAAATTTTGTAGAAAATTTCTGTTATTGGCAAATTTTTTATAGAGTTTTTATTATAATTTTTGTTATCGTTAAAATTTGTTTATAAAATTTCTTGTTATAGATAAATATTCTATCAAATATTTTTGTTCTCGATAAATTTTGTATGGAAAAATTTTTTCTTGCCAATGAATTTTCGATGAAAAGTTTTTTTATGCATAGATAAATTTTTTATTTAATTTTTTATCGATAAAATTCTATAGAAAATATTTTGCTATCGGTAGAAAAATGCTATCGATGAATTTTTCACCATAATTTTTTATCAATGAAATTTTGTAGAAAATGTTTGTTATTGAAAATTTTTCTATAAAAATTTTTGTTATCGACAACGTTTTTACTATAATTTTAGTTGTCTTTAAAATTTGTTTAGAAAATTTCTTGTTATAAATAAATTTTGTATAAAAAATTTTTGTGACCAATAAATATTGTATAGAAAAATTTTCGTTGTTAATGAATTTTCGATACAAAAAATTTTTTTATCGATAAATTTTGTTATAAAATTGATCCTAGTTGCTTTGACCTTTGTTTAATTTAATATTTAATAAATTGTTACAGCTCAAGGTCCTTTTTGGTTTTTAAAAAATTTTGTTATTCTATTTTTCAATATTTCAAGAAAATTTGTTTATGTGTTATTAATTCAAATTTTTTATTGAATTGATAACACCTTGAGCTTGAACAATTAATCAAATAATAAATTTTTTATTAAAATGTTTTTTTATCGCTAAATCGATAAGTTCTCCATAAAGAATTTTTGTTTTCAATAAAAGTTATTGGTCCGTAAACGGTATTGAAAAATACATCATGTTTACATGGTACTGAATTCGAATCCTAGTGGGTGCTAATGAGCAGTGTGGCGACTGCGAAACAGCTAGTTGTCCCCCAGCTTTAGTGTATTAGTTATTGATCGCGGCAATTATTGTTGTTATAATTAAAAAACAATAAAAATATATTATTTGGCTTTAGCCAAGATTGAACTTGAGGCAGACGAACGGTACCATCATATAGTATTAGAAATATTAAAATAAGTTCGACTATTTATCATTAATACACATTCGTACATATTAGTTTTTATTATCTATACTATAGTAATACAACGAGACAAACGAGAAATTGGAGCAAAGTGCGCTGGCTTTCCAATGGCTGGCAGCCTGTTAAACCTAAAATATTCTGCAGAAACGTTTCTAACCCACAAATTTTTATCACGAAATATTTTGTTGTCAATAAATTTTCACCGAAGAAATATTTTTTATCATTAAATTTTTGATAAAAACCGTTGTGATTCAGAAGTTTTTTGCAAAAAATATTTGTAGCAGTTTTTCAAATAACTTTTTTAGCCCATACATAACCCATTTCGTGCAGAAAGTTTTTACTATCGATAAATATTGTATGGAAAATTTTTGTTATCGAAAAATAGTTTTTTTTTACAGATATATTTTTATCAGTAAATTTTCTATACAACACATGTGTTATCGATCAATATGCTCTTAAAAATTTTTTTACGCCATAAATTTTCAAGTTTTCATTTTAAGTCTATTGCCAACAATTTCAAAACTGTTCGAGAAATTGCTAATGACGAGGTTGACCCCAATCTTGAATGAAGTAGGATGTATTCCTAACCATCAATTCGGTTTTAGGGCTAAGCATAGCACCATAGAACAGACACACAGGCTGGTGAATATTATCAGAAACGCGTTCGAAGATAAAAAATATTGCTCAGCTCTATTTATTGACGTTTCCAAAGCTTTTGACAAAGTGTGGCATGAAGACTTAACCCATAAAATAAAATTAAACTTGCCTGCAAACACGCATAAGCTGTTAGAGAGCTACTTATATGACCGGAAATTCGTCGTTAAGGAAGGTGATTTCAAAAGCTGGGCTCAGCCAATCGAAGCTGGAGTTCCCCAGGGTAGCATATTGGGTCCAACTTTATATTTGATTTGTGCTTCAGACATGCGAACGAGCTGCAAAATTCACACTTCAATTTTTGCAGATGATACAGCATTCATCAGTGTCCATGAAGACTATAAATTAGCATCACAAAATTTGCAAGAACATATTCTTATATTGGAGAAATGGCTGAAACTTTGGAAAATCAAAGTAAATGAACAAAAATGTACCCATGTTACATCCACACTACGTAGAAAAAACCCTGTTCGGCTCATAAAATCAACAACTATATTGCTCCGCAGCACAGTGAAGTCAAATACCTTGGTATTCATCTCGACCGTAGGCTCACGTGGAAGTCTCACATTGACGTTAAAGTCACCCAGATGAAATTAAAAGCAGTGCAACTAAATTGGCTCATCGGCAGAAATTCTACATTGAAATTAGATTGCAAACTTTTGTTGTATAACGCAATCCTAAAGCCAAACCGCCTCTGCATCTAACATTGAGAAAATTCAAAAGCGCCAGAATAAAATTCTCCGTATAATTACTGCAGCTCCATGGTATATTAAAAGCTCTCGAATTCACAAAGATCTAGGTGTACCCTTAGTGAAAGATGAATTTTCAAAACACGCGATAAGGTACATTAACAGACTGGAGTCTCACCCGAATCCACGCTAGCACGTAGCATCCTTAACTTTGGTGGCCACACTCGACTGAGAAGGAAGGACACCCTTGCAACTATCAGAGCGTTGGAAAGGTGATTTACCAACAAAATACACCCAAGAAACAACTTTTCGTCTAGCATTGGCTGGACCTAAGTAAATAAAATTTTTCAATATTAATTTTTTTTCTATATTAATTAATGAATTTTTAGAGTTAAGATTTGCATACTTATTGTTAGTTCTTTTAGAAGATACAATAAATAATTGAATTATAAAAAAAAAAAAAATTTTCAAATAATTTTTTTTTTATCCGAAAAGTTTTTAACGAAAATATATTTTGCTATCGATAAAAAGCAAATATATTTTTTTAACTATATCATTGAAAAATGTTCTCTAAATAGTTTTTATAGCCAATAATTTTTGCAGAGAAAACTTTTGTAATCGATAAGTTTTATTTAAAAAAAATTTGTTACCGATAAATTTTTTGTTATCGTTTTTATATATATTTTTCAAAATTGTTTAGTTTTAAACTATAACGATATATGTATGTACATAATAACTCTTCCTTGTTCGATTCGTATCTAAACAAAAGTTTATCCATCAAAGTATTTGCTGTGCTATAATTTTCACATACCAAAAGTTTTAAGCATTTTCCTATCTTCTTCTTATTCTCCTGCTTGTTTTCTTCCCATTCGCGTACATGCTTGTGCATGCACTTACAAATACACGTATGTAAGTAAGTGTGTACGTACACAGTTGTATATAAAACTCTTTTGCATTTGTGTATTAATTTTAAATGCGGTTATTTATGACAGGCATATCATTAAGAAAAATAAAAGTATGAATCGCCTCTGCAACTACAGTAATAAAATTAAAAAACGAAAATAATAAAGTTTGCAGTCACTACCTACCAGTTTTGTTTTAAGCACATGTGTGCCAGGTTAAAATTAAAGAGGGGGGAAAAGCGAAATATACCAGCCCGAAGGGGATTTTGGCCAAACAAAGATATTCAAAAAGTTACAACTTATTTTCTAGTTATAATTAAGAATTTACCAATTCTATGATTTTTCCACATACATACTCTTCGCTTTTTTCCAGAAGATACAAAAATTTTAAGAAGTGTAAGTACATATTTTCAAATATATAAGAAGTGTTCTTAAAAATGTTTTTTATCTGGTAAACCAGTTCAAGATTAACTTTGATGAGCTGTCTCTACAGAATACTAATATGTAAGAAGCCTAGAAAATGTTTATGTAATTCCCTTGTAAAATATATAAAAGGTGTTCTTTTAGAGTCACGCGTGTTTAAATCATAATGCAAAAAAGTAACGCACTTTATTGGATAGACATTTCAACAACATTAATTTTCAAATATGATTGCGATTATAGGGCCACCACAGCGGTCCCATAACATATGCAATCTAGAACAGCACTTTTCACAAACTTTTCGCAGCTTTTGAGGCCGCATTTCATTAATAACTTTTCGTATGTTGTTTTCCAGATGAAACCCTCCTCAATTAGCATAATAGGGTTCCGCACGCCCCCCAAAAGCTTGTTTTCTCGAGACTATCCTATTTTAAAATATGATTTGAATTACAGGGCCACCTCAGCTGGCCCATAACATATGCAATCTAGAACAACATTTTTCACAAACTTTTCGAAGCTTTTGCGGCCGCATTTCATCAATAACTTTTCGTATGTTGATTTCCAGATGCACAATTATATCCCTTCGGGGAGCAGGTTTTGCCTTGGCGTACCTCTAACCTGCATACTCTGGTTTCTGGGATTTAGAGGGATAAAGGTCAAGCTCAGCATGAATTAGGTTCTGTTAAGACTGTCGAAAACCCTCCTCAATTGGCATAATAGGGTTCCGCATGCCCCCAAAGAGCATGTGTTTTCCAGACTATACCGGCGCTGTTCGCGATTGAGGCACATCTTGGCTGAAACTTTGTGGTTGTGGTTTAACACTCTCCCAGATAGCAAGCTTTTCCTTGGTGTACAACTAACCAGGGTGATTTGCTTGTTGGAGCATGGATGGGTAGGAGTTCCTCTTTTGTTATAGCAAATAAAACTCTAGGAAGCCGCATGAGTTATGTTGTGTTGAACTTCCGAAACTCCTCCCCTAGAGTTAATTGGCAGAACGGTGATCAGCAAGGCCTCCAAAAGGTTGTGCCTGGTAGACCATTTCGGCACTAATCATGTTTAAAGTGCCTACCTTGGCTAAAACGTTCTGGCTGTGTTTTAAACCTAAAATCACAGCAAAGGGAATTATTTTCCCTGATAACTATGGTGCAGGCCAAAAACACCCCAAGGTGCTGTTGGTCTTGCGACACATACCTGTAATGTAAGGAACTAGGGTGATGGTTAGACGAGTGGCTTACATAAGGGCTGATGTGCTTAACTGTGCAACCTTAATTAGCGTAATTACGTCAAGCGTAATTTCTCTACCAAATATCGTCATGCACATACAAAATGTTTGAGACAAACCCAAATAGCGCGGCATCATCGTTTTGCAATTTAATAATCCAATTTTAACAGAGCGCAAGAGAAAAAGCTTTAATGCCTCTCACTAAATTTCGCTCCAACACAAATGTTAATAATTTTTTGCGGCCATTAATAATTACACTGTAGATGCTTTCACACTAATTTAGTGACTTTATCACTTTTTATTCTTCCATATTCCAAGAGGCGTCATCGTCGTCACATGAAGCCGACACAACAATTTTGCCATATATTTACTTGTTGCCAACAATAATTGAATGTTGCCAAAAAACAGTCTGCCTGTAGCAGACTGTTTTTTGATGTTCTCTTGAGATAATGACGATGATGCCTCTTGGAATATGGCGGATTATTTCTATGTAGTGATTTTTATTAAATAAGTTTATTGAGTAATATTGTCCATGGCACAATGTTAACGCTTTTATTTAAGCTACTTACTACAGCGTAAAATAAAAGCGTTAAATTACGTTGCGCTTTACGCCCGAATTGAGGTTGCACTGTAATTCACTTCGGCCTACCGTTAAGCCTTGTATTCTATTGACTGCCTGGGAAGTTGCATACAGGAGGGATTGGAAGACCCGAACTCTAAGTAAATGGTTTGTCTATATGGCTACAAACTTATAGCAAAAATTTGCGAGCTATGCCCACACGGAAGCACTGGTGAATCGTGAATAGTTCACAACGTGGAGTTAGTTTATCATCAGATTAAGCTGACAAGGCAGATGCTGATGTAAATCAATTTCACAATCTTCCCTGATGACTATGTTGTGCGCCGATTTTCGTTGGTTAATAATACCAGACACCTGCAATGTAGCAAACCAGTAGGAAAAAACTATTCCCACTTGTTAAAAACACTCCTTGTGTTTGGTTTAATTAAAAGTAAGTCTCATTTTTTTATTTATTCTCAAATTCTGATATAAAAATGTAAATGTCTGCACATACACTAAATTTCAACTTCTCTAAGTTCCACCTTTCACATAAAATTCATAATTTCTTTCTTTTCATATGCATTCAGAGTTCAATGACAGAAACGAATTACAACCTTGCGCAATAAAAATCAGATTTTTATTAATGCTAATTATAAAAATCTCTTGCTAATTTTGCCCTTTTGAGTTAAGTTGCAGCGCCGTCACAAAATTGTTGTTCTCAAACAGAAAGAAACATCTGTAGTTCTTTTCAACGACGCTTCTTGCTGTTAATGAAGATGTGCGGCTCCTCTGTCAGGTCTTTAATAACACTTATTAAAATATAATAAATGAAGCGAAAAATGTAATTATTGTTTTGCTTTGGGTTTGCGTTAAATTTGCTGCATGCATTACTGTTCCACTTATTAAAAAGCAGTCAGTCAGTGGTAGTCAGCAAAACACAAAAGCTAAATTGAACAAAAAAAATAACCAAATAAATGTGCAAATTACAGACATACATATGTAAGAGTGTATATACGAGTATATGCATATATGCCTAAGTTACTAATGTGTTAATAAGTAATGCAAAAGCATATGGCATATAAGTAAAACCATTAATCTTGGCACCAGCTACAAGCCCACACCCTTTAAGCCGCCAAGGTAATGACGCCATACCAATAATAATTTAGCCAACCGTCCTGAAGAAAAATATCAGCAAATTATAATAAATAAATAAAATAAATATGTACATATGTATAATGACAAAGTGGTAGGAAATGAAACAAAACAATATTAAAGTTTCATCATTTTAGTCTTTTAAGCCCAGTTATTCGAATGACAGACTTTAAAGCAAACAAAAAAACACGTTTTTAATTCCTTTCTTAGGGGAATAATTGTTTATATGCATACTTAATGAAATACATATGTATGTCATAAAGACAGTAAAACGTTAAAGACATGGTTTCTCTCAGAATGCGAAATTAATTTACATCAGCACCTGCCTTGACAACCTTATTTGGCGATGCATAAATTGTTCACGATTCAATTTTGCCATAAGTTTTTAGTCTATGAACAATCCGCTTGCTGAAGAGTTTGGGTCTTCTAATTCCTCCTGTATGCAATTTATATCGAAGACAAGGCTTCATGAATTGGTAGGCCAAAGAAGTCCTTAACCAACTCACCCGTCTAATCATCACTTTTGCTTCCCTATATTAAAGGTAGATGTTACATGACAACAACACCTCTGAGGTTATAAGCCCCGAAAACCGGCTTGTACTATAGTTGCCATGCACTATAATTGTCAAGAAAATAATATAATTATTGTTATTTATATTATATAATTGCATTTTGTATCACTTTGTTTCTGAGCAATGTTAAGAATTTAAAAGATTTTTTATTCAAAAATTTAAAAATTGGCGGTAATTTACTATAAACTACTAATAAGAAACAATCACGTTTTTATAACATTCTATTTGTTTCAATGGTTTATTTGTTATATTACAGCAAAATGGTTCGTCATATTCAAAGTGTACTATTACTAATGCTGCTTGGCCAAAATATCGTTTGGTAATGTAAATAAATGTTGTGTACTGATTTACAAATTTCGTTTTACTAATTTGAAAGGTTTGTAAATGTTTAATATCGAGGGTAGTTGGCTTTTACGATAATTGGAGTTTTATTTTGAGATTCACTGCTTTGAATTAGCAACAATTATTTGGAGACGAACTGCAAATTACACGCAATAAGGGAAGTACTGAATATACCTTCCAATAGTGAGTGTACATAAGGATATAATGATAAAAGTACTCTCTGATAGTCAGTCAATACTTAAAGCTCTAAGCAGATGTGCTCTTACGTCCAGGTTAGTACTAGAATCTCAGGCTAAATGAACTGGCGAGCCAGTACCAGATTACTCTGGCCTGGGTGCCAGGACATGAGGGAAGTTGTGGCAACGAGCAGGCAGATATCTGTGCAATTAAAGAAGCAGAAGAGACTTTCATTGGAGCCACTCATATATCTGTCTTCAACAAGAATCCTCTTGAGAGGAAGGTGAAGAAATGGACGGAGTACATCGTGGAGAAACATAAGAACAAAACAAACGGTCGGGAGTATTCTAAAAAAATTCTAAACTTTGCTGGACACGGCTGACCGTGCTCTAAAACTGGACAGGAAAAGCCTAAGAATACCTGAATAGGCATTTCTAGCATAGACATTTATAGATTTTGCGGTGAGGAGGAGCGAGGAGTCAATAGATCACTTAATGTGGTATGCCGGAACACAAGAGATACAGGCTGCTACAAGCTTATACGTTGAGTGAGCAAGACTTGCTATCACTCCCATTGAAGGAGTTAGTCTGGTTTCTTGACGTTCTTAACTCGTGAGGGGGCAAGGGGAAGCACAATAGGTCAACAATAGCCGCAGTGCAAGTCGCCGTTTCGAGTCACACCCCATCTTATTCACACGTTATCTTAAAGCAAAGTAGTACTTTTTCGATTATGGAGAAAAATCGCTCAAGCACAATGATGTTTTTAATCTGGCAATGCCGATATTTATTATTACGTATCAAATATTAATTGGCACGCGTAACTTCCAGCAAACGATAACTTGCAAGATTGTGCAACTTAAATTTACTCGACAATAAGTGGCTCGCTAACATTTTTCGCTTAGGTCCTCAAACGACATTGAGCAAGAGACTATAAGCAATGAAATTGTAGTGAAATACAATTTTATGTAGAAATTATACATTTTTAATTTCAAAGGTTTTTATTACTCCTTATAGCGTGAATGTGTTTTTTTGAGTTCACTTTGAAAAATCTTTTTTTCTCTTTAGTTGTGTTGATCGACTCAAGCTACGAGGGCGGTTAAATTATGTACTGAAGCTTCCTCAGTAGGAAAAAAAAGCATGCCTTTTTTCAAAAACCATTTATTTCTCAACATTGTCTCCTTTTAGAGCAATACACTTAGTAAGACGATATTCCAACTTTCTTATTCCATCTGATTTTACGATTTTGGGAACTTTAGTTTCGATAATCACTTCTTCCTTTTATATGAATATTTTTCTTCCGAGCCATTTTTTCAAGTTTGGAAACATGAAAAAGTCACTAGGAGCTAAACCTGGACTAAAAGGTGGATGCTCATTCAATTCGAAGTATATTTCACGTAATTTTAGCATCGTATCTAATGCTGTGCGAACCAGTGCGCTGCCTCGAAGAAATAGTACTTTTTCTTTTTTAAATGTAGTCGTTGTTTCTTGATTGCACCAATCAATCGAATTATTCGATTGATTGGTGCACAATCACAGCAAAGTATTATCGTGCATTAGATAATACGTTGCTGTGATTGTGGATCCTTTTCCAACTGCAATTATGCGTGTGCACTGTCTTCACCTTCTTCCGAGCACTTTGAACACTCATTGTTTCGATTGACTTTTGATATCAGGTGTGTACTGGTGGACCCGCGTTTCATCAACAGTTATTAATCGACGCCAAAAATCAAAGGATTACGCTTTATCATGTCCAAACACCGCTGTGAAGTGGTCTGTCGTACTCGTTTTTGTTCGACACTGAGCAAACGCGGCATCCATCTTGCCGATAGCTTTTTCATATACAAACGTTGAACACACGTTCATATGATATGTTTACCATTTCACCAATATCACTTAACTTGACTCGGCGATCATTCATAACGATATCGAGGGTTTGCTTTATATTTTCTTCAGTAACTAATTCTTTTGGCCTTACTGTTGTATGTTATTGTTGCAGAACTTGTTAGACGGCGTTTAAATTCAGCAAACCAATATTTTATATTGTAATCTAACGGATCAGACTAATCGAAATGTTTAACGAGCTTTTCTTTTGTATCTCTCGCCGTTTTCTCCCCCCGGGGAACAGGTTTTGCCTTGGCGTATTACTAACTTAGGTGCTCTGTTTTTCGGGGAAAAGAGGGGAAGGGGTCCCTCGTTTGGTGCGGCAAACAAAACTCTAGGAAGCCACATGACTTATGTTGTGTTGGCTTCCGAAACCCTTACCAAGGGCATAAATTGGTAGAACGGGGATCAGCATGGCCACCGGGAAGTTCTGCTTGCGGTTCGACCCGGGCTGATCATGGTTGAGGTGCCTACCTTGGCTGAAACGTTCTGTCTGTGGTTGAATCCTAAAACGCAGGAAGGGAGTGTTAGTATCCTTTATAATTGTTTGGTGATGGCTTTTTTCGAGGGCTAACAATCTCCCGAGGATCTGTTGCCTATACAACAGATACGTGTACTGTAAGGAACCAATGGTGATGGTTGACGGGTGAGTTGGTTTAAGGGCTGATGCTCTTAGTGGGCTTCGGAATACCAACTCATTAAGCCTTGTCCTCCATTGATTGCTGGAAATTGCATACACGTGGGATTAGAAAGCCCGAACTCCTCAACAAGAAGTTGTTCATATGACCGCAATCATATGACAAGAATTGCTACCTGTGTGAGCCTAGCAAGCCACACGGGGGCGGTGGTGAATCGTGAAAAATTCACTCCGTGGAATTGGTTCACCATCAGGTTAGGCCGTCAAGGCAGGTACTGATGTAAATCATTTTCACAGTTTCGCCGTTTTCTCTCTTTAATAATAGTGTTTAATCACTGTACGAAATTCACTTTTTCCATTTTTCAAGAAACACAAAAGTTGCTTAATTCAAACGACTACAATGACTAAATTAAGCGATGTATTTGGGTAAAATTTAAACAGCTGACATTTGACAGCTCGCAATTCAAAGAAAAATTTTTTTTGTGTTGCCATCTAGCGCTAGCTTCAAAATCAATCCGCCCTCGTATTTACTGTCACCTCTTTAAAGCATAAAAATTAAAGAAAATCTGCAAATAATTGGAATTTGCCTTTATTGCTTTTTTACACTTACAAGCAAAAAAGCAAAAAGAAAAGCAGCAAAGAACAAAAACTTACTAAATAATTTTTCAACCTTAATTGTTTATGAAGCTTACATACATATGTTTGTGCGAAAGTGAGTGAGTGTGTGTATGTGTATGTATGTTTGTGTGCTTGCATATTTTCATTTATTAGTGCATACTTGGCATATATGCACTAACAATACTAACAACCAGCCCAAGCAATCGTCATACGTGCATGTTAACGACAAACATATTCTGTACAAACCGGCATACAAACAGACATGTTAAATTATGTTGCCCAGTTTGAAACGTCAAAACCTCAAGGTCGTTTCACTATTGTTAATACAGCAACTACAGCAACAACAACAATGGCCAACTAAAAGTCTTTACTAACAAAAAGCAAATGAAAAAAAAAATTGCCATAAAAACTGCAATAATAATAATAAAAAACAAAAAAAAAAAATTTTCCAAAGAGAAAAAAAAGTGATTTAAAAAAGGGAAACAGCTTTAGAAAAAGAACAACATTCTGGCCATCACTAAACAACTCCTCTACAGACTGACTCTGACTGCAGCAAAAATGAAAGACAAGCGTCCTTGGATAATTATAGTGGTTGAATTTGTACAACAAAATCATAGAGGCAGACAGACAGACACATTTACATCCACGCAAAAATAGTTGGCCAGAATTCCTCTTTTAGTTGCCCCGGCTGTTTTTCTTTCTTTTTACTTTTCGTTATGGAAAAGAATTTTCTTTTTTTTTCTTTTTGTTTTTTTTTTTACTCTCTGCCTTAATTCTTGTTTTAAAATTTATTAAGAAAAAGGTTTTCTACAGCTCAATATTAAATTAAATCAGCAACAAAAATAGAAAGAACAAAAAAATAAAAAAAAAAGAAGAACTTAAAGGAAAAAACTTAAGCAAAGAATCCAGTTCAGTTACTTTATTTGTTGTTTAACGATCACATAAATGAAAATCTTTGTTGGCTTGTGTTGGCAACAAATAAAAACTTCTCGTCATCATTAGCATCATCGTCATGATGACGATTCGTTGTAACAATCATTTTGAAACTATTTGAAAAGTATTTCTGGTTACGCATGCTCACAGATTCTCATCTGTTTAGCATCAGCAGGCTTCGAAACTCTTTAAATGATTTTGCTTCAAAGCAATTTATTTTCTATAATAAAAGAACTTTAATAAGGAGAAGGATCGGCCATTGCAGCAAATCAACTTGTTTTTAAAAATACAAATTCCCCGAATATGAAAAGTTTTTAAAATAAAAAGCTTATTTTCTAAATTTTAAAAAGCAAACAAATTAGCATTTCATGCCTTATACTTTACTAACTAATAATATTTATACCCACTAATGTCAGAAATTTTGGTCGAAAAATCTTAATTTTCCAAATATAAAATCTTAATTTTAGCGAAAAATCTTATAAAGCTTTTTCTCTGTTAATTACAATGTGACACATTTTTTTGTAACCAGCTGAGCTCCCTACTGGTAACGCTGAATTCAATGACATTAGAAGCTTTTCGAAGATAGCGCTCGTATTCGCGACTTAAAATTTGTAAAGTAAGGTACAAAAAAAATAGTATTTTTATACTTTTGCGATCATTGTTAAATTTAAATCAATTCAACTCTGTTGAATAAACACAAGTTTACATAAAATTCTTATGTTTTTCTCCAAAAATTTGATTTCTTTTCGCGAAAAATCAATACAGAATTATAAAAGCACGGTAATTTTTATTTGCGCAAAAAAAATTTATTTGCGAAACTTTTTATTATTATTTTTTTCTATTAATTTATCAAATTTATTCTCACATCGTTTAATAATTTCTTCATGATTTTACTGCTTCAAGCAATTCTTGCTATTGAAAATTTAATACTGATTTTGAATATTGCGAACACAAGTGATAACTTGGAAACACACTACCAGCTTCGGCGTATACGAATTAATTTGAAACTCGAAGCAAAATAAAATTTGCAAAAAAAAAAATCGCTTAAAAAAATCGCGAAACAAAATCGCTATAATTTTATATTTATTGATGAGTATATTTAAACAAAACTTATAAATTTTAAATAACACAAGTAAGAGTGTAGTATGTTCGGCTGGGCCGCACCTAAAATACCCTTCACGATAATTATGTAAATATATACGGCCTTATTTATAAAAAGTTTTTCATGTTTATTAAGCTCTTATTGTACAAATTTTGTATAGAACAGCGTACAATAACAGCTTAATAAACTTGAAAAAAATTTATAAATAAGGCAGATAGTATATATTACAAGTTTCAACTAAATATGCTCGGACCGATATCGGTAATTTTCAATTTCTGTATTTAATTAAACTTTGTTTATTTCCGCAACTGCGTTAAGCCAAAAAATAAAAATTGTTTCATGAAAAAAGTGGTTTGAGCTATACCTCGGGTATATATAGACCGATATCGGAAATTTTCATTTTCTGTATTTGAGTAACCTCCTTTTGTAATCAGATCTGCTTTTAAGCAAAAATATTTTTTTTTTTCATGGAAAATTTTCTTTTAGACTATATCCCGGATATCAATGGACCGATATTGGAAGTTCGCTAACACCACATTTTCATGAAAAAACAGGTTTAGGCTATATCTACAGTGTATATGGGCCGATATCGGAAATTTTCATGTCCCGTATTTTGGTAACCTAGTTTTATTACCAGAACTGCTTTTGAGCAACAAACAGTTGATTAACTTTGCTTACGCAAATCGGTTTAGGCTATATCTGGGGTATATATGGCCCGATATTGGGGAAATATTTTCTTTTGCCTTTTAATCGCCATGTTTAATAATTGTCTGAAGTTTGAAGCAAAACAAACAATATTTTTTTTTAATTTTCATACAAAATGGCAAAAAAACAATAGTTTTTTTTCGGAGTTTTGTATATATCTCAGCTATATGTGAACCGACTTTACTGAATTTTAATAGCAAACCCATGAATCGATGAGGTAAAAGAATGGTGAAAGAAAAAAGTTTCGTAGTCTAATAGTTTTCTTAGAAATGGTATTTCAACCGTGGATAGACGGACAGACGGACATCGCTTAATCGAATTTTCTATCAATGCTGATTAAGAATATATAGGGTCGGAAATGAAAATTGTAGCAATTACAAACGGAATCCCAAACTAATTTATACCCTTTAGAAATGATAAAAAAATTAAAAAAAATCGTTTTTATAGTGCTTTAGCATACAAATTTAAAATAGCAATTATCACGAATACGAACGCTGACTTCCAAAAACGGCTAGCGCCATTAAATTCTGCGTGAATTAGCTTTATCAGCAAGGTGGCCAGCTTGTTAAAATTTGCGACCAGCCCAGTGTTATTATAAAACGATAACTATTCTAACAAAAAAGATAAAAACTAAAATATGACATATGAAAGTTTTTTCTAAGTATAAAAAATCTGATCACATGCGCTTCCTGGAATATTTTCAATGTGAAAGAGACCATCGTTAAACTTCAGAACGTTAAATTTTCTGATATAAAAATATATAAGTATATTATAAAAACTGAGTTTATCATTCACTATACTAGCATCTAAAATTGATACAAATAAAAAAATTATAAACAGTTTGTTTTCTATGTTTCCCAGCTATCTATATGTCGACATTTCATAGGCACTACCCTAATCATCAGAAGGCTTGGAAACTTTCGAAAGATATTGTCGAACATTCGGCTTTATGTCCCAAAAATCTATCGCGCCACCAACGGTTGTTCTCTTGTTCGAAAGCTGTAAAGAAAAGGGGAGAGGTGAGAAAGTGGAGACGTTAGAAAACATTTTTCTTTTTATTATATTCTCAATAATTTATTTAGATGGCAAGTAATAGTGCTCTCTTGACATGAAAAGAGTGACCATCACCGATTACTGAAACATTTTCTCAATTAGTGTGACCATCGCTTTAGTTCAAAACGCCATTTTTAAGGCATAACTACGTATTTAACAACATTATTACAAATAAAACCGACCTCTTAGAACGAAAAGTGTAATAATCGTTGATTTCTGGAACATATGGAATTCAAATTAGAATGATGGTCAACTTCAGATTTAAAATAATGATTTTAAAGTTCAAAAACTGATTTCATAAATTTGATTGTAAATTCTAGTACAAAAAGTGTGACCAACGGCAATTTCTGAAACATTTTCGAAATAAGAGTGAGCACAGCTAAACTTCAAAAGGTTGGTTTTTGATTAAAAAAAAAAACGTATTTTAAAACTTGGTTGCAAATGAGAGTGCTTCTTTATGGGAAAAGTGTGCTCATCATCGATTTACAACATATTTCATCGTTCTATTTCAAAACTGCGTTTTAAAGTATAAAAACTTTGTTGATAACAGTACTGCTAAAAATAATACCTATTTTGTACGAAAAGTGTAATGATACTTAATTTCTGGAACATATGTAAATAAGTGTGGCCATCATTCATATTCAGAACTTTTATTTTTAAGATATATAATAGAAACCACGTTAAGTTATAAAAAACTACGTTAAGTTATCTAATTTCACTTCCTGATTAACATTTTTTGATAAAAGTGTAATAAATTTCTGAGAATATCGAAATAAGATAGACTATTAATTCTAAGATTTTACTTTTTGAGCTAAACTGTGGTCCAAGCAATAAATACGTTTATTACCAATTACGAGTTTGTAAGCTTTTTAAAACAGCGTTGCCATCATTGATTTTCAAAATTTTATATGATCCAAATTTTCGACTTTTTTTTACTAAGATATAGTTTCTTACATTGGTTTATAAAAAAATTTCCATTTTTCCCACATAAGTGTGGCCATTCTTAAATTTCCTTTTTTTTTTTATTTAAAAACTAATCTCTTATTTTGTTAATCCGCCACATTTCAAGAGGCGTCATATTCGTCACTTCAAGACAACATCAAAAAACTCTTTATTGTACACCCCATAGCAATTATCTATGGATAGAGACTGTCAACAGCATTCAATAATTGTTGCAACAAATAAATAAATGCCAAATTTTTTACGTCGTCTTTAGGTGATTACGATGACGCCTTTTGGGGTAAAGTGGAATGGAAATTATTTTAAATGCCTTCCAGTTAGGAACATTATTTTTTATGTTTTGTGAATATAAGTTTATAATATACGTTTCGAACGTTGACTTTCGCAAACTGTTTTAAGCAACAAAAGATTCACTTAAAAATAAATTTTTATTAGGCTGAGCGTGACATATCGAAATACATATATGCGGATTATAGTAAATTTTTATGAACGTGATTAAAGAATAATGTTTAGAACATATTGCTCCTCTACTCAAACAACTTCGTAACTCAAAAAATAAAATTTTCAGGTTAACATTGCAGAGTTATTTAAAGTATTATTCTTTTCACTTTCATTCTAATGACTTTTTAACTGCCTACTTTAGGAGCTAATTCCTAACCGGTTGTTTTAAAACGTGTATGAAAACTAATAATTTATGCGTTATGACGTTCTTTTAGTAAATAAGCGACATTTTATTGCTCACTATGCTTATAACCGTTCGATAATTGTAGCACAATCGAACTATCTTTTGTATATACACTGAAAGAAAAACACTTCGTTATGGGAATAGTCGTATATACACTGAAAGAAAAACACTTTGTTATGGGAATAAAATCGTATCGTTCACCCTGCTATCGTAAATACTATGAAAAGTTTCATTCGGTTTATGAAAGCCTGATTAAAGGGATCGAAGTTTTGCGTAACAGCAATTTATTATTTTATACAATTCCATTTATGATACCAAAATGGTTTTATTTGAGTTACGAAAATTAATATGTAAGGATTTTGTTATAGCTGCTAAACAGTGTAGTAAATATAATGAAGATATTTCGTTGTACTAATGTTAGACTTTCGTAATAGCTACAAAACAATGTAGTTAAAATAATGAACATATTTCATTATATGCTCGATGGCTGATTTGGTAGAGTGCTTGACCAACAGTCTCCAAATTGCAGATTCGATTCCTACCACAGAGTCTAGGTGTTATTATGGAGAATCAAATAGCTTCGCAGTTTGTTTTGTTTTTTTAAGTAATTAATTAGATGAATTAATTTCATCATATTTACTACATCGGGCATTCAAAAAATGGATTTTTTTCGTGTTTGCGATGAAAACTGTTTTTTTTTTATAAATTAACAAAATTGATTTTATTTACGATTTTTAGTTTTTTTAATGTAACAATATTCATATCCCGCATGAAACTTTACGTTGGCAAAAAAATGCGCTAAAGTTGTAATATTAAATCATGCAATCGTTGTATCTACGAAAGTTTTTCCATCAGTGTATGGGTGTGACCATCGAGTTTTCAGACTTAATACTGCAGCTTCAAGAAATTTTCATATTAAATTTCGAAGTCTCACATTGAAGCAAAGGTCACTTAGTTAAAACTAAAAGCAGCGCAGCTAAATTGGCTTATGGGCAGAAATTCTACATTGAAATTAGATTGCAAACTTTTGTTATACAACGCAATACTAAAGCCTATATGGTGCTACGGAATTCCGGAAAAATCCAAAGGCGACAAAACAAAATTCTTCGAACGATTACTGCAGCTCCATGGTATGTAAAAAATTCACGAATTCATAAAGATCTGAGTGTTCCGCTGGTAAAAGAGGAATTTTTTAAGTACACGACAAGGTATATCAGTAAACTGGAACTTCATCCAAACCCTCTTGCGCGAAATATACTTAATTTTGGCGGCCACAGTCGGTTGAGAAGAAGATATACCCTTGCCACCATCAGACTGCTCACTAGGTGATTTTACCGAAATAGCTCCCGCATAATAAAACTTTTCGTCTAGCATTGGCCGAACTTAAGTAAAAATAAATTTTTTTAATTTTAAATCACACTTTTTTTTGTTCTTTTAACTTTAAATTTAGTATTAAGATTTGAATACTTATTGTTAGTTCATTTTCAAGATTCAATAAATAAAAAAATGCTATAAAAAAAATATTAAATTTCAATTGAAATAGAAAAAGTGTGCCGAAAACTGATACTTAAAACTCAAGTTAAAATGCATTAAATTTTTGTTGTCCTTTAGCATTACTTCCCTATTTTCTGGTTCATATTTGCTGCTTGAAAATTCTTGCGATTTTGTACAGGTTTTGCCATTCGTTGCCGCTTTTAGTTCCAAGCCAATGATATGGTTTGATTCTCTGGTGCTTTTGTTTTATCTCAAACTCTTATTTACTTCCTTACTATATTCTAATGGTACCTGGTTTCCTATTAGTATATATGTACATATCTATGTGAGTGTTTATAAAACTTGCTTACATTTGAAAATCATGCTTTGGCTCTCCCCTTTTCCACTTATCTTGGCGAAAATATTTTCCTTTTTTTTCTCTGCACTTTTGCTGTTATTAGTTTGCTTTCAATTTGTGTAATTTTTCAAGATTTGTTTTTTTTTTTTTGCTAAATAATAGATTTTTATAAAGAAAAAGTTCATTGAACTGGGACGGTTTTCTGATTTTTTGTAGGTTTGCATGTAAAAAATTTGAAGCTTTAGGCCTAATGCGCTGTGTGTTATACTCTTCAGTGAAACTTTAATTCTTTTCCATCTACTACTGGCAAACCTTTGCTGTGGCTCAGCAGTGTTATTTGGTAAACAATTCTAACATTAGCATCGTCATCATGAACAGCATCATTATAGTTTTTCATAAAACAATAGCAGCGTACTAAACTAAACTAAACCAAACCAACCGCCACCAACCAGCTCTTCTATATTTATGCAATTTTTTTGCTTTCTTTTTTTCACAAAAAAAAAAAAAAAAAATAAGGAACAGAATGAGATCTTTATTTGTTTATTGAAGCAAAATAAGCAGCCGCAGCTGCAGCAGCGGCAGAAAATATAATAAATGTTTCAAACCAAAATAAGAATACAAAGCGAAAACTTCTGCAAATGTTTGTTCTTCATCAACGGACTCAGTCAGCATCACCACAGACAGTCGCTTTGTGTTTTGAATGCTGAGTTTTGAACATTTCCTTTTGGCTAAAGTTCTGCTTGCTAACAGTGGTCAAGCCCAAATATGAAACACACAAAACCCAATCATTAATAAAATGGTACAAATAAAAAATCTAAAAAAAAGTAAGAGAATATAAAAAAAAAAAAATCTTTTATAGTCACATGATACTTGTAGCCCGGTATCTTAAAATCAAGAAAACAATAACAGAAAGTACCCCAAAAACAACCAGCCTCAATAAAGATGACGATTTGAACAAAAATAATATTTTATTTATAAGGAAACCAAAAATTTGCATTCTCTTCTTAAAGCTTTTTTATTTCAAAAAACAAAAAAAAAAAAAACAAAAAAATCATCATATTGAATCATTTGGGCAAAAGAAAAAAAAAGCTGCACATGAAAAAAAGCAGCTGCAAAATATCTGTACTTACCTTTTTCTCTCGTTCGACTAAAGAAAATAGCATAGAAGTGGGTGTTCACTATTTAAACTACCTTTTCTTTTCAGCAAAACTTTATGAAATATTGTTTGTGGCTGAACTTGGAAAAATAAAACTTTAAACAATTGTCCATTAACTTTAAACTCCCTCCAAAAAAAAAGAAGAAAAAAAGCGAAGCAATTGTTTAAGTAATATCCTCAAAAATTAATTCTTAAAACAAAAAAAGTAACAAACTTGAAGAAAAGAAAACTTCGAAAGGAATTTCAAGGATGGGTAGAGGAGCTCTTAACAAAACTGATAATGAAAATTTTAAGTTAAAAGTTCCAAAAATCAAAAAAAGTTATAAATAGAAAAGGATATCCAACTAGGAACAGTTTTTGAAAAGTAGGAACACTTTTTGTCACTGGAAAAAAGAAAACTTTAAACATATTTAAAGGTAGGAGGGAATTTCAAGGATGGGTTGAGCTCTTAATAAAAGTAATAAAAAAAATTTAAATATGCAAAAATCGGAATAAAATGAAGGTAATAAACTTGA
Organism: Thecocarcelia acutangulata; assembly: GCA_914767995.1. Lineage (NCBI taxonomy): Eukaryota > Metazoa > Arthropoda > Insecta > Diptera > Tachinidae > Thecocarcelia > Thecocarcelia acutangulata. Next base: position 87,902,867 of record OU612096.1, read on the forward strand.
AGAGAAGAAAACTTCGAAAGGTATTTCGAGGATGGGCAATAAAAAATTTTAATTAAAATTTCCAAAAATCAAAAAACACTTTAAATAAAAAATCCCACTTGGATGGGAACAGTTTTTGAAAAGTAGTACCAGTTTGTATCAATATAAGTTTTACAAATAATAAAAAAAAGATACCAAATACTACAAAAGAACACTTCAAAATTATGTAAAGAAAAAAGGAATTTCAAGGATAGGTAGAAATCTTTGCAAAACTAATAAAAAATTTAAATACCCAAAAATCAATAAAAAAAAGAAATTAAAAAGGAATTCCCACTGGGACCGCTTTTGAAAATTGAGAACAGTTGGCATTAATCCAATTTTTGCCATTAAAACAAATCAAAAAATGTCCAACAAATGGGAACAGTTTGCGTAAACACAAATTTTACAGTTAAAATTGTATAGATTGATTTTAGCAAAATTTTTCATATCCCATACATATGTCATATATAACTGAAAAGACAATCGTGGGAACAGTTTTACTATATAAAATATAAAATAATAAAATATTGGCAGAAAAAGTACATATGAATTTTGCAATATAAAGCAAAAGATATGAACTTATCTTATTAACTTTTATATTTTTCAAAAACTAGGCACAGTTTACTTCATAACAAATTAGTTACTTATAAACAAAGACAACTAAAAGGTTACTGCACCGAAAAGTTTGTCCTCGGGGGTATATTTTGGAAAGTGAGAACATTTAGCTTGTGTACAAATTTGTTTGACTAAATACAAATTTTACAATTAAAACTTTTTAGACAAATTTGTCAACAGTTTTTTTATTACCAAAAAATATTTAACTGAATAGAAAGAGGTGGGAAAAGTTGACCAATTTGAGCAGATAACAAAAAATTGGCAAAAAAGTATTAATATGGCAATATAAAGCCAAATAGATGGGGTCTCTCATCAAACGAGTTCAAGATTAATTCAGGGGTACCGCTAGGTTCTGTTTTTTCTCCTACTCTATTTCTTATTTTTCTCAATGACCTTCTCTATCAAACTTCCAACCCTATCCACTCTTTCGCAGATGACAGCAGCATTTGCCATTCGTACTTTTTTAGTTATAGACCCAGCCTATCAGAGATCGCTGCCAAGAGGCTAAATATGAACGATTCACTGAATCTTCTATTAATCTCCGAATGGGGTCGTAAAAACAGGGTTGCCTTCAACGCTCGTAAGACCCAGTGTTGTTTATTAACACACAAACAAACGACCGCAAGTGCTGCTGCATCTGTACTCATGGATAGTATAAATATTGAGGAATCGGATGCTCTTGGAGTTCTTGGAATGAAGATACAGTATGACGTTGGCTGGACAGAACACATTTTTCATGTCTCTAAAGAAGCATTCAAGTGCCTCGGTTTTTTGAAACCGTGTAAGATGTACTTCACTCCATCCGATCTCCTTACTATTTATACCACCTACATCCGACCGAAAATGGAATACAACTCTCATGTTTGGGCCGGTGCCTCAAAGTCTATTTTGGGGTTACTCAACCGTGTGCAGGAGAGGGCGAAGAAGCTTATCGGTGACAGTAGGGTATCCACCTCTATTGACTCACTGGAGCATCGACGCAGTGTGGGGTGCGTTACTCTGTTCTATCGTTACTACAATGGATTTTGCTCTGACGAGATTAGGGATCTTGTTCCCGAAACTCGCACATTTTTACGTAGCACGCGCTCATCGTCTAGAGCTCATCTATTTGTGGTCGATTGCCCGGGGAATCGCACTACGCATTACAGAGAGAATTCATTTTTCAGCCGTACGTTTCGTCTGTGGAATAAGATGCCTGCAGACGTGTTTCCTGTCTGTTATAACATACAGTACTCCCTCTTTCCCCTCCTCATAACATATTTTCTTAGTTCTGGTACAATGCGCTGCATATGTAGGGGTCATTCCCTGAGTACTGGTCCAAGCTAAAAAAAAAAAATATAAGAGCTTATTTGCCTGCATAGGTTTTGTCATCGAGCGCATATTTTTGAAAGTGAGAACAACTAACTTCTGTGCAAATTTGATAGTGTTTGCCTAAATACAAAATTTACAATTAAAACCACAGAGACAGATTTTATGAACAGTTTTCACATCCCGCTTATATTTAAACGAATAGAAAATGCTGGGAACAGTTTCTAAATTTGGGCAGATAATAAAAAATTTGCACAAAATCTATTAAATTTGCAATATAAAGGAAAGGATATAAGCTTGCGGGCAAGCAAAAATTTCGTCATCGTGAGTATATTAAGGAAAGTGGGAACAGTTAGCTTGTATACAAAATTTATAGAGATTTTCTAAATTTAAATTTTACAATTAAAACTGCTTAGAATAATTTATGAACAGTTTTCTTATGCCACAAATATTTAACACAACAGGCAAAGGTAGGCATAATTTTTTAATTTGGTCAGATAATAAAAAAATTAAGAAAAAAAAGTATTAATTTTGCAGAAAAAAACAAAAAATATGAACTTATTCGCCTGCAAAAATGTTGCCAACGAAAGTATTTTTTTGGAAATTTGCACAACTAACATGTCAACAAATATGAAAGAGTTTGCTTAAATACAAATTTTACAATTAAAACTACTTGGACAAATTTATGAACAGAAAATTTTTAATACTTAAAGAAAAGCTTCTAATCAAATAAGAAATTATAATATATATAAATATATATAATATATATAATATAATATATATAAAAAAAATATAAATATTGCCGAAGAAAGCAAAACATATGTACATACAAATATTTTCAGAGAGAGAACAGTTATGAAAATTGGGTATAGTTTTTTCAGTACGGATTTTTTGCTTAAGAATGAAAATAACTAAAAAGATATTCTAGCAAATTTTTTGTCATTGGGAGTGGAAAGTGAGAACAATTAGCTTTTGTAGAAACTTCATAGAGATAAATAAATACAAAAGTAAGAATAGTGTTTGATTCTTTAGGATTCCCTAGTACTCGCAATCAAAGGATATAGTATAATAAAAATAAAAAAGTTTCAAAAAATTATTGACAAGATAATAAATAATATATTATGACTAGTGTTTTTCTTCTTTGCCTTTTAAAAGGTATGCTTGCAACTCTCGACACCCATGACGTGTGTGAGTGATTATTAGATATGTACTTGTAGTTATATAATATTATATACAGAATTGTCGTTTTAGTGCGAAAATTTAAAATGCCGTATTGCTTCCGGGGAAGTAGAGGGATTTTGGCGATTGCCAAAAACGATTTTGGAAATTCCCAAAAAACTTGGAACAGCTTAGCTAATTGGTTCGAAACCGATTTTTCACACCCAGTGCGTGAATTGAAGTTGCCTTATTGCCTCGGAGAAAGCGGGAAGATTCTGGTGATTCCCAAAGCCCATTTAGGGAATTTTCATAAAACTCTGTATCGCTTCGCTAACTGGTTTGGAACCGGTTTTTCATATTCGATGCACGTTTTTACCGCTGAATGTGTATCTGAACTATTAACGGTCTTTCGCTTCAGTGGGAAAATTGAAGTTGCCGTCTTGCTACCGGCGAAGTGGGGGGATTTTAGTGACATATAAAGCCGATTTTGGGAATTCCCTAAAAACTCAATATACGTTCGCTTATCGGTTCGAAACCAGTTTTTCATATTCGACGGTCATTTTTGCCGTGGAACTTGTGTCTAAACTATTAATGGTCATGTGCTTTAATTATTACGAAAATTGAAGTTGCTGTGTTGCTTCCGGGAAAGTAGGGAGATTTCTGGTACATACAAAACCGATTTTCGAAATTCCCAAAACAAACTCGGAAAAAGTTAATCAACCGTTTAGGAACTGGTCCTTCATATACGGTGCGCGGTTTTGCTATGTAACGTATATCTGAACTATTGATGTACATTTGGACCCTTTCTTGTCGGTTTTACGGTTTTTTTTTTTTTTTTTTTTTTTTTTTTTTGTTCATTTATCATAATAGTACCAGTACTTTTAAATAACTTAAAAAAATACGTATTTGTGAAATCAAAGTTGCTTAAGAGATATGACAATAAAACTGCGATAAAAAAAATCGTCAAAGCTTAAATCGTCAAATGGTTGGGTGCAATTTCTATCACTCCATGTTGAACAACTGTAGCTGTAGAGCTTAATAGTGGCTTTGTTTTTCTTTTTTTTTTTGAGATTTTTTATTTTAAATGCTTTAAAAAAAATTGTCGATGTCCAAAATTTTCAATCTAACATTCATTTTAAAGAGGGGGAAAAGAATTAAGCAAACAAGTTAATAAGCGTTTAATGTAATCAAAATAATTTATTTAAAATAATAAAATTCAAGGGTGGGAACAGTCCAGCTAAGAAAACAAATTTAATTAGAGTAATTACCTGGTTTTGCGTATTAAAAGCGGGTTGTATTCTAGTCTTAATTTTTAATTTTAAAACCACTCAGGTTTTATTATCGAATTTTTTAACTTCTATTTGTGACTTTTTATTTGTACTTTTTTTTTCTTCTCATGATTATTAAATTTTTATAGACGCCATTTGCGCGTTTTGAAAGTCTTCTTGAGCTTTTGGCAACCTCAAAACAGTTTTAGATTTTATCACATATGTAGTATTTATTTAATTGACTTAAAAACTCCAACAAAAGCCCGCATCACGGAGTCAAGTCTTTTGAATTTCAAATTCATATGTTGGTAGCAAAAAGTCGTAAAAAAATTGCGAACCAAAAAAGACAAAAAAAATATATATTTTTTTTAATTCATTCACAAAGTCTTTTATTTTCGATTAACGCTCACCTTAATTTAACACTGATCAATCATGATCGTGGTGGCATGGTGGCACAGTGCCACAAAAATAACAGAAAACGAAAAAAACACCGTAATAAATTTGTTGGCTTTTAAAAACTTAACCTCTGTTATGATTTTGAAACCGTTTTTATTTTATTATTATTTTTTTCATGTTTATTATATATTTGTTGGAATAAATTTAAATAACCTTTTTATAATTATTTTGTTTTTCTGTTTCATTGCAGGTATGTGGTTCTTTTATTATTTAATTTAATACTTAAATGGTGAGATTTATTTGAAATTGTTTAAGCATTTATTTTTTAATTATTTACTGACATACAGAGTGTCCCAGAACTCAACGTCAAGCCGAAGTGGGGTGACAGGATTGATTGTAACCATGATGGTTATAATCAATCCTGGCACGCTCTCAATGGGCTTTTAATAAACTTTTTCTTTGAGAATGCCCAAAAAATCCAGCGGATATAAGTCTGGAGAACGGGCTAATCCCGACATAGTGCTAGAGGATAACGATGAAATGATATCAGTTGGGTATCGCTCTTATACTCAATACGATATCGATCACAAAGTATCGATATTTACTCGGCATCCAAAAAAAAAGCATCAATACATACTTGTATCGGTCGATTTCTTCTTACGATTAGTGGCAGGGAAGAACACATGGAGCCTAGAATCAAAATGGATTTCATCTTCTGATCCATTGTCTGAAATTAAAGCATCTTAATTATGATCACGGGATGTCTGTGTTGGAAATGCCCATCCTGTACAGGTGCTTAAGACAGATATAATGACCTATTAATGTTCTAAACTTTTCCTGTCCAGTTTTACAGCACGTTAGGCCCTCTTTGTATCAAAGTTTAAAAATTTCTTGGAGTTTTCCAGACCAGCTGTCTCCTTCGAATGTTGCTCAACGATGGACTCCGTCCACTTTTTTGTCTCCTAATTCAGGAGACCTTTATTGAAGCCAAATGTTGGAGTGAGTCCAATAAAAGTCCCCTCTGCTCCTTTCTTGGCTTAAATGTCAGCCATTTTATTGCCGTGATGCCCTTCATTTCCTGGCACCCAGATCAGGGCGACCTGGCTCTGGCTTGCCAGTTCGTTTAGCCTGTTGTGACATTCCAGTACTAACTTGGACGTAAAGACACAACTGCTCAGGGCCTTCAGCACTGATTGGTTATCAGAGAGTATTTTTATCAGCACTCCATTGTGTTCCCTATCGGAGAGTATTTCAACAGCTTCCCTTATTGCGTATAATTCCGTTTGGAAGATTGTGGTGTCTTTGTTAAGTGTTTTTGCGTGCTCTAGGCCCCTCTATTCCCGCTCCAACACCTTGGAGCTATTTGAATCCATCCGTGTACCACTTTTGTGTACCATCCCGCAACCATCTTGGTTTCATGCCCCTTTGTTGGGAAGATGATCCTAAACTTCCTGGCAAAGGAGTTAATCGGATCTATGAGGTCACCTGTTTGAGACATACCGATTACGTCTCTGAAATTTTTTAGGATTGCAAGATTTCCAATAAGGTTTCCGATTCCTCAATATTTATACCATCCATGAGTACAGATGAAGCAGCATTTGCGGTCGTTTGCTTGTGTGTTAATAAGCAACATTGGGTCTAACGAGCGTTGAAAGCGACTCTATTTTTACGACCCCATTCGGAGATTAATAGAAGGTCACTATTCAGTGAATCATTCATATTTAGCCTCTTGGCAGCGATCTCTGATATTCTAAGCCTATAGCTAAAAGAGTACGAACGAGTGGATAGGGATGGAAGTTTGATAGAGAAGGTCGTTGAGGAAAATAAGAAACAAGGTAGGAGAAAGAACGGAGCCTTGCGGCACCCCTGAATTAATCTTGAACTCGTTTGATGAGACCCCATCTATAACAACTCGTATAGTGCGGTCTCTGAGAAAACTCGATATAAACCGAGAGAAGTCATCACCGACACCAAAAGCAGTAAGTTTTGCCAGTAGTGCACCATGCCACACTCTGTCAAACGCTTTTGAAATATCAAGAGCCACCACCCTACTTTCACCGAAATTATGGATTGAGTGGCATCATTTCTCTGAGAGATATGCCATAAGATTGCCAGTAGAACGACCCTTACGAAATCCATATTGACTATCACAAAGTAGTTTATGCGACTCTAGATACCTCATAAGGTGATGGTTAACTATGCTTTCTATTACTTTGGAAAGTGTAGAGCAAATTGCAATTGGGCGGTAATTCTCAGGGTTATTTGGCTCACTCTTTTTAGGGATTGGCGTTACATTAGTGACCTTCCAGCATGATGCAAACTCACCAAAATAGTAAAGTATGCTGAAGAGGCGTGCCAATGGACGCGCAAGCGTAGAAGAGCACTGCTTCAAGACCAGTGCTGGAATGCCATTCGGTCCAGGAATCTTGTTTATGTCGAGGTCGGCCAAAACCCTTTTTACTGCTCGCGCCCGGAAGAATATCTTTGGCATAGTTGCAGATACTGTTTCGAGCTCGGCAAGTGGTTGACTGCTTTCCGGCAAGCAGGAGATGCTTGCAAAGATTTCAGACAAGCGGTTAGCTTTGTCAACCGGGTCGGTGAATGCTTGGTCATTCTTTAAGAGAGTTGGGATTGATGAACTAGCGTTGTTCTTTACCCTCTTAACGAATGACCAAAAGGTCATAACCACAAAATGGTTAGAGTTTGACCAAATTTCTAGGTTTTTTTATATGCCCATAATTTTTTGCTGATTTTTCTCATGATGATTACAATCAATCCAGTCAACCCGTTTCGTCTTTACGTTCTGGGACACCCTGTATATACATACATAAATAGATACTTTTGAAAAATTTTAATTTCATGCTTTGAATTTATTCTGTTTGCGATTTAATATTTTTTTTTTTTTAATTGTTAAGAGTGCAAAAAATATAAAAAAAGTCAAGAATAAAATAACTTCGTAATGTTTTAGCAATTTGCTTTTGAAATCTATGATGAATTGCTGATTAATGATAATTTTGCCAGTTGTTTTTATTTTGCTTTTATTTTTGCTTTTTTCGATAATGATTCTTTAAGAACCTTTTTTTGAATATTTCAAATATGAAATCATAAAATACAATTGAGTAATAAAAACATAACGTTTTCTGACAATAATGTTCTTGACATGATCAGTTAAAAAAATTGCTGTTCTAGAACACAAAAAAAAATAAAAAAAAAACTTCATAAAAAAGCAACTCATCTTCAATATTTTAGAAAGTATTTGAAAAGAAATTAAAAAACTAAATTATGCTTAAAAAAATAAGGTTGCACAATAAGTGATCATCATAAAAGTGATCATCGAAATAACATGAATCAAACCCGAAATCATTCTACAAGTTCATAAACTCTACGAAGCGCTCTACTGCATTTCCAGCCATCATGAAATACCAAAACATTCAATCCGATGACGACCAAGCAATATGAAATTTATTTGCTGACTTTTTCTGCACAACTTATTCCAAAGCAGTTTACGATGAAATGTGACTATCCTATATCTTCTTCACATAGAACAAAAATATGGTTTATATAACCAATATTTTAAAAGCAAAATACTATTGTGGAGTTATATGGTTAAACACAACCACTGAGTATGGTTTCAATCTGAAATTCACTTACAAAACAAAGTACAGCCAAGAACCAAAAGTATAGAATATACAACGGCTAATTCAAAAATAATCGTAATTTTTATTTTGTTCAAAAAGTATTTATTTATTCATCAATAACTGTCTTGTCCCCTTCACAGTAATCCCCCTTTAGATATAATACACTTATGCCACCGTGTTTTTCCAATCCTCGAAACACTTCTGAAACGCGCTTTTTGGTAACGCCAATACCTCCTGCTTCGATTTTTATTTTATCTCCGCAATCGTAGCAAAACGCTTTCTTTTCATCATTGCCATCAGTTTTGGGAAGAGGAAAAAATCAGCGGGGTCCAAGTCCGGTGAATACGGTGGTTGAGGCTTGATAACGGTTTTGTTTTTGGCCAAAAACTCACACACAAGCATCGATGTGTGAGCTGATGCATTACATGGAGCAAAATGCATGATTATTTTCCTGCAATTCTGTGCGTTTCAGACGAATTGCTTTGCGCAAACGGAGCATAACTTCAAGGTAGTATTCCTTATTGATCGTACAACCTTGTGGCAAGAATTCATTATGCACCACGCCATCGCAGTCGAAGAAAATAGTGAGCAAAGCCTTCACATTCGACCGAACTTGACGTGGTTTTTTCGGTCTTGGCTCTTCTGGACGCTTCCATTGCGATGATTGGGCTTTGGTTTCAATGTCATGATTCATCGCCAGTTATCTTTTTGAGTAAATCTCGATCGTCGTTGACGATGTTCAACCGCTCCTGAGCGATATCCATTCGACGTTGTTTATGCTCAAAATGTAGTAAAAAATCGAAGAGCACACCAAAACACGACTAACCTTCTTATCTGTCAAAAACAAACTGGCAATCCGAAATAGTTGATATTGCCAACATCCATATATAACAGACATGTACACCAACATAACAGAAAAAAATGAGAAAATCGAACATACGTAACTCACGGAATTTAAAAATAACGTTTTTTTTTAATCACACCATGTATATGATAAAAGTCGTAATATTTGTATCATGACGAATACGAGTTAAAATTTTACTGTCATTCCTACCAGTATTATTGAAAAATTTTATATTCGATTGTCACAATCAAACATACTGCTGTTGAATATCGCAATATTATATGATTACATAATAAATGAACATACATGTGAACACAGCCATAATTTCTATAATTAAATCAAAATATTTTGATGTATTAAATACATATATTAAGATGTAATGATCTTCAAGCTTGAGGTCTTTTTTATAAAATTTTTTAAAAAAATCGTTTATTTAATTCAATATTTCGTCTTCTTTCAGGAAATTTTTCCTGAAGAAGTCTTCCAAAGGAAGACGAAATATTGAATTAAATAAACGATTTTTAAAAAAAATTTTATAAAAAAGACCTCAAGCTTGAAGATCATTACATCTTAATTTAAGAAAAAGGTCGAAAAATTAGGATAAAGAAAATTTATACAAAGAGCACAAGAGAATGTCGTATCAACATTTCAAGAGGGATGAGAGCCTGAGAGGGCTGATAAATAGGTTCAAAATCGTTAGGAGTGAGATTATTAAGTGCAAGGCAACTATAACTTTTCTAATGCGTTGCCGCAATTCAGGTATAGTTCCGAAATTCATTAGAAATTCTACTAAAAATATTTTTAATATTTTTCATGAAAACGTTTTTGGTGGGACACAAATTCTACAAGCAATCGATAGATACTTAATTTGGCATTGAAGCAAAAACATAATTTTTTGAAGGAGAACCAACGAGAAATACAATGGGTTGAAAATAATTTAAGACTATTTTTAAGTAATGAGGATATACGAAAGTTTTTATTATATGAGGACAATCTATCAAGAAAATTGATTATGAAGATAAACAAAAAAACAAAAAAATTTTCCTGAAGAAGTCTTTCGAAGGAAGACGAAATATTGAATTAAATAAACGATTTTTTAAAAAAATTTTATAAAGAAGACCTCAAGCTTGAAGATCATTATTCTTAATTTAAGAAAAAGGTTGAAAAATTAGGATAAAGAAAAAGTGTATTAAATATATTTTTTCTGATTAATATTTCAAAACTAGGTTACATATTATGGAATCTTGATGCTCCAGAATGGTTTTTTATTATAGCCGTCGTCCACATATCTCTTAAAATACACATACAATTCAAACATATTAAGACACTTAGATAAATGCATTTGTGGGGATAAGTGCTTATACCAACCTTTTTGCTTCCAAATCTTTATTTTACAACCATTTAAACAAATTCATTAATATTTGTATAGTCTTTACTACTTTTTATATAACACTGGTTTACAGCCAAAAAATACCAAGAACGTCACATACCTACATAAGTTAATTCGGACCTCCTGAACACGAAAAACGCTATATATTTTTTTTTATATAATGCGAATTTCTATCTGACAAGAAATGGCTAAGTTATGATACCTCATATTATCGACGGAAAAGGCGTTCAATTACCTTTCCAACGAAATGGCATTTATCTCGATCGGACTTTCTGGTTGGGCTCCACAATGGTTTGAGTGGTACAGCAAAAAATACAAAAGTACCGTTATCTAAAAAACGGTATTTAGGAAAAAAAATTACAGCGCTTTTCGTGTTCAGGAGGTCCGAATTAACTTATCTAGGTATGTGGCGTTCTTGGTATTTTTCCAAATTTAAAATTTGTAAAGCAGTGTAATTAATAATGAACAATAGTTAGGAATTTAGGAATCTTGTTTCCGAAAATATATACCCTTAATCTAAGGAACCAGCAGTGATGCGAAGGCGGGTATGTAGTAACTAGCAAAACTTAAAGCTTTTGGTGTCGGTAATGACTTCTCTCGGTTTATATCGCGCTTTCTCAGAGGCCGCAATATACGAGTTGTTTTAGATGGGTTCTCATCAAACGAGTTCAAGATTAATACAGGGCTTCGTTCTTTCTCCTACCCTATTTTTTATCTTCCTTAACGACCTTCTCTATCAAACTTCCAACCCTATCAACACTTACGCGGATGACAGCAGCATTTGCCACTCGTATTCTTTTCGTTATAGACCCAGCCTATCCGAGATCGCTGCCACCATTGAACGGTGATCTTCTATTAATCTCCGAAAGGGGTCGTAAAAACAGGGTCGCCTTTAACGCTCGTAAGACCCAGTGTTGCTTATTAACACACAAACAAACGACTGCATGTGCTGCTTCGTCTGTACTAATGAACGGTATAAATATTCAGGAATCGGATGCTCTTGATGTTCTTGGAATGAAAATACAGTGTGATATTCGCTGGAATGATCACATTTTGCATGTCTCTAAAGAAGCATTCAAGTGCCTCGGGTTTTTAAAACGGTCTAAGATGTACTTCACTCCATCCAACCTCCTTACTATTGATACCACCTGCATTCGACCGAAAATGGAATACAACTCTCATGTTTGGGCCGGTGCCTCAAAGTCTATTTTTAGGTTACTCAACCGTGTGCAGGAAAGGGTGAAGAAGCTCATCGGTGACAGTAGGGTATTCAACTCTATTGACTCACTGAAGCATCGACGCAGTGTGGGGTGCGTTACTCTGTTCTATCGTTACTACAATGGATTTTGCTCTGACGAGATTAGGGATCTTGTTCCCTAAACTCGCAAATTTTTACGTAGCGCGCGTTTATTGTCCAGAGCTCATCCATTCGAGGTTGATTGCCCGGGCAATCGTACTACACATTACATAGAGAATTCGATGTTCAGCCGTACGCTTCGCCTGTGGAATAAGTTGCCCGCAAACGTGTTTCCTGTCTGTTATAATGTTGGAAGGTTCAAGTCAAATGTTCACAAACACTGCTCCCTCTTTTCCTCTCCTCACAACCTATTTTCCTAGTTCTGGTACAATGCACTGCATATTTAGTGGTCACCGCCTGAGAACTGGCCCAAGATAAAAAAAGCGCTGACGTTCTTAATGACTCTCGGCCTAACAACTCATTAAGCTTTGTCTTGTATTGCCTGTCTTCTAAATTGTATACAGAAGGTATTCGAAGGCTCTAGAAAGGCATTGGGGTATAAACATATGACAGAAGTTGCGACCAGTGTGAGCCTTGCATGTCACCACGGGGGCGCTGGTGAAACGTGAACAATTTACCGAAATAGCCCCATCATCAGATACGGCAGGTGCTTATGTACATCAACGACACATGCTGTCAATTTAACACAAACACTACTCCCTCTTTCATCTTCCTTCCAATGCACTGCATATGTAGCAGTCAGCCCCTGAGTACTAGATGAAGCTGTTTACAGGTTTAGTGTTTGAATACTCGTATGTAGTATGTAGAAAGGTCTCCAAAAAAGTACTAAAATACTTTTGTTTTTTAATATAAAAAAAATGCTTTATCTGAAAAGATCTGCTAAAGCAAATAAAAAAATTAATGAAATGAATTTTTTCACACCAATTTTTGTCTCTATAAGTCCGGCTTTAGTTGAAAATTAATTAATTTAATGAATTCTTTAGTTTTATTATTATTACTTTTTGTGGTATTTTTATTATTGCTGTTTTGTTTTTCTTTCGTTCAAATATCGACTTTCAATTTAAAAAACCATAAATCTTGTTAACCTTGTTTTATGAAGTATTTGCTGTTGTTTTACAATTCAGGCATAAAAAGATTTCAGTTTTTTTCATTTTTTTTTTTTTTTTTTTTTTTTTTTGGCGAAAAAAATACAACAGGTAAAAATATCCTGCATACATATTTTTTTGTTTGTTTTCAATTCAAATTTCTTAAACCTTCTTTGACCGAGTAATTTGATACTCTGCAATGCAACTGAAAATTGAGAGATTAAGCAGAAACCACCAGCAACAGCAGCAGCAGCAGCAGCAATCATTTTTACTACCGGCTGCTGTTGCCTGCTGCTGGAGCAGCAGCAGCAGCAGCAGCAGCAGTCTTCAGATGCCACCCACACTTGCGAAATATTTTTGTGTTTCAATATTGTTGTTGTTGTTGCTGTTTTGTTTCAGTTGATTCGGTTGAACATGATCATTCATTTCAAGGTACGCGCGATACGTGTTCCCGTTCAAAATGTTCAGTTGCCATTGATAGAATTCCACCATCATTTATATATGTACGAGCACATATGTATGTATGTGTGTATATAAGTATGTATGTATGAGTAACGGGTAAGTGTGCAGGCATTTCATTTTGGTACATGAGTGAATTAAGTTGAGAAAAAAAAAACATTTTTTTTTATTGTCTAACGAAAGCAAAAAAGCAATAATCTTTAACCACAAAAAGCGGAGCAAGAAAGAGCATGTGTGCGATATGCAAAAATCTAAATCCGTGAAAAATACAAACCAAAAACAAACAACAATCTATTGCATTAGTCAAATACAGTTGGCTCAGTTACGGTGTGGTATGCACTTTTCTACATCTACATCTGCAGCGACTACATACTCGTACTTATTGTACATTTGGAGCTGTTGGTTGCATCTTTCTATTAAATCATTGTTGTGTGTCTTTTTTTCTGTTTTTGGTTTGCCAGCGCGTGGATGTGTCGCTGTTGTTTTTGACATGTAGTGAAAGCAGGTTAAATGCAAATTCCGATTTTCTAAACAATATTTACATTTCAAATACTCGTGGAGATTATGACTGTTTTTGCATTTCGAACAAGGATGAGATTTCTTAAGTGACAAAAAGATTTAAAAAAAACATAAACAAATGTTCAATAAATAGAAAGATATATTAAAAAGTTTTTTTTTTTTTCTAAATAGTAAATATTTAATACTTTTTTTACTACGTTTTGTCCTGTTTTCCCTTTCTCCCTATTTAGTTCATTGAAAAATTTTTTGTCCATCAAAAGCACATTTTTTTAATTTGTTAAATTTTTTGTTGAACTTTTATAATTTTTTAAATTAAAAATTTTTTGGTTTGTACATATGTACATCGGGCTCTAGTTCAAGTTTTTCCTTTCTTAAGTTTTTTTCTTAAGAAGGATTTTTTTACAATACGAATTTGCTGTGATCAGTAATTATTGATTGAAGCAGACAAGAAAAATAATAATCAAATCTTTAGCTGGGGCACAACTAGCTGTTTCGTAGTCGCTACTCTACTCATCAGCACTCACTGGGATTTGAACTCGGGCTATGACGTATCATGATCTACTGCTTTAACCACTAATACAAACAATGCGGGCAATTAACAAAAATGCATATGTGATTCAATACGAGATGAATATAGGTCGGTGACTGACTGGTTAAAGCAGCAGATCATGATACGTCATGACCCGAGTTCAAATCCCAGTGAGTGCTGATGAGTAGTGTAGCGACTACGAAACAGCTAGTTGCCCCCCAGCTAAAGATTTGATTATTATTTTTCTTGTCTTCTTCAATCAATAATTACTGATCACAGCAAATTTGTATTGTAAAAAAATCCTTCTTAAGAAAAAAACTTAAGAATGGAAATACTTGAACTAGAACCCAATGTACAAATTATTTTAATTTTTCCCCCCCTTTGTTATATTATGTTAAAATTTTTTAAATTTAATTGAAAAATATTTAAAAAATGTAAACAGTAGACAACCCACTTTTTAAAAAAGTGACATTAAACTTTTTAAGATATAAAAATATAGTTAGGAAGATAAATTTAAATAGTAAAGACACGAATCACGCTAAAAAAAATTTAACTACCTGGCTCACGATGTCGTTTCGTAAACGTTCGTCATAATTTTTAGGGTCAAAAAACCTATTCCGATGCCGTTTATAAGCTTTATTTTTCTTTGATATTGTATCATTTGCCTTGTCTATCTACGATATATTCATTAGTTGAGTAATAGTGGACTATAAGTCACTTATAAATAATCTAAAACATTGGCGAACGTTAACGAAACGACATCGTGAGCCAGACAGTTATTTTTTTTTAATATATTAAAAAGCCACTATTTTACTACTTAATACTTTTTTTTACTACGTTTTGCCCTGTTTTCCCTTTCCTCCTATAAGCAAATTTTTTTAGTTTTTTATTTTTATTTGTTATATTATGTTAAAATTTTTTAAATTTAATTGAAAGATATTTAAAAAATGTGAACGCTAAACACCTCACTTTTTCCAAAAAAAAGGGCATAAAACTGTTTAAGATGTAAAAAATATGTGTGAAGATAAATTTAAGTAGAGCAGACATGCACCACGTTTACAATTTTTTTCATTTGTAGAATTCTGCTAAGAAGTTTAACAGCGAATGTTAATTTGTATATTTTTTAAGCGTTCTGGTTTAGCTGCTAAGGCCTAAATCGTTTATAATTAAAACAATGTTTTAATTATTCTTGGATCGGACGTTTCGTCGACTTCTTCAAGGGTTTTTGTATTTTATCCCGAAGTAAACAACAAAAGCATGAAAATATTGCAAAAAACATAAAACATTTAACTATACATTTTTAGTTTTTTTGAAGAGAAATCTTTATAACTGGTCTTCTTCTAAGTAAAGAATGAACTGGAAAAGGCTCCCCAGAAATATAATAACCTTTCACCACAACACGCTTATATTAGTTTCACTTGTATGTCTATTTGTTTGTATGTTTACAACACTCGAAATCCATATAATTAAGTGATATAAGTGATTATTACATATATAGGCATATAAAACTATTTATACAGTGTTGGAGTTGTTGTATTGCTTCCGGGGAAGGGGGGGGGGGGGGGGGGATTTTGGGGATTCACGAAGCCGATTTTGGGAATTACAAAAAAAAAATATGAAGCCACTTTGCTTACAGGGTTGGAACCTGTTTTCATGTTCTCTGCGAGTTTTTGCTGTGGAACATGTATCTCAACTATAAACGATCAAGCGCTTTAGTGCAAAAATTGAAATTGCAATATTATTTCTGTGGAAGTGAGGGAATTTCGATGTATCCTGAAGCCGACTTTGGAAATTCCCAAAATCTCGCAAGCGCTTCACCAACCAAATCACGTTCTACGGCAAAAGCACGCACTGAGTATGAAAAACTGGTTCGATAACCGGTTTCTACTTGTTGGGAATTCTCGAAATCGAGTTCAGGAACCGCCAACATCCCGCACTTGCCCGGAACAATTCTGAAAGCAATACAGCAACATCAATTTTAGCACTAAAGCGGCAACACTCTTTTCTACAGTGGCATATCAAACTTTTTAAAAGTACACACTGTATGTAAGAAGGGTTACGGGAGTTACAAACATGCAAATAAATTTTAAAAAAACAGATAATTACCAGTATAACAGGGTAATTATCGGTTATACCGTTGAATACTCAAATGCACGTTTTATAGCAAAAACGTGCACAGAATATGAAAACCTGCTTCCGAACTAGTTATCAAAACAGTTTCTTTCTTCTTAGGAATTCCTGAAATTGATGTAAGAAACCTCAAAAATCCCTGACTTTCTCGGAACAATTCTTAAAGCAATTTCAATTCTGACACACTTTTATATTACAGTGTAGATGAGGCCGGAATTAATTGTTGCTGTGTTTTTTTTGCAAAGTACCCAAGTACGATACTGTACACTCAGCAACAATCAACCCGACAACGTCAACACTGCAATAGAATATTATTTATTTAAAGAGGATGGTAGAGGGTAATGGTAACAATGACTAAACCAAGGCCATAAAAGCCCTGATCTGGCCAATTTTTCATTTTTTTTGTATTTATTTATTTATTTTGCTTTGTGGAGTTTAAGTTAACTATTAATTGTTCACTGGGTGGCACTCCACTTGCAAGAATATATTTAAAACAGTAAATTTTTTCTTTCCACGCTTAATATTTTGTTTTTGTTTGTTAGTTTGGTTTATTTTTTATGTTTGATTGTTTTGGTAGTAACTTTGTTGTTGTATTTCGTATTTTTTTTTATTTTTTTTTTTATGTGAAATTTTAACAGTTGACGTTTCACGGATCGAAATTAAAAAAAGGATATCTAAATGAAATGGCTTTCTTTATATTCTTATTATTTAAATTTATTTAAATCAGATAATATTTACAAAAGTAATGAGGCGAACAAACTTTTTCATACCCGAGGTAGTCAAATTTGACACCCTGTAGGTAACCAGGTGATGCAACAAGGTGGTTCATATATAATTGTTCTTAAAGCCTATTTCCTTTTCTATGATTCCTTCATACATTCTTTTATTATCAGATCTCACGCTTCAAAGATACAGATACCCTTTTTTCGGTTGCACAGTGGGGCAAATGGAATTGGGTTTTTGACGTTTAAGTTTAAAGTAGTAATTAAAAGTTTAATTTTTTTTTTCTTTAAAATAGAATACCTCCATTAACTCTAAATTTTGTAGAAAAATTATTTCCCTCAGTCATGTAATGTTTGGTTTTTTCTTCTTTTAAAGCCTTCAATTGCCTTTGTTTTCAAATAAAACTCAAAAAAAAAGTTTTTTATGAACCTCTTGCACTCTCACCCACACACATTTCGTTCCATATCAAAGAGATCAAATACAAAGAAGAAGAAAATTCATTAGATAGAAGAAAAAAAAATGTAGTAAAAGAAATTAAGGCGTTAACAGTATTAAAACTATTACCGTTAATTATAAATGGTAATTGTACACAAGCACGAGCGCACACATTCAGCTTAACACCAGCCCCGATTTCTCAAAAAGCCAACAAACATCATCTCCTGCTCATGTTTTGTGCCACATGATGCAGGCAGGTCATTTAGAAATCAAAGCGAAACACAAACCGCATAAGAAACAGAACATGCTACAAACGTGATGATGTGAAAATTTATTGAAAATGAAAATGATGATTTTGAAAGTGTTGTTGTTGCCTAAAACACACTCAAACACACACACACATACTCAGCCAATAGCTTTTATTGGGGGCTCTTTGTCTTCCAACTTTTACGAACATTCTTTTCAAAACAATTAATAATCCAAACAGAAAATGCTCTTAATGAAATCAACACAATTGTAAAACAATTTCTGTTTTCTTGCCTTGTTGCTGCTGTTGCTGTTGTTGTTGTTTTTGTTGTGGCAGAAAAATGCCCCCAAAAACGTAAAAAGTAAGAAAAATATACAACCAAATGCAATGCAACATGCCGAGACAACTGACAATAAATTACCACAAGAAAACAAACACCAACAAACAGTAATTCCGAAAAAGAAAACTGTTACCAAATTGTAACACAACATCGCCGGCGGGTTAAGAAATGCCATAAAAAGGAAGAGGCATGATTTCGAAGCACACAACAACAACAACAACACCACTAACAAAACTACATGATTCTTAATCACAAAAAATTTAATAAAATAACAAAATAAGAGACAAAAAACCAAAAAAAAAAATTTTTTTCTGTTTAGTTTATTTGACCAAAAAGTTTATGTTTTAACAAATATGGGTCATAACACGCCAGGGTGTCTGCCGAAGTCAACTCTACAGCTGATGATAATAATGCTGATGATGCTTTGTTTTTGTAGATGGCAAATAAAAGTCTTGAAAAGGAAATCAGTGGTTTGTTGTTTCTCCTTTTTGCTCCCAAAAAAAAAAAATAAAAAAAATCACCAAAAAGGCCAAAAATATGTTTACACAATCGTAAATGTGTTTTGAACCAATAAATAATAAACGATCATTAAAATTGTGTTAAAAAATTAAAATAAGGTGGAATAAAAATTAAAAAAGGAAAAGCAATAAAAACTTAATACTTATAAGAGAAAAACTTCTATATTTGCAAAAGGTAATCATTGGAACCACTTTAAAAATGTCCCAAATATATATAAAAATACATTAAATAAAAAAATCATTTTGAACAAAACAATATGTATAGGGTATCCCAAAACTCAACGTTAAACTGAAACAAGATTAATTGTAACCATCTTGAGAAAAGTCCGAAAAAATCTAAAAACTAAAAAACAGGCTTGTTTATATCAAACTAAACTAATTATTCATATAACCAGATAATTACACGTTCCGATTTTTTGTTTGTTTTTAAATTCCCAAAATTGATTTCAGGAATCGCCAAATTACCCCACTTCCCCTGAAATAATATCACAACTTCAATTTTTGCACTAAATTGAATGACCGTTAATAGTTCTGATATAATTTCCAACGCTAAAACACATATCGAATATGAAAACCCAGTTCCGATTCGTGGTTCCGAGTTTCTTGAGAATTTCCAAAGTCAGCTTAAGGAAACGTCAAAATCCGCCGGCTTCCGAATATAAAAAACCGATTCTGATTGGGCTAGCAAAGCGAATCAGAAAGCGAATAAGTTTTTTGAGAATTCCCAAAGTCGGCTTCAGGAAAAGTCAAAGGCTTCCTCAGAAGCAATACGACAGCTTCAATTTTCGTTGACCATTTATAGGCCAGATGCATGTTCCATGGCAAATACGCATACCGAGTATGAAAAACCGGTCCCAAACCGAATGTCAGCTTATTTGTATGTTTGCAACTCTCATAACCCCTCTTGTATGCTTTTGTGTGCTTTTAAAGAATTTGATATGCCGCTATAGAAAAGAGTGTTGCTGCTTTAGTACGAAAATTGATGTTGCTGTATTGCTTCCAGAATTGTTCCGAGGAAGTGCTGGTTTTCGGTTGCTGAAGTCGAGAATTCTCAGAAACTAGGAACCGGTTAGCTAATCATCTGGGAACCGGTGGTTCGGTTAACGAAACACTTTCAAGATTTTTTGAATTCCTAAAGTCGGCTTCAGGAAACCCCACTTCTACAGAAGCAATACCGCAAATCAATTTTCGCATTAAAACGCGTACCGAATATGAAAACTCGGTTCCAAACCGGTTAGCGGAGAGGTTCCGATTTTTTTTGGAATTCCCAAAAACAGCTTCGTGAATCCCCAAAATCCTCTCAGTTCCCCGAAAGCACGACAGCAATTCCTATTTTCGCGCTAGAGCAGCAACACTGTATATACAGTTTTATATACCTACATTTGTAATAGTCACTCATATGGCATGGATTTCGAGTGTTGCAAGCATACAAACAAACAAACATACAAGTGAAACTTATATAAGTGTGTTAAAAAACATTTACGCCGTTGAAATGTTTTTTTTTATACGCACAATCTCTTTTATTTTTTAGATTTTTTTCTGATTTTTTCTCATGATGGTTACAATCAATATGGTTTTGTCTGTTTCGGATTGACGAAAATTTTAAGAAAGCTCTCGGACACCGTGTATATACACTGTTTGATATACGAAAAATATGCCACAAAGCGAACCACACTTTTTCACAATAATACTAATATGTTTCGTTTACTATCGTACTAAGTTTATTTTTTTAAATTATATTTGACTTGATATAGCACATTTACACCTCAGCCAAATCTACTACTTTCAGGATTTCGACTCAAATCTAGTTAACTTATACGAGATTTCCCATACAAAATAAAATCTAGATTGCGACTAGGTTTTGACGAAATCGAATAGATTTTTGGAAATACTCTAAAAAGCGCCCAAAACCGTTCAAAACCCGGTAAAAGTCGACAAAGAACCGGATAATTACCTGTATAACCCGGTCCAAAATGACTATTAAAAGTTCAAATACACGTTGTAACGCAAAAACTTGTACCGCATGCAAAAACGCGTTTCCAAACTGATTAGCGAATCGGTTCGTAGTCTTTGGGAATCGGCTTCAGGAATCGCTAAAATTCCCTCACTTCCCCAGACGAAATACGGCGACTTCATTTTTTGCAATAAAGTGGCAACTCTATTTTATAGTCCAATATCAAATTCCTCAAAAGTACACAACGTATATAACAGTATATATAGAAACATACAAATGAAGCTAATGTAAGCGTGTTAAAATCACTATTTGAATGCACATAGTTCGAGAAATTTCAAAGTCCATATTTTCTATTGAACAGCAGCTTACTCGTTTATTAGCAGTTTTTGTGTGTCTTTTCTAACCGACTGTCTATATTGTTACGAATTTTTACCACATATACCCAATGTGCGAGCCGTTAATCTGTTTGTTATAAATATACGAATACACGTACGTAAAAAATATTTCATATTTCTTAATCGCTTATTAGACTAACTTCCATGCAAAATTTTTCTTATAACAGCTTAATAAGTATAAAATATTTTTTTTTTTTATATATTAGATAAAAAATTTAAAAAAAGAAATCCTAAAGGTTTATTTCTTCAAATATGCGATATATTTTAAAGCAGCTTTTAAGCTTGGTTTTTTCAAAAGCTTATTATTTAGCTTCAAACCCAATTTCTAACACTTTTTTGTAACAAGGTCTTTAATGCCACTACTTTGTTGTTCAATTATTCAGCTTTTTTTAGCTGTCTATCAGCGCAATTAACAAATTAATTTCATAATTGATGGTCCAATTGGCAGCAAAAAAGGCCAATTTTAAGAAGAAAAAACAAAATCATATTAATTTCAACTCCTCATTTAACAATAAAGTATCATTTATTTCTTATTTTTTTATTATCATTTTTATAATACGCTTTTTAATATTGAAAACTTCAAGCTTTAATGCTTCAATAGCATTTACAACCGTAGACAATGCCAGAATATGGTACGAATCATGATGAGAATCTTTTACAAATACAAAAAGAACTTTTAAATGCACAAAAAATCGAACGACAACATGAAACAGATTGCGTGATCGATTTCATGCTTAAACATCATTTTCAACAATAAGAATATAAAAGAAAAAAATATATACATAAATAAAAAATAAATAAAATGAATTATTTGTTGGTTTCTTTTGCCAAAGCATTAAGATCTTAATAAATGAAATAAAAAAAAAAATGTTAAGACCTTCAGTGAAATTCTTAACTAGACATTTAAAATCTTTGTTGGTTTCTTTCCTTTTTTCCAAACGTGCTTTAATAATGGAATGAAGCTTTTAGGTCCGCAGATTGAATAAATACTAAACATGTATTAACTTTTAACTTAAACAAATTAAAAATTCATATAATTTTCAGTTATTTTTTTTTTTTAGGAACCATATTAAGATTTTAAATTAGAAAAATGCTTTAAGCTATTATCAAGCTTTAAGTGTTTAGCTAGAAGCTTGTTAAAGTAACAAGCTCCTAAATTAGAACAAACTTGCATTTAAAAAGGTGTTCGTTTTTAGGAAACAAGTATACTTTTAAAGCAGGTTGATATTAGGAACACAAAAGTATCCGCCCAAAGCAAAAATTTAAACTTTTGAAGAATTAAGGCTTTTTCTTTTCAAAAGGAGCTTTAAGATTATTTTTTGCAATGTTGTACTTATGAAATCAAAAATGGTCTGCTTTTTTTTATCTTGGACCAATACTCAGGGGATGACCCCTACATATGCAGTGCATTGTACCGGAACTAGGAAAATAGGTTGTGAGGAGGGGGATAGAGGGAGTAGTGTTTGTGAACATTTGACTTGAACTTTCCAACATTAAAACCGACAGGAAACACGTCTGCAAGCAACTTATTGCAAAGACGAAGCGTACGGCTGAAAAACGAATTCTCTCTGTAATGCGTAGTACGATTCCCTGGGCAATCAACCACAAATAGATGAGCTCTCGACGATAAACGCATGCTACATAAAAATGTGCGAGCTTCGGGAACAAGATCCCTAATCTCGTCAGAGCAAAACCCATTGTGGTAACGATAGAACAGAGTAACGCAACCCACACTGCGTCGATGCTCCAGTGAGTCAATGGAATTGGATACCCCACTGTCACCGATGAGCTTCTTAGCCCTCTCCTGCACACGGTCGAGAAACCGTTTCATACGAAGTTAATAGTGATCATATATAGAAAATATGGACAACAGTGAAAAAAGGCACAAAAAAATACAAACATGTGTACACAGTTTGCTACCTATTCCGGTGCAATACATAGAAAATACGGACATCAGTAACAAAAGACGTCTGTACAGGATGGAAGACAAAACACTACTCAATTTATTTTGCTGCCTAAGCACACTGTATAATCGTTTAACATCGTTGCGTTAATATAAAGGTTTTCCGCGAATAAATTAAGTTGTCTGCAAGCAACAAGAGCATTCATAAAATCTCGTCCTTCTATTACCGCGCACACGGAAGCTTTTTAAATCAGCGCAATTGAAGGCCTTAAAATCCTTTTATTGCTTCAAAACCCCTTCAAATTGTTTGCTAGGTAAGATGCTTAAAAGCTGTTGATAACTATTTGCTAAAAAGCTTATGAAATCAAATGATCACAAAAAACTTTTAGATTGCTTTTTTTAATATAATTTTGAAATAAATAAATTTAGTTTTTGCAGCTAAAAATATTTTTAAAAAAGAAACAATTCAAGATTTATAAGTGCAAATATTAAATTTATTTAACGAAAAAATATTAAGATAAAAATTATTTAGAATTTATTTTGTGCTTAAAAATCTTATTGTTTAAAAAGAATCCTGTTCTTCAAGAGCTTTAGGAAAATTGTCACGCATTCAGATCAGGCAAACTTTAAAAGCTGGTTTCTAGCTTTAAGTATTTAACTTAAAGATTGTAACTTTAAATTTTAGCTGTTTGAGAGCTTTTAGTAAACTTTATTATCGGCACTACTTTAAAAATCTTAATCATGTGAGCCTTTCCATTTAAAGCTCCCGGGCGTTTTATAAAGCTTTTGGCAAAGCTTTATTATTATCACTACTTTGAACATCTTTTGAGCCCTTTAGCTGTTAATGTATGTAATTTTAAAATTTACCTCAAATTGTTTTAAGCTCTTGGTCCCTTATAGAGATTTGCTTTTTATTTTTTGCATTAAAAAGTTTTTGCCAAAGTTCTACTAAGTTTTTATACAAAATATGTTAGTTTTGACCGTTTGTGTGAATCCCTTCCTTTTTATAAAAACCACAAAAGCCTTAGAGCTTTTCTTGTTAACTTTTTGTTGTTGTTGTTATCAAGTGGGTAATTTTGGCTTTGGCTGGTGAATGTCTACTTTTAAGCCGGTCTTTAATTAAGTTTCTTCAGTTTTGCCAAACTGCTGTTTAAATTGATAAGAATCTGCTCCAAATTCTTGTAAATTTCCAAAAGTCAGCCAAAAAAGAAAAAGAAAGAAAAAACCAAATCAAACATTATAACAGCTTTTCTTAGCCACAATGCTTCAATTTTTTGGCCAAATAAATTTCTTTTTCTAGTTTTTTGTTTCGGACAATATTTTTTCAGTTGTTTTTGTTTCCCAGCAGTTACTTTTTGGCGAGACATTGTTAACAGTTTGTGGTTTTTAAGCGACATTGTTGACAGACGATTGCACTCATCGTTGGCAGTGAAAAATAAGTGTTGGTGTTTCATATCGCAAAAGTTGGCTTAAAGGCAGGCGGGCAAAAACAAAAAAAAAACGGCACGATGCAAAAAAAACACAACTGCCACAGAAAAATAATGAAAGTAGTTAAATGTTTAACCACCAGCGATTCTTAAAAGTCAGTCGCCAAAGAATGTCTGCGCGAACACAACAGCAACAACAACAACAACAATAATAATAAAATCTATATGCAACAAATAAAGAAACAAACGAACCAAAAAAAGATGTTGACAGTAATAAAAACAACTTTCACATACAATTACTTTTTTGTTTGTGTTTATGCATGAACTTTTGTTGGCGTTTTTCCCCCCTCTCTCTCTCTCTCTCTTTCGCACACAGTCTTCTTAACAAGTTACTTCTACTTTTACTCTTACTGTTGTTGCTGCATAAAGAGAATTATTTAATATTCTGAAATCGAAACGTTTAAGTTGGAATTAAAAGAAACATTATATCAAAACAAAAAACAGGCCTGTATTATTCAAGGATCATTATTATATCTGCTTATTGCAGGAAGCTGTTGAAACATCTGAATGAAAACTATAGCAAGATTATGTGTTCAAGGCTTAAAGGGCAGATACAAGACAGATATGTAATTGAATTGCGTCAGCAGCTGGCAACGACCTGTATCAATTCCACGGGATGCACTACACCACGACTCATCAATAACGCCTCCATGGGGTTCACCCAAGCCGCAAGTTTTTTGCATATTTCTGTAGTCGTGTGAACAAATCACTTGCTGAAGAACTCTAGCCTTCTAATCTTTCCTACATGCAATCCCCTAGATAGTCAAAAGAAGCCTAGGCTAGTTGAATTAGCGGCACAACGTTCAGACCTTAACCAGCTAACCCCTCCTTGCAATACTTCTGGTCTCGGGAGTCAAACACCTACATCAGGGAGACTTAAATTAGTTCCACGAAAATTGGCAATACCACCAGACCATAATCATCAGAACATACTAACCCGTACCTGCGATTTTAGATCTAAATCATAAGAATACAACATTTCAACCAAATGCCATCCTCTCAACCGTGACGAGCACCAGGATTATCTGTAAAACGGAACCACCTGGGCGTGATCCGCGTGCTACCAATTAAACCTTGGTGAGGGGGATGGTATGTCCCAGTATGACTTAGGTTGTACTGGGAGTTTTATTTGGTACCTCAAATGACGGAGCCCCTACGCTCCTATACCCTAAAAAGTAGAATGATCTAGTTGGAAATATGGCAAGGCAAATCCAACTCCTCGTGTGGACGGATAGAAGGCAATTGAAAATCGTAGAAAGCATATTGATCAGATACAGATACTCAACCAGATGCAATTACATCCACTTCGCATCACAGTGTGGTGTGCAGTTTTTTTAAGGTTCATTGTCGGGCCTTACTTTTTCGAAGTTGCGATCAATGGAGACTGCTACTTAAAGATGTTCAAAGAGTTTTTCTTTCCAGAATCATGTGCATGTGATCAGCCACTCTGTACATAAAATAAGAAATCATTCAGGTGTTATTGTTTTAGCAGTGTTTTTTTTTTTTTACCTTTGAAACATTAGTGTTTTGTCTGAAATCATTTGTACAAATTTGTCTTAAAAATAACATCGTTGCTAGCGGTTCTCCTTCAACATGGTACCATTCTTTAAAGGCCCATCAAATTACAGATGGACGTAAATCTAATTTGTTCAACCAGCTGACCAATGAAAGCATTGATGGTGTGTGTTTATTTATTTTATTCACTCGCAATGAATGCAACAACACAATGTTTTTATTATATAATAATAAACTGTTTTTAAAAAATTGTCTAAATATTGAGGAATCGGATGCTCTTGATGTTCTTGGAATGAAGATACAGTGTGATGTTCGCTAGACTGAACACATTTTTCATGTCTCTAAAGAAGCATTCAAGTGTCTCGGTTTTTTGAAACGGTGTAAGATGTACTTCACTCCATCCAACCTCCTTACTATTTATACCACCTGCATTCGAACGAAAATGGAATACAACTCTCATGTTTGGGCCGGTGCTTCAAAGTCTATTTTGGGGTTACTCGACCATGTGCAGGAGAGGGCGAAGAAGCTTGCCGGTGACAGTAGGGTATCCAACTCTATTGACTCACTGGAGCATCGATGCAGTGTAGGGTGCGTTACTCTGTTCTATCGTTACTACAATGGATTTTGCTCTGACGAGATTAGGGATCTTGTTCCCGAAACTCGCAAATTTTTACGTAGCACACGTTCATCGTCCAGAGCTCATCCATTTGTGGTTGATTGCCCGGAGAATCGTACTACGCATTACAGAGAGAATTCTTTTTCAGCCGAACGCTTCGTCTGTGCAATAAGTTGCCTGCAGACGTGTTTCCTGTCTGTTATAACGTTGGAAAGTTCAAGTCAAATGTTCACAAACACTACCTCCTCCTCCTCACAAACTATTTTCCTAGTTCTGGTACAATGCACTGCACATTTAAGGGTCATTCATAATTGTGTAAGATTGATTGTGTATGCATGAACAGGCAAAGCAATATTGCCAATTAACGAAAATTGACTCAATTTATATCACATGTCTGAACACGCTATTTAATGTTAATGTGGTGTTAATGGGACACGAATTAGTAATATGTCTAGAAAATTTTTATGAATTATGCTCAATCTTTTGGGTGTATTTCATACATATTTTCTAGGCCTATCACTCAATCATGTCCCGTAGACAACTAATTATTGTATGACATCTGCAATCTAATTATTTTAACTGCCACTTACCGCTACAGCCATCTATTTCAAAACGGCGGAAGCAAAGTTGTATACCTAATATTATGGTAAAGGCATGTTTCAATAGCCAATACTTTTCCAACTATTTATGAAATTTGCCTAGAATTTTCTAAAGGTTTTCGATGCTTTTCTATTATTTATTTTTCAATTTCGTTTTCATTTTCCATTTCAGTTAAGGTGTGTTTTATAGAAATTTTTATAAAATTTTTTTTGCTGTTTTTAATCTTTTCAAATGTCAATTTTGTTTCAATACCATAACTTTAAAAAAAAAGTTTCAAAAGGAAAGAGAGGAAAAAAACTCCATTGAAATGTCGATTGTGTGGTGCTGGGGGAAAAAAAAATTGTATGGTCAGTTTGGTTTGAAGTGACAACTTAATGAAAAAAAAGCTCCACCAGTGCGTTTTTTATTATTATTACCATTACCATTTTCATTGTTGTTGTTATTGTGTGGTGTTACACACACACACACACACACAACAAATGACATTTGGCTCCCTGCTGTCATTATATATTTAATTCAATGTTCACATTGATTTTAAACAACTTTTTCGTACTTTTTTTTTATCCGTGTGTCGTTTGTCGTTCTTTTGCCTGAAAATGTGGCCAAGATTTGTTTAAATATTAAATTATTAAACATAACGCATAAACTTAAAGATGTTTACAACACTGGCTTAAGTTTTATTCATTGTTTTTATGGCCTGCTCTAAACTTTAACAACAAACACAACTTTGGTGTTGTTGTGGAGTATGGAAAACATTTTGTAACAGTATCAATAGATTTTCTTGGCGCATATTTTTTTGGTTTTTTGCATTTCTGCATTTTGTTTAGAAGGTGTTGTTTATTTGTTTGTTTGTTTATTTTTCCATGTTTGTCACTTGTTGCGGCGTTTTTTCCCACAATCTTAAGAAAATCTAGTTAAAGTTGTATTTTAGCTACAAATTTTATTTTATTTTTTTTTTTTATATTATAATTGAAATCTTTTTATGGCTTTAAACGGAGGTGTGGTTGTTCTTTGGCTGCTGCGAATTTAAGCTGATATTTGAATGAAATCATTTTAGCAACGGCCAGACAATATTCAATTTCTTGCATATCCATAATTAAATTAAATCTGAAAATATTTCATCAAAATATGTATTTGGCTCCTTATTAAGCAAATCCATGAAATACACAGAAAATAGTTTTGCAAACTAAAAAAGTTTCATTTAAATTGGTATAAAATACTTTGGATTAAATATCAGCAATAATATTTAAAATAAAGTGATCAAGAAAAAACATATTTTAAATATTTTGAAATTATTTAACCATTTCCATTAATAAAATAATATACAAGGTGATTTTTATAGAGGTAAAGGGTGCTTAAATGATGTTGATTTTGAATAAAACTTTACATTATTTAGGAACTATTGTCATTCCTATTGGCATTACTTTATGATATTATTAGTATGGTTCAATTATGTAAGACACAAAATATAGGCCTAATGAGCGTCGCGACCTCGGCGGCCCACATCCATCCGATAGTCCAAATTTTCGATGACGCTGAGGCATAATTGAGGTTCTATGCTGTAAATGTGGCGATTTATCACATCATTTAGCTCCTGAATTGTTGCTGGCTTATCGACCTACGGTGTCAAATCACATGATCTTGACGGTCAATCACCACCGCATAAGATAACACGGCCATTGAATTTGTCGCGCTAAGGAGACATTGCTTCGTTAGCTGTATGGCAAGTGACACCATCCTGTTGAAACCACATATCGTCCACATCCACATCTTTCAATTCGGGGCATAAAAACTTTGTTATCATCTCACGATAGCGAACACCTGACCGGCCTGATGTCCGATGATGCCACCAAACAATCACCTTTTGTAGGTGCATTGGTTTTTCGCCAATCACTCTTGGACTATCTTTCGCAAAATGCAGCAATTCTGCTTATTGACGAATCCATTCAGGTGAAAATGTGCCTCATCACTTAAGATGATTTTATTCGAAAATTCATCATCTACTGTAGCCAATTCTTGCCACCATTCTGACTATACTCGATTGTGCATCTTTCCATAGTTTAAATTGAGTTAGTCTGAAATTGAGAAATGTCAAATGAAATGCAGAAAATAAACTTGACGTTTAGGAGTGGTCCACATTCAACATCGGCGCTTAAAATTTAACCACCCAATATAAGTATAATTTTGAAATGGTGTAACACAAAGACGAGTTTTTTCAGTTGCCACGAAATTTACTTCATTCGAAAGATAAACTTCTGACATTATAGTTTAAATTTGACTTCTGGTATATGGTCGCCACGACTGGCTCAGATGTGGTCTAATATGGAGGTCCAATTTTCAATTATTTTTTCTACCAGCCCATAAATCAAATCAAACAGTGAGTTTTTATGCACGTAACGATGTCTAAACATGACTTTTTCCAATATTTGTGGCCGTATATTGGCAATAACGCAGCAAATGTTCTTCTCCAAGTAGTCAATCGTTTTGGACATATCGACGTAAACCAGCGAATTCAAATATTCCCACAAGTTTTGCCTTGGTGTTCGGCTAACCAGGGCACTCTACTTTCTGAGGCATAGAGGGGTAGGAGTTCCTCATTTGTCGTAGCAAATAAAATTCCAAGACTTCCGAACCCCTTACGAGGAGCTAAAATTGGGAGAAAGGGTGTCAGCAACGCCCCCAAAATTTTCTGCTTTGCAAACCAGTGCGCTAATCTCTGTTGAGATGCCACCACCTTGGCTGAAACGTTCTGGCCGTGATTTAAGCTTAAAATCGCAAGCATCCCTGATATGACGGTTTTCGGGAACTAATAACCTCGAAGGTGCTGTTGTCTTACAACGAATACCTATAATGTAAGGAGCCAGCTATGATAACTAGGCGGATGAGCTGGTTAAGAGCTGTTGTGTTTAATGGAGTTCAGCTTATCAACTCAGTAAGCCTTGTATTCCATAGACTGTCTGCGAAATTTCTTACAGAAAGGATTAGAAGGCCCTAAATTAATTATAAATAATAATAATAAACCTCACTAGACCATCTGTCTTGAGCGGTCTGAAAAAGTTAACGCTGTACTTGTTAGTTCTTACAGCTCATAAGATTGAAACGGTTAACGAAGCAGAGTATCACAGTCGTGTTACATTTTATTTGTAAAGACAAACATATCAATAAATGTTTTGATGACATCGTCAAGAATAAATGCCTTCGACAATAACGTGGACAACTGGGAATGGTCGTAAAATGAATAATTATAAATTCTCGCTAAAACAATAATGTTTTAATATTCTGTTTTCGCTTTACTGAAAACCTTACCTTGTTCTTTTTATGATCACTTTATTTCACACTTTGCTGTTAATTTCTTAACAGCCAACAGCGTTACAACCTTCCCACTCCTTTTTCTCTACACACATTAATATGTGTAACTATGTACCTATACACATACATCCGTGAACACATAAATTGCCTTTAAGGCCAAACAAATAAAAATCATAAACTCACTTTACTAAAAATCCTGTGTCTAATTCTTTTCCAAAGGTTTTGCCATACAAATCATATTTATGCAAATTTTCCCATAACTTTTGCACATTCTTCCCATCTCATCTGTAACAGATTTCCAAAACAAACTCACAGATTAATGCAAGCACATACAACATACACATACATACATGCTGCATTCATGCACAGATTATACACCTTAACAGTTTAGAAAAAATTTTCCCACACTTTTTAAGTAACAAAAATTTATTGAGAAGAACCAACAAAAATCCCTAAATTTTTAACTTTCATCAAATTATAGCAACAACACCATTTGACGATCTAACAAATTGTAGTTACAAATAGTACAACAACAACAAGTCTGGTAAAATTAAACGGGAACATGTTAAACCATTTATTAGGTCATGTGGTGTTTTTTTATTGGAGTAAAAAAAATCCCAAAAATTTTGCCAACAATTTTCTCTTCTCCCTAAATTAATTTTATACGCTCACACTATTCTCTATGGATTTTTACAACTACGTATATAAATGTATTTATATGTGTATACTTCCTGCATTGTACATATAGTCGCAAATCGCATTTTTCTGTGTGCGCGTTTTGTTTGAAAAAAAATATGTGTAAAATTTGGTAGCACTTGCATTTTGTATAGAAAAAAAACTGGTGCTGCCATCTGAAGTCGCCATTTTTAGAGTAACCCAATGCAATCATATAAAAAAAGTGTATTAATTACAAATTTTTTTCATTAAAATAGATGAAAATTCTAAAAATTTTTTATGAAAATACCTAAAAACAAGTAAAATGGTATTTAGGCGCTTCCAGTTCCACGATTTGATAGTTAATTTTCATTTTATAAGCAAGTTCACTTAGAGTTTATTTCATCATTTGCTTGCGAGTGAAAATAGCAAAATTTTTTGTGAGTGCGACTTTCAGCACACCAATTTTGTGATTTCAAACCGTGAGTTTCAGCACATGGCTGTAACACATAGGGGGTTAGCATGCGAAAGTAAGTTCGATGCGAAAGGTAAATCCGATAAGTGTATAATTTGGTACTCTGTGTTTGACAGCGTTTGCTGTCTCAGAACTAGCGATATTTCTTTTTTAGATATTAACATAAGTAGGTACATATTTTTGTATTTTAATAATTCTCCGTATCCAGAGATCTAAGTATTAATTTTTTGAATTTTTGTTGAACTTTATAATTTTAAATTAGATTTTTGGTTTGTACTTTTGTGTATCGGGTTTTAGAAATACCGCTAGTTCTGATACAGCAAACGCTGTGCAAACAATGTGGGCAACTAACAAAGTGTATATGTGATTCAATATGAGATGAATATAGAATAGAGAATAATTCAATGTCATGAACCGAGTTCAAATCCCAATGGGTGCTGATGAGTAATGTAGCGAGTCCCCCAGCCAAAGATTTGATTATTATTTTTTTGGTCTTCTTCAATTAAAAATTATTGATCATAGCAAATTTGTATTGTAAAAAAATCCTTTAAAAAAAACTTAAGAAAGGAAAAACTTGAACTAAAACCCGATGTACAAAACTACTAACCGAAAATCTAATTTAAAAATTATAAAGTTCAACAAAAATTCAATATATAAGGTTTTGTTTCGCGTTCCTTTCTTTCGGTACTAATGTGTATACATACTAATAAATGGAGAGGTTTCCGATTATAACGAATCGGCTTATTATCGCTCTTTTGTCCACTCTCAAGCGCTTTACGCAAATGTTGGAGTTTTCTCTTGTTTTTAAATGATATTACAGAACCCAGCGTCCAACACTCTATGTTCAATGAATGCTAACTTACAATATATGCGAAGTAGTGTTCAAGAATTTCTGCCTGCTTACAACGTATGCGATATGCTATTCTAGTGGCCTAATGGTAACTTACGATGTATGTTAAGAAGTAATAAGTCTTTGTGATCATTTGATGAGCACTTCAGTATCTCGCTTACTTTGTGTACAAGTGGAAGGCATTCACTCCACAAAGACGGCAATGTGCTTGAAATTGTATACGACAATGGGTTCGTATATGAGCTGGTGTTCATTTCCGTCATATCCATCACATCATCATTACCATCCTATCATCGCCTCTGCAATCGAAACTTTCGCCAGTGGGAAGTGTTTGCCTTTTCTTACAACTTTTTATTTATCATGCCATAATTTTTTATTTGACTATCAAATTAAACACTTATTTAAGAAACCATAATCTTAAATAAAAGTAAAATAAATAAAGACATTTAATTTTTAACTTGAAAATAAATTTAAACAAATAAATAACAATAATCGGCCAATAATTGTCAAAAGAACTGTAAATGTTTTTGAGATTTCACTTTCATTTGCAGTAAACAAAAAGAAGGAAAAAGCAAAATAAAAAATATGATCAATTTAAAGTAATTATTACGTTTACGAAAAAAAAGAATTTGAAAGAAAGATAATATTGTGTAGTTAAAGAAATTTTAGTCAAAATGAAAATTCAACTCATTTTAGGTGTATTGGAAAATTAAGGAATTTTCACTGTTTTATAAACTGCAGGGCACTTAATGCGGAAAATTGGCCAGTGTGTGCAATTATAATTAGCAACACTTGCTTAAGGCAGAAGTACCCAAGCCTTATGTGCTTGGTGCTCATTTGTTTTTATAAAAGCACTTAGCTATATACACATGTATGTGTACATATCCAAATGCAAAGCAACAACACTTTCGTATGCTTTGCTTAACGCGAACGGCATCCGCCAACACAAAAATGAACTCGAATACTTCCTGATGGATAAGCAGATTGATATAATGATGATTGCAGAAACTCACTTGACGTCAACAAGCTTCTTTAAAATTAACGGCTACGTATTATACGATACTAAAGACCCCCGTGGAAGAGCTTGTGGAGGTTCTGCAATCTTGATAAAATCTAGGATAAAGCATTTTTTGTTGAACGACACATGTGAGGACTATCTTCAAGCAACTAATATCTGTGTGGAAAATTTTCATTACAAATTGGTTATCTCATCGATTTATTCGCCGCCTCGATTTTCAGTGACGGAGTCACAATATTCAAGTTTTTTCACCTCATTAGGACCTCGTTTTATAGCAGCTGGAGATTACAACGCAAAACACACTTTTTGGGGCTCACGTTTAATCACCCCGAAGGGTCGAGTGCTTTTTGATACAATTTCTAAAATGGGCTTAGACGTAATATCAAGCGGGCATCCCACTTACTGGCCGACTGACCGGCGAAAGATTCCTGATGTGATTGATTTTGGAGTGGTAAAGGGGTTCCCTGTGGAATGGATGCAAGCTGAGCCTTCGTTAGACTTGTCATCGGATCATTCACCTACTATTATTTCAGTGCGTTTTCCCCAGGAGACTTGGTCTCCGATTAACAATTTGCATAGGACTGTCACCCGAGTGAATTGGCTAAAATATAAAAAATTTTTGAGCACCCATTGCACTGAGAATATTGTTTTAAGAACACCTGAAGATATTAATGCGTCACTAAGCAACTTTAGCGAAAACCTTAAACAAGCCGCTGAACTTGCTTCTAGAGTTTATTTAACACGCAGAAACCTTCAAAATAGAACATATTCTTCAGAAATCGAGCAACTTGTGTTAGAAAAAAGAAGAGTTCGACGAGAGTGGCAACTTCGCAGGTCTCCGCAGCTAAAAACAAGGCTACGTGAGTGCACAAATCAACTAAGAAGTTTGCTTGGAAAGCAAAAAACGGCTTCTCTACAAACGTATTTAGAAAGTCTGGATGGTACTCCTCAGTCCGACTATTCTTTATGGCGGGCGACTAAGGGTTTAAAAAGGCCAGTTAGAGGTAAGCCGCCCTTGCGAGAACCGTCTGGTGACTGGGCTAGAGATGACTCGGAAAAGGGTAATTTATTTGTTAACCATTTGAAAAACGTTTTTACCACAAATAGGTCGTCTGACAATGCAAATGAGTTGCCACCTATTGTTAGTAGACCTCCTGTGCCTTTAAGATTCAATTTCCAAGAAATTGAAAATGCTATTGGCAATCTAAACCTTAAAAAAGCTCCAGGTATGGATAAAATCAGCAACAAAATGCTCGTAGAGCTGCCTCGTGTAGCTAAAAGAATTGTTCTTTTTATTTTTAATGCTATTTTACGACTTGAGTATTACCCTGCAGAGTGGAAGGTGTCCATGATAACAATGGTTCCTAAGCCAGGGAAGGATCACACGAAAGTAGAATCATACCGTCCAATAAGTCTACTGTCAACAATATCAAAACTTTTCGAAAAATTGCTAAAGGCGAAGTTGGATCCAATGTTTCATAAGGTTGAATGTATTCCTGATCACCAATTTGGTTTTAGAGCGAAACATGGCACCATTGAGCAAACACACAGGTTAGTTTATGTCATAAGAAAGGCATTTGAAGATAAAAAATATTGCTCTGCCTTATTCATCGACGTCTCACAGGCTTTTGATAAAGTGTGGCACGATGGCTTAATGCATAAAATAAAGTTTAACTTACCTGCAAACATACATAACCTTTTGGAAAGCTATTTATATTGTCGCCAATTTATAGTAAAAAAAGGCGATTTCATAAGCCCCGCTCAGTCTATTGAAGCAGGAGTTCCCCAAGGCAGCATATTAGGGCCTATCTTATATTTAATCTACGCATCTGACATGCCAACAAGCACCAACGTTCACACTTCAACATTTGCAGATGATACAGCATTCCTTAGCATACATAGTAACCACCAACAAGCATCAATAAATTTACAGGAACATATCGACAAACTAGAGAAATGGCTGAAGCTTTGGAAAATCAAGGTTAATGAACAAAAGTGTGCCCATGTTACATTCGCACTGCGTCTAGGAACATGCTCACCCATTACTATTAACAATAAAGAAATACCTTAACACAGTGAAGTCAAATACCTCGGAATTCATCTTGACCGTAGACTAACATGGAAGTCGCACATCGAGGCAAAAGTAACGCAGATGAAATTGAAAGCAGTGCAAATTAACTGGCTACTAGGCAGAAATTCAACCTTGAAGCTTGATTGTAAACTTTTGCTGTACAACTCGATTCTAAAGCCAATATGGTGCTATGGGATTCAATTATGGGGCACGGCCTCGGCATCCAACATTGAGAAAATTCAAAGGAGTCAAAATAGAATTCTCCGTAGAATTACAGATGCTCCATGGTACGTTAAAAACTCACGAATCCACGCAGATCTGAACTTACCTTTTGTGAAATCTGAATTTGTGAAGTACGCGACAAGGTATATTAACAAACTTGAATTCCATCCAAATCCTCTTGCAGCTAATATTCTTAATTTTGGTGGTCATACCCGTCTGAGAAGGAGGGATACTTTGGCTACCATTAGAGCTCTAAACAGATGACTGAATTCTGAAATAATATTCGCATAAAAATAAATTTTCGTCCAGCACTGGCAGGACTTTAATCATAATTTTTTTTTTTAGTATTAAGATTTGAATACTTATTGTCATTACATTTTTTTATGTAGATTCAATAAATAAAATAATGAAGTTAAAAAAAAAAAAAAAAAAAATTAAATAAAAATAGTTTTTCCATAAATGCATAGGTGCTTGCTCTTCCATATAGAAGTTTTGGGCGCCCCTGTATTAAGACCATACATGTATTTTGTATTCGTAAAATTAAAATCCTCAAAAATTTCTGTAAGATATTTTAAGCCTGTTTTTCTTTAATTTAACGTAACACATCTGTCAAGTTGTCTGATTTCCCAATTTTTCTTTCAAAATATTTATATTTTGAGAAAAAAAAATCTCCATTTAATGAAAAACATAAATCTTGATCCTCCTTTTTCAGATACAAACTCTCACTTGTTTTAATTATTTAAAAAAAAAATAAATTTAATATGTAAAGTTTTGTTTTTGAGGTGTATATTTTGGGGGAGTGTCAGCTGTTTAAAGTTTATAATGTAAAATTAAAACAAATTTCTGACCCATATTTTTAAAAATAAACATAAAAGACTGCATGATGTATCTTGCACCAGAACAAGTGAAATTTTCTTCTTCAATACCTACTTTTTTCGCTTAATTTATTTATAAACGTCAACAGTCAACAGGTAATGTGTCGATTATGATCACCGATCACCTTTAAATAGTAAGCAACAGCCTGAACACGCAAAAGCAGAAGAAAAGAAAAAAATCAGGTCAATAAAATAAAAAAAAAGAAAGAAAAATATCGATCTCGTATGCAATCAATTTTATGAAAATTGATCAGCAGACAATGCGCAAACGCACATACAGGTGATTTTTGATTTCTTTCTACTTCTTTAATTTAGACCTCAAAATGCAAACAGCAGGCACAGAAATAATTAATAATGATCGTCAAAGCACATATTTTTACATACTTGCATTTGTACGCGCCTATAAACATCTTGTGATAAATTAAACTTTTTCTTTTTAGAGTCTTTTATAGTTTTTTTTTTTTTTTTTTTTTTTTGTTTGAAAAATTTATTTATGAGTTTTCAGTTAAATAACAAAATATTTAATAATATCAGTTATTTGCTTTAACGCTCAATAAATTAATGGATTTGATGATATTTTAGAAAATGCACTTATAAATAATAGTAATAAATTTTTTGGTCTTACAAACCAACTCGATGAAAATATTATTGTTTTCCAGCAGCATACAATTACAATAGATTCAAGTCTGCCAGACTTTCTGTCTCTTTTTCCCTTTATCTGTCTTTGTTTGTCATTTTATTCAAAACCCAATCTCCAGAAAAGAACAGCTATTTTCAGCCATTCAACTTTCTATTTTAGTTAATTGTTTCACATTCGTAAAAAGCTTTTGTTAAAACATGCTCAAACTGTTATTTGGCAGTATTTTTTACATGGCTCTCATACTCAGGTTCGAAGGACCATTAGTTTTGAATTTTAAAGAATACAATTACTAGTATCTGTCTTTTGCATACAAAAATATGTTCTCCAGAAAGTGTCCTTGAAAGTTTTATTCGTCATTTTTTTCCACAGTCCTCTCATAATCAGGCTGTAGAAATACATATACATTCAATGTGTCTTAAAGTCTTTCCTTATGATCTCCAGCTGCTAAAACATTGACAATATGAAAATTGGTATCCATTGGTTTTGCCTACAGCTCTTTCATGATCAGGTTCGCAGGGCCATTAGTATTCGATTATACAAGCTATAATTACTACTTTATGTGTATTGCAAACAAATATCTGTGCTCTAAAATTATATAAAGCGTTCTTAAAATTTTATTCGGCTTTTTTTACAGAACTGTCATAACATGGTGCGAAAAACCATTAATAATCAATTATAAAAATTCAATATATTTCCTTATGATCTCTAGCTGCTTAAACATTGGCAAGATACAAATTGGTATTCATTAGTTTTGCTTACAGCGCTTTCGTGATCAAATTCGAAGGGCCATTAGTATTCAATTATAAAATATACAATTACTAGTTTCTGTGCATTGCATATAAATATATGTCCTACAAAAATATATAAAGCGTTCTTAAAATATCATTCGCCAGTTTTTCTACAGAACGATCATAACATGGTTCGAAAGACCATTAAAAAAAATATATAAAAATTCAATAGACATATCTGTCATATGCATATAAAAAATTTTCACTAGAAATACTTAAAGGTACATGCCTCTTAATAAAGTCTGTCTTAATAAACTCCAGCTGTATAAATAGTTAGGTTGTGAACCGGTTCGTAGGACCACAATTTCTTGGCTTTGCAATCAATTATTGGTTTCAACTTGTCGCTTGACATCGGTAGTAAATTTTCGTAAAAATATGGGCAAGAATTATTATTCGTTAGTTTAGCCTACAGCGCTCTCATAATCAGGTTCGGCGGACCACTAGTTTTCATTATTAAAGATAACATAACTAGTGTCTTATATAAAGTGTCTTTAAAGTTTTATTCTCCATTTTTTTCTACGGCCCGTTCATAAGTCATTAAATTTTGAGACATAGTTGGAGAACTAAGGAATCTCTAAAAAAAATTTGTGCAATATCGTATAACCTGCTGCACAATGTGCATTCTTAGACTTTTTTCTAGTACTACTTTAATTGAAATTCTTTTGATGCTTTGTTTCATAAAAAAACTCGTATTCCTCTTAAAAAAAATAAAAATAAACAGCTGTCATAATAAGCTATTTTTTACACATTATTTTGAAACTTTATATTTTAAAACTTTAGCTGCTTTAATTTTTTAACAATAAGAATATCTTTATAACAAAAATGCTGTGTAAAAATCAGGTCAGTGCAGCCAACATTTTATATGCCTGCATACCTGTTCTCTCAGTTATACAAACACACACACACACACACACACACTGACTCATGCAGGCAAAAACAAAAAACACAAAAAGGGCAAAACAAATGTGAAAAAAAAATTCAATGAACTCATGTGGCCACAATAAACAACAACAAACGACCTTAACGGTAAATACTGAAGTTTAAGTTTTATTTTGGTTGTTATTGTTGTTATTATTGTTATTTTTGCTTTATTAAAATAACATTATAACACGATAAAAGCCATACAAAACAACATCCCTGTGTGTATACATACATACTAACATACTTAAGTGCATATTTTAGGTGAAAGAAAGAGCACTGTGGGACAGAATATAAATATTATATCAGT
Organism: Thecocarcelia acutangulata; assembly: GCA_914767995.1. Lineage (NCBI taxonomy): Eukaryota > Metazoa > Arthropoda > Insecta > Diptera > Tachinidae > Thecocarcelia > Thecocarcelia acutangulata. The sequence continues at coordinate 87,942,345 of OU612096.1, forward strand.
ATGTAAAATTAATCATTAAAATAACACACAACAATTTAAAAGTAATTCTGTCAGAATCAAAACTTGGTGCTTGCTTGGTTTTATAGATGGTGTTTTTATGGAGGTATAAAAAGATTTTTACTGGTGCCCATTTTATCAGCTGTTAAGTGATTTATTATGAATAGACTGACAATGCTTCCCAGTTGCGCCGGTCCCGATTTTAATAAGCGAATTTTATTTCATAGTGAGCTCACTTTTGCTTGAATGGAAACGAACTGCCGTATTTGGAGTGATAGTAACCCTCAACAGTATACTGAGACACCAATACATCCACAAAAACGGACTGCTTGGTGTGCTGGTGGAATAATTGGTGATTCCAAGAAAACGAAAAGCTGTGTGCTTTTATCGTTGACGTACGCTTGAAATTAGTTTATAATTTAATTTAGTTTTTCGCTCAAAAATGAAATAAAGAAAGAAAAAATTGTTAGGTTTTTTATGCTGTATCTGAAAAATTAATCCAAGAGCTGGGACCAGCTCGGCGTAGTTTATTATGAGTTGTTAAACAATTGAAGGCGAACGTTATCGAACGCAATTAACGCATTTCAGCCTAGCATTAAAGGACAAATAGTTACAATACAACGAAAAACATGATAAAGTGATTTTACAGCATGACAATGCTAGATCCCATATTACGAAAGTGGTCAAGGCATACTTGGGAAGTCCAGCCCCACCGGCGTATTCTCCACACGTTGCTTTCCCGGAATATCAATTGTTTCGATCGATGGCGCACGACCTGGCTGATCAGCACTATCGCTCTTATGAAGAAGTAAAAAGTGAGACCGATTCGTGGACCGCTTTAAAAGAATACCTGAAAGATGGGAGAAAGTAGTGGCCAACAATGGGCAGTATTTTGAGTCATAAATGTATAACCAGTTTTTTACAATAAAGCTTCGAATTTTGGGGGGGAAAATGGCGGAAACAAAGTTATACACTTATGTAATGAAAAAAAGTTTATTTACACCTATGTAATAAGAAAATATTATTTAATATCCGTTAACAAAGTGCTCTTTGCGCCAACTTCATACTTCGTTTATGCTAAAGTCAGTGCAAAAATAAGACAGATAACGTATGATGTATTTTCTGTGCCCTGGCCTTTATTCCATTTCAAAGTTAGTCCCAGTTTGCATTGTACGACTTTTATCGCTACAATTCTTACTTTGAGGGTGAGAAGAGAGACAGGAATTAAAAGGGGTTTGTGCTCGCGCAATCTGGTTTTTTTTCATGTGTAGAAAGTTGCGTTTTCCTTTTGACATTTGTTTTTTACACATGTCATACATTAGGGCGGTTCAAAAAAAATTTTTTTTTTGATATCGACTTCTAATAGCGTAAATATGTTATATTGTTGTCTGCATTGGATGTAAATAAAATATTCAAAAATAAAATTTTTTTTTTTTTTCAAAAATGCATTATTTTTTAGGAGCTTCAGCGCTGAAGATGTAACTTTTTTTAATATTTTTTATTTGTTTTAATGTATAGGCTGATATTGTGCTCAAAATTTCGTGCTAAATTCTGTCAAAGTGCATACAAAAGTGATTCGTACGAAATATTTGCGAAATAAGTTGATAAAAGTAGTACAGTAAAATTCGTTTATTAGCCACACTGCTTATAGTAAAGTTAACGATTTAGTCCAAAATGTGCAATTTTTTGTCATCAATAAGTAAAATACCTGCAAAATATTTGTTACATAGTCCATTAAAGCTATAGTGCATTTTCGCTTATATTCCACCTAGATGCGGTGTAAAAAAAACTTAATTTCATGCAAGTTATTAAAGATATAATCCAAAATGCAAATTTAATAAAAATTTTCCTAGATATGCTTTTTTTGTCAATGAGAGCATTGAAATATCTCTTTCAGATTTTATATTGTCAAAATAAATTATTATATGCTAATTCATTTATAAGCCAAAAAGTGGCTTATATAAAAATCTAACTATAGTCCAATTCGCCTTATAGTCCACAAAAAGCGTGCATTTGAAGCAATGGACTACAAACGAATTTTACTGTACTGAGTTTTTTAAGTGAAAAACATGCAAAATGTATGTGCACAATATTTTATTTTAAAATAGTTTCTGGTATTATTTGTTTTTTCAGCAGCGAAATAAATAAGAGAACAAATGGACAACATTGAATACATATAAATTTTTTTCATACGAAATAAGTAAGTAGCCGAAAAATTTTCACACTTCAAACTCAATACTAGGTTTAAGACAAAAAAATTGTCTATTAGAATATGAATCGAGAACTTTATTTTTTCTCATACATCGGTGCCTGACTCAATTATACATGTATATATCAATAAAAACTTGCGGCGAGAAAAATTTCTCAATATAAAGGCTAATATTGAGTTCATTATTTCGTGCGAAATTCTTTCAAATTGCATAAAAAAGTGTTTAGTATGAAATATCTGCGAAATAAGTTTAGAAATGTAGTACTGAGTTTTTAAAGCGAAAAACACACAATATGTATCTGCAACATGTTTTCACTTAAAATTGTTTATGGGAACATTTGATTTTTCAGCTGCGATATAACATAAGCAAAGCTTTTTTCGCATGAAGTACAAACATGTATACTTAAAATTAAAAAAGAAACATGAATAAGAGAAAAAATTGACAACAATGAGTGCATCTCAATTTTTCCGTACGAAATAAGTAATGTTGCTGAAAGTTTTTCGCACATTCAATCTCAATACTAGGCTTAACGCAAATGAAATTAAAAAAAAAAAAAAACGAGAAAGATTGTGACGACAAAAGTTGTACAATGTTTACATTGCGACTCTATAAAAATGTATTTATGTATGTAGGCTTTAATAATAAACATTTCATTATACATGTATCTAAGCATTTATCCCCATCAGCATGTTGCTCATCATTATGTATATCTCCTATATTAGCTGTAAATAAACCATGTTAACTCAGCACTGTTAATGGCTTAACTACATATGCTCTACAGGCTGTAAGCGTTCAGATTTCAGTTTTGGCAAGCCAGTGCGTTTTCTAGTGTTATTGTTTTTTGTTCCTCCATAAGAAAATTTTTTACATTCAGTGTGCAAGTGCATCGTTTTTAAAGTGCAACATAAAATAATTGTCATCGTGTTTGTTTATATGGATGCGTGTGTGTATGCGTAATGTTATTGTAATTCATTTGCGGGTGAAAAGAAACTAAAACAAAATATTTACGGAATTTTTTATGTGGTATATCTTTAAGTAATTTTCTTATATTTCTTTGTTGTTCTTAAACATCTTGTGGCTCTTTGGTAAATAAGCACATATGTAAGTTCATACATATACTTATATGCATATATGCATATATGTATGTATGTACATATGTGTATACATTAAAGTGTGTGTTTTAGGTTTCTTCTTCTCAACTGGAAAAAAGCATGTCGTTTTGCCGGTTTGTTTGTTGCTATAATATTTCCATCTTTTTATACAACAACAGCATTTTGTTGTTATTGCAGCATCTCTCTGATTGCATTTTTTTTTTTTTGTCTCTTCGTTTTTGTTGTTTTGCCCCATTATGAACGTGTGTTTACATTTATTTTCTTTTTCAAGAGGCTTGTGTTGTGTTGTTTTGTGTGGTTGTTGCTGTTTGGTATTTCTTTCTTTTACTTACTTTGTAGTAGTTGTTGTTGTTTCTTTGTGATCAAATTACGCTGAATTATTGCATTGAATAGATCAAAACGTAACATTAACAGCAACAATGAATACAAAAACAACAGCAAAAAAAATCAAGCAGAAACATTATTCTTAAAGAGATGTTTATCGTGTTTATCTCTCTCGTTTTTTTTTATTCTATGATTATAAATAAAATTGTATAATGTTGTTTAGACTATTTTTTTTTTTCTTCTTGTAGTTGTTATGGGTAATTTTATTAAATCCGAGACTGAAGACGTGACTTAGCAGAGTTGTAAATGAATGGTTATGCATTTTAAAGGCTTTCAAAGTCGTTTATATCTTTTTTTCAAGAACTTCGATTACATAACAATTCTTATTAAAAATTGACAAAAATTACAAAAACAAAAACTTAATATGTGAATGTCATATATTAAAAAAAGGTGAAGGCTATTCAAAACCCCACAAAAAATTCCAGAAAAACTAAAGCTTTTTTTTTTGGTCCGAAGGACCATTTATAAACTGATTATAATAAGACTTTTTACACGCCAAAATGTGCTCACTAAGAAATCTAAAATTCGCTGCAGCTCTAAAAGAGTTTGGTTTTTTTTAAGCAACATGCATAGTTACCTGCATGTTGTAGTTTTAATACATTATATGACTTCGAAAGATTTCTTAGGAAGCAATTTAATCAATATGTTTTCTTAAGATGACTTCTTCCAATGACTATGATTTAGGATTGCAAGATACGACGTTTAACCTTTGATATTCCAGCGTAATAACAGGCAATTTTAAAATTGTGTATTGCAATATACGTGGGCTGAGAACGAATTTCTTTTCGGTATATGCTCACACTTGTCTCCAGCGGCCGGATGTTTCCGCCTTATGTGTAACCCAGGTATCTGAGAATGCTCATCCACAGGATATTCAAATACCTAGGTATCAACTTCTATCGCGTTTTAATTTCCATAGAGCCCTTGTAATTTGCATTCGCAATGAAGTTGTGTTCCAGTGCCAGCAACCAATAGGCATGCATGATGCCGAATTTGCCTGTCTTTGGGTTAAATTCAAAATCAGGTCACACTTTTTGCATTTCGGGTTTCTATACAGAAGTCCAAATACGGGGAGGGATACTACCTTTTCTGGTTTCGATGCCCTCTCTGACTCCATATCGAAGATCCTGGAGAGCTGGCCGAGCAGCGAAATCGTTGTTGCTGGTGATTTCAATGTTCACAACTCATCCTGGCTTCGTCATTCGAGTCATACACCTCCAGAAGGCCAATATGTTGAGTTATTCGCCGCGCACAGTCGCCTAGCGCAATTAGTGAATGAGCCAACGCAGCAATAGGTCAAACACACTTGACCTATTCCTGACCGCTTGACAATTCGGATCATTGCCCCATTTCTGCCTCCTTTTCGGTCTCTGAACTTCGTAAGGATTCAAAATCAGCTACGAAACGGTCAAAATTTATTTACGAAAAGGCTCGTTGGGCTGAGCTCAACCAATTTTATCAGCATTTTAATTGGAACCTTTGCTTTCTAGATAATGACATAAATGTTTCAGCAAAAATGGTCGAAATATGATCTTGCTAGGGTTGAAAATATTCCTCCCCTCCAAGCAGATTTCGATTACATTAAGAGTGAAATCTTGGTTTAATCAGACGTGCAAAAACGTAGTCAGATCCAGAAAGGAAGCGTTCAGCAATTGGTGTTTAAACAAAATGGCAGATACTGATTTGCTACGCAAAAAGGCAAGCGTACTTAGGCGTGAAAAACTTCTTCACGAACAGCATCTTCGTGCCAAATTCCTTACAGCTCCCCGGGGCAGTAAGACCTTTTCGTCTTTCGTTAAGAGAGTAAACAGTGCTAGTTCATCAATTCCAACTCTCTTAATGAATGATCAAGGATTCACCGACGCGGTTGACGAAGCTAACCGGCTTGCTGAAACTTTTGCAAGCAAATCTTGCTTGCCGGAAAGCAGTCAAACACTTCCCGGGCTCGAAAGAGTGTCTGTAACTATGCCAAAAATATTTTTCCGAGCTCGAGCAGTTAAAAGGGTTTTAGCCGATCTCAACATAAACAAGACTCCTGCACCGGACGGCATTCCAGCACTGGTCTTCAAGCAGTGTTCTTCTACGCTTGCGCGTCCATTGGCACGCCTCTTCAGCATTCTTTACCATGTTGGTGAGTTTCCGTCGTGCTGGAAGGTTGCTAATGTTACGCCAATCCCCAAACGCCTGAATGCAATTTGCTCTGCGCTTTCCAAAGTAATGGAAAATATGGTAAACTATCACCTTATGATGTATCTAGAGTCGCATAAAATACTTTGTGATCGTCAATATGGATTTCGCAAAGGTCGTTCTACTGGCGATCTTATGGCATATCTCTCTGAGAAATGATGCCACTCAATCCATCATTTCAGTGAAAGTAAGGTGGTGGCTCTGGATATTTCTATATTTTCTACTACATAAGCCCCAAGCAGCAAAAAAGCTAATTCCGTATATAACATTTAAAAAGAAAAAAATAAGCGTGAACGAAAAGAAATAAACATGAACTACAGAGCTAAAAGACCTCGGAAAATTGATCGGCTCACTTAGCTATCTCAAGTGAGTAGTTCAGTTGCAATAGTTCGTTCGTGAACTACCCAGCTCTATTGTACCAGCATAATCTAGTTTCCTAGAGACTTATTTCTACAAATATTTCCATATTTAATTTCTATTCCCCTAAAATTAAGATCACTGAATTAAATTTAAGCTGTTTCACTTGTCCTATGAAGCTTATTAAAGTCATGATTTTATTTCATCTCTTTTTCCTTTTGTAGAGCCATCTATCTATCTTGTCATTAATTGTTATTCTCCTCTTATCACATATTTTTGTTTATAAAATCTTTCAGCTTGATCTCTATTAAGACTCATGTAATTTTAATTATGCCCATAATTTGTATTCATTTTACGCTACCAGTTTTCTAACTTTTGTTAACACCTTTTTGCTAACAAACAGAGAACCAAAAAAAAATTTTTTTTTTGTTAAAAAAAAAGGCCATGGTCACGCGCCAAAATCTTTGAAATATTTCCAACAGATGCGGGCAGATACAATCAACTAATAATGTTACAAAATTCGAAACAAAAGTCTATCATTGTACGCCAAACACATATGAAATTAATCACTCCACAACAACAAAAAACTAAAACACAACAAATAATCAGTTAAATCATACACAATTCCTTAAAAATGTTAAAAAAAAATAAAAAAAAAAGATTTGTTTTGTTTAACAACAAGGTGCTTTTTAGCCACAAAAATTTCCATTGAAATAGATAAAACAAAATTGATTAAGCAATTAAAATGTCATTTTAGGTTTGAAGGAAACAAAATACCTCACACACACACACACACACATATAGAGAGAGACTAGAAACAACTGCAACAATGCAACATTACATGTGTAATCGTTTAACTTGAGCGTCCGTACTTGGACCTGTTTTTCCTCTTCAGGAGCAACCTCAGCTCGAGATTTGACTCGAGATATTTTATGATTTTGTCACTCTTTGAACAAATTTCAAATTCAGTCGCCAGATTAATCCTTAATTCTGTCTGCATTTCAATAATTCTTATCTGCTAGCCACACACTGTTTTGAATTTAAATCTACCACTTACTACCTGTTTGTTCTTTAAATATTACAAGTTTCTTCATAATCAGGAATTACATAAATAATTCCTTTATATGTTACGAATAGCAAGGACTTCAGCAAACTAAGAAAGAAAAATTTCTTTGCGCGCAGTGATCCTAAATGTGGTTGACTGAACCAACTAACAACGCCACTTAATGACACAGAAGCCATTAATACTTCTCTTTTTTTGCCTTTTAGCGCATCTTTAGCACACATCATTTAAACAAAGAAGATCGCAGCAAGTCAACAACTTTGTTTGATTGAAAACAATAAGAGTTGTTAACTTCGCTTTCATAAAGACATGTCAAGTGTTTGAAGTTCGCACCACAATATTTTGAACCAATTGTTGTGTGTTAGTTACATCGATTTGTTTCCATTTTCAAGTGGCCGATTTTAAACCGAAAATTTCATGCTAGTTTATTTTAATAATATTAGAATTGCCCATATAGAACAATTACATGTCCCACTTGGCCATGGACATGATGTCTGGTGGCAAATTTATATATTTAAATATGATTATTTCAAAAAGTAATAATCACTGCGGGCGAAGGGTGGCGCGATTGGCATTATCGGTTGTGCGGATTTTTCAGTCGCTATGTAGCTGTCGAGTGAGTAGCGCGCGTTAAGCATTGAAGCTCCGCTCGCCTAGATATCTTAGGTGATTGTGCTCTATTGCCGGCCATATTCCGAGGAGGTGGAGGATGAATCGTTCTCGTCTTGGCAATTTTTTCAGAATTCATTATAGGGTAAGCCCAGTCTTTTGGCATGGTTTCCGAACGGGTGTTCCAATGATAACTGTTACAGTGGCCCTCAAATGTGGTTTGGGCAGGTTTAAAAGCTATTTTGTTCTCTCTACACTGAAAGAATTATGCGTATGTTTCATTAAATATTTTTCATTAATCCAATGAAAACTTTTGACAAAATGCATGAAACTTCATATATATTATGAAATAGTTCCATCAGAATGGTTTCATTAAGTTTCATAGTTTCATTAAAAAAAAAATCAGTGGATTTATGACTACAAAAAAATTTTATTTTTTTTTTTTAAATTCTTTGAATTTTGGTAAGATATATTAATGGGCATTTATTAATCTTAAGCTACAGTTAAAATATGTAAGCTTTATGAGTTTCATAATTCCAATGAAATAGAATTCATTAGATCAATGACAAATAAATTTCTGGCTACCGAACTTGGGTATGTATGTACATATGTGTTTGTACTTAAATCAGCATAATAATAGTTTAAAAAATTTAAATACCACTGTATTGAAGTCATTTGAATTAATAAAATCTGTTTTATTTGGTGAATACTTGTTCAACATTTTCTTTTATCATAATTAGGTACAATTTCACAAAAGCAAGGAATATTATTGTTTGTGTAATGAAATTAAGTATCAATGAAAAAATGAAATAATTCCATTGTTCTTATTACGTACATTTGTGAAAATATTTTATTAATGTGTGTTATGATATTATTTCATTAAACAAATGTAACTATTTCATTGATTTAATGTAAATTTTTCAGGTGCTCAATGAATAATAAAATTAGATAAATGAAATAACTTCATTGACCTTATGAAGGAGTTTCATATTTTTAATGAATATATTACATTAGTACAAAGAAGTTATTTCATTAAATAAATGTTACTTTTTCATTAATTTAATGTACAGTTTTCATGTGCTTTATGAAATTGATTCTTTGATCTAGAGAAATTATTTCACTAACCATGTGATTTGTCTTTCATACTTTTAATGAAAATAAGTCATGTTTCTTATTAAAATGTTTCATTACTTTTATGAAGGTTTTCATTAAAATAATCTAATGAAATTTGTTTCATTGTTTCTATGAAAAGTTACAATGGTTGAAAAATAATTAAAAAATTCATAAAAGTAATGTCAAAATTCAGAGAATTTCTGAACAAAATTTTTTCAGTGTACGTTGGGCTTGTGGGCTTTATGAATCCACCATATCACCCTATTTTCTATTCCACCCACAAACTATCTTCCTCTACCTTCTACCTGTACCTTTCTGTTTCAGGCTACCACAAGGGAACAAATAAAATCCCAGGTGATCTGTAGAACTTAGAACATTCTAAGGAATTCAGTGACCTGCCTACCTAACCTACTCTTTAAATGTGAAAAATAATTTGGATATTTTGGAACTTATTGAAGTTTGCCGGTATCTGCTTGCCAAACGAACACCGAAAAATTAAAATGAATGCTTGATGGGACATATAGAAAAGCATCGAGCATATATACACGAAGTTGACACCAAGCAATTTGAACGTATCTACCTACCCTGATTAAACGTATGCTTATTAAATAACTCCGCTGTAGTTAGTTTATCATCCCTGGGAATTTGAAAAAAAATTTGTGAAATAAGTAAATAAATACTAAATAAAATTAATTTTATTTCATTTTCAAATTTACAATTTAGAGAAATGGTTAAAACTCTGGAAAATCAAAGTCAATGAACAAAAATGTGTCCATATCACGTTCACACTGCGTAAAAATACATGCCCGTCAATAAAAATTAATAATCAAATAATTTCACAACACAGTGACGTCAAATATCTCGGTATTCACCTCGACCGTCGACTAACTTGGAAGAAACACATTGACGCAAAAACAACCCAGATGAAATTAAAAGCCGCGCAATTGAATTGGCTCATCGGCAGAAATTCCACCCTGAGCTTATACTGCAAACTTTTGCTGTATAACGCCATCCTAAAGCCAATATGGTGCTATGGAATTCAACTATGGGGCACCGCCTCCGCATCGAATATTGGAAAAATTCAAAGTCAAAACAGCGTTCTACGTACGATTACAGCAGCCCCATGGTATGTAAAAAATTCTCGAATTCACAAGGACCTAAACGCACCTTTAGTAAATGATGAATTTGCCAAATATGCTGGAAGGTATATAACCAAACTTGAAATCCACCCAAATCCACTTGCTCGAGACATCGTTACCTTTGGTGGTCACACACGATTAAAAAGAAGGAACACCCTGGTTTCCATTCGGGAGCATAACAGATGATGTCCTGTGGCACGGCATTCTGATACATTCGCTGAATCATAATTTTTTTTGTCTAGCATTGGCTGGACTTAAAGAAAATTTTTTAGTTATTAAGATTTGAATAATTGTTGTTAGTTCTTCTTGAAGATTCAACAAATAAATAAAAATTGATAAAAAAAAAAAAATTTCATATTATGACAAAACCAATTGTAATTTCATTCCAGCTTCTTAGCTTGCAATAATAAATACATGTTTTAAGTTGGCAATTCTAACGATATTTTACCTCAACGAACCGAACCCGAAAACTTTTGCTTTTTTCAACCTTGACTATTTAAAAATAAAGACCGTTTGGCCGCCCGTCAAAGAGCCAAACTTTAAAGCTTAAACCATAACTATTGTTAAGTCATGTTTTATAAAAAATTTTCAACTCATTTTCCAGACATAACTTTGACCATCAAACAAAACCCTGGCTGGCTTTTCTGCCATTCCGCATCTCTTACATCTGCGGCGGCAGCGACAGCAGCATCAGCGTCAGCATGATTATGTTTTGTGTCTTGTTACTTTTTGTTTTATTTGTTATTTTTAACTCGTAAAACGTTTAAAAACTTTAACACTAGATCTTTTTTTCTAGATGATAGTTTTCATGTTGTTTTATTTTCAATGCAACAACAACAACAACAACAATAAATTGTTATAAATATTATATGTATAAAAAAGCAAAAAAAAAAATAAAACCTTGAAAACTAACAAAAAACAATGTATGATTTTAAGATTAATCATCTGACAGCTACAGCAGCTACTGGATTTTTATAAACAACGAGTTGATTCTTGGCCACATTTTTTTTTTTTTTTCTTCTGGGTTCCTTTCTTTCTTTCTTTTGTGTATTTAATGTTCAAAAATTATATAAAAGAAAAACTTGCGTTTAAGTTGAGTTAGAGATAAAGAAAATGCAGAGTTAAGTTAGTTTATGTTGGTTTGGATAACTGGCTGGCTTTAAAAGCAGTGTCGTTTTTCTTTCTTCTTTTTATTTTTTTACTAGCGATAGTTTTGAAAGCACTGATTTTCTTTAAGAATAAATAATTTTCTGTTAACCCTCACAAGACTGCAGTTAACCCTTATCCGCTACTTCAGGTTTAGAGCTGGAACAGCTGGGCATATGTCAAACCAGGGCACACTGAGTTCTGGAGTATGGAGGGATGAGGATTCTTCATTTGTTGTGGCAAATAAATCTCTAGGAAGTTTCAGCATAATTTGGGTGATGTAGGGACTTTAGAAGCCTTCACCAAGTGTTAAAAGGAAGCAAGAAAGCTCCCTGGAGGTTCTGTTTTACAGAACATGCTGGCGCTGATCATTCGCTTGAGCTCTTCAGCAAGAGCTTTTTATGGGGACAAAGGTGTGATAACAAGTTGCTATCTGTCCATACACGGATGAATCGTGAATAATTCACTCCGTGGAGTGAATTATTCACTTGCTGAAGAGCTTGAGCTCTTCAGCAAGAGCTTTTTATGGGGACAAAGGTGTGATAACAAGTTGCTATCTGTCCATACACGGATGAATCGTGAATAATTCACTCCGTGGATGTGGACCATCATCAGATGTTTATATAAATCACTGACACATTCCGTCTTTGATCTATCTCTCCTTGGTGTGTGTCTAACCAGGGCACTGGGGTATAAAGGAGTAGGTGTTCTTCATTTGTTGTACCAAATGAAACTTTAAGTCCCAGCATGATTTAGATTATGTTCGGACAACAGAAACAATTACCAACAATTATCAGCAATGCATCCGGAACGTTTTGTTTTACAGAAAATACTGGCTCTCGTTGCCGTTGTGATGCCTGCATCTAAAGTCCACGATACTTGTGGTGCCTGTTAGTTATGGTGTTGTAGCCTCCGAGGTGCTGTTGTCTCGCGACAGATGCTTGTACAGTAAGGAAGCTCAAGTAATGGATAAAAGGGGGATTTAGATAACGACTGATGCCGTTTATGGTCTTAGCGACACTAGCTCGTGGAGGCTTTTTTTCCATTGACTGTCTGGAAAATTGTATACAGAAGCGATTAGAAGGCCCGAGCTCCTCAGCAAGGCTACAAACGTTGCGAGCTGTGTGAACCTTGAACGCCAAATGCAGGTGCAGGTGAACAGCGTGGAAATGTCCCACCGTCAGATAAGACCATCGAGGCAAATGCTGACACAAATCAATTACACTAGTACTTCAAAAAAATAAAACTCATATGATATTAGTGTATTAATTTTATCCCCCCGCGGAACAGGTTTTTCCTTAGCATATTCCAAAGCAGGGCACTCTGTTTTTCGGGTAAAAAAGGGAAGGAGTCTGTCGTTTGTTGTAGCAAATAAAACTCTAGGAAGCCGCATGACTTAAATAGTGTTGGCTTCAGAAACCTATGCCGAGGCTATAAATTAGCAAAACGGAGATCAGCATGCTTCTGGGTTGTTTTGCTTGTAGTTCAACCCGGAATGATCATGGTTGAGGTTTTGGCTATGGTTTAAACCTAATTACGCGGAAAGAGGGAATTAGTATCCCTAATAACTGTTGGTGCATGGCTGTGGTTTAAACCTAAATACGCGAGAAGAGAAAATTAGTATCCCTAATAATTGTTGATGCATGGCTGTTTTTAAACCTGAAGACGCGGGATGAGGAATTAGTATCCCTGATAATTGTTGGTTCATGGCTTTCTTGAAGAAATAGGATAGGAGAAAACACCAAGCCTTGCGGTACGTCTATGTTAATCTTGAACTCGTGTGACGAACCCCCATCTATAATAACTCGTATAGTGCGGACTCTGAGAAAGCTCGATACGAACTGAGAAAAATCATCATCGACACCAAAAGCAGTATGTTTTGTCACTAGTGCACCATGACACACTTTATCAAACGCTTTGTAGATGTCTACAGCCACAACTTTACTCTCACTGAAATTATGGATTGATTGGCATCATTTCTCCGAGAGATATGCCAAGTGATCGCCACTAAAACGATCGCTGCGAAATCCATATTGACGGTACATATGTTTTATAGTTTAATTGACAAACTCTAGATGAAATAGTCTTCGACGACATGGTAGATTTTGGAAATTTAAAACACACCTTTCTGGTTGGAGTATAAAATTATATTTTTACATTGACTTGTCTTTTCTAGGTTAATGTGATCAAAATATAATAAACTAAATTGTTCTAAAACAAGTAAAATGTATACAAGTATATCATAAAAGAATTATAATCCCTAATTTTTAAATACACTTATGAGAATACAATTAGTAACAACAGCTCTAAGTGAATGTTTACAAAATTTGTAATGTAAGAGTACATAATTTATCAGTTAAGGAAGCCGGTAATTGTACGAGGGCGGTTCGGAAACTAGCACAAAAAGTGCGGTATAAACAGAAAATCGATCTGATAACTCCTTTATATAGAAACAGGTGTTCACAAAAGACGCATCCGCGATTTTTTTACAATGGAAAAATTAGAAATGCGTGGCGTCCTTAAATATTTACATAAGAAAGGTTTATCGGGACAAGAAATTCATAATGATATGGTGAATGTGTTAGGTGAATGTGCTCCTTCATATGCAACAGTAAAGAATTGGGTTGCTGAATTTAAACGTGGTCGTACAAGCATTGAAGATGAACCACGTAGTGGACGTCCAAAAACAGCAACAACAACAGAAATTGTAGCCATAGTGCATGATGAGGTTAAATGAACGACGAATAAAAGTGCGTGAAGTAGCTAATATAATGGGCATCTCAAATGATCGAGTCTACTTAATTTTGCTTGACGAACTACAGATAAAAAAGCTTGCAAGATGGGTGCCGCATTTGTTAACAGTCGACCAAAAACGCATAAGAATAAACATTTTTCAAGCTTGTTTGGATCGTTTTAAGCGAAATAAAATAGATTTTAAGCATCGTTTCATAACTGTTGATGAAATCTGGACCCACCACTGTACTTCAGAGACAAAAAAACAATCCAATCAATGGACTGAAGCTGGAGGAAGTGCCCCAAAGAAGGCAAAAACAATTCAATCGGCTGGTAAGGTTATGGTAACGTAATTTTAGGACTTCAAAATTATTTTATTGGTTGACTATCTGCAAAAGGGTAAAACAATAAATTCAGAGTACTATTGCAACCTTTTGGATCAATTAAATGTACAAATTCGAGAAAAACATCCTGGCTTACAACACAAAAAAATAATTTTTCATCAAAACAACGTACCAGCGCACAAGAGTGTTTTAACAATGGCTAAAATCAACGAATTAAAGTACGAGTTGATTGACCACCCACCTTATTCTCCGGATTTAGCTCCCAGTGACTTTTACCTGTTCCCAAATCTAAAAAAATTTCTTGCTGGCAAGCGTTTACCTCAAATGAAGATGCAATTACAGTAGTAAACCACTACTTTGAAGACCTTGAGGAAAACTATTTTAATCAAGGGATAGAATTGCTAGAAAAGCGTTGGACTAAGTGTATTGAAGTTTTAGGAGATTATATTGAAAAATAAAAATATTTTTGAAAAACTAACTATTCTGTTTCATTGATAGGCTAAAAAGTTTCCGAACTGCCCTCGTATAAACATCGCGGAACTGTGGCTTGTGCAGTCTTCACGATTTCGTGGCCATTTTTTCGAAAAATTTTCATAAAAAATTTGTTTATGTTATCGTCAATATGTTCCCACGTTTTTCATATTTTTATACGATTTTAAAAAGAATTTTTATTTTGAGTGACCCCTTTAAGACCCCCTTTTGAAGCCTCATTGGGGTTAAATTTACCATAAAAGCTGCACAGAACTTTAGATTTCTTTTTATCAGTTATTCTTCTTTTTTTTGCCATTTGCCATTATTTGTTGTTTAAGATGTATTTATTTATGCAATCTATCTTTAAAGCCTTTAATTACCAAGTATTTATAACTGCATAGCAAGTTTATTTCTTTTGCATCTCATGTAGAATTTTCTTGAAAGCATTAACGCAAAGGAATGCCTAAACACACAGACACACACACACACATACACACATAAACGAGCATGTTGTATTTGTCTGTCTGTCTGTTTGTCTCCCATATTAATTTAATCTGGAAATGCTGTCTGAATAGTGCAAATCACAGTTTAAAGTCTAACTAGTGGTCATTAACATTGTAAATAGTGCTGCTAAGACAGCTTAAGATACTAAAAATCTGTATGGAAACACAAAGAGGGGTTACAACCATGTAATGAGGCACCCTTTTTCCATTTTTTTTTATTTTTATTTTTGCTTTTTGTTTTACCAACTAAAAGCGTAATAGCGAAAGTACATGTGGTGATTATGAATTATAAAGCTAAATTGCAGCAGTCAGTTCCATTAGGTTTTAAAATAATCAACTAAAAAAAAAATGTGTGATGCCACTTGGTTTAATAAAATCAGGGAAACTGAAACTATTTGAAGTAGTTGGCAATTCAGCATAATTTTTTGATATAGAAAATTATGCTTTCAAGAATATATAGTTTTATGCTGATAAATTTTATACTGAAATAAATTAGTTTTGTATATAATATAAGTTGGCAACACTAATATTTATTTGAAAGCCTTAATTATTACAAACTTTTTAATGAAAAATTTCCAGTTGATGATTGAAATATAAATACATACGAGTAAATAATTGCATATTAAAAAAAACAGTGATGCCACTTAGTGTAACAAACTTAAGAAACTTGCAACTATAAAGTGAAGTAGCCAGTTCAGTTTTTTTAATGCTGAAAATTATGCCTTTAAGAATGATGAATTTTATAAAAAAATTTTTCGGCTATTAATTTAAGTTGGCAGCACTGATTTTTATTTCAAAGTCTTAATTTATTACAAACTTTTTTATGAAAAATTACCAGTTGATGATTGAAATATAAATACATAAATAATTGCATATTAAAAAAAACAGTGATGCCACTTTTTTTAACTTTATTGTTTTATTTATTGAATCTACATAAGAAATGTAATGACAATAAGTATTCAATTCTTAATACTAAAAAAAAAAAAATTGTGATTAAAGTCCTGCCAATGCTGGACAAAAATTTATTTTTATGCGTGATGCCACTTAGTGTAATAAACTTAAGAAAATGGCAGCTATTAAGTGTAGTTGGCAGTGCAGTTTTTTTAATGCTGAAAATTATGCCTTTTAAGAATATTTTATATAAACAAATATTTTGCTTGTTGATTTAAGTTAGCAACACCGAATTTTGTTTAAAAGTATTAATTTATTGCAAACTCTTTAGTGCAACTTTTTCATCGAAATATAAAAACGAATGTTAAAAAAAAGGTGCTGTCACTTCGTAAGCGAGATAAGTACGAGGACTTGCCTCCAACGGCATCGCCATGTTAAAATAATGACTTAAAATGTCAAAGTAGAAGTAATGAAGTGTATGTTTATTAATATTTTAACACTTTACGGTCGACTACCTAAGCGCCAGTTGCAATGCATAATTTGAAAAAATGCGTATGCAATGCTAAACATGTCTTAAGTACAACCTTACGTTGCAGATAAATGTTTTGCATTTTATCGGCATTTAGGAACGCCACTGTACCACTATCAAACACATGTTATATAATTGAATGAATTTTTTTGGAAACATGGAGGTAACACAAAATTATTTAGCCATTTTGTTGATAAGTGCTGAGGAATTATCTCTGGCTAAACCTTCAAAAAATATTTGCCCTATTCACAATCTCGTGCAAATGGCCTTGCATCATTGCATTTGCAAAATAATGGAGTACATTCTTGCTTTACACTAACAAAATACACCAAAAAATTTCACTTTTGCAATTGCAGAAATATGCAACCACAAATGCACAAGATTGTAAATCGGGCTATTGATTTGCTAAAGAAACTTATTAAATAGGAAAAAAGGAGAGCCAACTTTTATTAAAAAATATACATATGTACATAATAAAAATCCCGAGAAGAAAAGTCATCAAAAATAAAAACGTTTGCATAAAAAATAAAAATGATACGCGATTCTGCCAGCTGATACTCATTAAACGATTAGGAACATTGAACGTTGCCAGAATGTTTACGTATGCGTTTACGAAGTGTATGCATTGTAAACATGCATTGCAGCTTGCATTTAGGAAGTCGGCCTGCTTTGCAATAGAAATTTTCGCTGGGTTCTTTTTTCATTAGTTCTGCCTATCAAGTGGCATCTCTGTTCTCATTAAACACAGGCCTCTCTAAATCTACTTATATTCAAACATACATACATACATATTTAAAAACATTTATGCAATCTTATGCACAGCTCTGGCTGATGAGTGTAATCGTATGTACGAGTATTGTGTGTCTGTCTGCTTGATATCGTTATAAAAATAAAAAAAATTATATTTAATCTTAATCATGCCTGTTTAGAATTTTTTATTTTTCATTCAATCTCAAATAGCAACAAATGTAGAAACTAAATTGCATATCATTAAAGGCATTCCTCATACGCATATGCACATATGTAACTACATGTACATATCTGGATGTACAACTATCTCTTGCGCTCTTTTGCTTCTCCCCAACAACGTTTGCTATAATATTTCCAAATGCAATAATAAATTATGTTTAACTGCCAATGACTTAGTGACTGATATAATGGACAAAATGTCACATACTTTTTTTAATGAGACAACAAAAACAACAATCTTTTGTTAGTTTTAAAAATGCATAAAGAGACAATATATTTACATGCACGTATGTATACACATAACTGTAGTTTTAATGACTGAGAGAATTATTGCATTTACACTTGTTTGTTTGAACGTGTATGCATTGTTTTCATTTGCGTTTGTTATGCTGCTTTTTAAGGTTCTTTCCACCTCTTTTCCAGACATTTGTATGTATGTATGTATGTATGTTTTTGGATGGATGCATGATGGATATGTAGATACATATGTATGTGTATGTCTGTACTTATGTACGATTATTATTGTAATTTGCCTACTTACATATGTAAAATATTATTTTGTTGTGTTATTGTTATTGCTGACCAAGTACGTGCTTATGTCATTTAATTTGATAAGTTTGTTTGTGTTCGTGGTGTTGTTTGTGTTTTATTAGCTGTAAACATAATTTCTTTGATTTGTTTCTCTTCGTTGTTACGTTTTATTGTGTCGTATGTAGATTTTGTTACGGTTTTTATTGCATTCATTAAAAAACATTTTCAACAAGGTGTCATATTAAATTCGTTTAAAAATGTTCCGTATATATTTACATACTTACGTACATATGTAGGTATATGTATATAAATACATACATACAATGAAATTAGAGAATTATTTTTCATTTAGTTCTATGATTTTTGAATTCTCATTAAATAAGAAACGTGCCTAGAGGAATGTTATTTTCGCTGGTAATTGTAGTAAAATTTCATTTTGAAAGTGATAATTGTCTGAAACTAAAACTTTTTACATTCATTAAAAACTTGTTATTCACATTCATTAAATTTTTGTTTTGTACAGTTTTTTGTCAACATTATATTTTTAATTAACAAATTTTATAAACAACTAAGACCAGATTGAAATTTTTAAACTATGGCCTGGGAAAGTTTATTCTCGATTTAATATAAAAACAAGTAAGAGTGTAGTATATTCGGCTGGGCCGAATCTATAATACCCTTCACAATGGTCACGAATGTGTATAGTATATTAAAAATGTGACCTGAATATGCTCGGTTATATACATATGAACCGATATCGGAATTTTCTATTTTCTGTATTTTATAACAAGAATTCTTCTTCTTTTCTATAACTTCTGTATTTTATAACAAGAATTCTTCTTCTTTTATAACAAGAATTGCTTTTCAGCAAAAAAAAAAAAAAATTAAATGGAAAAATCGGTTCAGGCTATATCTCGGGTATATATGGATCGATATCGAAAATTTTAATTTTCCATGTTTATATAACCTTATATCATTACCAGAACTGCTTTTGAGCACAAAAAAGTTTTTTAAATTCGCTTACGCGATATTTTCATGAAAAACCCGGTTTAGGCTATATCTCGGGTATATATGGACCGATATCAGAAATTTTAATTTTCTCTATTTTCGTAACCTTCTTTTATAACAAAAACTGCTTTTCAGCAAAAAACAAATGTTATTGGAAAAATCGGTTCAGGCTATATCTCGAGTATATATGGACCGATATCGGATATTTTCTTTTTCCATATTTATATAACCTTATTTCATTACCAGAACTGCTTTTGAGCACAAAAAAGTTGTTTAAATTCGCTTACTCGGCATTTTCATCAAAAAACCGGTTAGGCTATATATCGGGTATATATGGGCCGATATCTGAAATTTTAATTTTCCATATTTATATAACCTTATTTAATTACCAGAACTGCTTTAAGGTGAAAAAAGTTGTTTAATTTCGCTGACGCGGCATTTTCATGAAAACCCCGGTTTGGGCTATATCTCGGGTATATATGGACCGATATCGGAAATTTTCATTTTCCATATTTATATAACCCTATTTCATTACCAAAACTGCTTTTGAGCAAAAAAAGTTGTTTAAGTTCGCTTGCGCTACATTTTCATGAAAACCTCGGTCTAGGCTATATCTCGGGTATATATGGACGCGACATTTTCATGAAAAACCTGATTTGGCTATATCTCGGGTATATATAGACCGATATCGGAAATTATCATTTTCGATATTTATATAACCTCATTTTATTACCAGCAAAAAAAGTTTTAAGCAAAAAAAGTTGTTTCAGTTCGCTTACGCGACATTTTTATGAAAAACCCGATTTGGGCTATATCTCGGGTATATATGCACCGATATCTGAAAAAAAAAATTGCCTTTCAGTCACCTTGCTTAATGAGTGTGTGAAGTTTGAAGCAAAACAAACAACTTTTTTTTATCGAAAATTTCCATACAAAATTTCAAAAATTTATGCCTTTTTTCGGAATTTTGAATATATCTCAGCTATACGTGGACCGATATTACTGAATTTCAATGGCAAACATATGGCAATATGGAGTAATAGAATGGCGAAAGAAAAAAGTTTCTATGTCCATTGGTTTTCTCAGAAACGGTATTTCAACGACCGACAGACGGACAGACGGACAGACGGACATCGCTTAATCGACTTTTCCATTAATTCTGAATCAGAATATATTTACTTTATAGGGTCGCAAAAAAAAAACTGTAGATATTACAAACGGAATCACAAACTTATAAATACCCTTTACATTTTTGTGAAGGGTATAAAAACAAACATTTAGAAGACTCAAACCGTAAAATATTGTTGGATATGGCCACACTGTTTCTCAGAGACCACATGAGATTGTTGTATCGGAAAATTGTTTGTAATAAAATATACATAAGTATGTCGAAAATTTTTTGAAATTTCTTTTATCTAATTTAAGAAAGGAGTTATCTCTTAAAACTTACAAAATTCCTTTTCTCATATTCGTATATTCATAACAAAAATGTTATTTTTTTATTATAAATTTCTAAAAACTGACAACACAAAGAAATCTGTTGGGTTTTCTCATTCAAGTGTCATCTTTTCGAAATTAATTACAATTTAATTTAAATATTTTCATCACTTTTAGAAAAAGATCCTGAGTTTTTTTTTTCAATTAACTTTACAAGATTTATTTAGGTTCTCTAACGCTTCAACTTGAACTACGGATACCGTAATATGTTCATTTTTATGAATATTTATGTTGATTGGAGAACAACTTTGGTGCTTTTGTTAAACTTTAAAGAACTGTTAAAAATATGATTGACAGCTCAACACTGTTGTAACAGCAGACAGGAAAATTCTTATTTACTTTTCATCAAAGTGGAAAGAAAAAAGTGAAGACTTAAATTGTAATTACACATTAAATCAAAAGCCAATGCAACAAATGGATAAGGTTGCATTTTGTTAATTTAAGAAAGCAACATAATTTCGTTTGTACACGAAGAAAATTCTACAAAATATGTCTCTTTGTTTTTATATTTCCTACTCCTAGCTGTCTATACGGCCAGTCGTCAGTGGGCTTGGAAAGCTTTGAAAAATATTTTCAAACATTTACCTATATATCTCAAAATTTTTAAAAACATTGAGAATTTGAAAGAAAAATGTTCTAATAATACCCTTCAAACACAAAAGACTAGCATTTCATTTCTTCATATTTCTGAAATTATGAGCTGGACAATTTTGGCTTTTTTTATATCTTGTTGGCCCAGTTTATGGCAAAAAAAAAATGAAAGCAGCAAATGTGTTCCTCTGTTTGTATGTTTGTTTGTTTGTATGTTTGCAACTCTCGAAACCCCTGCCGTATGAGTGATTAATGCATATGTATGTATGTATGCACAGGGTGAACTTCCTCTGTAGTATGTACAGAACTTCCTCTATGGTCGGAATGAAATGGCGCAATTAAACCGCTGCTCGTAGTCTATATCGACTTCATTTCCTGAACAAGTTGAACCTTATACGGGAACACGTGAAATGTGTTCAAAATCCACTGAATGGACCTGCGCGGTAGCCCCAGTTGTGATGAACGTCTTATTGTTGAAGTTTCTGAACTATCCTGTACTCTATTCGTAATATTTTGGAAACCATGTTGTTGAAAATTTGCGACCAGACGTTGTTCTGTTGTGTTGGGTTCCACGTTAAATTATTCACAAAGTTCTGAAATAAAAATAAAAAAGATACATAAACTATAAAAGTTATTGAACATTCAAACCATAAAAATAGTTCTACGCCACCCTGTATATAAAATTGTATATACAGCAGTATTGCTTCTGGGACTGTTGCGAGGAAGTGGAAGGATCTTGGCGATTCCCGAATTTGATTTGGAAATTCCCAAAAAAAAACTCGTAACCGGCTCGAAACCGGTTTTTTGAAGGGTTTTGTCGATTTCCGAGGTCGATTTTGGGAATTTCAAAAAATCTCGGCACCGTTTTGCTAACTGTTTCAGAACCGGGTTTTCATGTTCCTTACGCGTTTTGTCGTGTAACATGTATCTGAACTGTTAAGGGTCATTTTGGTCCCAATTATATGGGCAGTTATTTGGTCTTGTGTGGTTTATAACCGTTTTTGGTTGACTTACCGGTTTTTTGGTACATTTTGTCCAGTTTGTGCGCTCTTTAAGATACTTATATTAACTGTAATTTTATGTTTTGTGTGTTTATATTAAATTTGTACACACAGTGTTGCCGCTTTAGAATGAAAATTAAAGTTGCCTTATTGCTTCCGGGACTGTTCCGCGGAAGTGAAGGAATCTTGGCGATTCCCAAAGACGATTTTGGAACTTCTAAAAAAACTCGCAACCAGTTCGGAACCAGTTTTTATATTCGCTATTTTGTTGCCTTGGCGGTTTTTACCGGCTTTTTGACATTTTATCAAGTTTGTGCGTGCTTTAATAAGCTTATATTAGCTTTAGTTGTACGTTTAAGTGTTTATATGTTTATATATTTGCAACTCGTGCAACTATATAAAATTGTGCGAAAATTAAAGTTGCCTTATTGCTTTCGAGATTGTTCCGGGGAAGTGAAAGGATCTTGGCGTCAATGAAGTCAATTTTCACAAAAAACTCGTAACCGGTTCGCTGTCTGGTTCGGCACCGGTTTTTCAAATTCGTTGCACCTTTCTGCCATGTAAAGTGTATTTGAACATTCAACGGTCATTTATACGGATGATTATCCGGTTTTTACCGTTTTTTGCTATTGTTGTTAATTTTTGCCGGCTTTAGGCACTTTTTCGCTCTCGCATGAGTGAGTATTTATAAGGAGATATAAAAACAGGGTTACTCATATTCATAAAAATTTTCATAGCACCGCAAACTAAAAAGTAAATGTATATAGGTTAAAAAACATATCGAAGAAAAAAGTACTAGTATTATTGAAGTGCTTTGTGTCATATTTTTCGTACATGGAGTACCCGACGCTTTATTCATAATAATACTATATAGGTGTACAAGGTTGCTTCCTTGCTTAATTTGTAATATAGATGCCCTCAAAAACACCTACCACCTCATCGAAATTTGTCCTGTTTATAGAGAATTCCGAGTCATATACTTTGGCCAGTCTACACTATGCTACAACGATGTATTGAAGATATTAAACGGTTCTAATTTTCACGCACTACACAAATATCTTGAAACATGCCTAAAATGCAGATCTCTAATACTGAATGAATTTAATAGTTAATACCAACTCATAATTTTAGTATTATCAGTCTATCTACTTTTATTATTATGTAAAATATCACCATTACTAAACATACACTGCCAAGCTGGCTTACAGCAATAACGCTATGCCATATATAGATTGTATTATAACTAAATTATTAAATCTATTAATAAAATAAAAAAAAAATTAAATAAAAAATACAAGAAAAGCAATGTTTTGCTGCGCTTGACACGAGTATTGATCAAGTAATGCCTCTGCATCTTCATAAACCGTCTCTCTTCCACCGTCATGCTGGTCGTCGACGTCAAAATTACCGTTCTAGAAGCACTCTAGTAACGTTTTTCCACTAACAGTGGTCTCGCCATAGATATTTGACGGCATTCGATGAGCCTCTTCATATTGAACCAGAAAAGTTAAACCTACCGTCAATGACGAGAGTTTGTCTCGCAAGCTGGTATGTTTAATGGAGAATAACTTTATGATGTCTACAGTCAGTTCCTTACTTCTCTTTTTATGATATCAACTGTGTAAATTTATTTGCCATTCATATAAACAAATAAATAAATAAAATTTATGATGCAGACACAAATCGATTAATATTTCGATGGCGTTTTGTTTACAAATGCCCAAGCTTAGTATATGACATATACGATGTATTTGTTTCGATTACCACTTACCGCTACAGCCATCTATTGCAAAACGGCGGAAGCAAAGTTCTACGCCCAATAGTATTTTTTTGTTCAGTTGTTAAGCTTATTCTTGCAACTATTTCTTACCCTTTAGTTGAATATCGTTTTATAAATTACCTGGACCGTAGGCTAACGTGGAAATCTCACATTGAAGCAAAGGTCACTCAGTTAAAACTAAAAGCAGCGCAGCTAAATTGGCTTATGGGCAGAAATTCTACATTGAAATTAGATTGCAAACTTTTGTTATACAACGCAACACTAAAGCCTATATGGTGCTACGGAATTCAGTTATGGGGCACCGCCTCAGCGTCAAACATTGAAAAAATCCAAAGGCGACAAAACAAAATTCTTCGAACGATTACTGCAGCTCCATGGTACGTAAAAATTCACGAATTCATAAAGATCTGAGTGTGAAAGAGGAGTTTTCTAAGAACGCGACAAGGTATGTCAGTAAATTGGAACTTCATCCAAACCCTCTTGCGCGTAATATACTTAATTTTGGCGGCCACAGTCGGTTGAGAAGAAGGGATACCGTTGCCACCATCAGAACGTTCAATAGGTGATTCTACCGATATTGCTCCCGCATAATATAACTTTTTGTCTAGCATTGGCTGGACATTTTATTTTTTTTTATATTTAGTATTAAGATTTGAATACTTATTGTTAGTTCATTTGGAAATTCAATAAATAAAAACGCTTAACAAAAAAAAATAAATAAATAAAATATATTATATTTATTGCTTATAATGTTAAACTTTTTCTCCCTGTGCAGTTTCCGATAGCTTAGCGCTACATTCTTATGCGTTTGCATGAAAACAATTTTGAAATAACTTAAAGTTTAAAGCTTGTCTTGTTCATTGGTTACGTTACATGATCAATGTCAATGCGGTGACCTTTTGTTAAATAACATTTATTTTTTTTTTTCATTTCTTTTCTTTTTTTTTCTTTATATTTCATAAAGCATCCAGCTTTAAACATAATAGATATGTATATAGAAGAAGTCTTTCAAAAAAAAAAAAAAAAAAAAAAAAAAACTCCATTTAAAATAACTTTGAAAGATGAAGAAGCAACAGCCATAGAATTACAAAACAATAATAACAATTTAAAATGCAACAGCATCATCAGCATCAGCAACATCATAATCATGATCAGCCATACAAACATTATAATCATAAACTCACACTAAACATGCATTCAAACACACACATACTTACGTACCTACATACATATGTACATGATCACTAATGGGTTTTTTTGTACAAAATTGTAATAATTTTTTTCAAAAAAAAAAAGAAGTAACGTTTTTCTTTCGTGTGGCATGTCCAGAGATGCCTACAACAAATGTCCGGCATTTATACACAAAAATATATTTTTTTCTCCTTTTCGTGGTTGATTGTTTGATTATTGCACAATATGTTTGTAATGAGGTTTTTTCTTCTCTAATTTACAAAAAAAAAAAATGTATAAAAATTTTTGGTAGAAATTATTACAAAAGATTTATATTTAAATGTGTTATAATGAAGAAGAATTGGTAGTTCTTTTATTTTCTTTTGCTATTATTCAAAATTTCTATATTGTGTTTTAATAATTTTTTTTTTTTTTGTGGGTGAATATGAACAAATTCCACACGCATTCAAATATTTTAACAGTTAAAATTGCTGCAACATTATTCCCTAAACGTCAGAATATCAGACAATAACTGAACAGTTTCAAAGTTCTTTGTTTAATGTTGAGCAACGGAATTTGGGGAATTTTATTTCTTTAACAAAAACTTCCTTTCCTGGAAGTCGTGGCTGACGAAAAATGCTAGATAAAAAATTCAAATAATTATTCTTTAATCAATCTAAAGAGTGAAATATAGAGTATTTCACATTTTTGAACTAGACAGCTGCATAATATATAATATGTTGGGCATATGGTGTCCGTCAACCCGCCCTTGCTGTGCCTCCTATACTTTGCAAACTTACTTTGCAACTGTATAGTTAAATAAATAGTATATAAGGTTTATTTGGACCTATACAGTTTTTTCCAAGGCGAATTAATTATTAGGTGGATGCATCGGCGAATTCAGGCGAATTCGATTAATATGGCGGCACTTTCTCTGTCAAGTTTTGTTTACCTTTTTCGGCGCCATTTAAATTTTTGTACATGTTCGTTATCAACTAATTTTGACATCTTAAGTGTGAATTCGCCTTTTTACACAAACAAAATACCTGTTGTTTTTTTTATTGTTGTATTGTTGTAGCGAAGCGGTTACCTTGTTTTTTGTATCATGGTTTTTTCTATTAATTAGAAAATATGATATCAGCCAAGTGGCTGCCGCCAGTATTAATACACATGTGTGCACATTTCATTGCATTTTCCATAACTGCTCGTATTCTTCACCCGGGGAGAAGGTTTCACGCTAGTGTATACCAAACCAGGGCACTCAGCTTTAGGGGGCATATAGAGGGATAGGAGGTGCCGCATGATTAATGTTGTTGACTTGCGAAACTCCCACTCTCAATTGGCTGAACGGGGATCAGGGGTTCTGCATGCAGATCATCTCTACAAACTTATGGCAACCTCTGTGAGTCGTGTAAGCCACATAGAGCCGCTGATGACGGTAAAGACAAGTACTGATGTAAATCAGTTTCCACAATCTGTTCGCATTCCTATCGAATATTCTCCTTAAGTTCTGCGATGGTCTGGGGTTTGTTGGTATAAGCCAGCGACTTCAAGTAGATCCAAAGATATCTGGGATGGTTAAATCGGGCGATCTTCCTGACCATTCCAAACCACCTAAACGAGAGAAAAAAATGCTTCCCTCACCTTATCCATAGTAGCCCCTACTGTGTAAGTTCATCAAGACCAGCTCCTTCCATTCCGGTAGTAGGCGCACGCTTATCATGGGTGCCGATGGCGGTCTCAAAAAAATACGGTCCAATCACTCCTCCCACGTGAACAACGCAGCGCAAAGTATCCTCGAGTGGATGTAACATTTTTTCATTCATCACCCGCGTGTACAAGAAACGATGATTTTATTTATTGACGTAACCGTTTAAATAAAAATGCGCCTCGTCCCTCATGGTGATTTTTGACCTCAAAATCGACACAATTATTTCACACTCTTGCGTACTATAACTCTCCTTTGCTTGTTCTTTTCCATGCTGCTGCTGCTGTTTAGTTTACAAATGTCAAATATGATTAACGTTAAATGCCATTTTCAAAAGCTATTACATCTTACGTTAGAGTGATTGATTTTGTGTCACTCTGTATAAAGAAATTTTTTTCTGTATAAAAAAAAATATATTGACATAAAAATTTTTATGAAGAAAATTGATTACTATAAGGATATTTTATTGAATTTTTTTGCTGTAAAATTTTTCGCTATAAAATTTTTTAAAACAATTTTTGTACTGTAAAGTTTCTGCAATAAAGTATTCGTTGCTATAAAAATTGGTTTGCTATAAAACTGTTTTGTTATAAAAAATTGTCGCTTAAAAATGTTTCTATAAAAATCTTTTATAATTTTATCCTAATATTATTTGATCTTCTTATATGTTAAATTATTAAAATTTTTGCAGCTTAAGATCTTTTGTTGTTTTTTTATAAAAAATACGTTACTTTTTTATAAAAAAACAACAAAAGATCTTAAGCTGCAAAAATTTTAATAATTTAAAATCTTTTATATAAAAATTCTTCCATAAATTTTTTTGTAACAAATATTCATGGCTATAAACATTTTTTAATAGAAACTTTTTCAATAAAAACTTCGTTTGTCTAAAATTTGTCTGAAGAAAATTTGTTGCTGTAAAACTTATGCTACAAAACTTTTTTGTTTAAAAAAGTTTTCGCTTAAAACAGTTTCTATAAAAAGCTTTTTGAATACAAAATTTTTTTATAGAAAATAAATTTTTACGGAGAACATTTTTTAATTGTTGTCTAAATTAGCTTGAGGTCGCTTGTTGTAGAAAACACGTCTTTGTGTGTCTTCTTCAGGAAAATTTGTTATATTTTTAATTTTGTCCCGAAGAAGACAAAGAAAGGAGTGTTAACAAACATATCGATTGTTAAACGATCACTTTTTTCTAGAACAAGCGGCCTCAAGCTCTTTTAAACAACAATAATACTTTGAAAAGAGTATAAAACTATCCTAGTTACCAAGATACGAATTTAAAGAAAATTTTTTATTATAACAATTTTTTATAGCCCTTTTCTCTAAAAAATTTTTTTTTTGTAAAAACTTTCTATCTATAAAATTTATTGCAAATATGTTTTGCTATAAAAACTTTCGTTTAAACCTTTTTATAGAAAAAATATTTTCAGTAAAAATTCTTCCTTATAAATTTGTCTAGTGAAAATTTATCGCTATAAAAATTTTTTCTATAGAATATTTTTCATACAATATATTTTTATAAAGTTTTTTCAATAAAATTTTTCGTTGCTATAAAACTTTTTGGAGATTATTTTTTGCTCTAAAACTAGTGCTATAATACTTTGTACTATAAAATATTTTCACTTATAACGGTCTATAAAAAGCTTTCAGAATAAAAATTCTTTTTGTGCTATAAAATGTTTCCACTTAAAACTGTGTCTATAAAAAACTTTTTGAATAAAAATTATTCTACTAGCTTTTTCTAGCGAAAATTTTTCGCTATAAAAACTTTTCGATAGAAAATAAGTTTTTATGGAGAATCTTTTGCTATTAAATTTAGGCTGCAAAACTTTTTTTTTTTTTTTTGCTATAAAAAGTTTTTGTTTAAAACTGTTTTTTTTTTTTGTAAATCATTAATGAGTGAACTTTTTTTTGAGTTATATACATATGTACGAGATTAACTAGTTGTGAGTTTTTTTTTTTTTTTTTTTTTTTTTTTTTTTGAACATATTCTCCTGCTAACATTTTTCTAGCGGAAGTTTATCGCTCTCAAAATTTTTCTATATAAAATAAAATTTTTGCAGCAAATTTCTTAACATAACAATTTTTTATAGGTATATTTGCTACAAAATTTGTTTTGTAAAAACTTCGTTGCTATAAAAATTTTAGAAGGACTTTTGCTTAAGAAGTTTTATATAAAAAGCTTTTTCAATACAACTTCCAGAAATATTTTTTAGCAAAAATTTTGCGCTTTAAAAATTATTCAATAGAAAACTTGCAGAATTTTTTTTCTATATCATTTTTTTTTAGAGAATATTTATCACTATAAAATTGTTTCTATAGAAAATAAATTTTTGTGAAAAACATTTTTTGCTATAAAGCTTATGCTACAATACTTTTTTGCTATAAAAAGTTTTCGTTTAAAACTGTTTCTATAGAAACTTCTTCAAAGAAAACTCTCCTACTAACATTTTTCCAGCGAAAATTTGTCGCTTTAAAAATTTTTCTATAGAAAATAAATTTTTATAGAGAAAATACTTTGCTATAACAATTTTTTATATACTAGGTTTTGCTACAAAATTTATTTGTAAAAACATCGGAATAATTTTGCTTAAAAATGTTTTTATAGTAGTTATTCTTCGACAGACATTTTTCTAGCGAAAATTTGCCGCTATAAAATTTTTTCTTTAGAATATTTTAACTACAGATTTTTTTTTTTAATAAAAACTTCGCTGCAGTAAAATATTTTTGAGAGAATTTTTTGCCATAAAACAGTTTACCTATAAAAAGTTTTCGCTTAAAAATATTTTTCATAAAAAAACTTTTACAACACAATTTTTGCTACAAACTTTTTCAGCGAAAATTTAGCGCTATAAATATTTTTCTATTGAAAATATTACGCTATAAAAATTTTTATAAAAAAAATTTTGTGCTATAAAGCTTATGCTACAATACTTTTTTGCTATAAAAAGTTTTCGTTTAAAACTGTTTCTATAGAAACTTTTTTAAAAAAAACTCTCCTACTAACATTTTTCCAGCGAAAATTTGTCGCTATAAAATTTTTTTTATAGAAAATATATTTTTATGACGAAAATACTTTGCTATAACAATTTTTTATACTAATTTTTGCTACAAAATTGATTTGTAAAAATATCGTTGCTATAAAAATTTTTTCGATTCAGTCTGTGATTCTTCAACCGCACGGTCGTGTTTTTAAAAAAGTGAAAAAAAAAAAAAACAAACCAAATAATCATTGTGCTTACATATTTTTAAACTTACATACAAAAACAATAATATATTGTATTAAATTGTAAAAACAAGAACAAATTATTTTAAAAAACAACGGGAAAATAAATTCCTCACATTTCAATAAATAAGCAATAAAATCAATTTCAATAAAACAAGTGCGGTGGCAGTGCATTGTTATTGTTGTTATTGTGCGTGAAGATTACCTACCCAGTAGGAAAAAAACTATACATTAAAGTTTTGTTTTCTGTATGAGTGATCCCATCAGAAATATTTTTGAAAAAGAGCCTAGCTCCACCAGCAAAACCATATGGACTTCTGAAGAAGAGTCTATAAAGCAATCACTGGACAATTTTCTTTCTACAAGAGATAAACTCCGCTCCCGTTCCGGCTCGCCTAACATAGATGTTACAACAGAAGATAAAAGATCTTCTACTCTAATTAATGCCAATACACCAAAAACGCAAGTAGGCATGGATAGGTATATCACCATCACTAAACGTCAGCGAAGCCCTAAATCTGCTCAAATTGCATCCAAATCTAAAATCTCTAAAGATGCCGACACCGCTAGACCAACAGATCAAAACAGATTTTCCATTCTTCAAACGGATGAGCCAACAGCATCGTCAAAAAAATCCTTTAAACCACCACCAATTTATTTAAGAGAATCTGCCTCCAATGAACTGGTAAGAAAAATTGTTTCAGCAATCGGAGAAAATACATTTAACGTTACCTCCATCAAGCACGGCAATATTAACGAAACTAAAATTCAGGTTAACCATGAAAATGACTACCGAAAACTGTCTGACGAATTTGAAAAGGAAAAAAAAGCTTTTTATACTTATCAGCTTAAAAGCGCTAAAGGTCTTCAAGTCGTAATAAAAGGGATTGACCCTTGCGTAGACATTGATGAAGTTAAGACCGGTTTGACAGACAAGGGATTCAAAGTAAAAAATGTGTTAAACATCAGAAATCGTGAAAAGATCCCTCAACCCATGTTTAGGGTTGAATTAGAGCCAGGAGATGTGACTTTAAGGAAGAATGAAGTTCATCCTATATATAATATAAAATACCTTTTACATCGTAAAATAACCGTAGAGGAACCGCATAAGCGCTTAGGACCCGTACAGTGCCATAACTGCCAAGAATTTGGCCATACTAGGAGCTATTGCAAGTTGCCTACAGTTTGTGTTGTGTGTGGAGAATTCCATGGTACAGCACAATGCAATAAGCCGAAATTCGACCCAAAAATTAAAAAATGCAGTAATTGCGGTGAAAACCATACAGCTAATTATAGAGGTTGCTCCGTCTACACCCACCTCAAGCGCTCAATGAACAACAAACCAATAATTGCTTCTAAGCCACCACAGCAGACTCAAACTTTTTCTAATAACTCTTTTCCTCCGACACGACAGTCAACCGCAGACATAACCATTCAAAATCAAAAACAAATTTCTTATGCTAATGTAGTTAAGTCTACATTCGCAAACCCGAATCAGGAATCTAGATCTCAACCGCCCGATCAAAATTTTAGTAACCTTGAGGCAACAATACAGACCCTAATTCAAACTATAAACACTTTTACGTCGTCTATGATGACGATGATGCAGGAAATGGTGAAAATGCAATCCACCATTTTGCAGGTTATTTCGAAAAAATGATTTGGTTAAAAATATGTTTCTGGAACGCGAACGGCATCCGCCAACACAAAAATGAACTCGAATACTTCCTGATGGATAAGCAGATCGATATAATGATGATTGCAGAAACTCACTTGACGTCAACAAGCTTCTTCAAAATCAACGGCTATGTACTATACGATACTAAAGACCCCCGTGGAAGAGCTTGTGGGGGCTCTGCAATCTTGATAAAATCTAGGATAAAGCATTTTTTGTTGAACGACACATGCGAGGACTATCTTCAAGCAACTAATATCTGTGTGGAAAATTTTCATTACAAATTGGTTATTTCATCGATTTATTCGCCGCCTCGATTCTCAGTGACGGAATCACAATATTCAAGTTTTTTCAACTCATTAGGACCTCGTTTTATAGCAGCTGGAGATTACAACGCAAAACACACTTTTTGGGGCTCACGTTTAATCACACCGAAGGGTCGAGTGCTTTTTGATACAATTTCTAAAATGGGCTTAGACGTAGTATCAAGCGGACATCCCACTTACTGGCCGACTGACCGGCGAAAGATTCCTGATGTGATTGATTTTGGAGTGGTAAAGGGGATCCCTGTAGAATGGATGCAAGCTGAGCCTTCGTTAGACTTGTCATCGGATCATTCACCAACTATTATTTCAGTTCGTTTTCCCCAGGAGACTTGGTCCCCGATTAACAATTTGCATAGGACTGTCACCCGAGTGAATTGGCTGAAATATAAAAAATTTTTGAGTACCCATTGCACTGAGAATATTGTTTTAAGAACACCTGAAGATATTAATGCGTCACTAAGCAACTTTAGCGAAAACCTTAAACAAGCCGCTGCACTTGGTTCTAGCGTTTACTTAACACGCAGAAACCTTCAAAATAGAACATATTCTTCAGAAATCGAGCAACTTGTGTTAGAAAAAAGAAGAGTTCGACGAGAGTGGCAACTTCGCAGATCTCCGCAACTAAAAACAAGGCTACGTGAGTGCACAAGTCAGCTAAGAAATTTGCTTGCAACCCAAAAAACGGCTTCTCTACAAACGTATCTAGAAAGTCTGGATGGTACTCCTCAGTCCGACTATTCTTTATGGCGGGCGACTAAAGGTTTAAAAAGGCCAGTTAGAGGTAAGCCGCCCTTGCGAGAACCATCTGGTGGCTGGGCTAGAGATGACTCGGAAAAGGGTAATTTATTTGTTAACCATTTGAAAAACGTTTTTACCGCAAATAGGTCTGATAATGCAAATGAGTTGCCGCCTATTGTTAGTAGACCTCCTGTGCCTTTAAGAATCAATTTTGAAGAAGTTGAAAATGCTATTGGTAATCTAAACCTTAAAAAAGCTCCAGGTATGGATAAAATCAGCAACAAAATGCTCGTAGAGCTGCCTCGTGTAGCTAAAAGAATTGTTCTTTTTATTTTTAATGCTATTTTACGACTTGAGTATTACCCTGCAGAGTGGAAGGTGTCCATGATAACAATGGTTCCTAAGCCAGGGAAGGATCACACGAAAGTAGAATCATACCGTCCAATAAGTCTACTGTCAACAATATCAAAACTTTTCGAAAAATTGCTAAAGGCGAAGTTGGATCCAATGCTTCATAAGGTTGAATGTATTCCTGATCACCAATTTGGTTTTAGAGCGAAACATGGCACCATTGAGCAAACACACAGGTTAGTTAACGTCATAAGAAAGGCATTTGAAGATAATAAATATTGCTCTGCCTTATTCATAGACGTCTCACAGGCTTTTGATAAAGTGTGGCACGATGGCTTAATGCATAAAATAAAGTTTAACTTACCTGCAAACATACATAACCTTTTGGAAAGCTATTTATATTGTCGCCAATTTATAGTAAAAGAAGGCGATTTCATAAGCCCCGCTCAGTCTATTGAAGCAGGAGTTCCCCAAGGCAGCATATTGGGGCCTATCTTATATTTGATCTACGCATCTGACATGCCAACAAGCACCAACGTTCACACTTCAACATTTGCAGATGATACAGCATTCCTTAGCATACATAGTAACCACCAGCAAGCATCAATAAATTTACAGGAACATATCGACAAACTAGAGAAATGGCTGAAGCTTTGGAAAATCAAGGTTAATG
Source organism: Thecocarcelia acutangulata (assembly GCA_914767995.1). Lineage (NCBI taxonomy): Eukaryota > Metazoa > Arthropoda > Insecta > Diptera > Tachinidae > Thecocarcelia > Thecocarcelia acutangulata. The sequence continues at coordinate 87,976,380 of OU612096.1, forward strand.
AACAAAAGTGTGCCCATGTTACATTCGCACTGCGTCTAGGAACATGCTCACCCATTACTATTAACAATAAAGTAATACCTCAACACAGTGAAGTCAAATACCTCGGTATTCATCTTGACCGTAGACTAACATGGAAGACGCACATCGAGGCAAAAGTAACGCAAATGAAATTGAAAGCAGTGCAAATTAACTGGCTAATAGACAGAAATTCGACTTTGAAGCTTGATTGTAAACTTTTGCTGTACAACGCGATTCTAAAGCCAATATGGTGCTATGGGATTCAATTATGGGGCACAGCCTCTGCATCTAACATTGAAAAAATTCAAAGAAGTCAAAATAGAATTCTCCGTAGAATTACAAATGCTCCATGGTACGTTAAAAACTCACGAATCCACGCAGATCTGAACGTACCTTTTGTGAAATCTGAATTTGTGAAGTACGCGACAAGATATATTAACAAACTTGAAATCCATCCAAATCCACTTGCAGTTAATATCCTTAACTTTGGTGGTCATACCCGTCTGAGAAGGAGGGATACTTTGGCTACCATTAGAGCTCTAAACAGATGACTGAATTCTGAAATAATATTCGCATAAAAATAAATTTTTGTCCAGCACTGGCAGGACTTTAATTAAAATTTTTTTTTTCAGTATTAAGATTTGAATACTTATTGTCATTACATTTTTTTATGTAGATTCAATAAATAAAATAATAAAGTTAAAAAAAAAAAATAAATAAATAAAAATTTTAGGAAATAATTTTGCTTAAAAATGTTTTTATAAGAAGTTTTTCTAATACAAATTCTTCCACAGAAATTTTTCTAGCGAAAATTTGCCGCTATAAAATTTTTTCTATAGAATATTTTAACTACGGGTTTTTTTTAATAAAAACTTCACTGCAGTAAAATATTTTTGAGAGAATTTTTTGCTATAAAACAGTTGACCTATTCGCTTAAAAATATTTTTCATAAAAAAACTTTTACAATACAATTTTTGTTACAAACTTTTGCAGCGAAAATTTGGCGCTATAAATATTTTTCTATTGAAAATATTACGCTATAAAAATTTGTATAAAAAAATTAGTCGCTCTGTTAAATAGAAAATCAAATTTTGTCTCAATCTTTTTAATTGGGGTTAATGTCAACTTTGTTGTGGCGTTCATTATGAACAGAGAGATGAAAAAAATTAAAATAGAAAAACAGCAAAAATATATATAATAGAAAAAAAGAACTAGAAGAGACAAACGTCATATTGACAGCTTTACTGTGTTTCAAACATTGTCAGACACAGAATAGAAACAACAAAAGTTTGTTGCTGCTTCTTTTCCTTCTTGTTAAAATGTTGTTGGTGTTGTTCATCAAGAGGCTGCTGCTGCTGCTGTTTAAGCATTTTCTTATAATTTTTTCTATAAATTGAAATAAGAGATCACTTGAGGTCTTGAAATATCGTTTTTTTTCTAGTGTTGCTAAATTCAATATGCAACATTGTAAACAATAACAGTTGTAACAAGCATAAATAATTGCTGAGTAAGATTTACTTTGGCAAAATAAAACAAAAACCAAAAAAAAAAAGCGAAACAGCAATTTGTGCAAACAATTGCCGGAGATTTTAGGAGAAGAAAAGCAAAATGAGCCAGCATAGAAATTAAAGCTTCGTTATGGCAAAATAAAAACAAAAAGAAAAAAAATACGTTTGACACATGTGCATCTTAAAATGGTGGCAGCAGCTTCAAATGATAAAACTGTGATAGAAAACAAGTGATCGCAAGAAGAAGAGGAAGAAGCTTTGTTAAGGGATTTGTAAGCGATTAAAGAAGGTCATTAACAACAAGATGTTATAATAAAAACAAAACTTTAATTGTAGGGGCCAACAGTGCACAGTGGGATGAACAGCAAGCAAAAAAGTTTTTTGAAATATGTATTAAATATTGCGTACTGAAGCGAAAACATATATAATTATGTGTATTTAGTTTGAATGCAATTATTTATTGCCAAAAAATATAATATTTAATTCGAAATTCTCTATGGTAAACTTCTTTACAATGAAGCGCTCCCTGTTACGAACTTATTGCAAAACGACGGATATTTCGCTTCAATCTTTAACATGATGCAGAGAATTTTATCTTTCTTTTTTACCAGTATTCAGAGGATAGTCCCTAAATATATCGGAAGTAGGAAAATACGAAGTCTGATCAAAAAATAACCGTGGTTTTCCAATTTCGTGCGCTACGTATGTTCGATTTTCGTATTATTTTCTGTTATGTTGGTAACCATGTCTGTTATATATCTTGGCAATATCAGCCATTTTGGATTGTCAGTTTGTTTTTGACAGATAAAAAGGTTAATCGTGTTTTGGTGTGCTCTTCGATTTTTTCTACTCGGAAAAATGTTTCAAAGAAACTGTATTAATTAATTTGTTAAATTTTTGTTGAACTTTTATAATTTTTTAAATTAAAAATTATTTGGTTTGTACACTGTGGGATGCATCCCTGATCATCAATTTGGCTTTCGGGCTAAACACAGCACCATAGAACAAACGCACAGACTCGTCAATGTCATAAGACAGACCTTTGAGGAGAAGAAGTATTGCTCAGCTCTATTCATTGACATTTCTCAAGCTTTTGATAAAGTGTGGCACGAGGGCTTGATACACAAAATAAAGTTGAACTTGCCTGCAAATACACACAAGCTTCTGGAAAGCTACTTATGTGGGCGGAAGTTTGTTATCAGAGAAGGCGACTTTATAAGCCCAACTCAGCCAATCGAGGCAGGAGTTCCCCAAGGCAGCATACTGGGGCCTACTTTATATATGATTTACGCCTCTGACATGCCAACGACACCCGGAATCCACACTTCAACTTTTGTAGATGACACAGCATTCTGCAGCGTACATGAAAACCATCAAGTAGCTTCGCGAAATTTGCAGGAGTATATTTCAATATTAGAGATGTGGTTAAAACTTTGGAAAATTAAAGTTAATGAACAAAAGTGTACTCACGTTACATTCACGCTGCGTAAACAAACATGTTCAGCCATCCAAATCAACAATTCACCTATTCCGCAGCAAAATGAAGTCAAGTACCTTGGCATTCATCTCGACCGTAGGTTAACGTGGAAGTCTCACATAGATGCGAAAGTTACTCAGTTAAAGTTAAAAGCAGCTCAACTGAATTGGCTTATGGGCAGAAATTCGACATTGAAGCTGGATTGCAAATTTTTATTATACAACGCTATTCTAAAGCCTATATGGTGCTATGGAATTCAATTATGGGGCACCGCCTCCGCTTCAAACGTTGAAAAAATTCAAAGGCGACAAAATCAAATTCTTCGGATGATCACTGCAGCTCCATGGTACGTAAAAAACTCACGAATTCATAAGGATCTCTGTGTTCCTCTTGTAAAAACCGAATTTTCAAAGTACGCAACAAGGTATATTAATAAATTGGAACTTCATCCAAATCGTCTTGCACGCAATATACTTAATTTTGAAGGCCACTCTCGGTTGAGAAGGAGGGATACCCTTGACACCATCAGAGCGTTAAATAGGTGATTTTATCGATATTGACCGTGCAAAATAAAATATTTTTGTCTAGCATTGGCTGCACTTAGTTAATTTTATGTATTTAGTTTTAGGATTTAAATACTTATTGTTAGTTCACTTTGTGAAGATTCAATAAACAAATGAATGAAGTTTTTCCTTTCTGTATTAAGTTTTGTGTCAAAAGTGAAATTAAATTGGCAAGGACATTTGAAATGTAGACTGTGGCGTTTGGAGAGTCTACTATGAGCAGAACACAAGTTCAATTGTGGTCTAGAAGAGCGAAGACAAAAAAAAAGCACTTCAAGTCCGGTCAAAAATGAAGGTTTTACTCACTGGTTTTATCAGCTGCAATGGCGTGAATACTTGTCACAAAGTCCTATGGTCCATGATGAATACTACCTTGAAATGCACAGAATTGTGGAAAAAACAATCATGGCTTTTGCACCATGATAACGCACCAGCTCACACATCGATGCTTGGACGTGAGTTTTTGTCGAAAAACAAAAACGTTATCATGCCTCAACCACCCTATTCACCGTACTTGGCCCCCGCTGACTTTTTCCTCTTCTCAAAACTGATGGCAAAGATGAAAAGAAAGCGTTTTGCTACGATTGCGGAGATAAAATAAAAATCAAAGCAGGAGGTATTGGCGTTACCAAAAAGCGCGTTTCAGATTGTTTCGAGGGTTGGAAAAATCGCTGGCATAAGTCTATTATATGAAATGCTAAATCAAACTAAACATAAATCACGTGACAGATGGCAAAATGGCCTCCCATTAAAGGAATGTTGCCAACTTGAAATTTCTATCTCTATACAAATTTACCCTTTTGCACCCATAGTGCATATACTATTACAAATAAGACTGCGCTAAAAATATTTCTAAGCTAAATACTATAATATCCATTTTCAAAACCCTTGCTTTAATATTTTATGCCGGACCATTACAATTTTCTACATAATAATTGCAACATGCTTAAGCCAGCCGCTGTGAAAAATCATAAATAAGCTTGAAACGAACATGCACCAACCGCCAGCAACATTTTAAGTGGAATTTAGTGGGAGCCTAATTTAATAAAAACTAATGAAGTTTAACATCCACATGTGGAAGCCAAACAGCCAAAATAAAAATAAAAAAATTTAGAGGAAAAAAAACAGACAATAACATTAACAAAAAGTAAACTATTTTGCTACTCATTATTTCAGCCAATGTTGATAATTAATTACCAACAAGTTGGAGAGAATTGTGTAAAAGCTTGTTGAAGGAAAATCACACAAAACATTTTTTTTGTATTTTCAACAAAATTTCATTAAAAGAAGACTCTTTCTTAACACAACAAAAAAAAAGTCAGAAACAAAAACAAACAGAGAAAAAAAGCTAAGAGGTATATACGAGTATATTTAAATTGTTAATAAATTAGTTCACAACCCGCATTTTGCACAGCAGGAGCATTGTAAAGTTAATGATTATAATAAATAAACATACTCGTTCATATACAAATATTTAAAAATTTCAAAATAATAAACTTTAGATACTTAAACGTTGAGGGGTTTTATTTTTTTATTATTATTTTTTTTTTAATTAAAATCTTAAAATATTTTAACAATCAAAATGAGGTTATATAATGTTGTTGTTGTTGTTGCTTTTATTGTTTATTTTTAATGGTTTACAGTAAACACATGTAAAGCAATAAAATACAAAAAGGTATTTCCCAAAAAAAAAAACAAAAGAAAAACAAAATCAGAAAAGAAAGCATATAACGGTAAAAAGTTTTAAGGAGACTAAATCACTCGCCAAAAATACAGACAAAAGACGCAAAAAATAGCGATAAATCGCAGATGTAATAAACTTCTTGTTTTGCTATAAGTAAGTGCCCGGTCACACACAGCAACTTTAGTTGGGCAATTCTTGACTTTATAGAAGCTTTCGGTGAGGGGAATAAGAAGGGAAAAAGAATTGCCGGCAATTCTCAGCAATTTCTTACTTTTCTCTCATGTATGTATGTGTATGTGCATATACAATGTAGATTGCCTGAAACAAAAGGTAGAGAATTGCTCAAGAATTGCCGAAAAAAGTTTTTGTGTGTGGACAGGAAAGCAATTCCAAAAGAAAATTGCTAAAAAGTTCGGCAATTAAAATCGCTGTGTCTGATCTTAGACTAATGGTTGGTTAAATTTTAAGGGCCAATGTCGATCTTGAATTTTGATCGATATTGGTTAACAATCACCCTTATTGTGTTTGGCGTAGTCGTAAAACAACAGCTCTCGTAGTAGCTGTCGCATTTACACTCTTATGTTACCGTCTAAGATTTTCGACAAGCAAAATTTTATAAATGAATCATAATGTAAAAGATTATGCTAAACTACAGGATTATGAAGCATCCTGTAAAAGAAGTGCCAAACAAATGTTTAGAAATAACAAAGAAAATAAAAATAACGAGTGATTTTTTTGCTATTATCTTTTTGGCAACACTAGTTTTGACAGCTCACGCACGTTTTGTATCTTGTGTTACTGACAAACATCTTCAGTTTGGTCTATAATTTAATCATGAATCGTCTTACAAACGAACAACGCTTGCAAATTATTGAATTTTATTACCAAAATGCGTGCTCTGTTAAGAAAGTTCATCGCGCGCTTCTTCCATTTTATGGTCAGTTTAATCGACCTACTGAGGCTTCTATTCGGGCTATTGTAAAAAAATTTCGCACCAAATTTACATTGTTGGGCATTAAACCACCAACACGCTTACGTAGAGTGCGAACTGCAGCCGTATCGGTCAGTGTTGGTGATGACCGTGATCGTGCGATTTAACGTCTCTAGACTATTTTTTGTGGGGCTATGTTAAGGCTAATGTCTATAGCGACAAGCCCGCTTCGATTGACGCACTGGAAGCCAACATTGCCAACATTATTCGTGAGATACCGGCCGAAATGTTGGAAAGAGTATGCCAAAATTGAACTAAGCGGATGGACCATTTGAGGCGCAGCCGCGGCCAACATTTGCATGAAATAATCTTCAAACATTAAATTATATCGACCCAACTATCGATCCAAATAAATATTTCATGCATTTTTCTGAATTTTATGTTTTTTTTTTAATTTCCGATAGTTCTTATAAAATCACCCATTAGTAATATTTTTTTTTTTTATACTGTTTATTTAATTTGTGCAAATAAATTTTGTGTTGCATTTTACTCATCCTCTGAATATAAAGTGGAAAAGCAAGCATTAAACTAATTCTATAAAAAGCAGCTGAGACAGCAGCAAGCGAAAATATTTTTGCTTTCTAACAAAAAATATGTTAGAAAATATTGTATTATAAATGCTTGTTCACATATGCATCTTTAAAATCAGTCCAGGGCTTCGCACAACCCTCCACTGAAGGGGATGGTGGACCAATATAATTTAAATTTTCGCAAACGGTGTGACCCTCCGACTTACTATTTATTTTTTTAAATATACATATATAAATTAATTTCATTTCAAATGAGTAAAAAAAACAGCAATTATATGTAAAAAATGGAGAAAGTAGAATTCATAATTTTATTTTTGATATTTTTTTATGTTATCAGATTTTAGTCCGTCGTGAGCAAATACGTTGACGATAATTTTCCCTTTTGAAAGACAAATACGCCAAGCACGCTAGTATTTTAATAGCGTTTTTGTAATAGATTTGAAATTTGTCATATCCACCGGCGTTTCGACAATCACGGTACCATTTTTCAAAAACGCCCGTATTTCGCCATAAAAACGCCAAGCACAATAAGGGTGAATATATATGGATTAGTATTTGAAATATATCCTACGAAGTTTTAGAAAATTTTTGCACAGTGGCTTAACGAAAAAAATTATTTTAGAAAATTGTAAAATAATTCAGGAAAAATAGCAGTTATTTGAATCCCACTAACAAACGGGTCTCAATAGATGAGGAAAAAAATCAAAGGTAAATACAAAAAAAAAATTTAAGAAAATCGAAGAGTACAAACAGTGCAGTGAGAAAAATTTATTTAAAATATTAAATCCCTAAAATCGCATCCAAGCCCACCGTATATAATTTGTTTCTCTTTTCAATTAGATAGTAGATAGAAAAAGAAACAGAATGCAAAAAAAATTATTCTGTTTGAGGTAATATTGACAAAGTTATGAGTATAATAATAGAAAACGGAAGATTATTTCAATATCTTACGGCCCCATCTTCTCGATTTGGTTGACATGAGCGCATACCCTGAGGAAGAAGTTGTATTTCAACAGGATGGTGACCCAAAACACACTTTACACACATTAGGAAATGGTTGACTTGGCAAAAATTTCACCTCATGCAGTGACCTGCGCAAAGTCCCGATCTCAATCCAATTGAGAATTTGTGGTCAATTCTAAAAAGACGTTTGGGCTTATATCGAAAGGCTCCATCAAACTTAGCCGAGTTACGGCAGTAGGTGTAGCTGGAATGGTAGCACATTCCAAATGAAATTATTCAAAACTTAGAGAAAAGCATGCCCAAACGCATAAATAGCGTATTAAAAAATAATGGGTTATGGACCCACTAAAAACACAAACATATACTAAACACACAACATATATTACACTGAAAGAATTTTGTTCAGAAATTCTCTGAATTTTGACATTACTTTTATGAATTGTATCATTATTTTTCAACCTTGTAACTTTTCATAGAAGTAATGAAACAAATTTCATTAGATTATTTTAATGAAAATCCCCACAAAAGTAATGAAACATTTTAATAAAAAACATGACATATTTTCATTAAAAGTATGAAAGAGAAATCATATGATTAATGAAATAATTTCTCCAAATCAAAGAAGTAATTTCATAAGGCACATGAAAACTGTACATTAAATTAATGAAAAAGTAACTTTTATTCAATGAAATACCTTCTTTGCACTAATGTAAGGAATAACTTCATTAGAAATATGAAACTGCTTCATAAGGTCAATGAAGTTATTTCATTTATCTAATGTTATTATTCATTGAACACCTGAAAAATTTACATTAATGAAATACATTTACATTAAATAAATGAAATATTGTACCTAATTTTGATGAAAGGAAATGTTGAACAAGTATTCACCAAACAAATCAGATTTTATTAATTTAAGTGACTTCAATATACTGGTATTTAATTTAAATGCATAAGCACTTTGCATAGAAATACATATACATATTAAAAAATACATATTCATATTTTTCCCCTTCATTTGTTTTTCTAGCATATTTTCCTGTTGGGATAAGAAAGTAGTGAAGTATCCAAATATTTTTTGCTGAAAATATATCTGATTCTGGAACAGAAGGCATTTACATAATTAGTTTTGTAATATGTTTTGAGTTTTAAAGTATAAAAAAAGAACTGATATGAACAATACAATATCCATAGCATCTGCAACCAATATCTCGCTTTAAAGTTTCGATATTTCGCTTGATACACTTCTTTTGCTTTCTCACTTCAAACTGTATGTACACATGCACCGTATTCTTAGCAATGAATAAATAAAGCCACGCCAAATATTTTTTACATAACACATGTTTTTGCCACATAGGCATAGTTAAAGCTTAGCGTGTTTGTTTTTGGTTGACAACCAGCGAAAAAGATAACGGTGGATATGAAGAAGAAATAATTTTGTCATTAAGGTTATGAAATTTTTCATAAAATTTATGGAACTTAAAACTTTTTACCGGGTAAATTAAAATTTTTGTTTGTTTTACAACTTGGAATTTATTTAATTATATTGAAAAGATTTTTAAACTATTATTATGCCGATTTGAGTACATACACATATGTACATACATACCCAAGTTCGGTAGCCAGAAATTTATTTGTCATTGATCTAATGAATTCTATTTCATTGGAATTATGAAACTCATAAGACTTACTTTTTAATAAAAAAAAAAACATGACATTTTTTAAACTATAGCTTAAGATTAATAAATGCCCATTAAAATATCTTACCAAAATTCACAAAATTTAAAAAAAAAACTAAATTTTATTGTAGTCATAAATCCAATGTTTTTTTTTTTAATAAAACTATGAAACTTAATGAAACAATTCTAATGGAACTGTTACATAATACATACATGAAATTTCATGCATATTGTGAAAAGTTTTCATTAGATTAATGAAAAAGAAATTAATGAAACAGTTTCATTAAATATATGACGCATAATTCTTTCTGTGTAGTTATTGCCTGAAAGTGCACAATCCATAAGAGTTATTATAATTTTATTTCGTTCTTTCTGGGAACAAAAACTTTTTTGTTTTTATTTATATAAATTTTTGTAAGTTCCTAACTTATAAATAAAATAGTTAAAAAATAATTTATAATCGCTTTATTATTAAAAATCTTATGCGCCTGCAAGACTATAAACTACAAACATGTACTTAGCTCTGCTCCCCACTGTATATCAAAAAAATAAACTTGGCTATCACATTTTCTTCTTGTTGAAAAAAGATAATTGCTTTCGATTAGTAATTATTTTTATTATTTGTTTGAATCCACGAATGCCTTTATGGGTATTACAGGCAGGACTGGGCTAATTACACAGATTATGTATTTCAAATACAAAATACTTTCCAGGAGTGTATTTCAAATACAAGATACAAAATACTTTACAGTAGTGTATTTTAAATACAAGATACAAAATACTTTCAAGTTGTGTATTTTAAATACAAAATACAACTACAAAATACAAATACATTTTTGTAATTTGGTCTCAGAAAAATGTACCCGTCTGGCTTTAGATACATATTTTATTTTACATATACACTTAAACTAAGTTGTATATTCATATGATTGTTCTAAACTTGCTAAGAAATTAAAGGAACAAACCTAATATTTAGCATTTGATAGATAGTAAATAAAAAATTCATTCGGCAAAACAAGTATTTCCTTTAATAAAAACTAGATATTTCAATCAGTTATCTGACAAACAATAATCTTTCTACAGGTCCTGAGGAACACAAGCTGCTGTCAAATTCTATAAATGCACTTATTTCTGATTCTTGGATAGTTTTCCAGAATAGCAAGCTCCTTGCTTTTATCATTTTGAAAACTGATAAGCTCAAGTTTCGAATTTGATTTACGAGGTTGATCACTGTATTGTCCAAAACAACAATAAAATCTTCATTATCTTTACCTCAACTACTACTTCTTCTGCATCCAGTCATGGTTTCACGTTTTTTGCAAGTTTTCTGCATGGTATCTATTGCAAGATTTTGAATTTTTTGCCTCTCTTTTACTGAGATGCTTTCTGGCAATCAGCTAATTTTGAAACTAGGATGACACCGATATGGCTCATTAAATCATATTTCCAAGCTCTCCATTAATTTTGTTAAAATACAATTTAAATGCCTCAAAGTATTATATTGCAGTGGATCTAATCTGGTTCTCGCAGCCTAAGGTTTGCCATAATAAAAATTATTTAACTGTATATCAAAAGCTGGTGGCAAACATATAGAAATTCTTACTGATATCACCCGATTAGTAGTATAAAATGTATTAGCTCTGTATAAATGAAAGCCAAATTGCAGTATTGTAAAATGATAAACATTTTAATGGTTGTAGTTTCTAGCGGTTTTAGCTTTTGTGAAATAACTTGTTTTCAATTTATTATAATAAATAAATGTATTTTGAAAAAATGTATTTTTGAGCCACATGTATTTGAAGTACAAAATACAAAATACTATTAAGTTATGTATTTGAAATACAAAATACTAAATACATTCCGGTCGTGTATTTGAAATACAGATACAAAATACGTATTTGTATTTCAAATACAAGTATTTCAAATACTGCCCAGCCCAGATTACAGGCATTCAAATAATTTATTATTCGATCCAACGAATTTCTTTATTGAACATGATAAAAAAGATGTTTTCAGTGTTATGATTTAAAGCCAAATCAACTCAATTGTCAATTGAAAAGTCGTTTTATAAAAAGTAATGTATAGATTATTCAAAGTATTGTCCATCGTTAGCCACGAATATCTGAAAAATAAAATAGCTTTTTTCTATAAAACAAACTGCGCTTCATTAAAAAAAAGTCGCGATTTTGTTGGCCTGCCCTGGTACATATATACATATCTGCAAAATTTGTAATTTATTTTGTATCTAAGAAAAATTAACAAATTTTTTAATGTAAACATTTAAATTTTATTATCTAGTGTTTCGACATTATTATAATTTATTTATTTCCTAGATCTAATTGATTTTTTTGTTTCTTTTCTTTGCAGGTAATTTCTTTTTTATTCTTCTGCTAAAAATTCATATTTTCTGGTAAGTTGTTTTCTCTAGTATTTATGTATTTATGACTTCTTGCAATGAAAATTGTCTTAGTATTTTTATCACACCATTCATTTCGGTTGCTTAAGTAAACTTCCTTAAGACTAAACAAATATTTTTATAAAAATAAACTTTAAATCTCTTTTGATCTAGAATTCTAAAAACAACACAAAATTCAGTTACTTCCTTGCAAACTCAATAGAGTTATACTCGTATATTTCCCCCTCGCTCTTTCTCTAACTCTCTCTCTCCCTCCTTCTTAAGCGGTGCATATGCATAAACACACACCTTGTCTACCCACATTGCGTGTGCCAAGCCGTCAATATTGTGAAAAATTTATTACGTTCACTTTTATCGCATAAATAAGTGAACAAAACAAAATAAAATTAAAACTAAATCTGTGAAAAACAAATTTTTGCCATATTTTTCTGCAAAGAGAGAGAGAGAGAGATGAAGGAGGGGGCACACAATTACGCCCTTTTAAAGAGAGGTGCAAGATTTTCCACATTACAGCATTTATTTTCTTTAAAACACTTAGAGAAATACAATTTAAATGCTTAACAAAAAAAAAAAAAATTTAACATGAAAAACTATTGCACCTAAAATATTCTAGTATTTACACTATATTATCATTTACAAAAATCCTTTCCAAACTTTTCTATTCTCCAAGCAAAAATTTCTCTCAGTGCCTGTTTGCTTATTAGAGTCAAATAAACATTGCATGCGTGTTACGATCTCGGCACAAGATTTAGTTTTTCTTTTCTAAGGCTCCTTTTAAGGAACACAAAACACTAATGTGCATATTCATAAAAACTTAAAATGTATTTGAAATGAATTTTAGTAAAATTTTGTATGGAATTTTTGGATTAAAACACATTTCAAATTCATTCAAATTTTTATGAATATGCCCATAAGAAAATATCTAAAAACATTTCAATACTATTCAGTTTAATTTCAACGCTTATAAAAAGAAAAGGACCTTTACAACGTTTAACGAAACCAACAAACACATTCACAGCCATCGTTACGGCGTCTAAAAGCTAAATAAGAATCAAATTCGGCAAAAGAAGAATTAGCTTGAAGACAAACAAAAAAAGAAAACTTATGAGTTCATTAAACTACACAATACAAGCTAATCTCAAAAGATTGTTGAAGGTGATGTTGAAAGAACAATTTTTCTTAATTAATAGATTTATTTAAAATTTTTCCAGAAATTTTCACAAAATTCTTTTTACTAAAAAGTATTTTAACAATAAAATATTTTATAGACAATAAAATTTTTATCAATTTTAAACTTTTTAGCAAAAACTTTCTGCTATAAAATATTCTCCACTGCAAACATTTTTTTCCCCTCGGCATTTTTTCACCACAAAATATTATTATTAACAGGAATTAATTTTCCCCGTCACATTTAAGTGATATTTTTACTACAAAAACACTTTTCACAAAAAAGTACTCAACCCGAAATATATTTTTTCCACAAAAGTTTTTTTCATGATTTGAAATATTTTCGAACACAAAAAACTTTCCAACACAAAATGTAGTTCAGTAGATAGAATTTTTTTTTTATAGAATTTACAATTTTTGATCAAATTTAAATTTTATTAACAAAAATATTCTCCACTGCAAACATTTTTTTCACCTCAGAATTTTTCACAACAAACTATTATTACTAATATGAATTGATTTTCACCATAACATTTATTCTATATTTTAACCACAAAAACACGTTAGTAAAATAATTTGCCCGAAAAATATTTTTTCAGTTTTTTTCCAACATATAAAACGTATTTTCTACCACTAAAAACTTTCCAACATAAAATGTATATCACTACATACGAGTACATAGAATTTTTTATAAAATTTAGAATATTTATCAAAGGTAAATTTTGTAAGCAAGTATTTTCATCTATTTTTTCACCTCATTATTATTTCACCACAAAATATTATTGTTAATATGCGATATTTCTACCACAAAAGCACTTTTCATAGAAAAATATTTTGCCAGAAAATTATTTTTTCATCACCAATTTTTTTTCATCACATAAAATATTTTCGACCACGAAAAACTTTCCAACACAAAATACATTTCACCACATAGAACTTTTTATAAAAGTGAAAACATTTATCAAAGGCAAGTACTTTCATCTATAAAATATTCTCCACCACAAAATTTGTTTCACCTCAGCATTTTTTTTTTTCACCACAAAATATTATTAACAGGAACAAGAGCATTTATTTGCTACTTTTACCACAAAAACACTTTTCACAGTAAAATAGTTTTTCTCGCATAATGTTTTTTCATTACAATTTTTTTTATATAACAACATATTTTTTACAAAGAACCATTTTCACAAAATATATTCTAAATACTTTTCACCACAACAATTTTCGTATGAAATTGAATTTTTGATTAAATTTACAACTTTTGATAAAATTAAAATTTTATGATTAAATATTTTCGTTTATAAACTATTCTCCATCAAAAAATTTTTGACCTCAGTACAAAATATTATATTTAACGATAATTGAAGTCTATCGAAATAATACGATGAACCGTAGATTTCTTCAAATTAAGAGAAACTGCGCTCAAAAAACTATTTTGAAAAAAAATATATAGAAAGAGTAATATACTCTAAAAATTGTCATTGTTCAAGATATGAAGCCTAATGATCCTGGTGAACGAGTCGAATTCATCAAGACAATGAAAATCCGTTTTAGAAGGTTCAATAACATCTTGTTTCCCGACTAGTCAAACTTTCACATTAACGTTATAGATGGGGTCCAATCAAACGAGTTCAAGATTAATTCAGGGGTACCGCTAGGCTCCGTTCTTTCTCCTACCCTATTTCTTCTTTTGGGGTCCAATCAAACGAGTTCAAGATTAATTCAGGGGTACCGCTAGGCTCCGTTCTTTCTCCTACCCTATTTCTTCTTTTTCTCAATGACCTTCTATGTCAAACTTCCAACCCTATCCCCTCTTTCGCAGATGCCAGCAGCATTTGCCATTCGTACTCTTTAGCTATAGGCCCAGCCTATCAGAGATCGCAGCCAAGAGACTAAATATGAACGATTCACTGAATAGTGACCTTCTATTAATCTCCGAATGGGGTCGTAAAAACAAAGTCGCCTTCAACGCTCATAAAACTCAATGTTGTTTATTAACACACAAACAGACGACCGCAAGTGCTGCCTCATCTGTACTCATGGATGGTATAAATATTGAGGACTCGGATGCTCTTGATGTTCTTGGAATGAAGATACAGTGTGATGTTCGCTGGAATGATCACATTTTCATGTCTCTAAAGAAGCATTCAAGTGCCTCGGTTTTTTGAAACGGTGTAACACGTATTTCACTCCATGCGATCTTCTTACTATTTATACCACCTACATCCGACCGAAAATGGAATAAAACTCTCATGTTTGGGCTGGTGCCTTAAAGTCTATTTTGAAGTTACTCGACCGTGTGCAGGAGAGGGCGAAGAAGCTTATCGGTGACAGTAGGGTATCCAACTCTATTGACTCACTGGAGCACCGACGCAGTGTAGGGTGCGTTACTCTGTTCTATCGTTACTACAATGGATTGTGCTCTGACGAGATTAGGGATCTTGTTGCTGAAACTCACACATTTTTATATAGCACTCGTTCATCGTCCAGAGCTCATCCATTTGTGGTCGATTGCCCGGGGAATCGTACTACGCATTACAGAGAGAATTCGTTTTCAGGCGTACGCTTCGTCTGTGGAATAAGTTTCCTGCAGACGTGTTTCCTGTCTGTTATAACGTTGGAAAGTTCAACTCAGATGTTCACAAACACTACTTCCACTTTTCCCCTTCTCACAACCTATTTTCCAAGTTCCGGTACAATGCTTTGCATATGTAGGGGTCATCCCCTGAGTACTGGTCCAAGAAAAAAAAACGTGATAAAACAAAATTGCAGATGCTGGACTTCCGAGAATCAACTACAACTGCATCAGAAACCCATGCACTCGGCAAAAGTTAGTGTTTAGACTACCAGGTACCGCGAAATAACTCCAAAAAAAAAATAAAATAACTCCCAACAAAAAATTCAAAAATCCCATACAAATTGGGAGTTATTTCATAATGAATTAACTCCCGATTTTGTGCAGGTTATTTCATAATTTTTCATTGGGAGTTATTTCATAATGAAATAACTCCCAAATAAAATAACTCCTAACTGCATTCTGTTCATTTATTTCATTTATTTTGATAATTGGGAATTATTTGATTTTTATTGGCAGTTATTTCATTTGAAAATCGGGTTCGCTTACACACTTTTTCTTTATAGGGCTGAAATATTTTCTACTCTCTGGTTTTTCGAACACCGGCTTCGCTAACAAAATACTTTCCTCCTTCTACCTTCAAGTATGGCATAGAGGTATTTCTTTTTAATTAATTAAAGATCTACTAGTCACCCATTAGAGTTGATTTCTTCAGTGGTTCTTGGCTTCAAAATATTCAGGTTGGATGACAATAGATTGTAAACTTTACTCTTTAGGCAGCCCCATAGAAAAAAAATCAACAGGCGTTAAATCAGGGCTGCTCCTCGGCGGCTTATCTCTCTTCCAGTTTATAAATCGTGTAGAGCAGTTACTGAGACTTTTGTAACATGAAAAGTGGCTCGATCTTGCTTCCAAAAGGTGTTGCAATGGTGGTGGATTTTCAACCTTACTAGTACTATATATCAAAAGCAGCTTTCGGCGGGGGCAAAAGGTTCAATTTTACACCCCTATAAAACTAACCAGGCGACGTTTCTTTCGATTTTTATTTATAATCTGATCAAAAACAAAACAAATTTGTTTGTTTTTTTTTCTTTCCTCTTACAGCGTTCTTAATTCGCTGTAGTCATTCCTTATTTTTTCAGCTATTTGAGATCTATCAAGGTTTTAGTTTCTTGATTTTTTTTCTTTTGTTCCTGCCTGCTTTTAGGAAGCTATGTGGCCTTTACATTCCCTTGGCCAAAGCTTATCAGTTTTACGTTATTTTTTTACTTTGTTTTTTTTTTCTCGTTTAAGTTCATTTCATGGGCTCTTGTAAAAAGTACATTTTTATATGTATCTCTTTAAATTCAATTTTATTTTTATTTAAACGTAAAAAACTCAGCTTGATGCTGAAACTAAAAATAACTACTGCTACTAATGCTGCTGCTGTTAATAATGAACGCTCCCTTGTTGTTTTTGTTGTTGTTGTTGGTGTTGGTGTTGCTGGCTGATTCTTTTACTTGTTGCATTCTTAAGACCAAAAATGTTTTACAATGTTTAAGAGCATGTTCTTTGCCAGCGACCCAGCCAACCAACTAGCCAGCAAGCCATTCTGCCAGCCATCCTGCCAGCCAAACAACCAGTCAACCATTCAAAAACCAACATTCAACTTTATCTTGGCCTTTGTGTAGCTCGCATAGATTGTCTCGTTGTTTTTATAAAAATTTTCAATATTATTTAAGTATTGCTTATATATTTTTTTTTGTCTTTCTTGCTGTTTAGTACGCCAGGGATCTTCTGGACAGATGCTATTAAATTGATAGCACTTTGGCAGTCAAGCCAAGCCAACAAACAGCCCATCCTGCTACAGCAGCAGCAGCAGCTGCACCAACAACAACAGCAACATCAGCTTTCATAGAGACATGTGCCCTTTTGTTTACAATACTTTGAAATGCGTACTTTTTTATTTGTGCTCCTTTTTTTATTTTCTCGGTTTTCTCGAAGAAGAAGGAGGCAAAAGCGGCTAGATGGACAACAATGTTGTTTTATTTGTTTGTTGATCGTTATGGGTTTTAAGAGACATTTATAGAAAAATTACAACAACAATATCAATACAACATATTTACTTCGGAAAAAAGAGGAATAAAATCAAAAACAACAACATTAAAAACATAAAAATACGTTATAAAATCATACATCTAGCTAAATTTAAAGCAACAGTAGTTTCGTAACGAATTTTAAAGAATTTTTTTTTTCTTGCAGCCTTTTCCTCTTTTCCCTTTTAGCTTAATTCTGAAATTTTCTATTATATACATACATACATATATGTACACACATCTGTATATATATAGAGCATGGTGAATTTCTAAGTAGAATTTTTCGAATTGGAAATGGAAAATCTTAGGAACGAGATTTGAATACGCTAGAACCTCTTATTTTGTGGGGCTCGATAAAAATTGCATGAGCCGAAAAGATAGGACGGTAGACTGGGGGTAAATAGCTTTGCATCGGAGTCAAAGGAAAGCCAAACGGCAGAAAATCCACAAAAATTTTCATTCTAATTTCTGAGTAGCTCTTAGGCGGGTAAAATATAACACCAAATCCCCCCTTAACCTTTCTCCCTCTACATTTTCTGTGAACATTCATAAGGATATGTGCGTGCTCCTCTGGTAAAAGACAAATTTTCAAAGTATATCAGTAAACTTGAACTTCACCAAAATCCTCTTGCACACAATATACTTAACTTTTGCGATCACACTCCGTTGAGAAGAAGATATACCCTTGCTACCATCAGAGCGTTACATAGGTGATTTCACCGATATTGTTCGCGCAAAATAAAACATTTTAGTCTAGCATTGACTGAACTTAAGTCACTTTTTATATTTAGTATAAAGATTTGAATACTTATTGTAAGTTTATACAAATTCAATTCAATAAATAAATGAGTGAAGAAAAAAGTATGCACACCCTCTAACTGCCCCGCTTAAGGAGGCTCCCATACAAAAGACTACTTTTTAACATTTGATGGTCAGTCGTACTAAATAGCCGCAGAGGACTCCTAGAGGTGCTGAATGTATGTCCGACTTCAAATGTTTTTGAGAACCCGACATTTTTGTGGAATATACCTAGCTTCTTTTTTTAATCATTAGGGTGGTCCTCATCAAAAAAATTTAAATTAAAAAAAAAACAAATTTATATAAATACATAATTTTTTTTTTCAATTGGATAATATTAAATATTATGTACATAACAAATTATAAATAGCTTGTTTTCTATGTTTCCCAGCTATCTTTATGTCGACGTAACAAATCGTAGCAACCAACGGTTGTTCATCTGTTTGAAATGTGCAAAGAAATGTTAGAGACGTGTATAAATGAAAAGGCCTATTTTTTAGTGTTTTGGCAGGTATTATTAGAGCATTTTTCTTTTTAAATTCTCAAAAATTTATTTAGATTGTTGGCATATAAAGTTGAATGTTTGAGAATATCTTTCAAAAGTTTCCAAAGTCCAATTATGATTAGGGTAGATCCTATGAAATGTCGACATATAGACAGCTGGGAAACATAGAAAACCAGCTATTTATAAGTTTTTATTGGTATTTATGTTAGAAGCTAAAATAGTGAATAAAAACCTCAATTATTATGTACATAGTTAAATTGATATATTTTCTTTATAAGAGCGCACCAAATACCCAGTGGGACACTTTCTTGAAGGCCTTCTAAGATATTATTTCAGATCCGATGCTCACTCTTGCCTGCCTACTGATGAAGGCCTTCTAGAAGGTCTAAGCCCTGTCGGCTACAGGAAGAAGTACACACAGTTTTTGTGGTGCCTACTAGTTCTTGACTACCTTACATTGAAGGCCTTCTAGAAAGCCTAAACACAAACGTTTTTTGTGGTACCCACTAATTCTTGACTACCTTACAATGAAGGCCTTCTGTTATAGGAAGGAGTACAAAAATTTTTTGTGGTACGTACTAAGGTCTTCATCAAAAAGGCTTTCTTGAAAGCCTTCTGAGACAGTATTTTAGATCCGATACTCATTCTTGCCGGCCAACTGATGACGGCCTGCTAGAAGGCCTAAATACTCCCTGCTATAGGAAGGAGTACAAAGGTTTTTTATGGTAAATATTAATTATTGCCTGCTTTCCAATGAAGGCCTTCTAAAAGTCCTAAACAGTCCCCGTTATAGCAAGAAGTACAAACATTTTTTGTGATACGTTCTAAGCCTTTCCGGCCTTCTAATAAAGGCCTTTTAGAAGATCTACGTTCTCCCTGCTTGCTATAGGAAAGGGGCCCTTGGATGAGATCTGCTAAGAACGCCTGAATGCTGTCTTCAAAAGAAGGCCTCCAAGTAGACCTGCTAAGATGGCCTTCAATAAAGCATGCTAAAGTACGCCTTCCATAAGAACTGGTAAAGCAGACTTTCTATAAAACCTAACGCGTAATATAGTGTAGATGGCCTTGGCTGCCTTGGACATCGTGTGTAATAAATAAATGAATATGTATTCGAGTACTCGTAAGAATGTCTGCCAAATCAAGCATTTCAGAAGTCCCGCTTACTCCTTTTTTCCTCCATTGGGTAAAACACAAGCTCAAGTCAAATCTATTTTCCTAGTTCTGGCACAATGCACTGCATATGTAGCTGTTAGCCCCTGAGTGCTGGTCCAAGATAAAAAAAAGTTTACTAAATCAACAATCTCACATCATTTGACTCGGCGATCATTCATAACGATATCGAGGATTTTCTTGATATTTTCTTCAGTGACCACCTCTTTTGGCCTTCCTGTAGATGGTATTGTTGCAGTGCTTGTTCGGCCGCGTTTAAACTCAGACTCACTGTAATGTTTATCGAGCTTTTCTTTTGTCTTTTTTGCCGTTTTAACTTGCGAATAATAGGGTTTAATCAGTGCACGAAATTCACTTTTTTAATTTTCCAAGAAACACAAAAGCTGCTTACTTTAAGCGGCTACAACAAATAAACTAATCAATGAATTTGGGTGAAATTTTAACAGCTGACATTTGTAGGTATGGAACGATACCACTAGGGCATCGATATGGTATCAATCGCCAGTCGGTATCGAAGAAAAAG
This sequence comes from Thecocarcelia acutangulata, assembly GCA_914767995.1. Taxonomy (NCBI): domain Eukaryota; kingdom Metazoa; phylum Arthropoda; class Insecta; order Diptera; family Tachinidae; genus Thecocarcelia; species Thecocarcelia acutangulata. The sequence goes on from OU612096.1 coordinate 87,997,022, forward strand.
CGTCGATACAGACTTGTATAGTTCGACTTCGTCATACGCCAAAAAACAAAACCTTCGCTATGGAATTCATCTTCTGATCCACTATCTGAAATTGAAGTGTCTTAATTAGAACCACGGAAGCGAAGATTTTTAAAAATCTGGAATTCTATCATAACAATACTGGTGCATTCACTAAATGGTTTGCTTTGGAACTGTGTAACAGATTTAATGGCGGAAGAAAAACTTTGAAGCTTCGATGTAAAACAATTTATCGTTGGTATAATCTTCGATAAGTTCACATAGTCCCGGACTGAAAGTTCTTTAGTGACAAATTCGAATGGCTTTAGTAACTGGACTATTTGTTTTAGCATCTCAAGATGTTTTCAAAGTTTTATAAAAACTTTGAAAACAAATAAAATTATGGTAAAAATGGCGTCCATCTTGGTTTTTTGCTTGTCAATATTCAATCACACACGAGAACAATTGTTCTGACAGCTTGTAGGTGATGAAGGGAGTGATATTTTTGCGGGATGAAGGAAGTGATATTCTGTCGGCATAATTTTTTGCAACCAACTGTACAAGCAGCACAAAACCAGTAAAAGAAACACAAGCCAAGAAATCAAATGAATACGAGTACAAGAACACTAATACACACAAAACGATATATACAGGGTGGCGCAAAAATAACCTTCCGATGTTTTTTGGCTGTTATTTAAAACAAAATGAAAAACGTTGATTCTTCTTGTGGATTATTTTTATTTGGTCTTTTAAATTTTTTTGCATCAAGTCGAGAATATGATGTCATGGCAATAGCCGCCGCCACAGTTGTTTGTCATTTGACCCCTTTTTATAGCATTTTCCATCACATTGGCCAAAACTTTCGGCGATAGGTCATAACACTCTTGACGGATATTGTCTTTAAGAGCTGCAAGAGTCTGGAGCTTCTTGACATAAACCCGCGACTTCAAAAAGCCCCACAAAAAGAAGTCTGCAGCGGTCAAATCAGGCAATCTTGCTGGTCAGTGCAAAACGCCAAAACGGGAGATTAGGCGCCCGGGAAATGCATCATTTAGCATATGGGTTGTGGCACGTGCAGTGTGTGCCGTAGTACCGTTCTGTTGGAACCACATGTTTTCCAATCCCAATTCATCAAGTTGCGGCAAATAGAACTCGTTGATCATTGCTCTGTAGCGCTCACCATTCACAGTAATCGTTTGGCCCGCGACGTCTTCGAAGAAAAAAGGTCCGATGACTCCTCCAGCGAAAACAGCACACCATACAGTGACTTTGAGCGGCTAAAATGGCTCTTCGTGAGTTACACGCGGATTTTCAGTGCCCCAGAAGCGTACATTTTGCTTATGTACGTACCCGCTAAGATGGAAATGAGCCTCATCACTCATGATTATTTTTGATGAAAAATCATCTTCCTCTTGGTGGTCACCAATATTCCGCGTTCTGGAGCAGTGTAGCGTAACATTGTTTATTAACGTGTATTTCGCATGTGTTTACTACAAAAATGTCAAAATAGAACTGACATTATGGCCCAATCGCAAAATTTATAGCATTTTCTGATAGGAGGATTACTTTTGCGCCACCTTATATATGTACATATGTTATAAATTAGTATCGTGTGATGAAAAAACAAAAATTTTTCGGACTAAAAATTGTTTTCGTGTGTTCTAGCATAATAAAATACCGAGTATTTTTGGTACTCGGTAGTAAAGCATCGATACCAAAAGTACCTGATATCGAAAGAAAAGCATCGAGTATTTACTTGTATTTACTCGGATGGTTTCAGCCCTAGACGTTAGACAGATCGCAATTAAAAAAAAAAAAAGATGCGTTTGTGCTGCCATCTAGCGCTAGGTGGCTTCGATATCAATCCGCCCTTTTAAATACATATTAAAATCACATTTTTTAAGCTTGACCCAAAACAGATACTTTAATTTCATTTTAAAAACTTTTAAGATTCCCAAAATTCTTTTGGCTCTTTTCTACTCTTGCTTGCTCTTATTTTTCTTTGGGTGCATAAAACTTTACTTCAATTAAGTTTTATTGTGCCCAGTATTAAAAATTTTTAATTTGAAAACATTTGATTTCATTTTTTTTTTGTAACTGCTTCTTTGTATTTAAACTCAAACTTCCTTATTTGCAAAAATGTTATAAAATTAACAAGTCATTTTCTGCCGGTCTAATGGCTGAGCTATTCGCCTGCATCCGTCTGTCCAGCCAGCTTGCCCAGCCATCTTGCAGTTATGTGTAGGTTTATTTTCTTTTTTTTTTTTTTCTTATGTTGTCCAATAAAAATTACTTTAAATTAAGAAATCACTGTGAATTGGGAAAAACAATCGTAAAAACGTGTCATTTTCATTTACAAAAAGATACAAATGTTTAGTTACGCTTTAAGTTTAAATTGCAATTAGTGGAAATTTTCCAAAAGAAAGTTGGCAATATAAACTGTAGCAAAGCTTGGTAACCACAAACCAGCAACTGAATCGAATTGGTTTTACGAAGTGGCCCAAAAAGAATATTTTTATATAAAAAAAAAAAAAATACTGCTTTGCTTGTGAAGAAGGAAAAGAATTGCTGGCTAATGTCTCGATTAGATTTTAGGGGGTTTCCCCAGCCTGCTTACATTGTGTTTTCTTTTTAATATAATTTAATTGCTAAACTAAACGATTAAACATTTTTAAACGTCTATAGTGTTTTGTTTTCCTTTTTCTGGATTTCTATTGTAAATTGAAAGCATTGAAATGTATTTTGGTTTGTCTTTTTTTCTAAAACCTTATGTCTTAACTTATGTTTCTGGCTGTCGGCAGTAGATGGTAATGTTGCTGTTGCTGTTGTCGTTGTCGTTGTAACTCATTTACCATTTAGATATATATTTTTTAAACACATTTCATTCATTGTTAATTGTTTCTTTTTCATTTCTGTTTAAAGTTGTTAACATCCTACTTAAATGGCTTAATTAATGTTATAAAATAAAAAATAAAAACCATCATAAAAATAAAAAATAACAATTCAAATGTTGAAAAAAAAAACAAACGGCTGCTGTTTTAACTTTCAAGATCTTCAGCAGAAAATTTGCCTCAAAACATTTAAAGTAACTAAACAACATATGTATGCATATATTGAGAAATTACCTAGACGTGTGCCAACCACCAACCAACCACTCACTCACTACACGCCCACTGTATGTACGAGCATATCCAAAGGGTTAAGTCTGTGCTTAATTTAGGTTGTAAATTTATTTAAATTATTCAGTTTACATTTTACCCAAACAAACATTTGTTTTAAACAATTTTTTCTGTTTGTTTTCTCGTTTCACTAAAATAGTCCATTTAAAATTTATGATATTTTAAATGTATTTATTAAATGTTGTTTTAAATTGTAATAAAATTGGCTGTAAAACGCTTTTAATTAAAATTATGAAAATTTTTAACCTTGACGTCAGTTTCAAGGCTTTCAAATGTTTGTTATGAGACAAAAGAAATGCCTCAAGTTTACAATTGATGTCATTAATCTGACACACATTTAAGATAAGTTTTTAATTAATAAATCATTATAACGATTACAATACATTATTTAGTTAAATTAGGCAAATTGATGATGAGGCAGATTTTCTTTTGTTTCCTTTTAGCTTCAAATTGGATTGCACAAAAGCTTAACGTCTTTTCCAGAGTTTAGTTTAGAAATGTTTTGAAATCACTCAAGAAACATAGAGCACATTTATACGACCACTGAAAGTCTTGACTTTTTTTGTAGTTGCTACCAACATTACATTTACACGATGATTTTTAAAACATGTCTGTTTTTTATTGTGTCGTTTTGGATATACAAGTTAATTATGCCGATCATTTTACTTGACAAATACATTTATTATAATAACAAAATGAGTTGATATTGATTAAAAAAAAGTGTACATCATTATACTACATTTACACCAACTCAAAATCTAGTGGATTTGAATTAAAATCTACAACGAAATCTATATCATCTACTTCACCGTTTTTTGACATCTAGCACGATTTCATTTTCACAAAAATAATTTATGCATGGGGTTTGACACACCAATTTTATCAGAGACTGAATATACCACATTAAAGTATATACATTTTACCACACTACCACATTAAAGTATGTATATTTTTGTTGCAGCGTAGTATTTTTTGAACAAAGTCACAGTATCATCACTTGGTACTGAGTAGATTTCATTTTCTCAAAATCTACCAGATTTGGCTTTAAATCTTAAATGAGCAGATTGCGCTTTGGTGTAAATGTTAGCCATATCTTTTTCCCACCTTTCTTCTAGCATATTACTTCCGCGTAAAAAGAATTGTTTCAGTTATGAGGTAAAGCATAATTCAAGCCAAATTCTGATACCCTGTTCTCTAGAGAAGAGTATTCCAGAAAGGGCGTTCTACATCTGTCGAAACAAATGTTAGTCAGGCTGTAAGGCGTGTGAGCTAAAACTCCCCATCCACAGGTCTCCACATGGCTTATAACCACTCATGATGCAAGATTATGTCTTTGTTTCTGATCGAATATTCTGATCGTTTTTAGTTATTTTCTTTCTTCAAATGAATTAACTGTCTCCGGTGATCATATGGCTCGTTTCCCAACAGCTCATAGTACAAAGCCCGCTTCTGATTCCACCAAATAAGAGCATTGCAGCACTCTCAGCGAGGTAATAGTCTTTAGGTTTGCCGGATGTAGCAGAATGTTGTCGTGATGGAAGATTACGGTCTCGTGGTTTACTTCTTTTTGTAGCATTCAAGCATTTTTTCCGACATCCAAAGTCGTCTTTCAAGGTCTCTTGGCTTCAATTCATATGCATCCCCATATCCTTGTTTTTGAGTGATTCCCAATGCTTTTAAATGTAGGGAAATGGTTTGGTGTGACTCTCGATTATAATGATGTTGTTCATGCATTTGCCAAGAACTTTTGTCGAGTAATGCTGCCAATTCCTCATCTTCAAACTTTTTCCGCTGATCGGGTCTCTCATTTTCTGTTGAGTCGAAATTGCTACTTTTAGATTGCGCAAACTATCGTTCACAAGTGGTTTGAGTTGGTGCTTGTTAACCGTAACTGATTGTTATTGATTCTACCAAGAATCAATAACATTCAGAAGCTGTTTTCTTCAAATGAAAAAATGGTACCGGACTTCCTCTCGAAACATCCTTTTTAGGCACAAAATTCGACATTATTATAGTGATTAAGAAAAAAGTGTGTTTACACTTTGAAGTCTCTATTGACTACTGTATTAAAAAATTAAAATGGTAGATGTTAACCCTTCGAAAGAGAAAATTTTTTTATTCTTGGCAGAAACCACATACGATAGCTACTTTTTTTGTCTTAGACCAGTATTCAGGGGATGACTATAGGTCATATGCAGTGCATTGTACTGGAGCTAAGCAAATAGATTATGAGGAGGAGGAAAGAGAGAGTAGTGCACATTTGACTTCAACCATCCAACGTTATATGTAACAGATTATGAGCTTAATTTACAGGAGGACCTGCCTTGACGTCCTAATCTGCTGATGGACCAATGACACGGGGTGAATTATTCACTATTCTCCAGCTCCCTTGTGTGACTTGCAAGTTTGTAGCCATATAGGTAAACCTCTTGCTTAAGAGTTCTGACCTTCTAATCTCTCCTATATGCAATTTCACAGAAGTCATTCTGAGACTAGGCTTAATGAGTTGGTAGGCCGAACTCCATTAAGAACATCAACCCTTTAACAACTCAGGCACCTAACCATCACTTCTGGTTTCTTACGTTACAGTAAACTAATTCTCTTTGCTGCGATTTTAGGTTTAAGCCACAGTCAGAATGTTTTAGCCGAGGTAGGCACTTCAACCATGATGAACATCGAGATGGTCTACAAGCAGAACCTCCCAGCGGCTTTGCGGATACCAGTTCCAATTAACACTGGCCTAGGATTTCGGAAGTCCAACACAACATAAGTTATGGGGATTACTAGAGCTTTATTTGCTACAATAAATGAGGGACTCCTCTATGCTCCAGAAATCGCAGTGCCCTGGTTTATATATGTGTACGCCAAAGCAAAACCTGCTTCCCGGGGGCGTTATAAATGAAATAAAACACGCCTTGTTTCACAAACTAACTATGCGGCTAAAACATGAATTTTTCCTGTAATGATTTGGGCCATTCGCTGGGCAATTAATCAAAAATGGGTAAGCCCTGGTAGGTGAGCGAGTGTTGCATAAAATTTGAATTTCACTATGGGTTTCGGGAACAATATCACTAATTTCGTAAGAGAAAAATCCATCGTAGTAACGATAGAACTATGCGGCAATACTTCAGTGAGTCAATAAAGTTGGATACGCTACTGTCACCGATAAGGTTCTTCGCTCCCTCTTGCATACGTTCCATTAGGCTTTATTACACCGGCCTAAATATGAGAGTTGTATTTCACTTTCTGGCGGATATAGCAAGGAAATCGGATAAAGGAAAAGAAAAGGCTATTTAAATTAAGTGTTTGCGGCAATAAAAGATATTATTGTAAAAAATCCCGCATTGTTAACTCGAAACCCTTATTTTTTTAATTAGGACGCTGTTTTAACAAAGGAGCGCTATGTTCTCTAACTGTTCTTGAAAAGTTTACAATTTACCAAAACTCAATTGTTCATCCCTGCTTGGAGTATGAATAATGTCAGCACTGCTTTACGCATTATATCAAGCGAAACCTTTTGCACGTTTCTATAATCGATCACATTTCAAGGTTAAATTTTTCTGTTTGTTAATTAATAATTTTTTTTCTTTTGTTTTTGTTTTCTGCAATTGATAAAATTCCTTAGAAGTCTTGTAAAAAAAGAGACAAACGAAACTTATTAAAGAGCACACAATCATGTTCGCCGTTTATCTGGAACAAGATTTCTAACCTCAAAAAACAATTTCCGTTGACATGCATAAAGACTTTTTTTTTTTTAATTTTATTAAATAAAAAAAAAACTTCTGATACACACAGCACTTGGAATTTCTCTAACAATATTCAATTTATAGGTTGGGTGGAAAAAAAAAACTAATAATAAATAAAAATAAATCAATAGCAGTTTATTTATTTATCTGTTAAAAAAAGTAATAATGAACTTTTGCAAAACATTTCACAAGTATTTGACAAATTATTAAAATCTCCAAGTGAGTCATTGAGACAAACAGAGACAACATACGAGTGTAACACTTTAACACTTTCAGTCACTCGAATGAAAAACAAGGTCGTTCAAGGCTAAAGATAATACAGTTCAAATGAACTTCTATTAAATAACATCAAACCAATTAAAAAAGTTTCCAAGTTTCTAAATACAAATACAATTTAAAAACTTTGAAGACTCCTAAAAGTGAAGAACATTTATTTAAGTTATTATTTTAGCTCTTGTGAACAACACAAAATACTATAGATATATCGAAGTAGTATTCCGATATTATTTTTCAAGTATTCCAAGTAGAAGAGATTAGTTGTTAAAAGGCAGGGATGAAAAACTAGTTTTGTTAAAATCTACAAGCATTGGAATTTTTTAAAGTTTTAATCATTAGACATTTTTTCTGGATATAAAATATGATTTGTGATATCATTTGGCGATGGCCAACGACTTAGCTCGTTTTGCCATTATTAGTGTATAGTCAGGGATGAAAAATTGAATTGATTGTTCTTTCTTAATTTATAAAAATTAAAGTTTATTTTTAAATAGCAAATACAAATCAATTTTAAAAGGAAAAATCAATCTCAAAAAAGTTGTAAGCAAGTATACAGCAATGTTCCGAGAAAGGCGCGTTCTGAAAAATGCATAATTGATTTTTAGGTGTTGTAAGGAACGCGCGTTTTACTGGCGTTGCGGAGTTTTTTTTTTCGAAAAAATACAACATGTGTTTTACGTACCTATATACATATGTATGTGGAAGCTATATGAAATGAAAAAAAAAAATTTACAAGAAATAGAAAAATTTTTTAATTTAGTTGTTTTAATTGAAAATATGTAAATTTCCCTCAACTTTTTATTGAAATAAAAAGCAAACATATTAAATTTTAATTGTGGATAACTTGATTACAATTTTTTTAATATAGTTTTTTAATTGAAATTCTGTTAATTTCTTTCAAGTTTTTATTGAAATAAAAAGAAAACATATTAAATTTTAATTATGAATAACTTGATTGCCTTGTGCAAGTTCAGTTTTAGCAAATTCAATCAGTTCACTTCAATATACACATGCGATTTGAAGTCTCCAATTTTAAGCGAGATATGCAATTTCCATAACACCTATTTGGCGATTTCAAATCGAAAAGTCATACTTCTTGCGTTATACGTTTCTCAGAGCACCTATTTGGCGTTTTGGGTATCTAGAATTACACACCATATAGTTCAACAATAGTATGTTACCATCAGAATATTGCCAGCTCAACCATATATTTTTTTCTACGTATCTTTTGAACTTTAACACGTTGCCCAGTTGTGCGTCGTACCATGGTTCAAATTGAGTTAGTATGAAGAAATGTCAAATGTAATACAATAAAAAACTTGGAGTTTAGATGTGGTTTACATTACCACTCGATAGATTCAACTGAATCTAAATTACACTCTTATAAACGTACAATATTTTTCGCAGTATTTCTATTGCGTTCCATTTGATCTCATCCAAAATATATTTGCTACGGTAAATACACCCATTTCTCAGTCAAGTTCTTTTCGTTTCACATTCCAGCGAGGGCACTTAAAAAAGGTATCCTCAGCATCGTTCATCACCCTGATCTCTCATATAAATAAAAAGAAGTATTAAATAAATATAAAGAAATTTAAAAAGAATATTTAAACCCTGATAACAATGGGGTTGGTAGGACCCCCATTCCATATCTCCTGTTTATCTATTTCTCAATGTTTTAGATACGCTTTGCCATCTATATTCCGCCTACACCGTGTTCCGGATATCTTGTCGCATTTGTGATCAGTTCCATTCGATTATTTCGAAACCCACATTTTTCTCCTATCTACAATATTCAGATCAACTGAAATCTTCCCCGTTTAAAGACCAATACAGCTACAGCGCGATTACCAGCTACGCATTCAGTATTTATAAATGTCTTCTATCCAGGGATGTAAAAGTAGTATACTGAAATAATTTTTAATATATTTTTCTCCTATCTAGTATACTCAGATCAATTGGAATCTTCCTCGTTTAAAGACCGATACTGCTATTTGTCTTCTATCCAGGGATGTAAAAGTAGTACACTAAAATATTTTTTATTATAAAAAAATAGAAAATAACTTTTTGAGTGTAAAGCTGTATAAATAAAGGGGTCATTCAAAAATGAACAGGAATATATGTTTGTTTGACTAAAATTAGTTAGATTAGGTTAGGTTGTACAGGCCATCAATTTCATGCAACCAGCCCACTTGGTTCCTTTCTTGGTACCGTTGTACTTAAATTAGTTATTAATTGTTTTTTTTTTTTCTCCAGATTTGGGCAAATTTTCATCAACTTTCTAATGCAGAAAATTGCTCGATCATTTTTGTTAATTTTAATTGACAACTCCACACGCTTAAACGCAATTTATTAAAACTGTCTTTTCGTCACAAGAAGGTAATATTATATAAATTCTTTTTTGCAAAATTTGCATTATAGTTGATTACTTTTTAAGGGCCATTCTCATTGTCATTATCAAAAAAGGAAATTCAATGTTAAACTCAATTAATTTTCCAGCTCATCTTCATTTTTGATGGCAATATTTGTTGTGAATTAAAACCCTGAACAAGAAAGCTAATAATTGCTGAAGCCAGAGCCTGGCTTTGGCTGTTGGTCCATTAGCCGGTTTTGTTGTTTCATTGTTTTTCATTCATTTGATTTGAAAATTTTAAGGTTTTTTCCGTACTTTTTGGCTTTCAAAAGATACATGATAAATCGTGACCATTTTTCAAAGAAATGGGGGAGAAATTGTTGGTTAGTTGTTTGCTTGTTTGCAAGGCCCTAATTTTTTTCTTCTTTTCTTATTTTTTTTTTTTTTTTTAGCTCAGATGTTAAAGGAAAATGTTTGGTTACTGTGAAAAAGTAGAGAAATAATGACAACAACACCAACTACACAAAAATTAAATGAATGACATGCGAAAAGTGGCAATAAAAAAAGTTCGTTTTAGTTTTTTTTTTTTTTTTTGTTGCTTTCTGATTATCTTTTGGTGTCTTGCAAAACTTATTTATTTCCTTGACTAAAGTAGAATTATAAGGTTTTTATGTTAATTTATTTGTATACACAACAGTTGGTTAATTGAAAGACAATTTATAAAACGCAACAGTTGTTGGTAGTGTAGAGTAAGTCCAAATAAACATTCTTCACGAGATCACTTGAACTAATAGTGATCGTTGGCGAGAATGTTAAAATTCATTCGTTCTTTAACTATTTTCGTGTTTAAGTGTGTTTTATGATTCATTAATTGCGTCTGTGAAGAAAAAAGTTGTTGATTTCTGTATCACCTTGCGGCCAAACAGTTTTTAATAAGAAATGAAAACACTTTAAAAATTAAAATTAAAATCAATTTATTTTTTGACAGTCACAAATTTTAGTTCGCTTTTCAAATTAAAGCCTAAAGCAATATGAATTTTAAAGTAGCTTTAATAAAAACTTAATATTTTAATTAAATTTTTTTCTCAGCAAAAGAAGAAAAATATTTGATTTGGCATTTTTGTTTGCTTACACAGAAAAAATTATAGTAAAAATGAAATCAATAAAATATTTTTCTGAAAAAAAAAATTTGTAGGTATATGAAGGTTGGTTAAACTTTAAGGGCCGATATTGATTTGGAATAAAGCACACATTATTTAGAAAATATGGTATGGTGCAATTATGTATGGAATAAAATATCGGCCAAATGGCTGCCGCAACCTCGGTGGCATGCTTCAATCCGGTGGTTCAAGTTTTCGATTTCGCTGAGCCATAATTGAGGTTATATGCCGCATTATCTCCTTTAACTCTTGAAATGTTGCTGGCTCATCGACGTATACCTTTTCTTTCAAATAACCCCAAAGAAAGAAGTTCAACGGTATCAAATCACATGATCTTGGCGTCCAACTGACATCGCCACCACGTGAGGTAACACGGCAATTGAGTTGTGTCGCGCAAAAGAGCCACTATTTCGTTAGCTGTGTGGCCAGTGGCACACAGCTAACCATATCTTCCAATTCAGGTCATAAACAATTTGTTATCATCTTACGATAGCAAAAAAAAAAAAAAAATATGGCCCGTTGATGCCGCCAGCCCATAAACCGCACCAAACAGTCGCTCTTTGTGGGTGCATTTATATTTCGACAATCACTCTGGGATTACCATTTGCCCAAATGTGGCAATTCTGCTTATTGACGAATCCACTCAGATGGAAATATGCCTCATCGCTAAAGACGATTTTCTTCGAAAATTGATCATCCACTGTTGCCACTTCTTTCCACCATTCTGACCATTCACGTCGCTTGGAATTGTCAAGAGGTTTTAGTTCTCGAGTCCATTGCATCTTGTAAGCATGTAAATATAAGTCTTTATGCATAATGTTCATCAACGACAAGCGTGAGAGGTGCAATTGTTGGGCACGACGATGAGTTGAGGTGGACAGCTGTTCAGTCACAATATCGAGAACAACAGAATATTTTCTGCAGAACGATCTGTAGTGGTGTCTTCATATCTTCTACAGATCCGGTTTGCTCACATTTTTTAACGATTTTTCCGTTTGTACACACATTTGGACGATTTGGACGAAGTGATCGTTCACTCGTATGCATTTTGATTTGAACGCTCATTTTCATAATAAGACAGAATAACTTTAACACGTGGCTGGATTGTGGTTTAAATTAAGTTAGTCTGAATTTGAGAAATGGCAAGTGAAATGCAGAAAAAAACTTCACGTTTAGGTGTGATTACTAATCCAAAAAAAAAAAATAAGCTTGGATATCATATTTTTTTCTTGTTGAAAAAAAATTGCTTTCGATCAGTAATTATTTTTACTAAACATTTGTTTGAATACGCGAATACCTTGAGAGCTATTACAGGCATTTAAATAATTTATTATTTGGTACAACGAATTTCGTTATTGAACATTTCATTACTGAACAATAAAAAGATTTTCCATGTTATGCTTAAAGCCAAATCAACTCAGTTTACAATTTAAAAGTCGTTTTATAAAAAGTAATGTATAGATTATTCAAAATATTGTCCATCGTTAGCTAGTAGTCTTTCCCATCTTTCTGGTAGCATATGGAGTCCGCGCCAAAAATTACTGCTTCAGTTTTGAGGTAACAAAAAAAATCAATCTAGTTTTTGATTCCCTGTGAAGCATTTTCAGGCTTTCTGGGTCGACCAACATAAATTGTAGTCAGAAAGGGCAAGGTCTGAGCTATAGGGCGGGTGAGGTAACACTTTCCACCCTATGGTTTCCCAATAATTTTGACCGGTCTGGTAACATGCGGCTGAACCTTGTCATGACTGAATATTATGAATTCGTATCTGGTTTATTCGTTGTTTTTCTCTCTCTTTAAACGACTTCATTGTCTTCAGTACAGATATTCTGTGATCGTCTTACTAGATTTCAAATGCTCATAGTACAAAACTCCCTTCTGATCCCACCAAATACAGAGCATTACTTCAGTTTCTTTGGTCTTGCAAGATGTGACCGAGCGTTGTCGTGATGGAGGATTATGGCCTCATGTGTGTTAATTTTTTATCGATTGCTCTCTTCAAACGAAGCAATTGTTTTTGTATAATTCCCCTGTGACCGTCTGACCCCATGTCAACAGTTCATAATACAAAACAATCTTCTGATCCCACCTTAGCATCATGAATATGCGACTTCGGCGTAGGTATGGCTAGCCTGCCAGGCTTTACATATCACTTTTTGTGTTTGGGATTATCGCAATGTATCCATATTTCAGCAGCAGTAACAATACGATACAAAAATTACTACTTTTTGTAGCGTTCAAGCATCATTGCCAACGTGCAAAATCGCCTGTCAACAGCTCTCGGCTTCAATACGTATAAATTCCCATTTCCTTGCTTTTGAATGAATCCCAATGCTTTTAAGGATAGGGAAATTGCTTGTGACTCCTAATGATAATGCCAGTTCTTCTTGTGTTTGACAACAATTTTGGCCGAATGATGCTTGCAATTCCTCATCTTCAAAATTTTTCGACTGACCAGGCTTCTTTTCGTTTATCATGTCGAAATCACCTCTTTTAAATCTCACAAACCATCTTTCACAAGTTTTATGAGTTAGTGCAAGTTGACCGTATGCTTCTACCAACAATCTATCAGTTTTAGCTGCCGTTTTCTTCAACTGACAGAAGGTTACCCGACTTCCGCACAAAACATCTTTTTTGGGCTCAAATTTCGACATTATTAGCCATGTCACGGAATTTGATTTCGTTCGGAAATGGAATTGAAGCCGTTTTTTGATTATTCAAAAACCCAAAAATTTAAAAATTTTTTCGGAATGAAATCATTTCCATAATTCGATACTAGTTTCATTCTTGATATTAGAAATGACTTTATTTAGAAAAATGTTTTAGTTTTTCGTTTTTTTTAAGAACCAAGAAAATAATTCTATTCTGTTTAGTAAAGAAATTGAGCTCTGTGACATGACTGTATTATAGTGATTAAAAAAAATGTGTGTTTACCATTTGGTGTCCATCGAATACTGAATTATAATGTTTACCCTCCAAAAAAGAATCGTTATTATCGACACAAACCGCATGTGATAGTTATGCCATATAAAGGTGCATTAACATCTACACAGTGGCAGCACTAGAGCAAAATTACAACAATACAGCAAAAACAGGCAACTGGTAAGCTATGTTTGCCCAAAATATTTGTAACTTTTCTCACAATTATTAACTATGAATGTACCTTTTCATAATTATAAATTATTCTTATTTGAATTATTTTGATGTTCACAAAATAATTTTTATATGTTTAATTCAGAATAAAACACTAAATTCACTTTCAAATATGTAAACAATACATTTGATGTAAATAGCTTACTATATTGCCAATAGCAAAAAATTGTCACATGCCGTAGCGCTGCCACCTAGTAGATGTTAATGCACCCTGTACCATATGTTGTCAACATCGAAATTATTAATTTGTTTATCCATATCTGCAAATACTACATTACGAGTAGCAAGATAATATATAAATGCTTTTCGAAGTAATTTGTTTGAACAAACCTTTTCCAAGACAATAAGTAACCGATTACTTTTTCAAATAACCTTATGGGAAAATATATTTTATATACAATTTTAATTCCTTCTTTTTATTATAATACAATTTTAATTTATATTATTATAAATCTTTTTTAAAGATTGCAATAAAACTAATTCTATAATTTCTCTACTCGAATCCATCTGTTTTTCAAATTATAAACATCCTGTAAATCGTCTTGTTTAGGCTTTCAGAAAAAATAACATAAATCGCTTAGCATCTGCTTTTTCAAATAACGAAGAGCAAATTTATATTTTGTGGTTTGCTTTCGAAAAAGAAAACACACAAAAAAATAGTCGTGATGGAGCGATAATTTCTTTTGTAAAACATAATTTTACTTTCATATACTCGTACTTACATACATACATACTTCAACGAGATCAACACTAAACTAACCAATAGCCACAAATACTTATTTTGCAGTTAAACAAAAAAATCAAAATAAAGTAATAAACATTGTTTTGCTTTTTTATTTTTTATTTCATCAAAATCAAAATAATAAATATTAATCTTTTGTTTCTTTTATAAAAACAATGCCCACGCAAAATTTTTTATTTATTGAAAAATAGTATAGGTGTCTAATGTAGAGCTTTGAAATTTCATTTTCAATATAAAACCAGCTTTTTTGTTTCAAGCACGTTTCGAGGGTGTTTTCTATAGAGGTAAAAAACCTTATGTCGGCAATACTTTGGTAAATGGCAGCCGCAGTTAAGTCATTTGGATTTGGCATTTCAATATAAATATACAGTTTTCAGTCTTCGCCTCCAAATTGAGCAAATTAGGGCCCAAAACAAGATTGCCGTTCGTCCCAATTTTCATAGCGCATTCTGTTTAGCGATGCAGCTCACTCACGGCAATAAACATAATAAAACTCAAGTGTGCGCTGCATCCAGAAAAAGGACTGTTTGGTGTGCTTTATGAGCTGGTGCAATCATTAGTTCGTACTTTTTTAAAAATGATGCTGGTCAGAACTTTTCAATCAGTGGTGACCGCTTTAGAGCCATGCTTACTAACTCTTTCGTTCATCAATTGAACAAACATAATGTGCAGGAGCTTACACAACTTATGATTTATAGAAGTTAACATTTTGTAAGCGCACATTTCACATTTCGGACCTATGAATTGGCATCCATCGGCATCGGATGTGGAAATAGCACCTGCCTTGTCTGCCTTTATTGATGATGGACAAACTTCACGATTCACCAGCTTCCCCATGTGGCTTGCACAGCTCAAGCAGGTCGCAGCTTTTGCCAGAAATTTGAAGCCAAACACCTTGCTGAAAAATCAGGACCTTCTAATCCCTCCTGTAAGCAATTTACATTGAAGACAAGGCTTAAGAAGTTGGTAGGCCAAAGAACATTAAGAGCAGCAGCCCTTAACCAAATCACTCGTCTAACCATCACTTCTGGCTTCTTACATTACAGATATCTGTTGCAAGACAACAGTACCTCGGAGGACTTAGAAGCCCTCGAAAACCGGCACTGCACTATAGTTATCAGGGAAAATAATATCCCTGCCTGCCAATTTTTTTATTTTCGGACCAGTTCTCTGACGATGATCTCTACATATGCAGTGCATCCTACTGGAACTACGAAAATAGATTATTATGAGAAGAAAACAGGGCGTAGTGTTTGTGGACGTTGGACTTAAACCTATCAATAATAACACCAAAAGACCAAAACAAAGATTATCACAACACTTAAAGTGTTGGAATTAAATTCGTTGAACTGATCAGTACCCAGTGTATATGCCTTTGATACTGCTCAGCCTTACAAAAATTAGTCCAACGCCTCCTGCACTGCGAGGTAATCAATCGAATAGCAAGAAGATCCAAAAGAAATTAATAATAACATCGACGAAAGTAAAAACAAACAAAAAAGCACGTGTACGCATCGAATGAAGACAAAACACTGCTTATTCTTGCTTATTACCTACTCCGTGCAATTTTAATTTTTTTGATCTTTAGATAATCACATAGCAAAAACATTCAAAATGTTTAGGTTTAAACCACAGCCAGAACATTTCAGCAAAGATAGGCACCTCAACCATGGCCAGTTCCAAAACAGACTGCAAGCCAAGATAGTCTGCAACCCTTGGTGAAGGTCTCGTAAGTCCAGCACAACAAAACGAACAAGCTTCCTAGAGTTTTATTTGTCTTGGGCCCTGGTTTGGTGTATACCAAACCTACGCCGTTAAGTCCGAAACGATTGCGATTTGCAGGGCAACATTCACTGTGTTATTGCCGATAAAAGGCCACAAATGTCGCAAAAATTAACGAAAAATGTTACCCGCGTGCGGGTTACGGTTTTCGTTAACCGTAGATTAACCAAACTCCCCCGGGGAAGTTTGGTTAAAGTACCCCGAAAACTTTGAAACGATTAATTATTTGGAGGACAGTAGTCGTCGCTTTATTGCCCATAAACAGCCAGAAATTTTGGAGCGCCATGGAAAATTGGTCGTCCAGAATAAACTACATCCGAACCAGTCATATTTAAATTATATTGCCAGAAGGTAATCTTTAAACTAAAATAAATTTCACATCAATTTAAAAATTTAATTTTTTTATTTTATATCACTTTGAGCTCTATACCTCTATTAAAAAACTCCCTATATTTCAAACAATTTTGATTTTTCTTTTTATTGCATTTGCTTGCTGCTTTATTGGTTTTTCTTCGTTTGGTTATTAAATGTGATTAATTTTATATTTGTTAAAATTAAATAAAGTAAAAACAATTTTTTTCTGCACAAAAAGCCTTCCTTATTTGATTATTACTTTAATAAATAGTTATTTTTAACTTAAAAAAACAAAACAACTATAAAAAGGTATGACCAATATTTGTTTAGTAAAGCAGAAATTTAGTTCCTAGTTAAAATATATTTTAACAAACTTGTCTGTATCATCTGTTATTTTATTATTTAGTATTATCTTCATTCTTTTAGATTCTTTATATAAAACTTTCGAAATCAAATTATTATATTGTTTGCTATAGGTATATTTTAATTTGATCTTATTTTTATGATATACAAAAATATTGTCCGATATAATTTTAAAACACAGCATTAATTTGATTTTAGTTTATCTTATTAATATTCATATTAATTTATTTTTTATTTAATTTTGGATTTTCGTATTCCATGATTTTTTTTACTATATATGTATCTACATACGTATAAATGATTTTCATATTCCATTTCATTATTCATCTCCGCACTTTAAATACAACTGTTCATATTGTTATTTTCAGTAGTTCTTAAACTTGGTAGCACTATTTAGTAAATCTTGAATAAAGTGTTCTCTCCGCTCATTAAATTGTGCTGTTTATTTTTGTATTTACCGTTAGTTTATTGTAGCTGAAGTTGCCAATGTGAAAAACATAAAAATGCCGAAATGCAAGCGTATATACATATGTAGAATAAACATAAGTGTATATGTACAAAAACTAAACAAAAGAAAGATATATAAAATAACAATACTTTGCACAAGATACATACATATGTGCGTACATACAATTAGTATGTATGTATGTGAATTTAAAAAAGAATTTATAATTACATACATACATATATCTCTTTTAGAATATTTGCTTAGAAAACAATAAGAATCTATTGCGGCAATACAAAAAAAAAATGTTAATCAACTGATTAAAATTTATAACAAATACTGGCTATCAACACCAACACACAACATTATATGTCAAATAATGAAATGTATGTATTGAAATAAATTATTATTAATAGAAACAAAACATGGTACCTATTAACAATAAATAGAATTTCTTTGTTTTAAGGTGGTCGGTGTGGCGCTGCAGAATTCATTTTAATAGTACAGTAAAGGCAGCTTTAATAGCATTATTAAATTGTAAAACACTTATGGATAATAAAAAAAAAGAAATGTATGTACATACGTACGTACATATGTATATGTTTACTCATGTATATATACATATATAATTATGTGCATGTAAGCGTGTAAAAAATAAAAACTTTTTGTTATTAAAATTTTATGTTTAGAAAACGCTTCAAATATGTTTAACAATGTTAGTCAAGGAAAGAAATATAACAATTTTTATTTCACATTATAAATAAAAAAAAGAAGAAAAAGTATTTAAAGATATTTTAAGTTTCTAATTAATATGCCGTAAGGGAAGTGATATAAGGCCGTATGCAAATAAACTTAACAAAGATTAATAAGCAATTATTAAGCAAAATTTTCTTAAATTGCATGCAAATACGATTGTTAAATTAAACCGTGATTCACTATCCTACACAATCGTGCGATCTGCCAAATATGGTATGTGTGCTAAAAAATCAAACAATATCAGAGTAAAATGCCACTATGACGCGTTTCAAGTTTTTTTTTTTTTCAAATTCCCAAAATCAGCTCAGATACACGTTCCATGGTCAAAACGTGTTCCGAATATGACAAACCGGCTTCGATTTGATTAGCGAATTGGTTCCGAGTTTTTCGGGGATTCTCAGAGTCAGCTTCAGGAAACGTCAAAATCCTCCCACTTCCTCAGTAGAAATATGGCAATTTAAATTTCCGCACTAAAGCGAATGACGGTTTATAGTTCAGATGCATAATACACGGTAAAAATGCTCACCGAATATGAAAAACCGGGTAGCGAAGTGAAGCCGAATTTTTTGAGGAACTCCCAAAATCCCCCCTACTTCCCGGAAGCAATATGGCAACTCCAATTTTCACACTAAAGCAGCAGCACTATATATACAGTTTTATATACCTAAAGCTACGTACACACGGTTGTCAGATCTTACAATATTGCCAGTAAAATTATCTGAAAATGTATTACAATCGTGTGAACTGCCAATTTTTAACTTACAACGTTGTCGATCAATTGTAAGACTACAATGTTGTCAGGCATCTGACAATCGTGAGAACACTCTTCGTCGGCATTGCCAGGTATTTGGCAGATATTGTAAGCTCTGTTTTTATTGTCAGATGTATAAAATTAATGAACCTGACAATGCCTTCATTGTCAGAAAAAAGTTTGATGGGCAAAACTGCCAAATAGATACAGTTTCATTTATTTGGTAAATATTTTTCTTTTTATTATATTTCTTCTAACCTTGTTTGACTTTAGATTTTATTATTAATGTTTCTTATTTCGATTTAATTTTGCAACAATTGCTTTTCGAACTTTTTAAAAATAGTTTTGAAAATAAATTTTGACATTTTGACCATTTTTCAAAATGTCAAAGCCTGATAAACCCTAAAAATAAGCATTTAATTAAGTATTAAAATAGATCATTTTAAATCGTTCAGGCAGGCGACACTTGTTATAACTTTAACATTGTAATGGGAAATAAAAATTACCTAATAATAAAATAGTTAAATAAATCATGAAGCCCATCCCATAGTTATCTATCTATATTACCAAACCAACCACAGCAACTACAACAACAGCACCAGGCAACAACATCAAGCTGTTACAATCAGTTTCTTAACAGTGATTGTAAATTGTCTGTTATATTTCGTTTTCTTTTTTTTTTTTCGATTTATAACACAAACCTCTAAGGCTTTTTTTTCTTTATTTTTTTTTTTTTTTTTTTTGCAATTGATTTAAATTATAATAATGCTACATTTTTTTTTGTCTACATAAAAAACTGCCTTTAAACTTGTTAAGTATTCTTAAGTCGCTTTAAAAGTATATTTCACTTGAGATTTTTTAAGCCGTTTCCCAAGGTGTGTCTTCCTTATAGCTTTAATCAAACTTAAGCAACGACAGAGACACCTTCATTTTGCAGATTTTTAGTAGGACTTTCTAATTTTTTTTTTTTTTTTTTTTGCAGTCATTTGTTTTATTTTTCTAAACAAAAAAAAGGTTCTTTAACTGTGTTTTAAGGCTGTTAAAACATAAATTAACATACCACCTTTTGAGAAATGAAAAAAGTTGGTTTTTTTCAAGTTAATTGGGTAAAGTGGAAAACACCTCCCTAAAAGCGGATTGTCTAGATAAAATCAAAAATGTTAAGGTTGGCTAACGGTAAAAGTAATAAAATTTTTGAAATATTTAAAAAAAAATCAGTAATAAAAAATATGTTAAAAATTCTTAAACTAAATCCTACTTAATTTTTTTCGCTGTGGCATTCATAGGTATTTTTCATTCCGTTATTTGCTTTACAATTTAATATTTTATTCTTTCTCTGAGATAGAGTACATAAAACTGTACGTAATGGAGATGGAAAATTCAGTACTTTTTAATTCTATGATGGAAACATTTATAAAGTATATAATTATTATCTAAATCAAAGCATAAGTTTACATTTGGAGAGAGAGTGAGAAAGTTCTACATCAGCACCTGCCTTTACGGCCTTATCTGATGATGGACTAATTCCGCGGAGTGAATTATTCACGATTCACCAGCGTCCCGTGTGGCTTACCAGGCATAAATATGTAGGCAGCACTTCTTGCCATATATTTGTAGCCATATAGGCAATCCCTTGGTTTGGAGCTCGGGCCTTCCAAACCCTCCTGTATGCATTTTCCCAGCAATCAATGGAAGACAAGTCTTAATGACTTGGTAGGCCGAAGCCCAATAGCAGCATCAAACCTTAAATCAACTCACCCATCTAACCACCACCACTGGTTTCTTACAGTAAGGTATCTATTGCAACAGCCCCCAAAAAAGTCATGCACCACAATTATCAGGGGTATTAGCTCTCCTTCCATCGTCGTTAGGTTTAAACCACAGCCAGAAAGTTGTTGTTAGCCCCCGAAAAAAGTCATTCACCACAATTATCAGGGATATTAGCTCTCCTTCCATCGTCGTTAGGTTTAAACCACAGCCAGAACGTTTCAGCCGAGGTAGGCACCTCAACCATGATCAGCTCGGGTTCAACTGCAAGCAAAAGTAACAAGTTTTTATAATTTTCTTTATATACATATCATAAGATTATTAAGATAAAGTAGCCGGCTCGTGTTTAGGTAATTGTTAAAACTAACTAAATTAATACTTTTTGTGGTAAATATTGTTAACCGGTTACTTAACAAATTAATCACATTTAAAATTTAAACCATTTTTATTTTAATATGCCTAAAATACTATTATATAATTATATTTTGTAGTACAGCTTAGAACTTCAATTCTGAACAATGTTAAAATTTTAAAGATTTTTTTTTTTGTTAAGAAATTTAAAAATTGGCGGTAAATGAACTATAAACTACCTATAAGAAACAATCACATTTTGTTTGCAATTTCGAAATAGATTGTCAGAATTAAGTATGAACCAATTATCGAACATCCTAATCGAGCTGAAATTGATAAAAAGAACGAAATATTTCTTGTTAGCAGATAGTAAGGAAAAAAGTTTTATTTATGTTACTTTTAATATGTTAAAACACGATTTTACCTGTTTAAATAAATAACATGGTGCTAGATATTTCAGGAAAAGGAAACGGTTTTTTTTTTTTTTTTTTTTTTTTTTTTATATACTTTTTTGATATACTTTTACTAACAACAAAAGAACTCTTTTTTCATGTTATTCGAGATTTAAATTTCAAGTTCTATTATTAATTTACAAGATTAATTAGACTGCAGGAAAAAGTAAGCGGCTACTAGTTGAATTTTTTGATATAATTTTACTGACAACTCAAGAACTCTGTTTTTATGGTATTTGAGATTTCAATTTCTATTATTAATTTACTAGATAAGAAAAAGTAACCGATTTCTTTTTGAAACCACTTATACTGACAAGTTGCATTACGTTTTTGCATTGTTTCAGAATGTAAGTATACATGAACTTGAGACAAGGGTAATACGTTACTTTTTAGTAAAACAAAATTTTTAATTAAATATATTTTTATCCCGTTGAAATTTATTTAATAAATAGATTAACTGCTGCTGCAGCTCATGATTTTTATATATAAAAAATTTAACAATCATTGTTAACATGACACAATCTTTGCCTAACAGTTTGTTATCAGCCTCAGGGAACTTAGAATATGATATGATATTGTTTGAAAAACCAATAATTCCATAACAATTTTAGTTCCCAAGCCAAAAGGCATAAAGCTGGGCTTTAAGCTTCCTAGCTATAAAGCTTAATTTACTGTTAAATTCAGCAATGGCTTTAATTTTAATATTCCTGAAGATGCTATTAGCGAAATATTGAATTATATTAATAAATTTTGTAGATTTTTTTCTGTATAAATCACGATCTGAAATTAATTTTAACTAAGATTAATTTATTAAAGAATTTTTTTGAATTAATTTAATTCATTAATTAACTAAATAAATTCTAAAATTGATTTATTAAATAATTATTTTAAGTTAAAATATACTTATATGAACCAATCAAGAAATGGCTCTTATATATTTTTATTTCTGTATTTAAAAAACACACCAAACAAGGAATAAAAATCGGTATTATGTATTTTTATTTATCACTTGCTTTTAGGAATGCAATTTTCTTTTTATGGAAATAAAAATATAAACAATTTCTAGAAACTTTCATTTACTTCTTTGCTTTGAAGCATAAATAATTCTTTTCTTGAATGTCTAAAATTTTTACATCTTTTCCAAACCGAAAAGAAAACCATAAAAAATCGATAATGTAATTGAATAAACAATAAACTATTACGTACAAATGTATGTTTTTTCTATAATTTTTATTGTTATTTCATTTTCTAGTGTCGCTAATATAAAACAATTTATTTATTTCTTTAGAGTGTGATTCCTTAATTAAAATCTTTAAAATTTATTTACAAACAGAACGGCATGTGTGGCCGGCCATCTTTAGAAAGGGAGAGAAAGAGAGAAATTTCTTGTTAATTTATTGTTGTCATTTTAGTACCCAGTTTTGACGCATTTCGCTTTTTTTATTCTTCATTCTACTGATGATTGCTGTTATGTACATACAGTGGTGGCCATATAATTGAAACATCTTTGGTAGTAAATAAATTTTTTGTTTTAATGATATATCTGAGATTCTGTTGTTGATTAACTAGGCACCATTTATAGCATTTTCCATCTGATCCCCACCGGAAAAACTTAGATTCGTCACTCCATTAAACATTTTTTTCCCAAAAACTCATTGGTTTCTTAATGCTTTTTCTGACTAAATCCAATCCGGATTTAATATTGTTTTAAGAGAGGAAAGTTTTCTCTGCGCGATGCATCTACGTAACGCATTTTCATTAAGCCACTGTCGAATAATTCTAGATGATTTTTAGCTGTTTAGAGCTTTTAAATCGGCCAGCTTTAAAGGCACTTACGACTATTCTATCATCTCTGGCCGCACTTTTACGGGATTTGGACGATCTGGGTACATTATTTGAGTTTCCAAATATATCACAGTGGTTCATTCCATTATAAATTTTTCTCTAGAGGAAACAAATAATAATTGAGAGTCTTTTCGGAGCCTCTGAGATTAATGATTACCTTCCTTTTTCTTATCTTGGACCAGTACTCAGGGAATGACCCCTACATGTGCAGTGCATTGTACCAGAACTAGGAAAATAGGTTGTGAGGAGGAGGAGGAGGTAGTGTTTGGGAACATTTGACTTCAACTTTCCAACGTTATAACAGACAGGAAACACGTCTGCAGGCAACTTATTCCACGGACGAAGCGTACGGCTGAACAACGAATTCTCTCTGTAATGCGTAGCACAATTCCCGGGGCAATCGACCACAAATCGATGAGCTCTGGACGATGATCGCGTGCTGCGCAAAAATGTGCTAGTTTCGGGAACAAGATCCCTGATCTCGTCAGAGCAAAATCCATTGTAGTAACGATAGAACAGAGTAACGCACCCCACGCAGCGTCTATGCTGCAGTGAGTCAATAGAGTTGTATACCCTACTG
The DNA here is from genome assembly GCA_914767995.1 of Thecocarcelia acutangulata. Taxonomy (NCBI): domain Eukaryota; kingdom Metazoa; phylum Arthropoda; class Insecta; order Diptera; family Tachinidae; genus Thecocarcelia; species Thecocarcelia acutangulata. The sequence continues at coordinate 88,021,074 of OU612096.1, forward strand.
TCACCGATGAGCTTCTTTTCCCTTTTAGAACTTTAGTATTCAATTTTACTGATGTCATTTAAAACATACCTATCAACAAATTTTTATAACGAAACGAAATTAAATATTGAAATAACTTTATTTTAATAGCAGAACAGAAAATATTTTAATTATGTGTCCACTTGAAAAACATTCCTTTCACTATATAATGACTTCTATTTTTAAAAAAACTGAAGAAAAAATTAATGTAAAAGAAGAACTAGGTGCAAGCTTATCTTTGCAGTTTAAAATCTCCGTTGAAATATCAACAGATCATATAAAATACCGAAAGAATGACAGATCGCATGTATGTTTTAATTATATGTCCACCACTGTATGTACATATGTATGTACATACACAATTTGTTGATATTTTATTATTTTAGTCCGTTTGAGAATATATTATTTATGCATAATTTAAATATATTTCCTTGTCATTTTTTTCTATTATTGTTGTCGCTGTTAGAAGTTTGCCGCCTTTTAAGTAAAGTTATCAGTAACAGCAGTTCTGGTGTCTTTAGGTTAGATAGAGTACTCACTCGTATCTCTGTGCAACAGGGCCTGTGTGGCAATGCCATTGCAGTGATTTTATTTTTTCTTCATTTGTATGTACATATGTATGAATTTGTATATGTAAATTCTAGGAAAATATATTGCATATGTTACTATATTATTATTTGCTCCGTTACGTTATTTATAAACATACTTACATATATTTTAATTTAAATATTTCTATTTTGATTGATTTATTGAGGAAAACTCATAAATCTTAAATGTTTTATAAAATTGTTATTAATGATTATTTTGAATCATATGGCAAAAATGTAACAAGAAAAATTATCGTTAATAAAGGGAACATAAAGTTCTTAACTGTGTCAAAATACTTCCATTGTTAGGAAACACATTGTTAAGACGATTGACTGCTTGGCGTTTGTTGTTTACAAGCAATAGAAAGAAAATTGGGTGGCGCTACGAGGTTTTTTGTTTTTACTAAATTGTATATACTGGTATGTAAGTACAAAGTTCCGGTTCAGACGCTTCAACTTTTGTTTATTAATTTCTTTTTAAGCGTTTGTGGTGTGTAGAAGGAAATATATTACATAGTTTAGTTTCGAATATCCTAAGGGCAACACACATTTCAAGCCAGCAGCACCTTGGGAGATTAGATTATTATAATGCTCCAAAGTTATCAGGGAAACTAATTCCCCTTCTTACAATTTTAGGTTTAGGCAGAACCCTAACCCTTGGTAAGGATTTCGGAAGCCCAACAGGCCCCACAGTGCCAAGGCAAAACCTCCTCCCCTTGGGGGGGGGGGGCTATTTATAGAGTAACACATTTTTAGACTTACCAACACTTTACTGCTTACGGGCACTGCAGACTATCACACTTTGTATTAAGACTTGTCAAACAATCAAATAATACGTGCAAGTGTGATAGTGTGAATGTAAAACGTTATGAAAATGAGAAATAATACGGTAAAAGATTTCACATCCCATAACACTTCACTATTTTTAGAAATTTGTTTAAAGAAAAATTTTTTCTTTGGATAAAGGTTGCATTTTTGCAAAAGCAAATAATAAAAATATTAAAACCAGATGTTAAGTAAGTTGGCTGTTTATTTTCAAATCATATTTCTTCTTTTACTTTAGGTGTGATGGTGTGAAAACAAAATGTGATGGTACGTTAGATTTTTTGACAGTCGCAACAAATATCTTTAGATTTTTGTCCCACAAAATCCAATCAAAATCTTAAGACTTGTATGATAGTCTGAAACGCCCTTTAAATGGCAACACGTTCAGATTTAAGAGTATTGTAGCGGAAAGTGGTAGTGGAAATAAATATATCATAGATGTCATACAACAAGATTAGGTAGTTTTAAATAGAATGCCATCGGAATATAAGTCGATTTATGTCTGCATATAAAGTTATTCCCGATTAAACGCGTCAGCGTTTGAGGGAGGTTTTACTTTGCTGCTTTAACTTTGACTTCGACTTTGACGTCGAAAAAGAAAAGATTTTCGAAGATACAAAATTGGAGATATTAATTGATCAAAACTCATGTCAAATACAATAAGAATACTTTGAATCATAAATATATATAATCATAAATATATATAAATATATATGAATCATGAATCTATAATCAGTTTTTTACAATAGAGCCTCGAAAATTGGGGGAAAACATAACCGTTGTAACACCTATTAGTTTTTTTTTTATCTTGGACCAGTATTCAGGGGACGACCCCTACATATGCAGTGCATTGTACCAGAACTAGGAAGATCGGTTGTGAGGAGGGGGAAACAGGGAGTAGCGTTTGTGGACATTTGACTTGAACTTTCCAACATTATAACAGATAGGAAACACGTCTGCAGTTTCCAATATTCCAATATTCTTAGGGTAATAGCGCATTTACACCAACTCAAAATCTAGTAGATTTTAATTGAAATCTACAACGAAATCTATATCGTTTACACCACCGTTTTTTGACATCTAGCAAGATTTCATTTGCTCAAAAATAATTTATGCATGCGAGTTTGACAATACAATATTATCAGAGACTGAATACACCAGCATTAAAGTGTATATTTTTTGTGCCCAGAGACCGCATACACCGCATTATAGTGCAATTTTTGTTGCAGCGTAGTATTTTTAAGTACTTTTTGCAAGAAATCACAATTGCATCGCTTAGTACTGAGTAGATTTCAGGAGATTTCGTCGAGATCTACTCATAAAGTATATTTCAATTTGTATGGGAAATCTTCTCAAAATCTACTAGATTTGGCTTGAAATCTCAAATAAGCAGATTTCGCTTTGGTGTAAATAGGTTATAACGCACATTATTGAATTATATGATATATGGTTTCAGTTTGTAATGTAATTTGCCAAACTAAGTACATCCTAGAACCAAAGCTATACCATGTAGCCGTATATTTGGTAAAAGTTATAATAATTGTATAGCACCGTTATTTAAATAATTAAAATTATATTGTCATGTCCAATCATATCCTATTGCTCCTACTTATATTATATTTTTTTCGGATAGGGAGAGGAACATACCTAATGCATTTCCGATATTTAGATATTGTTCTGGCACCTGGCCAAAACGTAAGATTATGCTACCAGGCTACTGGTATGAGTGCGGTCGCACCGTCTTGCAGGAACGGCATGTTCACCAAGCCCCGCCCATTCATCTCCGGCAAAAACAATGGCCAATTATTCCTCTCTCGTGACAACGGCTTTTCATGCTTCACACACGGATTTTTAGCGCCCCAGAAATAAAGAGTGATGATTATCGACTCAAAATTAGCCTCTTCGTTGTTGAGATTTTGAATGGCTTTATATGTCTGTTTGTATTCTGCAGGTGAATAATTCACATAAAATGCCATTTGCGGAATGTTTACCAAAATGGCGGTAAAACAAAGTAAACCTTCCCAGCGAACACCCGGTAGTTGAAACTACTACCATATCATGTAAAACATTGTTCTGGTGCTTGAACACCTCTCTAGTCTGCACACACGAGTATGTACGAACCCAAAAGAGCTGATGGCAGATCATTAATGAAAAGAGTAAATAAAATAGGCCCCAGATAGCAGCCTTGAGGCGCATAAAGAAAACCATAGGTGGTTTTTTGAGTATCATCTCACATTGATGCTAAAGTCACCCAGATGAAATTAAAAGCGGTGCAACTAAATTGGCTCATCGGCAGAAATTCTATCTTGAAGTTAGATTGCAAACTTTTGTTGTATAACGCAATCCTAAAGCCAATATGGAGCTATGGAATTCAATTGTGGGGTACCGCCTCTGCATCTAACATTGAGAAAATTCAAAAGTGCCAGAATAAAATTCTCCGTATAATTACTGCAGCTCCATGGTATGTTAAAAACTCTCGAATTCACAAAGATCTAGGTGTGCCCTTAGTGAAAGATGAATTTTCAAAACACGCGATAAGGTACATTAACAGACTGGAGTCTCACCCGAATTCTCTCGCACGTAGCATCCTTAACTTTGGCGGCCACACTCGACCCTTGCAACCATCAGAGCGTTGGAAAGGTGATTTAGCAACAAAATACACGCAAGAAACAACTTTTCGTCTAGCATTGGCTGGACCTAAGTAAATAAAATGTTTGAATATTAATTTATTTTTTTCTATATTAATTAATGAATTTTTATTTTTAAGACTTGCATACTTATTGTTAGTTCTTTTAGAAGATACAATAAATAATTAAATTATTAAAAAAAAAAAAAAAAAAGTCTACTTTTAACTTTTTGGGTTCTGTATTAAAGATAAGAACGAAGCCAACGTGTTGCATTATTGTTAAAGCCCAAAAATCATGACTTACACTTATTATTACATTGGCGTCTATCGAATGTTTTATTCACAATTTTAATATCAAATGCAGTCTTATTTTCAGCAAAGAATGAAGGAGAAATGTCAAAAATATTAAATTGCAGCTAACTTCATGCATATAGGTCAAACAAATTTCCCAGTGCAAACAACCCTATACAAATTACCACTCTTTATTTCCATCTCTCCTTCAAATTCACACAAAAGCTGATCAATAAGAGTGGAGGCTCTTTGAACCGAAACATAATTAATAAATTAGGAATTTTTCTTACAAACATTTATTTTTTTTTTTTTTTTGTTTAATAGCATATTAGCATTTTATTTGCATGTGTGGAAGGAAAAAAATTTGCAAGTACTTTTTTGTAACTGCATATTTAACATACAAACATACTTTTAGGTAAACGATACTTATAGAGAAATATTTTATTACATTGGCGTTTATTTTAAGGTTTAGTGTGTTATGCTGCCTCAGGAATTTCAGCAAAAGACCTTCGAAAATGAAAAAGTGTAAAACACTTAATTTTATCAATTTTAATTGAATGAAACCCATTTATAGTTAAGAAAAAACAACACTAAAACTGATTCCCTTTGAAAAAACACACATACACTGCAATTTAAACAGCTGTTTTGTATAAGAATTTTTAACTTTAAAGTAATTTTCATGACTTGTTAACTATTTTTTGTTTTGTTTTAAGTTTAAGACAACTTAATAAATATTAACCTTATTGTAACCGCAATTGTTTACAAAACTTTTGTATTTTGTATTTTTTTTTTTTTTTTGCTGTTTTTCTAATCTTATTTGCAGAAAAAATAAGTGTTACAAAGGTATTTTATAGTTAAGAGATCATTAAACCATTAAAAGCTAAACTTTGAAATAAAGATTAAGCCCCCATTAAAGCTTTTTTCCAATACTTTAAATAGAGATAAATATGTATATTTACATCTACTATTACGTTATTAAACAAAACAAAACAAAAAAACACTATAACAATGGTAAATAAATTTTAAAATATGTTTTTTATTTCCAATAATTTTTGAAAACTATTTTAGCTGCCTTAAAATCAAATATTTCAAAAAATCTTAGAAAAGGTTTTAAGCAAACTTTTCACACACAAAAAAATATATAATAATAATAAAATTTCTTAACTTAATTGAAAATAATCGTTAAATTTTATGGTTACTTTTAAACCCAAATAATCATAAATAAAGACCGACATAAATTTTAATAAATGGCTAAAATATTTCAAATATTTATATATTTCAAAATTAAAGCTTAAAAGAGAGACTTTTAAGAATAATAAATCTAAAAATGGTTTACTAAATTCACATTAGTGTAAACAAAAACAAAATAGAAATAAAATTACAGTTATAAGAAAATGTAAAGAAAAATCTTTAGCTGCCTGGCCCACTATGTCACTCGTCATCGCTCGCTCGCATAAATACATTTGAAATAAAAACAAATTTTAAAATGTTGTTTTTGGTATGCATGTATTTATGCGAGCGATCGACGTCGAGTGACATAGTGGGCCAGGCAGTAAATTTCTTAAAGCTTACAAAATACTTCTTTCTATGCAATCGAGAATTTTGGAGAGAAAATACGGAATATATTTATTTCTGCGTACAGGTGACACAGTATTGCCAAGTGTAGGTATTTTACCTTTTTATACAGATTTATTTTGTTATTTCCACATTTAAGAAAAAAAAGGCCAAATTTTATATGACTAGGCATATCATGGGAATTTTAAAAATGATCAAGAATGGTTAACACAAAACTCTAGATGGGATATAGACAAATTTTGATCCAAAATATGTATATAAAGCAAAAATTTTTAAAAATAACGTAGTATTGTACCGATTTGTGTTGATCCTAATTTATTGACCTTTTTTAAATAATTTTCTTCTTTTTTAAATAATTTGCAATATTCGAGGTCGTTTTTTATAAAAAAGTTTAACAAATTTATTCAATATTTCGTTTTCCGTTGGAAAACTTCTTCAGGAAAATAATTGTTATGTTATTTGTTTTTCTGTCACAAAAATTTTTTCGAATTTTTTCAAAATAAATTATAACAATTATTTTCCTGAAGATGTTTTCCAACGGAAAATGAAATATTGAATATATTTTTTAAACTTTTTTATATAAAACGACCTCGAATATTGCAAATTACTCAAAAAAAAAAAAAAGTAGTATTGTATCTCTATAAATATAAACCAGATACAACAATTATAGTTTAGAAAACTAAAAACACGCTTCAATATCAAACTAAAAATTAAGAAATATCCATATAATACAGTCGGAGTTTGTTTTTTTGATTTCCTAAAATCGTATTCGGGAATCGCCAATATCTCCCAACTTCCCCGGAAACAATACGGCAACTCCAATTTTTGTACTAGAGCAACAATACGGTACTCGTATATACAAGGGTCTAATTACCGCATACGATATCGAATTAACTATCGTATCGAATAACATTACGACACATCTAGATTATGGCAAACGATGCATATCGGATCGTAATTTAAACAAAATGTAATAGATTGAAGACCATACGTTTCCTAGAAGTACGAATACAAAAGAAAAATTTTTTAATTTTTTTATATTATTGCAATACAATTTATCCGATATCGTATGCCATGATACCAAAATGAAAAATTTCGATAAGTTTGCTCGATATCGTATGCGGTGATTTGGCCCCAGTTTTATATACCTACATTTGTAATAACCACTCACATGACCCTTGCCATCAAGTGTTGCAAAAATTCAAACAAACATACAAGTAAAACTAATATAAATGTGTTAAATAAAATTTAAGCTATTAAAATAAATAAAAATTAAGACATTAAAATTCACATGTATTATAAAAGCTCATATGCACCTAATTTAATTAATGATACAAATTTTATATGTGCACCTAGCCACTGGCAAAACTTTAATTATAGGGATCTCGTAACTAAACACCTTAAATTATTGCATATCATATAGAAAAGTCCCAACTCGCAATTTTTCGAATTTTAGGTTTTTAGTATTTCCAATATACATCACAAAAAACAACTCGTCACACAAGTTCATAAGTAATCATAAAATTAAAAAAAAAACTTATTAAAATAATTTATTGGTGCAATAATTAAAAGAGAATAGGGAAATAGGTATGTAAGGAAATACTTTTTTATTTAAGGAGAAAAGCACGATTTTCCACTGTCATGCCTTTCACCCATATAGGTCCATATGACAGCACCTTCTCGATTTTTGCCATTTTTTTTACTTTCAAAATTTGCCCATATGGTAAAATTCACTTTTTTCAAAATTGAATTTCTCGAAATCTATACTGATTTTAGATATATGCTATACAGTTTTGAAATCTCCATTGTCATGGCTTTCATAGGTCCATATGACAGCACCTTCTCGATTTTGGCCATTTTTCCTCATGTTTAAAAATTTTGCATTAACAAAATTTCGTTTTTTTCTTGAAATTGGCCAATAATTATCACTTAGGTCACATTTATATATTACGTTAAATTAATTTTTTCTAAATTTGTCAAGATTTAAAATTTTTCTCAAATAACTTTAATATTTTCAGAGTTACAGGTTTTTAAAAACGGAGCTGACGAAGCTAAATTTCAGCTACGTCTTTAACATAGGCATATTAGTAACATTTCCCATTGAAATCTTTGTTATGTTACTTAAATAAAATAAAAATGTTATCAAATATTACAGTCTGTTAAGATAACAGATGCTGTATAGCAGACTGTTAAAAAGAACAGGGTTGTTATAAACGTAGCTAACTTCACACACATTCACAAAAAACAACTCGTCACACAAGTTCATAAGTAATCATAAAATTACAATAATTTAATGGTGCAATAATTAAGAGAGAATAGAAATTGGTATGTAAGGAAATACTTTTTTATTTAAGGAGAAAAGAACGATTTTTATGTACCATGCTAGAGATTTTATAAAAAATTTTCTGGCAACACTGAGGTGACGCTGCAGCTTAATATGTTTAACACAATAAAAACAGAAACGTTTTTATAAAAGTTTTATTCTCATAATAGAATAAAAATAAATAAATATTTTATATATAAGTGAGCAAAAAGCCTCAAATGGTATATACAGGGTGGCCCAGAAAGACCGAAGTGGTGTGAATTGCTTATAACTTTTTATTTAAGAGATATTTTTTTAATTTTTTTTTTTTTAAATACATTAAATTTATGGGGAATATTTTTGGATTAGTTATTAAAAATGATATTCCGCAAGTGGTGGCCATATTCTGCTTCGCACAAATGTGCTCTTTCCAACACATTTTCCATGACCTTACGCAAAACTTCCGGTGGTATGTTGTTAATTTCTTCTCGAATATTGGTTTTTAACTCCTCAATAGTCCTAGGCTTATTAACATAAACTTTTCCTTTTAAATAGCCCGAAAGAAAACAGTCTGGAGCGGTTAAATCCGGGGAACGCGGAGGCCAATTAAAATTGCTGTTACGAGAAATTATTCTTTCACCAAAGATGTCGCGTAAAAGAGTCATTGTGGCCCTGACAAGTTGAATTTTGTATGGAAACAATCCTATGGTGTGCAAAATTCGCTGCAGCGACGTCCTTGAGAGGCCCAGTTGTGACGAACGTCTCCTGGTTGATGTTTCTGGATCCTCCCGAATACTCTCCTGTACCACTTGAATATTGTCAGCCGTGTGGACAGTTCGGTGTCTGCCGGGACCAGGAAGGTTCCTTACTGCTCCTTGTTCTCGAAAATTTGCAACCAGACGGTTTATTGTTGACTGAGAGGGTGCAACCCGCACATTAAATTGACGACGGTATGCACGCTGAGTCAACACAATGGACCGTTGATTTGAAAAGTAAATTTCAACAATTTGGGCACGTTGTTCAATTGTGTATTGCTCCATTATAAATTATCCAAGTCTTCTTTACAAAATACTGAAAAAAAAAGAAAAAAAAAATTATAATAAAAAAGTTATAAGGAATTCACACCACTTCGGTCTTTCTGGGCCACCCAGTATTATATTACATGCTTAGCTTATCATATCGCTCCTTTATTGCAACATAGTCATAACTAAAAAAAAAAAAACTTGTTTCAAGAAAATTTCCATACAAGTTTTAGAAAAAGTTTTTAGAAAATATCGCCCAAAGAAAACCGTTTAGAAGTAAATTGAAGAAGTTTTTGCCATAATATAAAAGGTAGTACTGTTCACAATTCTGCATTGTTAACTCGAAAAGCTCATTTTAGAAGACATGACTATGTTGCAATAAAGGAGCGATATATGTTTCAACAAACAGCAGCTGCTTTTTGTTTAAATAAAAGCTATATACATATAATAGTTGTGGAAATAACTGGCTAAGATGAACAACTTAATTACCACACACATACGAATAAAAGTTTCTGACTATCACTTAAATTGTGGTATTATTATCAGAAGTAACGCTTAAGCCCAGTTCAGACTATTCTACTGTGTATTTATACTTGTCAACAATGCATATAATACATGCAAGTCTTATAGTCTGAATGTAATCCGTCATACATACAAAACATATCGCTCCTTTATTGCAACATAGTCATATCTCAAAAAATTAACTTTTTGAGTTAAGAATGCAGAATTGTTATCACTACTACCTTTTATATTGTGCCAAAATTTTATTGAAATTACTTTGAAACTGTTTCCTTTAGGAGATATTTTCTAAAAAAATTTTCGTAGACTTGTGTGGAAACTAAAAACTTGAAACGTGTTTTTCTCGAAACAAGCTTTTTTGCGCTATAATTATGTTGCAATAAAGGAGCGATATATAATACGATGAAAATGTGTCATCCCATATGACTTCGTTTTTTTTTTTTTTTTTTGAAATTTTTCAAAACGATAATATTTTTCATTGGATCAAAGTTGTGTCTTGTAGCAAACCAGCTGTTTAAAGATTTAGTAGCCGACTATTTATTAGCCGATGCCATGCCATCGTATCGATAGTATTTTTTGTCGTTCTAAGAAAGCTCGAATTTCGGGATTTAGCTTTCGTATATAAATGTATTTTGCTCATGCTATATGTAGAATATAAAATATTTTGGTGTTATTAAATTTGGATCTGTTTTACATAATTATTATTTTAGCTGATGAAGATTTTCAAGCGCCGGCACGGCTACCGCCTACGGCAAAGGGCTAACCTACCGCCGTGTAAAGTTTCATTTTGGCATATCTATTTGCTGAATAAATAAAACAAAGTTGAAAGCTTTTACATATTTAGGTGCATGTGATAATAATTATAATTCCCGAAATGAGCGAAGATTTTGTCGAAGGTATGTTATTATAAATAAAATTATGCAAGTACGTACATTTACTCGTATATGTACTTATTTACGTAAGTATGTAAATACATATGCATGTGATTGTAGAAAATCTACTGCTGACACACCTCGTAAAAGCATATTTTTTTCGGCTCATCATTTTTAAAATTTGTTAGTTTTATAATTTCATTTCTTCTTTAAAAATGTTCATCACTACATTCCTATCACGAACAAATGTTTCCCAATTTTTAGGAAGCCCCGATGGCTGATTTGGTAAAGCACTCGACCAACAGTCTCAAGGTCGCAGGTTCCTGCCTTAGACTCTGGGTGGCTGTGGTTGAAACCTAAAACGCAGGAAGGGAGTGTTAGTGTCCTTGATAATTGTTTGGTGATGGCTTTTTTAGAGGGCTAACAATCTCCCGAGGATCTGTTGCCTATACAACAGATACGTGTACTGTAAGGAACCAGTGGTGATGATTGACTGGTGAGTTGGTTTAAGGGCTGATGCTCTTAATGGGCTTCGGCCTACCAACTTATTAAGCCTTGTCCTCCATTGATTGCTGGGAAATTGCAAACAGGAGGGACTAGAAGGCCCGAACTCCTCAACAAGAAGTTGTTCATATGACCGCAATCATATGACAAGACTTGCTACCTGTGTGAGCCTAGCAAGCCACACGGGGGCGGTGCTGAATCGTGAAAAATTCACTTCGTGGAATTGATCCACCATCAGGTTAGGCCGTCAGGGCAGGTACTGATGTAAATCATTTTCACAGTTGTCGCAAGAAATGTGTTTAGACTTTTATCTCATAAAATCCAATGAAAGTATTTATACTTGTATAATAGTACCGATAGTTTTTCTTAAAACTATCGAAAATATCGATGGGGACGGCTACCGATAGTTTTGCAGCTGTACTACATCATGTACATAGAATATTAGTGAGATAGACAAACCCAAATTGCTTCAAATGTGAGTGACTAGCTTTTTTTGTGAGAGATTGGTGAACTGGCTGTTAGTGTTTATTAGTAATCGCTTTAAAATTTATTTAATTTCATAGCTTTTCGATTTCTAAGTAACCACAGTTACTTTGAAAACTAAGTGGTTACTTTCATTGTTATTGTTTTAATTTATAGCCCTTTCTATTATTGTTATTATTATCAAGCAACTTTTTAAAATTTATCGTTTTTCATATCAACTACAACCAAGTCTTTATTGTGCAACCAACTGCAATGCGTGAGGTCTGGCTTTGAAGTGCAACAATATTCACAACTATTACTGACCTGTTTTACAATACAATTTTGAAAATTTAAATAAATCTTTTGGGTGCCCATTTTAATAACTATTGTTTTCTTAGACTTATTTTGCGTAAATAGTTGTCATTTTATGAAAACTTTGATTTATAAACAAATGCAACACATAAATTTTAACACATTTACATATATCGGTGTGTACACACCGTATGTAGGTATGTATTAAAATCTCTTCATTGAAATATCATCTATTTTTCTTAATCATATTACATACATACGCACATACATACTTATGTATGTATATATCAATAATTTTGACTTACTGCTTTAAAATTTAAAATGGGTTTATAGGTAACTAACTATCTTTCTTAAATTGTGCTTCGCCCTTAAAATATATTGATTAACATGATTTCCTAATATACACATGTATAAACATACATATTGTGTATATAAACACACTTTCATATAAAACATCTTGTTAAAAAGCAGATTTATTTATAAATCAATAAACAAATTGTCACATTTTATAACACTTGATATATTTAATATCAACATTAAAAAAAAAAAAAAAAAGAAGCACAAAAAAATAACTTTCAAAAATTCATAAAAACGGTTCCCATCGTTTTAAAATTATTCGATTAATAAAATCCATCATTTAAGTGTGTGACAACCAGAAAAAGAAAATTGTCATTTTAATATGTTTGTATGTATGTATATACCAGTATGTATGTCAGTCAGTGTATGCTTTCAAGTTCTTTTAGTTAGCGTTGGTTTTGCATTAAAAGGTGTTGTTAACATGTGTGCTTGCTGTTACCATCATCGTTAAAACAACTACAACAACATTAACAAAAATGTAAACAGTTTTTTTTTCTCATTGCTCAAAGTCAAATGATATCAACATGTATGCAAACTTACCAGAGTTACATTAACGATCACACACACACAAACACTCGCTCAATAACATTCTTTTCGAACTTATGGTGTAACCAGATGCAACACGATTTCTCATTACTTTAGCGGGGACTTGAAATATTGCCGATTTTAGGAATCTTCCATACATAAAATACAGTATCTGTTGCAGCGAACTTTGCGCGGAGTTTTTAAATTTTATTGGCTGATCCATCGTGAGGTTTGATGACAAAGTATAAAACATATAAATTTGAAAGTAAATGTGTTCTAATTTTTCCTGATTATGCTAACGAGTTTTTAGCGAAATAATGAAAAAGAATATTGTTAAAGACTTAAAAAGAAGAACAAAACCATCTTTAGCTAAAAAAATTAAAACAAATTACCATACGCATAAAAAAATGTATTATCATATTGATGACGGCGGGTCATCAAAACTGTGACATCAATATTATATAAATAATGTGAAAACTGACATCAATCTCAATGACAAAAGTCATCAGAAAATTTTGTCATGAGTATTATCAAAGTATAAATAATTGAACCTGGGGCACCGAGCGTTACTCGGAGCTTCCAAATTGTATACATCTGAAATATATTTACTTATAAAAACGTAATTCACAAGATTTTTCCATTTTTGCGCTGATTAAAGTCACGATAAAATTGTGCTTTGACTACCTTTTTTATTTTTACTTATATATTTTGTGGAGTGAGGGCAAAATAGCAATTCGCTTATTTATTATTTCGTTTCTTACCAAAAAAATCAACCTCTGTGTTTTCATTAAAAATTGTTAGTTTGATATCTATATCAAAATTTCCCCAGATATGTATGTGAAAAACGAGCAAACAAAAAATTTAGAAAGGGGGCTAATGAATATAGCTTTCTGTTTCTAAAAATTTCCAGATACTGATTCTTTGAAACCGTTTTCGAAAACATTTAATATCAAATGTTAGTAAAACCCGCAAAAAAATGTTGCCGAAATCTTGATCGGTTTTTCGATTGCTAAAATAATTAAACTCACTTTAGTCGTTTTCGAGGCCTACTCGGTTTTTCGATCTTAGAAACTCCTATATGCCGACCTTTTTTACCTTAAAAGCCCTTAGATACTGATTTTCATTAAAATCGTTAGATCAGTTTTCGAGAACCAATAAAAGTTTTACAAAAGGGCAAAAACCGGGGCAAAATGAGAATTGCCAGGACCTAGGACATTCTAAATCGCTTTTATAACCTTAAAAATCCCTATATACTGATTTTCATTAAAATCGTTAGAGCCGTTTACAATAACAGTCAAAAGTACCTTAATAAACTGATTTTTATTAAAAACGTTTTACAAATGGGTACAAAATGGGTTTTCCTTGGACCGAGGATAATCTAGATCGCTTTTTTGACCTTAAAAGCCCCTAGATACTGATTTTCATTAAAAACGGTAGAGCCGCTTTCGAGAACCAATATAACAAATGGGTAAAACCGGGACAAAATGGCCTTTCCCGATCCGGCAATACTCTAGATCGCTTTTTCAACCTTAAAAACTCCTAGATACAGATAATAATAATAAAGTATTAAAAATGGGTAAAAATATTAGTATTAAAAATGGGTAAAAACAGGACAAAATGGGGTTTCTCGGGACCGGAGACAGTCTAAATTGCTTTTTTAGCCTTAAACCCTGCAGACACTAATTTGCATTAAAATCATTGAAGCCGTTTTCGAGAACCAATGAAAGTATTACAAGTGGTTAAAAACCTAAAATGGGTCAAAACTGGGAGAAAGTGTATTTTCCCGGACCCGAGACGAATTTAAATCGATTTCTCGTCCCCTAAAACCCCTGGATACTTATTTTCATCAAAATCGTTAGAGCCGTTTTCGAGAACCCAATTGCAAATATATATATATATATATTTATATATAAACGAGAATTGCTCGTTTAATAAGATAAGATTATAATATTTTTTATTTATTGCTAAAAAGGAATTTTGTTGTTTAAATTCTTATTTTTATATTCAAATTAATTTTTAAGAAGCAAAAAAAATCCATTATATTGATGTAAGTTTGTAATCACAGCAAGTTTTGTTTAAGCCAGGAGTGCCCAAACACTAAGAGCTTGATGCTCAATTGTTTTTGTAAAAGCGCTTAGCTGTGCTCTTTAATACACACATACTGCACTCAGCACCAGCAATGAAAAATGCATATTCTTCACTGCACACAGCCAAGAGCAAAGCAACAGCACTTTGACCTGCTTTGCTGGTAAACATTGACGATACAGCGATTATCAGTGTAAATTGTGTTTTTCTAAATATGTGTTGCTTTTTACAACAACAAATATTAAATAAGAGTTTTTTTTTTCCTTAAATGTTTTGGTGTTTGATCTTCCATAAAGATCTATTGGGCACCCCTGGTTTGAGCAAAGGCAAATGAGTATAGCTATAAAGCGAATATTTCTAATATTATATGATGGGTTGGTATAAAGGGAATATATAAATGAGCAATATATGCGGCGTTAGTTAAATAACGTCTTTAATGAGAGCGTAGAGAGCAATTCAAAAAAGGAACTACCAAGCAAAAAAGAGATTAGTTTCTCGTACACATCATACACACGATTAAAATGTGATAGTACGACGCACAGACATTGATGACAGTAAGTCATCAAAAGTATTAGAACATTTTAATTCTCATCGCTTTCTTGAAAATGGTAAAACATAAAGTTAAATGTTTAAAGATATTTTTGAAATCATGAAGTTTGATCGCAGCTTAAGTTTAGTTGATGATGGCCGGCCATGGTACTGATAATCTTTTGTCAAGAAATTTTGTAATTTTTCTGATATTAATGAGCCATCACATTAATGATGTTATTGTGACATTCTATTGAAATATTTTGTCATTACGTTGTCTTGATTTAGTCATTTCTTTGGTATTACATTGTCATTACATTATTCACATGCTCACATCAAATGTATTCCGATAAAGCATTTCCATGATGTCAGTAAGCCATTTCATTGATGAACTGTCATAATTGTCGCTAATGATAATTAGAGCAACTGATGATATGGTTGACATCTTAGCAGTGAAAAGTATCGTGGAGTCAAAAATGATAACATTTGGCGCTGCATTGATGTTAAAATATTACAGTTATGACGGGTTTTCTATGTAATATAAATTATTAAGATAAATTATTAATATTAGTGTTCAATATATACATCCACTTTTATATTTCTTGCGCATTTCGCGTCTTTGGTATTCCCCTGTATCTCTTTCTAGCGTTAGTTTTATAACATATTTTCGTGATGCACGCTGATTAGACCCACTTCGCTTTGACTTTGATTCCTTGTTTAGGAGCAATTCCTTCTAATTTCTCTTCGAATCAGGTAATTTAAGACAGTGTGATGGAAATCGATCGCTTTTTGAAAATATTTTGGGCACAATTTTTTGAGAATGACTTTTGATCGCTTAACTTATCAACCAATATTGTGGACCAGGCTGATAGTGTTTAACGATTTTTTTTATTACAAAATCGTGAAATTTAGCAATTTCATCTGGCAACCATAGCCTTGTTCTGGAGCTCTCCCCAGTGAACTTTTTGTCACATACATCTTCGATCTAAGATCATTGACAATGTAAGCGTGACCCATCCGAAGTCTGTATACAATTCCTACTTACATTTACACAGCGATGGCCTAGGCCGTGAGATGCATCCAACACTGTATACATTGTAAGCGAAGATTGGATGAGTTCAAAACTATATTATTAGCATTTCTTTTCTACTTTGTTTCTTCTGTACATTTAATTTAACATAATGAGTAGAAAGAGAATAATCTGAATCGAATGCTAGTTTTTTGTTGTCCTTAACATGTTTATTTTGATTTTTTCTGTTGACACAATCGCTTACAATCGGATGCTTGGCAAATTGTAATAAGTTGTGGACTGCTGGGTCGTTACTAAATGAAAGTAAAAGAGTGCAAAATTATTAACCAGTAATACTTATTATAATAATATAATATACATATGTATGTATATGTGTACTCATGTTATAACTTTGTTTAACATTATTCTCTCTTAAGAAGAAATATATTTTTTTTAACATTTCCACTAATTGATTTCTGCTAGTCGTAAATTGATTTTTATTACTTGTAACACTGTAGAATTGAAACATTAAGTCTGCCCAGCTGTTTGATTAATTAGTGATTCATTAATAAAAGTTAAATTTACATGGTTCATTTGCCACAACATTCCTGTATTGCACTCTGTTAATAAATATCACTAACTCACACTCTCTCTTTCACACTCGTACTCTCTGCAGCAACAAATATAACCTGATGAGAGCACAAGAATGATATGGAAAGAAAAAAAGTTTGTTCACTTGGCAAAAACATGCTTGTTAAATTCATTTCGAAGGCCTGTTGGCTAAATCAACATTCAGTTTTGTTTTAGTGATCGTTCAAAAAGGTTGTTACGAGTTTTGCGAGCGGTAGTGAGTGGAACTTGGAGAAAAAGAATTAACGAACTTTATGGCCAGCAAAAAATTAAACTTATTCTTAAATCTAATCATTAACTAACTAGACTTCTTTCTCACTAAAAACTTATTATAAAAGTTGTTATTTGAAATAAAAACAAGAAATAGTTTAACACGCGTTTAATAAAAATTCAAAAGTGGTTTTAAGTTTTTGCAAAACAAAAAAATAAAATGCTGCAAAAAATGTTGAATGATTTAATCTTAAATTGAGAAAAAAAAATTATGCAAATTTAAGATAGAAAGAAAAAATAATATGAACGTTTAAAAAAAAAATGATTTAAAAACAAGTGAATTAATCTAAACTTAAGCAAGATTTATTTTTGTGTAGATCTTTTGTGCTATTAAGAGTAAAAGAAAAGAAACAAAAAGTGAAACTGTTAATTATTTTGAAACAAGAAATTTATCTTCTGCTGGTCCTCTTTCATTTTTATACCGCAAACGTTTTCCTTTGTTCAACTTGATGTGGATTAATTTTTGCAAATATTTTAATTTTAAGGTAACATACGCATTATTTAATCTATTATAACTTAACGATAAATATTTTTTAGCGTTAAATTATGCATATTTTAAGAAGCAGTTTATAATTTGAATTCTCAGCATGTGAATTTGGATGTCTTTAATTTTGAAAATTAATTTCTTTTTGGCCAGCTTCTTGTTTTTTTAATTAAATGAGGGGGAGTTTTTTTGATTTTTGGCTTAATTAGCCTATTAAGAAAACTCAATATTTAAAGATAAAGTTGAAATGAAAGTATAATAAAAAAACACACACACACCGCACATACAAGAGAAGCTTGCAATTTTAATAATTTATGAAGCAAAAGTAAAAGTTTGACAATTTTTTCATTTTATTGTGAATAAAATTGACAATTTTGCATTTATTTGTGATTTTTTTCTTCTTTTTGGTTGTCGGCTATAAAAATATGTTTTTTAAACATTTTTAATATATATTTTATTCAATAAATTAAAATATTGCGGCTTCAGAACAGAAGACGTGCTTTAAAAATATAAATATTTAATTAATACCACCTTTTTTATTTTGCTTTTTTATGAATTTTTTGCATTAAATAAACTTATGAACTTTATGAGAATTAAAACCGATAAAATTGTACAAAAGACTACAAAACCAATTTAGGAATTGCCGGCCATATTTTTATGTTTGCTATTTGCAAATTTTATTTGCTTCGAAGTTAGTAGAAGTTTTCAGTTTGTTTAAATTATGAAACAGAAGTAAAAGTTTGATAATTTTAATCACTTTGTTATAAAAGAAATTGATAGTTTTGCATTTTTTGTGTTTTTTTTTTTCTTCTTTTAGCTGTCGGCTATAAAAATATGTTTTTTTTTTAAATTTTTAATATATTTTTTATGCAATAAATTAATTTGTAGCGTCTTTAGAACCGAAGACGCGATTAAAAAATATAAATATTTAATGAACACCTTTTTATTTTGCTTTTTTATGAATTGTAGTGCATTAAATAAACTTATAAACTTTATGAGAATTAAAACCGATAAAATTGTATAAACGACTACAAAACCAATTTAAGAATTGTCGGCCATATTTCTATGTTTGTTATTTGTAAATTTTATTTACTTCGAAGTTAGTGGAACTATTTAGTTTGTATAAATTATGAAATAGAAGTAAAAGTGAGTAAAAGTTTGACAATTTTACCCACTTTGTTGTAAATAAAATTGACAGTTTTGCAGTCATTTTCATTTAATATAATAATATGGTTTTTATATATGTAACATGCATGGATGGTTTTAGTCAAATATAATAATATAGTTTATATTTCTGTAACATATTTTTTTTTTGTTTTTGTGAACTGCATGGAAGCAAATAAATATATGTATAAACTTTATGAGAATTACTTCTCTCAAAGCTTTTTAAAGGAGATTTAATTGTTAATGACTTAAAATATATATTTTTCGGTTTCTAATTTTTTTTTTTTTTAAATTTAAAAATTATTAGAATAATTATTTCTTATTTTTGCATCTAAAGATCGTTTTGCTTTTATATAAAACATTCAAAAATATTTATTTGCGATATATCGATAATTTCTTATGATCGTCAGGAAAATTAATGTGTTATTATTGCCCACTTGTTTCATGCTCATTGAATTATATATAATATTTAATTATTTGATCTTGTGTAAGTAATTATTTCTTATTTTTGCAGCTAAAGATTGTGTTGCTTTTATATAAAAAATTCAACAATATTCATTTTCGATATATCGATAACAATTTGTCATCACTAAATTGTTATCGAAATATCGATAATAAATATTGTTGAGTTTTTTTATATAAAAGCATCACGATTTTTAGCTGCAAAAATAAGAAATAATTGCTTAAACAAGATCAGATAATTAAATATTAAATTATTTGAATATTTAAAAATTTAGCTGCAGTTACTTAATCTATTACAACTTCATATCAGCGGAATCGAATACCTTTTGAAAACATATTTAAACATTTCGCTTTATAATCACAAGTTTAGTAAGATAAAATATAAAAAGAGGAGAATTGAATTTTTTTATTAGAACACTTTTCGTTTTAATTCTCATTCCTTTTTGTTTAATAGTGAACTCAGTTACTATACGAAAATGTTATGTACCTAGTCTATTACAACCACATATCATGGGTGCTAATCTAAATATCAGTAGAACATTTATTTTTTACCAAATATCTTTTCTCATTGCTATTTAACTAAATAAATTGAAACCGGTTTTTAAAATACTGAAATATTGTAGTACTCGATTGCTGCACTATATACGAGTAGTAACCGGTGACTTTTTTATTAACCTCTACTTTCTTACTTAATTTATTTTCCTATGTATTTCACTTCTTATTTAACCACAATAAATGAATTTGAAATACTTAAATATTGTAGTAACCGTTTGATTCACTGTAAGTAACCGGTTACTTTATTATTAAGCTTTATTTTGTAATTAATTTCTTTATATATGTGTTTTTTTGCCGGTTAACTACATAAATGAGTTGAAGTCCCCTTTAAAAATATTTATAGTAATCGGTTTTGTTATTATTTGTAACCGATTACTTTATATTAATATTTAATTTTTTATATAATTTAATTTCTTACGTAATTCACTGGCTATTTAACTGAATTAAAAGCCCATTTTGAAATACCTAAATATTGTAGTAATCGGTTGCTTCACTATATAGTAACCGCTGGTTTTTTATTAACCTTTACTTCCTTACTTAATTTATTTTTCTATGTATTTCACTTCTTATTTAACTACAATAAATTAATTTGAAATACTTACATATTGTCGTAAACGATTGCTTTACTATAAGTAACCGTTTAGTTTATTATTAACCTTTATGTTTTTAAATTAATTTATTTTCATATGTATTTCACATGTCAATTAACTACAATAAATGAGTTGAAACCCCCTTATGAATGGCTTACATATTATAGTAACCGGTTGTTCCGCAATTTGTTAAAGTTTTTTTATGAGCAATCGATTACTTTTCTTCCACTTATTTTCCTACATAATTTTATTATGTATTTGTCTTGTTATATAACTGAGTTGAGTCGCCGGTTGCTTCACTGTAGGTAACCGGTTACTTTTTTATTAACCTTTCTTAAATCTTTTCGTATTTTTGTTTATTATTCAATTATAATTAATGAGTTGAAAACTATTTTTGATATACTTACATAGTTTACATGTAGTAAGTGGTTACTTCTCTCTGTAAGTAATCGATTCTCTTTTTTATTAACATTTATTTTCTTACTAAATTTCTCTGCTTATGTATTTCACTTGTTATTTAACAACTGGCAACATTTTTTTGTAGTAGGTACTTGTTATGGAATTTTCTTTACAATTTTTAACTTTTATTCCTCAATATTTCATACGAAATTTTATCGTTACATTTTTTTATATATTTTTTTAACAACTAAAAATGTAAATTTTAAATAGTTTTTTTTTCTTAAATTTTTCTTAACATTCGTTTGGGTTGTTTTCGGGTTTTTTTCCTTGCCTTCATCGTCGTCATCGTTGTTGTTACGCCTCAGTAAGTACAATGTTGCACACAAGACCACTTTAAGTGGTAAATAGTTTGAAAATATTTACAAAAAAGAATAACAGAAAGCACCAAGCATTAAGACTACAGAAAAATTAAGAAAAAAAATTAAACAACTTCATACTCAAATAAAATGACCGGTGATAGACATTTGTACGAGTGTATTGCCTAAAAAGCTACTGTTTACCAAACCATAACCAAAATTGTAGAAAAAAATTGTATGTGTAAACAACGTCTTCCTATTTCTGCAAAGCTAAACTACTCGTTACCAAACAAACGAAATATAAGTTGAAACGAATAGCCAGCAAAAAAAAAAGTACTCTTCATCACAAAGTGTTAATAGTGAAATTATTATTTCTTTAAAAGAATGTGATTTTTATTTCATTTTTTTATGTTATAGATCTCGATCTGCCACTTTATTTCTTGTTTTATTTTATTTTTTTTTTCTTGTGTTTAAATAAAGCAATTGTTAAAGAAAACGAGTACCCACAACTAACCACATCACCATTGCAATCCATCCTCATTGCCATCATCAACAACAACAACACGAGCAGCAGCAGCAGTAGATCGCAGATTGAAATACATTTCATACTTTATACTTGTTAAAACAAAAACTAAACACTTAAGAATGAAAAAAAAATACTTTTGTAAATGTTGTGGTTCTTGTTGGTTTCTGAATTCAGTTGATTTTATTGTTAATTTTTCCCATTTTTTTTTTTTTTTGTCTTCTTTTTTTTTTTTTTTGTTTTTACTGTTTTAAAGTCTGAGAATTCTGAATGAATTTTTGCTGCCTATTTTTTGCTTCTTTTATGTTTCTGTGTTGCTTCTTTTTTTTTGTTTAGTTTTTACAGAAACAAAAATCATCTTGTTGCTTTTTAGTCACACTCACATTCCTGAGAATCAGAAAACTTCAACCAAATCAAAAGCAGGCAGAAACAAAAACAACAACAACAACAAAATAAACTTTTTAACTCCATATATGGCACTGTTTCGGTCATAACATTTTGCATATGGATTTAATAGGAACATATTGTTTCCTCTGTGAATTATTATTATTCTTGCTAAATTATAGTGCGGCACAAAATAAACAAAAGTCAGCGTACACACACACGCATACACATACATACAGGCACGCACGCCTGCAATGTTATTTACAGCTGCGAAGCGATTACTCTTTAAACTGCCCAAATTAAGAAATGGATTGGAAAAATGAAGAAATTTAGGGGGGAAAAATTACAAAGTTTATCACCTGCAAGAGCTTTTGAGCATGTGCTTAGTGTCTACTTTTTTAAATAACCGAATAAATTTTTTTTATCGCAATTTCCTATACCCGCGAGCAGAGACCTGCGCCGTCCATTTTTATCGACGGCGGCGGCTGATGATATATTACTCTGCGGCGGCTCAAAGCCGGCTATAGCCAGGATTTGCCCGGCTAGCTTTTTTCCCTTCGGCTCTTATAAAAAATCAGTAAAAAAATATTAAATTCCGCAGCTTCTATTACGCACGTTGAGTGCCTAAAGTTTAAATAACACATAGGTTGCACTGTTATATTTAATGAACACTTTCTTCAGTATTTTTGTGTAACTAAAACAAGCAGAATTATTTTAATTTGTACTTTATTTTATTTTAATGTGTTAATTAATGGACCTGATGTAAGAAAAGTAAATATAGTTTGTGTGAGAAAACAATTTTTTTCGATATCTTTTTTGCAATCACCTTCTGACCCAAAAAGTTCCAAACCCTATGAATACTTTTGATGTATTTACTTTCTGTTTTTGATGTAGGACACCCAACTGACCATTCACGAGATAGATAAAAAGCGGAATATTTAGGTTTTTATTCAATCCAATTTTAATTTAATCCAATGATGTTAATGAATAGGACAATAAATTCATTTAATGCTTTAGAAAAATGTATGTTAAAGTAAAAAAATTATAATAAGGTAAAAACGATGTTCGTAGAGGCTTCTGTTTCAAAGTAATAATAAATTAAAAAATTGTTTTAAAAGTTACGGCAACCTTAGCTACGATGCAGCGACACCAATTCGCCTACTACATTTTTGTTTTATTTTATTTTTAACTGGAATTAGGGATACCATGTTCACGACATATATTTATTCAACTTTAGGTTGAACACCCTAGATCCACCGGCGTTTCTTTTGTTCAAAATAATTTTGGTTTTTTCCTGGAGGCGTCTTTTAAAAATTAACAACTTTTCATACTTTAAAACGTCGTTTTTATAATCCTTCATATATTGCGTTCAAGAACAGACCAATTGCAACTATAGAAACTTTAAAGCCGGCATTAAATAAAAATACTTGCTTAAAAAATTATCGTACAAATAATAATATTACGTTCTAGCATTTGTAGCCGTAATTATCATAGGGCTTGCATCACTGCGCTTTATTGAGTAACCTTATTAACAACGAAAAACGAACTTTATCATTGTTGCCGTATCAAATTCGAAGCAAACAATGTTTATTTTTCAATTTCTTTCGGTGAAAACATTATGGTAGTCTCAAAAATCGCTAGAGTATAGTTAATTTGTTCTGACGAGAAAAATTTTGTTAAAATGTGATGCGCAGAAAGTTTTGATCCATTGTGTTACGGAAATACTAATTTATTTTTTAAGCTAAGTTTAGTATTTATATCTACAAAACGTAAAATTTGGCTTATATTTCATAATCTCGTGACCTAACATCAGCGATTCATTTTTAGCCGAAATTAGCCGTTAAAATTGTGGCGGTGGCGGCGGCAATCAAATATCATCGGCGGCTCGGCTTAGTCGGCTATAGCTGCTTCAGCGCAGGTCTCTGCCCGCGAGTATAAACCAAATGTACACTGTAAAAATTTTTCGCACAGAGCGTAACTATGTTTTTCTCTTTGGGCATTACTACCACAAAATTAGTGATGCCCAAAGAGAAAACCATAGTTACGCCCTGAATGAAAATAATTTAACACTGCGAGAAAAAAATGTGCGATTGAAAAAAATCATTTCACCTACAATTTGTTTAAAATTGAAGTAAAAGTCAAGAATAAATACATGAATTTATTTTTTAGTATTGTAAAAAAAATTTATATACAAAGGTAAAAAATACCCAAAAACAGAGAAAAAACAATGAATAAATCCAAGCACCCGTGCACATGTTCATTCGTCACTGTATCATTGACGACTAAAGTAATGAGCGTAATGCTAAGAACACAATTGCGACGAACAACGAATTTCGCCCATCGCGACAAATTCGTCATGTGAAGCACAATACCAACGAACTTTTGTGTAGTTGTCTGTTTCATATAAATAATTAAGGGGGCCATATTAAGTCCGAAAGCGGGATTTTCAACAAATTATCTGAGGTACTTTATATATTGAGAACATCTTCATAAATTGTTTTTACTACATGGATTAATATAAAAAGTATGATTTCGGAAAAGTATTTGTCTACTCGTATATAAGAAACCTGAACACTGTTTTGTTCGTCGTTCGCTGACGAAACAATTAGAAACAAATCTATTTCAACTTTCGCTGAGTATGACGAATTTCGACCAACGCCACGATTGTGTGCATTTTCATATGCACCCATGTGTTTTATTTTTAGCGACGGATATTCGCGGCCAAAAATTCGCCGTAGTTGTGTTTGCTTTTGTTTACCGCTAAAATATCTTGGATGGGCATCACTATTTTGCGGACTTCATATAGCGATCAAAAATTGCTGCAACAAAATCGTTGTTTACTTTCATTGTACAATCACATACGAGAACAATTGCTTTGACAGCTTGTTTGTGAACGGGGTGAAGGAAGACATATTTTTTGTCGACCTAATTTTTTCAACCAGCTTTATACCCGCACAATCAGCACAAAATCAATATAAACACAACACAAGCAATGAAATGAATACAAAAACACTAAATCACACACAATGCTGTGTATACCTATACAGTCCAGCGGCAAGCTTGTAAAGGTCTTCATCAGAAAGACTTTCATAAAGGCCTTCTAAGACATTATTTTAGATTCGATACTCCTTCTTACCTGCCTTTTGTGTTTTTTATAAGTAGTTTCACGTTTCTGTTTTTGGGAGAGAGAGAGAGAGTGAAAGAGAGTTAGCTTTGTTCAGGACAATTTTAGCTGGAATTGGTTATTTTTTGTTCTAAACTAATTGAACTGTGTTCAATATTTCAAGCAAAATTGAATTGACTTGCCACATCAAAATTAAAGCAAACAACTTTAAAACATTTTGTTATGAATTTCAACGCTTCAATTGCGCAGAAGCCTATTTTAGAAATGAAAAAGCTGCAGTAAGACCCCTCGTTTACATAGTGATTTCAATGCACTGAAGCTTATTTCAGAAATGAAAAAGCTGCCACCTCGTAACAGTAAGACGCCTCGTTTACATAGTTATTTCATATGGTAGCTTTGTTTATCCTGAACAAATATTCGAAGTGGGTGAATCGTTTCAGAACAAACCCTCAAAAATCTAAACTTAACACAAAACAAAAATTTTGTTCCGAAATAATGAGTGAATCCAGCTTTACGCTCTCACTTTGAAGTGAAAAAGCTTTCAATACTTTTTGAACAAAATTGTTGTTCTGAAACGTGTTTTTTTATACGTAGTTGGACGTTTCTCCAGAACAAATGTTCGATGTGAGTGAATCGTTTCAGAAGAAACTTAAAAAAAAAACAAACAACCAAAATTGGCTCGGAACAAAAATTTTTCCCAGTGGGGGAATCCAGCTTAAGTGACAGTTTGTGGAGTTGCAGTCATCGTTTCAATTATGTACACATTTTTCTCTGACAGTCGTCGGCTTTGCTTGAAGTTGCGGTCGTATTCTGTTTCATCATTAACGTTAACACTTAAGAGCGGTATGTGTATGCCGAAATACGAATAACTTCTCGAAGCGATTAACTTTTGCGCGAATAAAAAAATTTGCATTATTTTTTCTCAACCACAAAATTTGTATTCTTTTCAAATAAACATATTTAAAAAAAAAAATACTAAAGTAACTGATTGCTATTAAAAACAATCTTTATAACTATTAGCTTGTTCGCTTAAAACACTTTCAGTATATTTTTTTTTTTTCTTATTATTTATTTTTTAATCTCTTTAGAATTTTTTTAACTTTTTGACGAGATAGTTTTTTTTATTATGTATAAAATTTTTAATTTTTATTTTTTTGTTTTATTAAAGTTTCTCTTTAACTTTTACTTTTCTTGCTTTTAAATAGATTTCTTTGAAATCTATATTCTAAACATGCCTTCGATATCTATCCCCTCTTTCTATGAAAATTTCTGAAAGCTGCAACACAAAATTTATTTCTCATTAAAATTCCTTTTTGCAAGAAGTAAAAAAATCAATTATTTTACAGTTTATTTTCAAAGAATTTGTGTCAATTTTATGATAATCATCACTTTAAAATTGAAGCATTTTAAACTCGTACTTATCAACATTTTATTTTTTCTCTTTTTTTTGTTTTTCTTTTACTTTTCTTTACAAAAACCTCTTTAGAATTTTAAATAACTTCTTGGACAATTTTAACAAAATTTGTTAAGTATATTGCCAATTTAACATTTTGTTAAGGCAAAAAGTTCGAGTATTAATGTGTGTTTTGTTATACATATTTGTACATACATATGTATATGTATGTAACAATTTAAAATGCTAAACAAGCAAATATTGATAAATAATGAAAACAAAAAAATGAGAGAAAAAAGTACGAAAACTTACAAAAATTAACAGCAAATGTCTCGATGTGTGACAAGAATTTGCAAATGTCAACACTTGACAAAATTTATGTATAAAACTGCAAAAAATTAGTTTAAAAAAAACTTAAAAACAGAAACAAAAAAAATACGAGCAGGGAATTTCCATTAAACTTTAATGGTTGAATTGAAAAACTGAATTGCTGATTAAGCAATAAAAACAAAAAAAAAAAAAAAAAGAAAAGGCAGCTCAAAAACAAAAAATATTAAAAACTTTATAACGTGTTACCCTATTTTCTTTGAAAAAAAAAAAACTTGTTAACACCCACATTTTTATCATAAATTTCATCTTTTTTGGCAACACTTTAAAAAGGAGAAACAGCAACAACAAACATGTAAGCGAAAAACAAAACATTATGAATGCTGCGGGCTGGTGTTTGTTGTTGTTACTACACCTTTTACTCATCGTGTGAGGCTGATTATTCATTTTGTTTTTGCAATTGAGTACAAGTGCATCTTGACTAGGGTGTTCGAACGGTTATTATTATACGATTGTTTAACTGAAGCCGGTATAAATAAATATATATAACAAATATAGTTTAAAAATCTAAAAAACACGCTTCGAAATCAAATTTTCAATTTTTCATTCACTATTGTTTAAGCTTCTTTTTAAGTTATCGATATAACGAGTTAATTATCAGTTTTTCAATTCCCATAATCGGCTTTAGAAATTGCCAAAATCTCCCACATACTTGAAAACAACACGGCAGCTTCAATTTATGCACTAAAGCGAATGAACGTTTATAGTTCAGCTGCTTGTTCCACGGCAAAAATGCGCTCAGAATATAATTAACCGGTTTTAAACTGGCTAGCGAAGTGGTTCCGAATTTGTTTGGTAATTCCAAAAATTGGCTTTGTGAATCCCCAAAATCCCTCCACTTCCCCGAAAGCAATACGGTAACTCCCATTTTCGCACTAAAGCAGCAACACTGTAATAATCACTCATAAAGCAAACATATAAACAAACATACAAGTGAAACTAGTATATGCGTTCTAAAAATTTACCTTTTTTGGATGACCGAGTAACCCGGGTTTTCAGCACAATTGTACGAGGCATACACAGGGTGTCTGGTAGAAGATTTATATTTTCAAATTAAATAAATTTAAATAAAAAATACATAATAATTGACACAAAGCTTTATTAAGAGCATTCAACTCTAGAATGGAAATGTGAATTTTATATTTTAAATAATAAAAAGAGTATGACGACCTGAACACACTGTTCAAAATTGTCATAAAAAATCTATGAGATTTAGATCGGGCGACCTCGGTGACAGTTGTGAAAAAGATTTACATCAGCACCTGCCTTTACGGCGTTATCTGATGATGGACCAGTTCCACGAAGTGAATTGTTCACAATTCACCAGCGCCCCCGTGTGGCTTTCTAGGCTCACACAAGTAGCAATTTTTGCCATATTTTTGTAGCCATATGGCCATAACACCAATACATTTAAGGAATTTTACTTAATATGTTTCGTTGTAAAAAGTCGTCAATGTTTACCAGCAAAGCATGCGAAAATGTTGCTTTGCAGTTGCGTGTATATACACAACTGAGCATATTAAAGCACACAACCTATTGCTAAGTGTTTTTACAAAAACAAATGAACATCAAGCGCATAGGGTTTGGGTTCTCCTGGTCTAAAGGATTTCTTTTTTTATGGTTCACAAAGTTGTAAATTTATTTGCCTCGTTCTTCCCACTCCTCTAAGTCTGCGCTAGGGCTGTGTATACGCAGAAAGAATACTACATAAAGCATAACTATAGAAATTTTATGAAAGACCACAAAAATTAAGTCTATAGGAATATATGAAAAGCCAATTTTTATTAATTTATTGAACAAAAATATATATGTAAATTTCAAATAATAATTTTACCTCAATTTGTTCTGCGTAAACAAACGAAAATACCTGCAAGATTATACTGAAAGAAAACTTTTTTTGAATCAACAAAAATAATTATTAAAAAAAAATAGTTTTCAAACAAAAATTAAAAAAATATATATATATACATATATACTACAATTTGTTTTGTCTGAATAAATTCTTTATAGGTTTCAATTTTACATTCAATAATTGTCGCTTAAATTGAAAATGTTGGCCAGTTTTAAGTAAAATGTTTATTATTTGGTTTCATAAAAAAAAGATAAACACCACAAACAGATAAATGCACATTTAATGGTTTAAATACCTGAACAAATAAAATGTAAAATTAAGGAAAGAGTGTGTGTGAGAGAGGGGGGGATAAAAAGATGGAAAAGTACCATATTGGCGGCATTCAAGCGTTTGATGTTTTTTGTCTTTTCCTTGCGGAAAGAAATACTGCGCTTACAAAACATTCTTCATTAATTGTCAATAAACAACAAACAGGCAGCGTTTGATCATCAAAAAGCTTCTGGCTTTCCATGAAATACATTACCATCATCATCATCTTCTTCCTTCTGGCCAGAACAAAAAAAAAAAAAAATAACTGGAAAAACTCGGGGAATTTTGAAAAGAAAAGATTAAAACAAAAACTACTTAAAAAAAAGGGTTATTAAATGTTACGCACTTTGTTATTTTATTTTTATGTTATTAACACATATTTTGCAATGAAAAAAATTCTTTAGCCTGTAAACAATCTTGAAAATAAATAACAGGCATATAATAATGAATTTAAACAATTTATTTAATAGCTGCTTAAGATAATTTTAATGTTGGTCTTGTCGAAATGTGTGCAACACAAATAAATGCACGTTTCCAGGAATATACAACGTTGCAAGAACCAACGATACAATAACAACAAAACCTCCAGAGCAACAACAACAACAAAAAACAAAAGCAAAAACAACATCATTTATGATGGGTAAACAAAAGAATTTTGGTATTAATTACCCACCAGCAATTATGTATGTGAAAAGCAAAGAAAGAATGCAACATTTTTCTTTTAAATACACAAGCAAAACAATTAAATTGTTTACATCATGTAAATTGTACGAGTAAACAAAATGTTTTATAAAAATTTTTTTGTTATAAAAATGTATTTAAAAGAATAATTATTTTACCCAGCACTACCACCCAACAAACACTGTGGTTTGATTTCAAATTGAGAATGATTTGAAACCAAACGTTTTCTCAAACGACAAATATTTGCTAAGCCTTGTTCAGACTGTTGTCTGATCTGACAATATTGTCAGAAAAATTTGCAGAAAATTTCTATCAATCGTGTGAACTTACAATTTTTTCTGACAATGTTGTCAGAAAAAACATTGTCAGTACTATTTCCAGATACCTGGCAATCGTGTAAACACTTTTCTTGCCATTGTCAGATGTTGTTAGCTTATTTCATATTGGCAGGTGTGTGACTTTTTTTACATCTGACGTCATTGTCAGACAAAAAACAAAACCATAAAAAAAAGTTTTTAACGCGAAACAAAAAAGTAAGTTTAATTTTCTAAAAATATTATTTAAAAATACAATTATTAATAAAAAAAAGTAGACATTTCCTGGCCTCATGAAAATATTTTGAAATTTAATGCAAGAGGTTAGGTTTCGGGGAAGTTTGCGGGATGTTGGATTGCGTAGAAACTATACGAAGATAGTGCATTGCAAAAAGCCGCAGACGCTATTTCTGTGCGTTTCAATGACTGCAAGATAAAGTGGACCAATCTCCGCAAAACTTTCAACTGCAACTTAGAAAATCTTCGGTTCTGGTTCATTTACATGAATCAATTAATCAATTTTTCGTAAAATCCCTCTTGATCTGGCAAAGTTGGCATGAAAAATATTGTCAGTTCACACGGTTGTCAGATTTTATATGCAGCAAAACTTGTCGGCTCAATTGTCAAAATCAAAACAAAATATCAACACAAAAAATTATAAATAGCTTGTTTTCTATATTTCCCAGCTATCTATATGTCGACATTTCATAGGAGCTACCATAATCATGATTGAATCATTGAAAAAAATATATACATATTTAGGATATGGATCAAGATATTGAGACCATTTTAAAAGCATAAATTTAAAAAAATAGGGATGATGAGGAAGAAAACATAAAGAAACGCCATAATGGAATTGTCAGATAATTATCTTACAATAGAATTGGCATTTTTCTGACAATTATCTAGCAACCGTGTAAACTGACAATTGTATTGTAACAGTAATTGCGCATTTTCATGCAATTGCCAGCATATTGTTAGATCAGGCAATATTGTCAGATCTGAAAACCGTCTGAACAAAGCTTTACTGATTTGAATTCAAATTGAAAAACATAAGAAGAAGGGGAAATTAATTTCAAATTGAGAAATTCATTTATTCTCAACTTAATATGTAATTATTGTTTTTCAAATGTGGATCGTGTTGTAGAATACAAATTTATCTATTTTTTGCTTTACAAATTCATATTTATTTGATTTATTTTCGATTTTTAATTTGTATTTTTTATCATTATTATTTATTTAATTATTATTTTCCTTATGCTTGAAATTTTCGAAAGGACATTGCTCTTGGCTCGAATCAGGCATCTTATAATTTCACTTTTTTATGTTTCTCTTCCTTTGTTTTTTACTTATTAAGCCTAATTTTTGTCCATATTTAATTGCATATTTCTCACAAACAAATCATATTTATTAATATTTTCCCGAATTCTTAAATGTTTTTTGTAAAAATGTTGATATTTATTCAGTAATTGCTGACACATTTGTTTTCGGATTGGTAGCTACACTCAAAATTAAATTGAGTATAAAATGTTTATACTCAAATGATTCTCAATTTTAATTCAAATGTTAAAATTGAACCATTGAAAAAGGTTTGAAAATTATGTTTGATATCAAATGATGAAGTCGTTTTATATCAAATGTTTGATTTCTTGTTTGTTGAGTAAATACAACATATAATATGTATTTGTGAAAGCATGTACAGTTAAACTTCGATATAACGAATTTGAAAGGGATACGGAAATTCTGCCTTATAGCCATTGCTTCACTATACAAAGTCCCGAGCATAACAGTTTTTTTGGTTCAAAATTTGCTTTATTCATCAACATAATCTCCATCAAGAACAAAGCAATCATTCCAGCGCCGCTCTAACATTTCAATACCTTTATTGTAATTAGAGCGGTTTATCTTTTGCCTCAAAATAGGCCTCAGTTTCAGCGATAACCTCTTCATTCGTGCGAAATTTCTTACCGGCAAGCATTTTTTTCAAGTCTGCGAACAGCCAGTAGTCGCTGGAAGCCAAATCTGGCGAATAAGGTGGATGGTGAAGCAATTCCAAGTTCAATTCATGAAGTTTTGCCACTGTTTTGATTGACTTGTGACACGGTGCGTTGTCTTGATGTAACAAAATTTTTTTTCTTCAACCAACGCTATATAATATTCACTGTTAATGGTATTTCCTTTCTCAAGATAGTAGATGAATATTACTCCACACACATCCAAAAATACTGAGGTCGTAACCTTTTCAGTCTATTGTTGTACTTTCGGGTGCTTTAGACGAGGTTCACCACTCAGATGACGATCGTATTGATTCCGGCGTGAAGTGATGGATCTATGTTTCATACATTGTCACAAATCGACGCAAAAATTCCGGTTTGTTACGTTTAAAATTGGCCAAACACTGCTCATAATCGTCAACACGTTCTCGTTTTTCGTCAACAGTGAGCAAACGCGGCATCCATTTGAACAGAACTTTCTCATAGCCAAACACTGATGCAATTTAAAGATAACGCGTTCTTTTGATATCTTCACTTTTCGATCATTCAAACGTTTTTGTGGAGTTTTTTATGTTTTCTGGTGGTACCGCCTCATTTGGATGTCCACTGCGTTCTGTATCATCGGTGTCTTTACGACCATGTTTGACATTTTATTGATGTTTCTGATGGAACGGAGTCCCCATAACACTTTTCAAGCCATTGATCCGCTTGAACGGTATTTTTTTCCATCAAGAAGCAGCGTAAAATTAAAACACGAAATTGTTTTTGATCCACTGTTTCGAAAATAACAAAAGTTGCATCACTCTTAGCACAATAACTCACAAACTAATGAATAGAATATCATGAAATTTTAACAGCTGTCTTTTGAAGGATTGTATTAACTGAAAAAAGGTGATTGTAAAAAAATTAGCGCCATCTATATGTTATGTCCGGGACTTTTCAGCCTATGTAGTAGAATTACAGAAATTCAAGCAGTGACGTATCTATAGAGGAACAAACTATAATTAAAGTGATAATACACAGTTTTCAATAATAATACACAATACAATAATAATACAACTATAGTTGTTGCAACCATGCATATATCAAACTACCATTTCTTTGCGTGTATAGTGTATATTTGTTTAAAGGACTCTACGATAAAGGCGATCTTTCACTATTGAGTTTTTCATTATAGCAAAGTTCGTTATTTCTACTATTATATGATGGTATTGTTTTGTAAAAGTAACTCCTGGCTTTCGCTAGGAGTTACTTTTTTTTATTTAGATATTAAGTAGTATTATGAAATACTTTATTAATTACAATACGAAAAATTTTTAGCTAATACAAAATTATTATGTGTTCTGAACCAAATTATTTTTAATAAAATTAACAACTTCTGATTATAACAAAAATTGCCGCGATCAATAACTCTTGGTCAAAGAAGACAGGAAAAAATAATTGAATACACTAAGCTGGGGGACACAAGCAGCTGTTTTGCAGTCGCGATACTGCTTACCAGCATCCACTAGGATTCGAACTCAGTACCACGTAAACATGATGTATTTTAATACGGCCGCTTAACCAACTCAGCTAGTGTGCTCTTATTTATTTTTTTTATCTATATTTGTCTCATATTGATCACATATGCAACTTGTTATAATCCCAGTTGTTTATACCGCATTCTGCTGTCACTGAACTACCAGCTAAGTTCGTTATATGCAAGTTTCACTGTATGTATATCCTTTTAAGAAATTGCTTATCAATTTTTTAAAAATTTTGTTTCTTTTAATATTTTTATTTGGTAAAAACATATTCACCTAATAAATTGTCTGCATTTTAAAGTACAACAAAGGTATGAAAAATAAATATTTACATAGACAGAGTTTGCACGCGTTGCCAGGTACACTTTCGTTAATGATAAAAATAGAAATAGGAAATCAAATATCTACCATAAAATTTGTATTTTTTTTTTACCATTAATGATTAAGTTATACCTACAGTTATTTGCAGTTTCCAAAATTTAATTAACATTATAACTTGGATCTTAATTTCTTTTTTTTTTCTATTGCTCGAAATAATTATTTTTACACAAAAACACAATCTAGGCCCACCTACTGTTTCTCCAGTTTAAGCATATTTGAAACGAAAACATTTGAAGAATTTGTAAGAAAAATACTTGATGATGTTAAAAAATAGAGGGAAATGAAAAAAAAAATCGAAAGTATCCCATGGTGTAGTATTGCAAAATTATCTAAAGTGTTCTTATTCTTATGAAGTTCTTTTTTGTTTTTGCCGTCAAAGAGAAAGGAATTACGGGTAAAATACAAAATAGGTGACGCCATTGATTTCAGCTTTTTGCTTTATAGAACAGACACGATTAAATCAATACAGTTGTACTTAGTGCAATTCACCGCGCGAGAAGCATTCTTATTGAGTAGATTCATTGTCATTTATTCCACTGAAAACTAACTTCAAGTTGAAAATAATCTAATTTAATTAATTTATTATATCTATATAAAATTTGTATTTGTTAAGATATATATATTTTTTTTTTTGTTATTATTGATGATATTCGTACTTCATTTGTTCTCAAAACTAGTTATTCATTGAAATTTCTCCTAAAAACTCGACTTAAGATGTTATGATACAATGCCACAGATATATATGTATTTAGTTATGGTTGCATAAAAACGTAAAACACATAAAAATCTGGAAAGGCAAAAACAAATGAGTTTAGAGCAGGGGGGCCCAAAAGTTCTATATGGAAGAGGAAACACCAATACATTTAAGTAAAAAGTACTTTAATATATTTTATTGTAAAAAAAAACCAAAATATACACTGGTAATCGCTGTCGTCAATGTTTAAGGCCTTGATTCACTATCCTACATGAACGCACGTTTCATTTACAGGAAACTGTTTCAAAAGTCTGGCCGACTGGAAAAAATCGTTTCAAAATGGCGTTGTAGGCCACACTATTATAAAAGTATGATTGAAATAATTTATATACACAATTAAACAATTAAAAACTTTTATTAACATAATAATTTTACATTACTTAAATTTTTTCCTCGAGGCACCAACAATATTTTCATATTTTTCATAATATATACAACACTGATCGCACAGAAACCATAATGTTTTGAAAAGTTTCATAAAAATTTCAAATCGCACGATTTGTCAAAAATTCTGTCGCACGGTTGAATTTGTAGTACTTTTTGAGCACACATGCTTTATTTAGTAGATCGCACAATCGTGTATGATAGTGTAGCAAGGCCTTTACCAGCAAAGCATGCGAAAGTGTTATTGCTTTGCTCTTGTGTGTGTACAGTGAAGAACGACTATAAAATATATAAGACAAAATTGTTTGTATATTTATCATTGCTAGTGTATTAAAGAGCACATCCCTACAACTAAGCGCTTTTACAAAAACAATTGAGCATCAAGCGCATATGGTTTGGGCATTTCTGGTTTACAGCATGCGGCGAAGACAATGAAACATTGTAACGCTATCAATTGCCCACCAGCAGGTTCAATGCCCTTCTTTCTCCCAACTATCACCACTATTCTTTGTGATGGTGGATGGTACTCTGCCGGACTTAAATCATTTTCTGCAAAAATTATCTACCCAATTCAAAACCTTGTGCATTTGAGGATGTATATTTATGCATTTACAAATATAATACAATAGCTCAATTCACACTCTAATGGAAATGCATTTGCATCATTGCATTTGTAAAGTAGACACAAACTAATCATGTTTTTTTTTTTTCAATGGCAGTATACGGCCACAAAATATAAATAGTTTTTATTGTCATTACTTTGTAGGCCTCAAGCTATATGTGTTTTATTTGCTTTGTCAGTATTTCTTGTCCCTGTGGCTATAGACTTTGCTTTTAATTTTTCCACAAAGAAGGCAGATTTTTTTATATATTCTATAAATTCTAACAAAACTATTTTTTCGTGATCTATTTTGTGTGCTTCTTCAACTACTTCGTTCTGGAAACTTTGCACTGAAGCGGTTTGACAAACATCAATATGTTTGCGCGAAAATAAAAAAATTTTACCTTTTCAAATATTTGTGCAAGCAGGCAAACACTCCCATAAACAATACAAAATTTTTGAACAATTATGGAATGTTTGCCAAGCAGTTTGTATAGTTTATTTGGCCCTTTGTTACATATACTACTAATTTTAAGGTATAAAATTTGTTTAAAGTGAATTTTTACTTAAACTTTTTCTTTTCTTATTTTTTATTTTTGCGTTTACACAAAAGAGATTTTTCCCATAAATTAAGACTTGTCTTTTGGCTTTTCAATAAACGATAATAAAAAACTTTTTGGAATGTAATCATTTCTCTTTTCAAGAATGAAATTAGTATAGAAATGATTTCATTCCGAAAAAATGTTTAGAATTTCGCTTTTTGAATAATCAAAAAACGGATTCAATTACGTTTCCTGACGGAATCGAATCTTGTCACATGGCTGATAAAACTGGTCTTGTGTCCTTCAAGAATGAATTAATTCAAGTGAATGATTCTCTCAAGTGAAAGAATGAAATATTTTTGTATTCTTTATCTATTTCTTTCATCATGCTCTTTCTTTTCATATTTCGTCATCTTTCATTCAGTACCCGTAAATATTAAAAATCAGCTATTAGTTTTATTTTGTACTTTTAAACAATTATTCACTATATTAGCTTCTAACATAATTTCAATTTTAAAAATGAACATTAAGTATGTAGTTTTTTATACATTGCATTTAAACAAACTGTAATATAAGCAAATAATGCCGTAGTTGCTTTACTCATATAATAATTATAATTGAAACATGTTCATTCATTCTGAAATGTTTGGCAAACAGAAAGATGAAAGAAAAGAATGAATTAATTCACTTAACCATTCTGAAAGAGAATGAAAGATTCACACAAATGAAAGATTTTGCCCAACACTAGATAACACTCATTTTAAGTATACAGTTTTAAAAATTCTTTCAATGTAAAATAAAATTGCAAACTTATAGCAATAGCTTATTAATTATTCCTTATTAGAATATGGAAATAATAAATTATTTATTGCAATCAAATTTAAGCCCAAAAAGAATGAGCTCCTTATTATTTACCTTATTAGTTATTAATATGTATACGAATCAAAACATAATCGCAAATGGGGTTTTTTCTGTTTCCTAGCAGTCTATATGTTGACATTTCATAGGCGCTGTCCTAATCGCCCGTGCAAAAATATTTTTAAACATTCTGTTATAATCATAGCTTCAAAGTTTGGCTGTTTGTTACGTGGTTACAAAATTCTGTTAATATGTAGCTATAACATGAAAGTTAATTAAATTAAAATCTTTAAACTTATCGTTATAACCTTTAGCAAAGGTAACAAGATCAGCAGTAACTCACGAACCACGTGGCTAGAAATAAATTTGTTGTGTTTTCAAAAATACTTCTAAATTGTTTTTACAAAATTTTCAAACAATGCACTTTTATATGTATTTAAAGTAAAATTATGCTTTATGCATATGTATAACTTAAATACGTATAGTTTGGCTACTTTTAGGGCTTTTTGGATAAGGTCACGGCACTTTTTTGTTGCAAATAGTAGAGAACGCTAATCGTAATTGTGTTAAATTTTGTTTCTACAGGTAACAAATCAAGAAATATGTTAAAGAAAAAATGCCGTCTGCAACCACCTGGACAACTGGGGAACTGCGAGCATACCTCCCAGTGGTATAAGTGACTAGCTCTGAACGTATAGATACGCTAGCTAATTTTGCACTACCGCTAGACCAGTTGCAATCTACCACACATGTATTTCAGTGGCGAATTTAACACAGGCTTGTCATTGGAGGTGGCGATTGACCCGTCTCTGCATTACCTTTAACCACCTTAAGGGTTTCTGCATAAAGTTCTAGACCTGAGGTGCAATCCTTATACTAGTCATTAGTAGCCATCGAAAAAACTAGCCCTAGAAAACTACCACATTCGCCACCCTTCTTCGCTAGTGAATGCTATCACTCCTATTATTATATCCCTTCGCTATCCATATGAAAACAATTAAGTTTCTAAACAATCAAATCAAACTTTTATTAAAAATTGTTTGCTTAAAAGCAGTTCTTGTTATAAAAAAATTTTACTAAAAAACAGAAAATGAGAAATTCCGATATCGGTCCATATATACACGAGATATAGCCTAAACAGGTTTTCCATGAAAATTTTCTCGAAAGATTACCTTTTTGGCATGGCGACTACAAGGCAAAAAAAGTTTTTCCCGATATCGGTCTATATACACATATCCGAGCATATTCAGTTAAAATTTCTAATATATATACTATATATCTACGTGACTATCGTGAAGGGTATTTTAGATTTGGTCCAGCCGAATATATTACACACTTGTTTATTGTTAGTTTCGCTTCTACCTTTTATATTGTCTTACCACGGACGCTGTTTATTTACGTTTTAATTAAATTCCACACTTTCTAAAAAACACGTGTTTTTTTTCTTTAAATCACAAATGCTACTAAACAAGGCGAATTCATTATTAGGTTAATGCATCGGCGAATTCAGGCGAATTCGGTTAATATGGCGGCACTTTATGTGTCAAGTTTTGTTTAGCTCATGATACAAAAAACAAGGTAGCCGCTTCGCTACAACAATACAACAATAAAAAAAACAACAGGTACTTTGTTTGTGTAAAAAGGCGAATTCACACTTAAGCTGTCAAAAGTAGTTGATAAAAAACATGTACAAAAATTTAAATGGCGCCGAAAAAGGTAAACAAAAGTTGACAGAGAAAGTGCCGCCATATTAAACGAATTCGCCTGAATTCACCGATGCATCCACCTAATAATAAATTCGCCTTGGTTTAGCTTTTTCGGCACCATTTAAATTTTTGTACATGTCTTTATCAACTACTTTTGACAGCGTAAGTGTGAATTCGCCTTTTTACACAAACAAAATACCTGTCGTTTTTTTATCGTTGTAGTGAAGCGGCTACCTTGTTTTTTGTATCATGCTACTAAAGATTGTTTTAGCAAAGATACTGTTATGATCCTAAAGTTTTTGTTATTTTAACAACGGGAGCTTTGCATTAACATAACTTATGTCAGTGACAAACATTAAATGCTCCGTAGAAAAATACGTGCGTCTTGCATTGCATGCAGTCTACACCTAACTTGAAACGCAGTTAAAACATAAAGTTAAAACTTGTTGTTTATAGTTATATCTGTCTGTTTAAGGTGGTGGACACGTAGTAATGTCAGAGTTATAACTTCTCATAGTAAAAAAATAAAAATGGCGAAAAACAACTACAATTAGCAGGCTGTTGTCAATTTAAGTTATAACAGAGTTTCCAAATGAAATGTTTTAACAACCAAGTTATAACTTTAACCAAACTTCAACGTGAGCGGTCCACGCTTAACTTTAACTTGAAGTTAGCGTCAAAGTTAGTATTTTCATGTCAGGTGGAGACCGCACTTTACATAGTGATAGCGTATTAGCTATCGAATAGTGGGTAACAATTGGTACAATTACTAGTGAATAAGCACAGATATACTAGCCGAGTGGCATATCCTTTCGTTACCGATTTTAGAGCATAGACAGAACACACCAATCATTTCGTTAGCCACATTTGGCAATGGTTTCTGCATGTACCACATACCTATGTGCGTATATACATACATATGTACACATGTTATTGGTTTAAAAATTTCCTACGGCAACATGAGCGCCAAACTCCTTTAAATTAAGGAAAACTTATGTAAATACTACTTTCGCATAAAATTCTTTGTTAATAAAAACAAAGAATGTGCCTATTATGATTACAAAAGAAAAAATCTTAATAAATTAAATTTATTAATTGATTTATTTATCCAAAATGTTAATTTGGACCATGAAAAGTACATAAATACATTTTATAATTAAGAATGATTGTTTGATTTAAATGAGTAAATATATGAACACC
Source organism: Thecocarcelia acutangulata (assembly GCA_914767995.1). NCBI lineage: Eukaryota > Metazoa > Arthropoda > Insecta > Diptera > Tachinidae > Thecocarcelia > Thecocarcelia acutangulata. The sequence continues at coordinate 88,061,313 of OU612096.1, forward strand.
GTTAGCCACCTCTTATATTTTCAACTCAAAGCCAGCCACTTTACATAACGGCGCCAGCACTTTAACAATATGCCGTCGTTAAAGACAATATGGTAGTGCTTTATTGCTTTAATAAAGCAAATTTATTAAAGCAATAAACCTTATTTTTATCAAATGCTAAACGATTTTTGTTTTGTTTAAATTGAAATTGATATTTAAAAAACTAGTAGTATTTTGTGTGATATATTTTTGGTTGGTAGAAATGTTTGATCAATCACTTTTAACCTTTTAAATTTATGATTAATTACTTGTCTTTAAATCATATATTTTTCCCCAATTTTTTATAAAGTTTAACTAACAGCTGAAAGTTTTCAATATTTAAATGTAATACACGGAAAGAAATTACAGCTTCTTTTTCGAAGAATTCGATCAAATTTTGTGCTGAATAATGACTTGTAAAAGAATTTCTTATAGTATAATATTTTTATTGACCATTAATGGTTATTGGAACAGTAGAACAATTAGTCAAAAAGTAAATTATAATTTTAATAGTACGCACAGTGCGTATTTTAGTTGGAGCGCGCCTTACATACGAGTACATGGCTGTATTAGTATGCTCAGTATTAAAGGTATCAAGATGACGTTTTCAAGCTGGCAGTGCTACGGCAAGTGATGGCTTTTTTTTCTATTGGTAATATCGTGAGCGCTTAAAGTCATATGTATTGACTTTATTGAACTACTTTGTATAGTTTACAAGTGAATTTATTGGTTTATTCTGACTAAATTATGTGAAAATAAAAATAATTTTTAATTATGAAATAAATCTGAAATATTTATGACAAGAACAGCTCACTACACGCTACAACTATCACCTACTTGGTGTTAATATATCTTGAAAAGTGTGTACGTTTATATAGAAACGCAAAATATTTATGTGGTGTTTATGGGACAACAACGAATGATACGTCTAGAAAATTTTTATAAAATATCACTCATTTGTGATCCATAAACACTGCAATCGATTTTGTATAAGAAATTTATTCCAAAAAATTTTGTGCTTTTTATATAAAGTTTTTTGACAAGCCGCTTGATTGATATGTGGAAACATCGTACAAATATGGAAAATAATCTCAATTTCCCCGTTTGCAGCTTCTCAATAATAGCCTTGTTTTAGAGAATTTTTTATAACATGTTTCAAAATCGGTTGCAGTAGTGATTTCAAAAAATTCTCTTACAGCCAGTGTACCAAATCTTGACAGAGTACTTGCATTCGCAATCAAAGACAAAGAAATTTGATTTTGGTTTGCTTAGATTTATTCTATGCGCACGGTGTGCCAAAATACAGTTAGAATACATAGGTAAACACGAATAGTGAGATATACAAACCAAAAATTATTCGAATGTGGTTGACTAGATGTTTTTCGCATGCAGTTTCTTTCGAGATTGGCAAACTGGCTATTATTTGTATATGGTATATTTATATGATAGAAGGAGCCATTGTTTCGTTAGCTGTGCGTCAAATGGCACCATCCTGTTTGTACCATAATCTTAACGGTTCACATCCGCAGTTTATAGCCGCAAGAAGTCAGTTACCATCTCGCGATAGCGAACAAAATTCATGGTAACTCATTACCCGACTTCATTTTCGAAGAAGTACAGCCCGATAACGGCTCCAGCCCATAAACCTCCCCGAAAAGTCACTCATTGTAAATGCATCGGCTTTTTAGCAATCACTCGTGGAGTCCTCTTTGCCCAAAAGAGGCAATACTGCTTGTTAACGACTCAACTGCGATGAAAGTGCACTGATTAAAAAAAATCACGAAGTGCACGAATAATAAACCGGACCTTAAGGCGTGATTCATAATCCATAGTATTTGATGGGTCTCTGAATTAACTCTCTCATATTTTAAATACTGTTTTCTTAAAGCAATTATTGTCAATAAACTACCTTTCACCATATTTTCTTACTTAATTTTCCCTTTTTATTGTAATTCAGAATATAAAATAAAAACAAACAAAGCAGAAATATAATATAGAGCTGTTTTCTAAAAATTAACCCAGCGGGCAAAGTTCGCTTACAGAAGCGATGATCCGGTGCACACCATCTCATATATAAACCTGGTATAAGTTTTCATACACATTGCCGCATTTGTAGAGTGAAGGCCTACGCACAAAGTAAGCGAGATAGTGAGGTGTTCATCCAACAAAAGCTCATTACTTCCTAACATATGTTCATTGTATGTAATCAGTAGGCAGCTCGAATACAATTTCGCATACTTTGTAAGTAGACAGTAGGCAGCTCGAATACAATCTCGCTTACTTTATAAGTAGATTGAAGACGTACTGCACACTTCAAACACAGTTTTTCAGAAGTCTTTCATTAAATTAGTTTTTCTATTTTCTGCTTATTGTATTCTATCCTTTTTTCGGTAAATATTTTATATTTCTTGCACTTATATTAGAATATGGATCGATTATTTGGGACCCTATCTATCAGATTCATTCAAAGGCAATTGAGTCAGTGCAAAAGCAGTTTCTGTTATTTTGCCTTCGAGGGTTACGCTTCAACGCTCAAAATTTGCCTTCGTATACAGCTCGTCTAGCTCTCATCAAGCTACCTACTTTGAAAAGAACTATGCTCAACGTTTCTTTTGCTCTGAAACTTATTAATGGTGATATTAGATCTGGATTTTTGGTTAATGAAATTTCATTTAACATTCCTCAACGCTCATCCCGGTATTTCTTTCCGTTATTTGTAGAATTTTCCAGAGTTAATTATGTTGATGCTGACCCTCTCAGGAGAGTGTGTATGCAGTTCAACCAACTGTTTGAACTAATTGATTTTTCATTAAATCTAAATGTTGTAAAGAATTCAATTATTGTCTATTTAAATTCATAACGTTTCTCCTTGTTGTTTATACCTGCTATTTATTTTATTTTTACGTATTTTAATATTTATATACATATGTACATATTAACATATTATTAATGTCTGTAAGGAATATTTCCATAGAGAAATTAATAAATAAATAAATAAAAAGTCCTTTTTTATAATTTTTTCTAAGCTTTCTTATTTTTTGCACTAATTTTGTTAATTAAATTTTTAGCAACGTAATTTGACTAAAGCCGGCAACCGTTTGAATTACAACTAAAAAATGAAATACATACATAAAAATGTCATACAAAAGATGAACGAATTTCATTTTTGGGAATTCCATATACTACCGTCATATACTTTGTAAGTTAGCATTCATTGATTACAAGGTGTTGCACACATCAGAGAAGTAATGTGGTAAGCAGTGTTCGCCGCTGGATAAAGGCACGTCGAAAACCGTAAAATCATGTGATTTGCAGAACAGCCTCAAATTAACTGCGTGCTTTCGAAACGGTTTGTGATTTGAAAGCACGCTGTTTTCAGAACAGACCTGATTTTTATACAGAATATCATTTCAGTGATTGGAAATTATTTTCGTGAAAAGTGATTTACAAAACATGCCATAGGAGCTACTCTAAACATCAGTAGATTTAAAAACCTTTGAAAAATATTTTGCAAAGTACGAGTATATATCAGATTATATTAAATAAAGCAATGAGAATTTAAAAAGCAAAATATTTTTATAATACCTTTCTAACACAAGAAACTTCCTTCCTTCCTTCCTTTATATACGTTTCTACCTTTCTTTACAAGCTGTTTTTTTTTACTGTATTAAACATTTCTGAAAAGAATTTTGTAATATTTTTTTTCTGTGTATAGTTTTTTTCTCTTGTTTCTTATAAAGTATTTAGTAACTTCATTTCAGTCAAGCGAATTAAATATACTATCATGAAGTAGAGTTTGATTAATTGTTAAAATTTTTATCCCAAAAGATATTTTTTTTTTTGCATTTTTATTTTCTTTTTCCATTTATTAGTAGATCTTGAGAAATGGCAATTGCTAAAGGGAATTATTTAATTTTTATCAAATAGCTTAAGATTGAGCTCGTTTCGAAGCAGTGAACCATTAAAAAGATTATGATTTTATATAAAACCGCACACACACACACACAAAAGCAATAATATAATACATGTGCATTTATGAAAATTATGTATTAACGGTTTAAGCAATTTTTATTTAATTTTCATTGCTTAAGAAAACAAAATGTGTAAATGAACTGCAGTTTGACACTAGAATAACAGAACTAAAAAATTAGACAAATTTACGTAAATATAAAAAAGTCATTTTTTAAAGGGTTATTCACCTGGAATAATTTTTACCTGAAACAATTCTTCACTTGAACAACTGCTTGGTAATAAGTCAAATTAATTTACTTAATAAATTTTGTTTCATAAAATGTGCAGCTTACCATTTTTATAGAAATATTTTTTACAAAGTTGACATCATGTAAACAATGTGTCAGTGCTTGAAATAAACAGCATACAACATGTTTTTCTAATATATTCCAAAACTTACGTAGCTTTATTTCAATATGCATTTAGGCTATATGTTTGTTATGTTTACATGATGTCAATAATGTAAGTAATATTTCCTCAAAGAATTTTTAATTAATTTCTACTTCATCTACTTACTATGTTAAATACTATTTATTATGATACATAGTGTCAAATATGTAATACAGTAAAAAATTATTTTAATATATTTTTTCTGCTTGACTTAGAGTTTTTTTTATATCTAATGTCACTGTGCTTGATTTGCCAATTATTTACATTGTGTAAACTTTGCAACATATGTATACCATTTTACCGCTTCCATATGCTTGCATGCATTGTTTTGATATTGTTTACACAATGTAAAAATGTAAATGTTGCTTTTTTTGACCTAACATTGCTTTGTTATTGTTTACTTGATGTCAAAAATGTAAAGAATTGCAATTTTCGCATAGAAAATGGTTTTCATATAAATCAGGCATTTTAAATCAAAATCTTCTTCTGAATTTAGCAGTTTTTGGAGTTATTTATATGAGGTCGAATATGTCAATACTAGAGTTTTACGCGTAACCATTTTTTTATGTAAATTTTGCCTTTTAAATTTAAATGGTTATGTAGTTGATAGATTGTCATATGATTTATTTATTTTTACATTGTGTAAGTAATGTAAAAAATTTAGTGTAATATGTAATTTTTCAATATCAATAATATTACACAGTACCAAAAATGAAAAATAGTTTTAATAATTATTGCAAATAATGTATTTACATGTATTTAATATCTCTTCACACATTGAAAATGTCCTTTGTATATACATTCATTTACGCATACATATGTAAATACAAACATATGTAAATTTCCAAGTACATTTACATAGTATACTACGTATATATTTTTGCACTCGGTGAAAACATTTTCTTTGTTAACTGCATAGCACTTTTTATTGTTCACATGCTGTAAATAATGTAGCAATGCTTAAGCTAAATAAGAGACATAAGAAAATGTTACTTAATACACATAATTAATAACGATTTAGCTAGCTTTATAACATTCTGACAAGTTTTACAACTTATTTACGTTGTGTAAATAACGTAAAATTTTACAACTGTGTGTTTCACTATATGGTTACACATATTTTTTGCTAGCTGGACATTGTTTTTGAATTGTTTACATGATGTCAAATTATTTTCAGTGTGTAAATAATCTTAAAATTTGAGTTTTTATGTTTCACTGTGCTATTACGCATTTTTCTTTTTGGTAAAACATCATTTTTCAATAATTTACGTGATGTCAAAAATGTAAAAAATTGTTTGATATATTTTGAAATTATTTGCTTTGTGTAAATAATAATCAAATTCGAATTTTTATGTTTCATTATGTTGTTACATATGTTTAAACATGGTTGTTGGCCATCTAAAAGATGTCAAATATTTAACAAATTTCGTTTACATATAAAATGTTTTAATAATTATTTACGTGGTGTAAATAAATCTAAAATTTGCATTATTATGTTTCATTATGTTGTCACATAAAAATTTTTGGATATTGTTTTTCAATTGTTTACATTATATCAAATATATATACATGTATAAAGAATTGTGTTTACATATAACATATTTTACGTATTATTTACATCGTGTAAATAATGTTAAATTTTATGTTTTTATGTATCATTCTGTTGATACACATATCTTTTGTTGTCTGGATATTATTTAACAGTAGTTTTCATGATGTAAAAGACGAAAAAATTCCATATTTATTGAGAATTATTTAAATGGTATAAATACTGTTTAAATTTGCGTCTTTATGTTTCATTATGGTTTTACATATATTTCCTGATGGGGAACTATTATTTTGCAATAATTTAAATGACGTCAAAAATATAAAAAATTGTGTTTATATACCATACGTTTTGATAATTATTTACATAGTGTAAATAATACTAAAATATGCATTTTCATGTTTCATTAGGGTGTTACATAAATTTTTTTGTTTATTTTTATTGACTGGACATTATTTTTCAATTGTTTACATCATGTCAAAAATGTAAAGAATTGTGTTTACATACGAGATATTTTGAAACTTATGTAACGAATGTTAAATTTTGAGTTTTTATGTTTAATTCTGTTTTGACAATTATTTACTTTGTGTAAATAATACTAAAAGTTCTTATTTTTTTATTTACAAATTTATTATAATTTAAATTACAATAAACTATATTTAGTAAAGCAGTAGCAACAGGGGCTATAGGCTTCCTTTATATTTCATTATGCTGTTCTATATATTTTTTATTGGTTAAACATTGTTTTTCAATTATTTACATCATGTCTAAAATGTAAAAAATTGTTTTTTTTTTCATTTGAAATATTTTGATAATTATAAACATGGTGTAAATAATGTTGAAATATGGGTTTCCATGTTTCATTAGGTTGCTACATACATATAATTTTTTTGTTGATTGGGCATTGTTTTTCAATTGTTTACATGATGTAAAGAGTTGTATTTACATTTGATATGTAAAGCATATTTTTTACATATGAGATATTTTATTTACCGTGTAAACAATGTTAAATTTTCTGTTTTTATGTTTTATTATATAGTCACATGTGTTTTCGGTTCGCTGGTACCTATATTGGGTTTTAATAGTTTACGTAATGTCAAATTTTATATATTTTGAGAATTATTTATTATCTGGTGTAAATGTTAAATTTTGCGTTTTTATGTGTCAATATTTCTTTATAGATATTTTGCGTAGGCTGGGCATTCTTTATCAATTGTTTACATGATGTCAAGAATGTAAAGAATTCTATTTAACGTATAAATATAATATTTAATTTAATTTTGCGTTATTTAACGAATGTAAAATCTTATCTTATTAATACAACTCATTTAATTTGTTCTGATTATATTATTTTTTTCAAAATTTTATCAATAAAAAATTAAGTTTTCTGTTATAACAAATTAAATAAGCTAATCGTTTACATTTTTTAACAGCTTGCATTTTTTATTTTATGTTAACGTTGTAAAATTTTATTTTTAACACCTCAACTCGATTCTTATTTTATGAAAGTTTTTTTCTTTTGTTTAATGTGAAATACTTTCATTCAAATTAGGCCTCCCAGGCAGTTTCATTCATTTTTTGTTTATTTTTTATATTTTTTGCTTTAAATGAAAAAGCTGACCGACCATAAAAAACTTAAAATTGTCATTTAATTTCGAGCTGTTAAACTTTTTACCACAAGATTTGTATCAAATTTCAGGCGAAATATATTTTACTTGTATAAGCTTGTTTTTATATACATATATGTATATTTAATTTTACGGTATATTTTAATTTATCAAGATATTTTTAATTATTTTAATTTTTTCAGAAACGAATTAATTAAGAATTTAGATTGGATATTGTAGCGTTATAAAGTTTTCTTAAATGTCATAAAATATTTTTGTTGCAATTAATGAACGACTTGGTACAGATGTAAGTAAGTTAACAGCTTAAATTATACATTATTAAGTTGAGAGTCATAAAAGAAGCCTTTACTCATCCATTTGGGGGGCAAAACACTTTGTGCAATATTTTTTCCCACATCCTTTTTCTTAACAAAGCAGAAGTAAAATTTAGAAATGCAGCAACTTTTTTTCTATTTATTTATTTTTTTCTCAAGATTTGTTTAAAGTAGAAACTATTTGATGTTGCAGCAGCAAGAGTGTGACTCACTCATATGAATGAGTTATAATTTAAACACTTAATTTCACTTTGGTTTGAGAAACAACATAAACCGTTTAGAATTACAATGATCTGGAATTATTCTTTTTTTTTTTTACTTTAATATTTGCCCGGTTTGTTGCTTGTAGCCATTATGATTGGTGGTGGCATTTGGCTTGTGAATCTCGCCATTTAAGCCTGTTTAAGCAATCAAGCCAATCTTGTTTGGACTTTTATTTTCTCTGTCAGATTTCCATGTTGTTGTTAAAATGTATTCTCAGGCTCTGCTCTGGACTTAGGTACGTTTCTTGCGCAATGATTAAGTTTTTGTTCCCAGACAAATTCTTGTCGCCTTTTTTTAATTTTATTGTAGTTTTAAGCTTCTTTTTCTTCAAATAATTGCAGTTGCAGGCTCCTTTTAAGCAGCAATGTAAGCAATTTCCGCTGAACATTAAAACTGCATCTTTGCGCAGAAAAAAATAAATAAATAAATAAAAAATATGTAATAAAGAAAAAAGACATATAAAACGTAACGGAAGTATTTTGTCAAGGATGGGTTCATAAATAAAAAATAAATGGATTTTTAATAAAGAATAATAAAAAGTAACAAAAAGTATTCTTAAAGATTAAAAGAGAAACTATGTAAGCAAAAAAAAAAAAAACTCTTAAAATCATGAGAAATTTACAGCTCCCAGAAAACTTGCAATGGATGAGCTGTTAAGTGGTAGGTATGTACATATGTATGTATGCATGTTTGTTGTTGCATTTACATTTGGTTTTTATGCGATAACGGGTTTTTATCCTCCCAACCATTTCTTACTCCTATCTGAGTAAATTATGAAATGTCAACTTTTCACTTGAAGCCAATAAAGATTTTACATTTTAATGCTCTTCAGTCTTAACAAAAAATAATATTAAAAAAAAAGTTTAAATAATAGTGCAGAACAATAAATTCACAAATATTCAACCGTTTAAGAATTTTATTCCCTAATTTATTTTATTTTGAATAATTATTTAAGGTTTTTTACGGGAGATTCACAATAGCATTTTTCACTTCGAATGGAACAAAAACTGCACTTGCTTGCCATAAAAAGGGGTGAAGAAAATGGGGAAAAATTAAGTTCTTAATTTCGAAAAATTTTATTTAGGGCCAATTTCACGATAGCGAAGCTGTTCGTTCGTTCGCACAATTACATTTGAAACAAAAACAACATTCAACATTTTGTTATTGTTTTAAATGTAATTGTGCGAACGAACGAACAGGGGGCTAATTCTGTCATTCGTGATCGAAATTACTATCGAGTAGAAAATAATTTCGACATCGTGTAAATTTCTAATGATGTGACTCGTTACGTAATGAGTCGAGTTATCACTTCAGTGTTGCAAAATACTGACAAAATGTGTTTTATAACACTGCCGAAAATTTTATGTATTTGCCAGTGTTGTCAACTTTGAAATTTCAAAACGCACCGAAATCGGGGAAAAAGCGCGTTATTTTAATAAAAACGCACCAAATTTTGAATTTTTCTTCTTATTTTTAAAAACTCCATTTGTATTATAAAAAGTATAAAATTTTTTATAAAAAAAAAAAAAAAAACACGCCAATGAAACAGCCTTTTCGTTCAATAGCTAGAATTCGTGTTTGTTAAACTTGGCCTCCAGTGCGATTCTGTTACTACTATTAAGACAATATTATCTTTACAATAATTATAACGATATTTTTCAAATTTATTATTTAGCAATCAGATGTTAGCTTTACTGCCTATTATCCGGTACACAAGAGCTGCTTGCCTACCGTCTTTAAAATTATATTGCAGGAGCATACAGTCGTTACTGCAGGGGATGAAATATGTCGAAGAAATTTAAGATTATCGTATCATTAAAAGTTACAGAATGGCAATTCTAGGCATTCTATAGTTAGTCACAGCGACGCTACAAACGTACTGTTAATACCATCTTGGGCATATGGTCTCCGTCACCTCGCCCTGCTGTGCATCCTATGCTATGCAAATTTACTTTGCAGTTGTATAGTTACATAAATAAATAAATAAAATCTTTTTTTTTTTTGTACATCGGGTTCCAGGTCTTCATCAATCAAAATTACTCCTCACAGCGCATTTCTATTATAATAAAAAAATTTTTCTTAAGAGAACAAAGGAAAAAACTTAAACTAAAATCTGATACACATATGTACAAAAACCCAAACAAGGATTATTCCTAATTATAAAGCTCAACAAAAATCAAAAAATTAATAAATACTCGTACTTCGATTGTTCAAAATTCAAAACTAAATTTTTAATTTTGTTTTTGCAAAAGTAAGAAACAATAAATGTAAAATTTTTGATTTTTGTTTGTTGGTAGACGCATTTTATTCACTCGGTGATTAGATCACCGTAGATAAGGCCACACTGGCAGGTACCTATGGCAATCATTTCCTCACCTGGAGAAATGGTGCCACTCGATTTTTAATTTTGCTGAGAGTTAGGTGGTGGCTCTAGATATTTCCAAGGAGTTTGATAGAGTGTGGCACGGTGCATTAGTATCAAAACTTATCGCTTTTGGTGTCGGTGATGATTTTTCTCGGATTATATCGAGCTTTCTCATAGACCATTCAAACGAGTTCAAGATTAATTCAGGAGTTTCGCAAGGCTCGGCCCTATCTCCTACTTTATTTCTTATATTTCTAAATGAGCTGCTATGTCAAACTTCTAACCTTATCCACTCTTATGCAGATGACAGCAGCATTTGCCATTCACACTAATTCAGTTATAGGCCCAGCCTATCCGAGACCGATGCCAAGAGGCATAAGGAGTATGACTTGCAAAAACAGGGTTAACTTCAACGCTCGTAAGACATAGTGTTGTTTATTAACACACCAGCGTTTGGCCGTGAATACTGCTTCATCTGTACTCATGGATGGTATAAATATTGAGGAATCGGACGCTCTTGATGTTCTTGGAATGAAGATGTGCGTTGGACTGAACACGTTTTTCATGTCTCTGAAGAAACATTCAAGTGCCTCGGCCTTTTAAAACGGTGTAAGATGTACTTCACTCGACTCTCATGTTTGGGCCAGTGTCCCAAAGTCTATTTTGGGGTTACACGACCGGTTGCAGGAGAGGGCGAAGAAGCTTATCGGTGACAGTAGGATATCCAACTCTCTTGACCCACTGGAGCATCGACGCAGTGTTGGGTGCGTTACTATGTTACTTTTGCTCTGACGAGATTAGGGATCTAGTTCCCGAAACTTGCACATTTTTACCACGCGTTCATCGGTCGATTGCTCGGGGACTCGTACAACGTATTACAGAGAGTGTTAGTTGTTTAGCCGTATACTTCGCCTATGGAATAAATTGCCTACAGACGTGCTTCGTGTCTGTTATAACGTTGAAAGTTCAAGTCAAATGTTCACAAATAGCACTCCCTTTTTCCTCCTCTTCACCACTTATTTTCCTAGTTCTGGTACAATGCACTGCATATGTAGGAGTCATCTCCTGACTACTGGTCTAAGAAAAAAAGAACATTACGTCGAAAATTTTAATACCTTGTGATATTCAAAACCCCAAAAAATCACCTCCGCGATTTGAAAACCGTTCGTGGTTTAAAGCCGTAGTGATTTCGAAACAGTTTTGACAAACTTATTTCAATATTGTGTCAACAGGTACGTGTTAAAAAGAGTTGATACAAATTTTTTCTGAAACCAAAAGCAAAAAATTAATTTTTGTACATATATACTATCGCTATTTTTATTTAAATTTACTTTTGCTATTAGTATTTTAACGGTTATAAAAATTTAAATTTAAAAACAAAAACTTTTAGTATCACATTTTAATTCACTTTTGACGAATTTTTGTCATAAAAAAACAGCAATTAATTTCTTATTTTCATGACTCTGTATGCAAAGAAAAAAATAAATAAAAATAAAAACTTTTCAGCTGTTGTTTTTATCAGTTGCTTTTTTCTTTAATCTACTCACATGTTCACATTTAACGGTCATTTATGCTAAAGAAAGAAGCGTGGACTGTCTGTTTCGTGCTGCGGCTGCCTTATCTTCTTCTTCTGCTGCTGATTCTTCTTCTACTCAGTCAGCTTGTTGTTTGCTAATTTGTTGGGTTGTATGTTTCACTTGCACCTGTCTTTTGGCTTAGGAGTAATTATTTTATTTTAATACACTTGATGGCATTTTAAGGTTAATTTGTTTTATTTTATTTGTCATACTTACATTTCAAAAAACACGACTTTTATATATTTTCTTTTTTTTCTTTCTTTCTCTTCCTTGTCAAAGATCAAAAGAACTTTTTAGCAAAAAATACACAAAACAAAAGAAGAAAAAAAGAAAAAGAGCATTTAAATTATGCAGCTCAAGCGTTACTTAAATTCATCTTCTTGCTTTTTAGATTGAAAAGATTAAGTAAATTATGGTCTGATTTTACCTCTGACTTTTCACATGCAAACAAAATTTACTTTATGATAAACATGCATGTGCATGTCTGTGTGTATATACATATGTAGCTTTTATTAGCGAAGGCAAATGCCGAAAACCTTTGTTTCTTAAAATGAGAGTGAAACGTACACACCACCAAAATCATTAAACCAGCAAAATTTAGCAAAACAAAAAAGAGACAAGTCATTTGAGTGACAAACATGTGTTCATTAAGTTAAACAGTAATCAAAACGGCAACTACAGAAGTTGGCTTAAATTTTATAATTTAGTACACAAGTCAAGTTTGGGAAATGACAACTTTTCATTATAAAAGGTGTCGCAAAATTAAAGCAAAGTTTGAACGTTTCGCCATTTGGACAGTAAAGTGGTGGCAGCTCTATAAAAAAAAAACAATTCGATAGCTGGCATTCAGAGTTAAGCCACTTTTACGAGGACGGCTCAAAAACACCGCGATTTTTTAAATTTCCCGCCTCTTAATTGAAATAGCAACACTGCTCTTGTCATAGTAGTCAACTGTCAACTGACTGCTGTCCACTTAGTTTGTGTTTGGTATAGGAATGAAACTATACCACTAGTAGCTATCGATACCAAAGTACCGATACCTACTCAGTATCGAAGTGAAAGCATCGATACATACTAATATCCGTCGATTTATTCATACGATTAGCGGCAGAAAAATATTCGTTATGGATTTCATCTTCTGATCCATTGGCTGAAATTAAAGTGTCTTAAATAGGATCACGGAAGCAAACATGTTTTAAACCCGGGAATTCTATCATTACAATTCTTCTACTGCGTTGATCCAATAGCTTGCCTTGTGTGGCACATTCAATGGAGGAAGAAACACTATGTTGCTTCGATGTAAGATAATTTATCATTGGTATTATCTTTGATACGGTCCCATATTTCTGGCCTGAAAATTTCCCCCCGGGGAACAGGTTTTGTCTTAGCGTATTCCTAACCAGAGCACTCTGTTTTTCGGGTAAAGAGAGGAAGGGGTTCATCATTGGTTGTAGCAAATAAAACTCTAGGAAGCCTCATGATTTATGTTGTGTTGGCTTTCGAAACCCTTACCACGGGTTTAAATTGACAGAATGGAGATTAGCATGACTGCCGGGTGGTTCTGCTTGCAGTTCAACCCGATCTGATTATGGTTGAGGTGCCTGCCTTGGCCGAAACGTTCTGGTTGTAGCTAAAACCCAAAACGCAGAAAGGGGGTGTTAATATCCTTGATAATTGTTTGGTGTGTGGTTTTTTTCGGGGACTAAGAACTTCCCGAGAGTATGCTGCCTTAACAACAGATACCTGTACTGTGAAGAACCAGTGGTGATGGTTGACGGGTGAGTTGGTTTAAGGGCTGATGCTCTTAGTGGGATACGGCCTACCAACTTATTAAGTCTTGTCTTTCATTGATTGCTGGAAAATTGCATACAGGAGGGATTAAAAGGCCCGAACTCCTCAACAAAAAGTTGCTCGTATGGCTACAAACATATGACAAAAATTTCTACCTGTGTGAGCCTATAAAACCACACTGTAGCGCTGGTGAATCGTGCATAGCTCACTCCGTAGAACAGATCCATCATCAGATAAGGCCGTAAAGGCAGGTGCTGAAGTAAATCTTTTTCACAAATAGCCTGAAGATTCTTTAGTGATAAATTTGAATGGATTTAGTAACTGTGGACTATTTGTTTTAGTATCTCAAGGTTGTGGCCACAATCTTATCGTCCTTTTTATGAAATGCAACCATACACCCGGTTTTGGTGATCCCATTTGATTGCACGGATTTATTTTATAAAAACTTTGACAACAACTAAAATGAAGTGAATAAATAAAGAGTACTTCTGACCGATACGAGTCAGCCATAACTACTTGGTACTCGGTAGTAAAGCATCGATAACAAAAGTACCTGATATCGAAAGAAACGTATTTACTTGTATTTACTCGTATTGCTTCATGCCTAGTTTGGTAGGCCACATATTGCAAGATTGGTCAAAAATTATCTGTAAAACACTGGACGGGAGGGTTTAATTGACCCACTTTAAAGCCCAGGTCTTGCCCCTTCTGACTACCATTTGTTTCCATCGATGCAGAACGCCCTTGCTGGAATACTCTTCCCTGTAGAACAGGGTATCAGAAATTGGATTGATTCATTCTTCGCCTCAAAACCGGAGCAATTCTTTTGGCGCGGAATTCATATGTTAACAGAAAGATGGGAAACAGTAGTGGCTAACGGTGAATAATACTTTTAATAATGTGACAATTCACTTTTTTATTATAATAAATACATTTTTCAAGAAAACAAACCTACTTTATTAACTTGTATTCTCAATATTTAATAAAAGGCTGCACATAATGTTCTAAAGAACATTGCTTACTATTGGGCAGTAGTTCCAACCACTGTATTTCAAAACAATTCTTAAAACAAAACAAACAAGCTATAGAACATACAGAAACAGAACAAACACTTCATAGTTTTGAAACGCCTTCACGACAGTGCTTGACTGTACACAGAAAAAAATAGATGAGATTTTTTTTCAATCAAGTTATGTTATTAATAAAAAACCATCAATTTAATAAAATTTGCATTGACTTAATTAAATTATTATTAATAATGAATTTTTGGAAATCTCTCTTAATAAAATGCAATTAAAAAGTTTTCCGAATTATTGACTGTTATTCAATAAATAAATTTAAAAGGTTGTCATATAACAGTGAAGCGTTGTTGTATCTTACATATTAACAACAATTTTTTTCAACTCAATAATTTTTGCTTTTAAGTGAAAGAGCTATTTCTACTTTATAATTTGAATTATCAATCCGGCAAAAAATCTTTTTCACAGGAAATTTGATAAAAATAGTACAATTTTTTTTATCAATATGGCATCTATTTTTTTCTGTGTACTTGAATGCTGTTTCACAGCAAAAACCAAAGCAAAACATCACAATAAAGCAAATAAGTGTCAGTTTACACACATCAAGTTTGACTTGTCAAGTCTTGAGTTTGTGGGAGAACGGGGAAAAGAGAATGGAAAAGAGTGCAGACTTGACGGTACCGTCAATTTTAAAATGAAATGCCGAAAAATATGAAAATTTGAAGGCAAAAGAACTTAAACTTGACGACATAAAGCTTTTGTGTGTGAACATAAAAACAAATTGAAGCAGAATTGATCAAGAAAACCTAATGTGTGTAAACTGAGACTAAACGATGAGTTACAGCAAGCACTTTGGCATTTGAGCATACTACGTCTTAAATAGTGCTTAATACATAGACAAAAACCATGAACAACGACAACACACGCGTCTGAGCATACTGTACATACAGTACTTGTGCACTAATACAAAGGCAACACCCACAAATAACAACAACAAATTTTATAAACAAAACTGAAATAGAACATTATTTCAATGCTTGAAGTTCTAGTTCTAGTTTGGTTCTGTTTGTTCTAAATGCTTAAAAGACAGTGTTCGTTTATGTGTTTAGAACATTTCGGCACTGAAGTTTTTGCTTTGAAATAAGAAAGAAGACGATAGTTAGTACTTGAAAATACAACGATGCTTGTAAGACATTTTTATTGTGCTTGAGCAGCCCTCTAATATTTAATTCAAATCTTGCGTTAATTATGAAACACCCTTTACGTCATTGTTTTATTTTTGCTAAGGGCATCTGCTTTTTAATATTAAATAAAATATCTGGAGTACCTTAACAATTCTCTAGCATGAGTGTCAAGTTCATGGTGTGTAAAATAAACATGAGACAATCCGATTGAAAATTTATGTTATAAAATTCATTAACCTTTAGAAAGTTCCAAATAAAAGAATAATCAAAATTTTTTATCTTGAGATATAAATCGAAAATGATTAAATTTTACCTTCAAAATGGACTTTGTTTTCTGGTCACATTTACAAACATACATACATATGTATGTATAAAAGTAACCAAGATCGTTACGTCATCTATTTTCAAAAAAATTATTTAATTTTAAAATTAGTTTCTTATCTTCTACTAGTTTTTATTATTATATATAACTCTTAAATTAAAAATAATAAATTTGGTTTTTTTTTGTGTCATTCTATGGCTTATGAAACGTCCACACACAGTCTATTGTTAACATCAATAAAGATAAGATTAGAATTTTTATTAGTCAAGTGACCAATAATATTGACAGAACACACTCAGTCGCATTATGAAAACTTAATATAACAATTCTGCTCAAGATTATTTAAACAAATAAAAATGTTCTCTTTTTATTTTATTGAAATAGAAAAAAAAAAAAACTATAAACTTGAGGCGGAAATAAATTAAAAGAAAACTTCAAGATTCGCATAACTATAAAATTTAGTCATAAAAAGTCTTAAATATCTCCCCTCCCCTGGCCCGCTTTTTTCAATTCCTGAAAAATAAGTTATTGCACAATTTTTTCTAATGAAACCTCAATAATATTAAAATATTAATTGTATTTGTAACTATACAGTTGCAAATAAATTTGCAAAGTATAGGATGCACAACATAGGCGGAGTAACGTAGACCTTATGCCACGTGGTATTTTTTTATTTTATTTTATTTTTGCGGCGCTGTGACTAACTGTACCGAAATATGCCTTCGCATAGGAAGTTGCTGCGTGGTTAACAACGAAATACCTCAGAAAAACTGTAAACTAATACAGTTAGTTGAGGTAGACAGTTAACCAATGAGAGTGAGACGCAAAACTCCCGGAGGCCAAGCAACAACGACAAGCCTGACCGCACTTAAGAAATAATTACCATGACGCCAGAGCTGTTCCCCAGCTCAGAGCTGCTTTACGACTGTTAAAATACGAAGTTTGCGATAAATATTCCTTTAGTGGTTTGTTTCAAATTTGTTAAATTGCAATGATACATTTTAGGCCAAATAGTTGTTTGTTTTATTTTAGAAGTAAATTCGAAATTCGAATTGGATTCCAACCGTAGTCGTAAAATTCCAAATTAATTATTCTGTTCAATAGACATAAAGATATTTTAAATCTATTACTTTTTTAGAATAACAAATTTTTTCGAATTTCGAAATTATATTCGAAAATTCGGAGTTGCTTGAGAATTTCACATTTTGTAGATTTTCTTTATGTTGCTATTAAAATGATAAAATATTTTATGCAGCCAATCTGTTTTTAGACAAATTTCGGATATGCAAGTTCGAAATTTGTTAACATTTTATATTGAATATAATATGTTTTTAAACTTTCTACTACAATGTTTTAATCTATAGTATTTTGGTAATAAAACTACACCAAGAAATTTGAGTTCTTTTTAAATGTTTTTATTCAATTTCGAAGGTATGTTCGAAAACTCGAATAAAATGGTTGATTTCGAAAATTGGTGAAACAGAATTTTCAGAAATAAAATATCCTTAATGTTTCAAATTTGTATTGCGATCTTCTACAGGGTGTCCGCCGGGAAGGTATACTACTCGCAGTAACTCCATTGTAATCCTGGCTGTACGCGTGGATAATTAAGCCCAAAACATGCAGATGTGGCGTTAAAAAGTGGTCAATCATATTACGATAACGCTCCCGAATAACCGAAATGCCGTTTTTATTTTCACAGAAGTAAAGTCCTTTGTTTCGTCGTGGCCAAATTGCACATCAGACTTGAATGCAAAGTGACTGATGAATAATTTGAGAGTTTTACATTGCCCAGAACCAATTATTCTGTTTATTCACATATGCATTCAAATGAAAATGTGCGTGGTCACTCATTATGATTTTTCATGAAACTCGGGGTTGTCATGGCCTATTGGCATATATACATCGCTATGAATGGTCTTGTGGAAGAAGCTCTTGTGTCAACTAAATCTTAAAATTGAAACAAATGAAAATCTTTGTGCAAAATTGTGGCCAAAGTTGTTCCTTGAAGACCAAACTTCTGAGCACGGCGTCGAATTGAACTTGATGGTTTGTTTTGAACACTTCCTTGAGCAGCAGTAATGTTTTCAACTGATCTTACAGTACGTTGTGATCCATGCTTGGACCTATGACCTACAGAACCTCTTTCTTCGAAATCATTCACTACGCGATACATTTTTTTGGCACTTTGTTTCTCCCAAAAATTTCACGAAACTTTCTCATCGTCACTTTTGACAACTAAAAATTCTTGCCGCTCTTGTTTAGCTCCGTTCAAAAATATATAGCTTTAGGGTACGAACCGAAATTTTAAAAGTCATAACTAGATTAGGACGTGGAAAATTATTAAAGACAGAAGCCCTTACAAACATATAAGCATCGGTATATGAAATGTTCTGAACGCACTAAAAATGCCGACACAGTAAACAAGATATTTGTAGGCGTGGCGAAAAAATAAAAAATCATTTTAAGAAATTATTTTTACTTTATCTTTAATGTTATGGGGTAACTGGCAAAAAATTTGTTTAGCTACCGGACACCGACAGAGGAAGTGCAGTTCACTCTTTTCCTTATTCCTACAACTTCTACAAAAGTCAGCGTCTCTAAGTGACAGTAGAACGTAATTTCCGTCGGTATAGCCCGAAGGATAATAGTACTTCTATTGGAGCACATAAAACTCTAGGAAGCCGCATAACTCTTAGCTAGTGTTGGACTTCCGAAACTCCTACCAATTGTTAGTTGCCAGAATCGGGATCAGCAAACTTCTCGGGAGGTTCTGCTGGCAGATGATCTCGACGCTGATCCTGGTTGAGGTACTTACCTTAGCTGAACGCTGGCTTTGGTTTAAACCTAAATTGCATGAATTAATTTCCCTGATAACAACCTTGGTGCATTACCGGATTTCGGGGGCTAATAACCATCCGAGGTGCTGATGTCTTGCAACAGATACCTGTAATGTAAGGAACCAGAGGTGATGGTTAGACGAATGACTTGGTTAAGGGCTGCTGCTCTTAATGGGATTTGGCCTATGAACTCATTAAGCTTTGTCTTCCATTGACTGTCTGAAAAATTGCATACACAGAAAAAAATAGATGAGATTTTTTTTTTTCAATCAAGTTATGTTATTAATAAAAAACCATCAATTTAATAAAATGCAATTAATAAAAAGTTTTCCGAATTATTGACTGTTATTCAATAAATAAATTTAAAAGGCTGTCATATAACAGTGAAGAGTTGTTGTTTCTTTAACAATTTATTTTGTTAAGTACATTTTACATATTAACAACAATTTTTTTCAACTCAATAATTTTTGCTTTTAAGTGAAAAAGCTTTTTCTACTTTATAATTTGAATTATCAATTCGGCAAAAAATCTTTTTCACAGGAAATTTGATAAAAATAGTGCAATTTTTTTTATCAATATGGCATCTATTTTTTTCTGTGTACAGAAAGGATTAGAAGACCCGAACAAGAGCTATCTTCATATGGATACACAGGGGTGCTGGTGAATTCACCTCATGGATGGACATTGGTCCGTCATCACATAAGACCGTCAGATAAGGTGATGTAAATCGATTCCTCGTTCTAACCTGGACGTTGTCTAGATCCCCGCTAATGCATTCAACGCAGCCTTAATATCTAAATATTACAATTTTTATAATTGTTAGAAGTGTTTTAATAGAACATTCTTTTTTTTTAACTCTCTATAGTTTATTTAAAATATTGGGATATAAAGGAAAATGTTTGAGATTATCTTTCAAAGGTGTCTAGGTCTACTGAAGATTAGGGTAGCTCCTATGAAATGTCGAGATGTAGACAGCTAGGAAATATAAGAAAGAAGCTGTTTATTATTTTGATTGGTATCAAAACTAAAAGTTAACAAAGTAAATAAACTCAATTGTTGCAAGTTACCTTAATAAACGTTTTTTTTTTTGTTTTTTTCATTATATTAAAATTTGTTTTCCTGAAACTAATCTGGACTTGGTTGTCTTGTCATTTGATTTTATTACAACATTCGTTAACGTGTCAACAATCAATCTTTAAATTTACCTTTTAGTTAGAGCAAATATTTTTAGCAAAATTTGTTTAAAAATTGTTGACCATAAATAAATTATCTAATCCTTTTTTTTTGTTTTTTTTTTTTTTTTGCTTAAGACTTTTCTGTCAGAACATTTTTAAAACCCCGCACTATACAACGGCAGCAAAAATGTCAATTATCCGGCCAACCGTTTGAGGTCAAACGAGAGACTGCAAAAAAAAAAAAAAAAGAATAAGACTTCTAAATTGTTGATTGGCCAATTTTTGTTTTTCAATTTTTTTAAATCTTACTTTTTGACAGATTGTGTTAAGATTGTGTTGGTGGGCAGGCGCGAGTCGCACAGAGTTAAATAAACAAATCACATTTGACAAATCGCAAATTTATTTGAACCTTAAACCACAATTTAGCAATTTTACAAAACCAACATAATTCGCTGTAAAGCGTTCCAATAGCCAGAACCTTTTAAAGTAATTTTTCGGTTTTATTTTTCACATAATAAATGACCACTAACTTGCTGGCAGAATAGAGACAGATAGACAGACAGACATAAATATGTTCATGGAGATAGACAAAAATGTTCTTATATGACAATGTTTCAAAAAAAAAACTATTTGTTTAAACATTAAAGTGTGTGTTACTAAAAAACAAAGCAAACCAAAAACAAAAAAAGTTACCAAAAAATCTTGATTAGAATTACAATAACAAAACAATTGAGAAAAAAAATCTCAAGTAGAAGTTATTTCATTTATTTTGTATTTTTTTCTTGACAAATTTGTTAGTGTCAGCCCAAGTGACAGTTGAAAAATAATTTTATTTTATAATAATAAAAAAAAATTCTTACAAAATAAATTAAACCAAGAATTATTGATTCTGCAGCAGAAGTTTTCATTTTTTTTCAAAAAATTTTTAAATTGTTTATTTCTTTATTTCTAGAGGTCGTTTTTTTAATTGAAAAATAAATACTTAAAGAGTTTATAATTTCTCAAGCATGTGTTTACTTTATTAGATTTATTATTGAAATTGTTAAATAACAAACATAATTAATTAATAAAAAAAAGAGTAGGCTTTCAAAACATTCTTAAACGAGTTAAGAATTTTATAGAAATAAAATTAGCCACAAAAGTTTTCTGCGGCAGGCAACTAACTTCTTTAAATTTCTTCTTCTTCCATTTAAAGCCAAAACAAAACGGCAACGGAAGAAGAGTACAGTTGTGCAATCAATTTACATCAGCACCTGCCTTTACGGCTTAATCTGGTGACGGACCAAATTCGACCTAATCTAATAATGAACCAAATTCACGGTTCACCAGCGCCCCAGTGTGGCTAACCAGGCTCACACAGCTGGTAGCTTTTCCCCATAAGTTTGTAGCCTTATAGACGAACCTCTTGCTTAAGAATTTCGGCCTTCTAATCCCACTTGTATGCAATTTCCCAACAGTCAATGAAGAGCAAGGTTCAATGAATTGATAGGCCAAAGCCCATTAAGAGAATCAGAGCATAATCAACTCAACCGTCTAACCATCACACCTAATTCCTTACACACAGTTATCTGTTGCAAGACAACAACATCTCAGAGGAGGATTGTTATCCCTCGAAAACCAGCATCCAGAAAACTAAATATCAGGGAAACTAATTGCCCTTCTTGCAATTTTAGATTTAAACCACAGCCGGACCCAAACATGAGAGTTGTACTCCTTTTTCGGTCGGATATAGGTGGTATAAGTAGTAAGGAGATCGTAAGGAGTGGAATACATCTTACACCGTTTCAGAAATCCAAGACACTTGAAAGCTTTTTTAAAGGCAAGAAAAATGTGTTCACTCCAGCAAACATCGCACTATATTTTCATTCCAAGGACATCAACAGCATGTGATTCCCCAATATTTATGCCATTTATGAGTACAGATGATGCAGCACTTGCGGTCGTGTGTTTATGTCTTAATAAACAACACTGGGACTTACGAGCGTTGAAGGCCACCCTGTGCTTACGCCCCCATTCAAAGATTAAGGGAAGTTCACTATTCATAGTTTGCCTCTTGGCACCGGTCTCCGATAGGCTGGGCCTATAACTGAATGAGTATGAATGCCAATTGCTGCTATCATCCGCGAAAGAGTGGATAGGGTTGGAAGTTTGATATAGAAGATCGTTAAGAAAAATAAAAAATAGGTTACGAGAAAGAACGGAGCCATTGAAACTTAATACCAAGTGTTTTTTTCAATTTTGCTGCTCCAATTGATCGCGTAGTCGTTTAGGTAGCTTTTCAGGAGCGTGATCGGTGGCATCTAGCTGTAAGCTTTCAATATTTGACAATGAAGCAGAGCGTTTTTTTTTTTTTTGTTGGTGATTGCTTTAGGTAAAGCATCTCACCCATGCCGTTGTAAGTGACAAGCATTTGATATAGTTACATATATCTATAGGGTGTCTGATGGTAAATTTATATTTTTAAGTATTATTATTTTAGAAAGTAATAAACTGTGTGAGCGGACGGATGCGGATAACGTTGGAATTATTAATTGTGCGAATTAGTCAGTCACGATATGGCAGTGGTCGAGTGCCTGTTCGCTGTATTGACATTTTGGTTGTAGCATTTTCACACAGTAAATCCCAACTTTTGGAGCAACGAGGCTCATTTTCAAGTAAACAGTCATGTCAACAAAGGAAAACTGATATTACTGGTGTCCAAGAACCTGCAACCATCAAATGAAACATCAAAAACCATTGCATTAGCTCAGGATAACTGTTTGGTATGCCTTAACCACGTATGAGATAATTGAACGATTTTTTTTCGGAAATTCTCAAGGCCAGGCGTCGAATGTGATTGCTGAAAATTTTCGACGCATGATTACGGAATACTTTTTGCCAAACCTGCAAATTCATATTCTTCACACACACGCAGCCAGACCTTCGATAAACTTGCTTCGAGAAAATATCCCCCAAAAACTGGTATGTCATTTTGGGGGCTTCCAATTGCCACTAATCTAACTCTCAAGGATTTTTTTATAGGCATACCTCAAAGAAAAGCCTTATTATGACAATCCCCAATCTTTTGTGGCTTTAAAGGAAAATATTCGTCGAGAAATTAGCTCAGTTGAACCAAGTTTACTGCAGCGTGTAGCGTCGAACACAAGGCTCCGTTTTGAACAGTGTATAAAACGCGACGGAAGACATCTGGATGACATGCTTAAAAAATAAAATCCGCATTTTCATTCTACCGTTCACTGGCTTTTAATGAAACTTATGGTGTTTTCATTTTTAACAAAAATGTTACAATTACTCTACCTTTTGCCCGTTTTTATGTTCTTTTCTAAAAAGTAGGCAACAGTATAAATAAAAAAACGAGTTCTTTTCTAAATATGCTGCATGAAAAAGGAAGGGCAATATATGAAGCATATTTTGCCCTCAACTTCACGTGCGGTTACTCTGTAGTCGTATGCTGACTTTTATTGGCCTATAGTTATGTTTTATGTAAAAATAATTATTCTAGTTTTCAGAATGCATTCACAATTATTTCAAAACCAAACATAAAAAAGAAGAAAAGGCTGTAAAATTATTAATATGTATATGTTTTAAATTAGTAATGCCAACGTTTTTTTTACGCATCAAGTTTTGGTGTAAAAGCACTATAAACTTGAAACAATATTTCGTTTTCTTTTGTAAACATAAGATATATAACATTTTTTAAAAACCAGGTATCATTTAAAAATGTTGTCTAATCACATGTATCATTTTATTTTGAAGAAAAGAAAACGCCATTAGTGTTGATTATTACGTTTTTATTTAAGTTTGAAAATAATAAATCTGCCACCAGACACCCTGTACCATGTAGCGGAGTAAGACCCACCATGATTTCTTA
Source organism: Thecocarcelia acutangulata (assembly GCA_914767995.1). NCBI lineage: Eukaryota > Metazoa > Arthropoda > Insecta > Diptera > Tachinidae > Thecocarcelia > Thecocarcelia acutangulata. The sequence continues at coordinate 88,085,628 of OU612096.1, forward strand.
TGGATTGATGCATTTCATCAACCCCACCCATGACCTTGTTTATTATTTTGCAGCATGTATGAAATCTGCACATCAGTTTTTTGCTTTTTTTGGAAACACCATTGTGTAATGAAGCCTGCTGCATGAGAGTAATTGGTAGCCATTGTGCAAATATTGTTGTCCTTCCTGCAGACTAATATTAGTCTACATAATATTTTGATTAAAACTTAATTTAACTCTGCTCTTGGGTTTTTCAACATCTCTTTTGCGTTTGTCAGCAGATATTTCTTAGTGTGATTGTCTCTTATCGTCCCTGTAGCACGGTAACCTAAATTAGGTAAATAATTAAGCAAATCACAAAAATGTTATCAATAATAAAAATAAAAAAAATTATAAAAAAGTTATCAAAATAGACTATGTGATTGGCAGGTTTCGTCGATAGTTTATCAACAAACTATACTTAATCTTACTTAGAGATTTTCCGATAACTTTGTGTGGCACTGTTTTGAAAACTAAGTCTTCATAATCAGCAAAAATAATCATATCAACTGATCCACTCGCATTTTAGTATTATACTTGTAGCCATTGTACCCAAATTGGCACAGCACTATTTTATAGATTACAATATCAAACTAATAATCATTTTTTTATGTATCTAAATTGATCAAATAAAAGAATTTATGACTTGACACAAAAAACTCATAATTGCTAAACAAAACCTACCCCCACCTCTGCGTTATTGGATAAATTAATTAAATTATTGTGGCACCAAAAATGAATTTTTCACAATCATAGGCCTTTATAGTAATTATTAATGAAAAATTGTTTTAATAAATCTTGATTCTTATCTTAGAAACCCTAGAAACGAAGTGTTCCCAAATTGGCACGGCGGCCGTAAATGGGTTAACATATATATTTTATTTAAATCAAAATTTGTTGTTTTCATAATTATAACAATTGTACTCAGAAAAGAACTCTTTTTTTTATATATAACTTCGGAATTTGCTGAATCACTTGATAAATTGTTCGAATACGCACCCGAAAAAGAATACGCGAATTCATGCAACAGTTTTGTAAAAATTGTTGTTCAACAAATGTAGCTAATTTTTTCACACCCGAAACATAAATATGATCTTCAGAATTATTATTCCGATATATGTACATACATGCGTATACACATATACATATAGCGGGATTGTAAAGGGTGTTTATATAGAGGTATAAAACTTTAAGTTGACAACACGTTTTTAACTGGTGGCAATTTTGTCAAGTGTTAAGTTTCGAATTTCAACATGAATAGACCCACACCTGGGCAACGCTCTCAAATTGTGCCAATGGACCCAAAAGAATATTATTGTTACCTACGATTTTCATTAGGAGATTTTGTTTAGCGATGAAGTTCACTTCTGTTTGATTAGATATGTCAATAAACCAAATTGCCACATTTGGTGTGCTTTATGGGCTGGCGGAATCACAGGTCTCTACTTCATCAAAAACGATGCTGGTCAGAACTTTACAGTCAATGGCCACCGCTATAGAGCCATGAGCACTCAATTGAACAACCATAAGGAGCAGGACCTGTTGTGGCTTCAACAAGACAGTGGAACATGTCACACCGCTTATGCAAGAATTGATTTATTGAAGGAAACGTTTGGTAACCACGTTTCGTGAATTGGCTTCCAAGGCCGTGCGATTTAACACCTTTTAGAATACGTGAAGTCTCCAGTCTATGTCGATAAGCCACTTGTAGGACAATACATGCTACGGTATTGTCGATATACCACCAAAAAGTCGTAATCAGTGCCCAGAGGGAAAATATAGTTACGAATTTTCATGAGCTGGTGGGGGTATGTTTTCTCCCCATATGAGTGGTGGACTAGTTTCAGGCTGCAAAATGAATGCAGTGTAGTGCAGGCCGAAATCGCGGCCATTATGAGGACCGCTAACTGGTTAAGGTACTACAGGATATACGGGAAGGATATCCAAATTTGTACTTATGGTAAAGGCTGTGCTGTTTTGCACTAACTGGGGTCTATATGAAGTCCAGATTAGTTCGTGAATGCTGGATATCTCTGGAGCCTTTCTGAGTACGAGGGCACAATGAAGTGTCCAGATATGTTGCAGCAGATAAACTGGCAAAGGCCAGTGTCCAGGTACAATAAAGGGATATAGATGGGTTCGTTGGAGTCTCGCTTAGGAGCTGTAAGAAACAAGTGCAGCGTCAACTATCTGAAACCGATCAAGACAGATGGTTTAGTGAGGTTGTCTGTCAAATGTCAAGACTGACATGACTATCATCCTTAGGGGCCTGCCCCTTCGGAGGTTACGTTCTGCTGTGGCAATCCTGGCGGTACATTACCATATAGCGGCGCAGGTGCGAAGATTAAATCTTCGATTTAATTACTTCTGTAGAAGTTGCAGAGACAAAGAAGAGGTAGTTGAGAACTTCCTCTGTCTGTGTCCAGCTCCTTTTTAGTAAAGGGCTTTGTATCTAGGCAGACCGAAACTGCGTAATTTGACAGAGGTTACCCGAACCTCGGGTTGGTTCTTAGCCAGTAATATGAAGATCTGCTGAGATACATATCACACCTAGGCAATACAACGGGACCAAATTGCACCAAAGTGGGCTGGCTTTTCAATGGCTAGCAGCCTATTAAACCTAACCTAACCTATTACATTGCATTACTTCTAACCCATTGCATTACTTCTAACCCATTGTGCAGCCGTTGACCCACTTGTTATAAATGTACATGCACATCCACACAAACAACATACAGCAAATAGAAAGCATAATATGCAAACAAACATACATGATTTAAAAGACGCTGAATTCCAAGTAAATCAATCACCAATGATTTTGTTGCGTTCTTATTGGTTGTCGGTATTACGTTCTTATTGTTTCGCAAGCATGTGTGCGTGTATATCTACGCAAGATTTATATTTTTACATTTGAGTCTAGAATTATCAATAACTGGAAAGTTCATGATGATTCTAGAAGTTAATAACCCAGCGGCGAACACTGCCTACCACATTACTTCTCTTCAATGATGTGCGCAACACTTTGTAATCGATGACTGCTAACTTACAAAGTGTATGACAGTTGTATATGGAGTTCCCAAAAATGAATTACGTTCATCTTTTGTATCACATTTATATTTATTGTGATATGTAAGGCGGCGTAAATGGTCTTGGGGAAGAAGCTCTTGTGTCAACTAAATGTTAAATGGAAACATATGCAAATCTTTGTGCAAAATTGTGATCTTTGAAGAGCAAGCTTCTGAGCAGGGCGTCAAATTTAGGGTGATGAATTTTTTTGAACACTTGCTTGAGCAGCAGTAATGTTTTCAGCTGATTTTGCAGTACGTTGTGGTCCATGTTTGGGCCTATCACCTACAGACCCTCATTCTTCGAAATCATTCATTGCACGACAAAAAGTACGTTTTGTTGGCACGTTGTGTCTCTGAAAAACGTCACGTATGATTGATTTTGATAAAATATTTTAACGATTAAAACACGTTAATTTAACGAATATTTTTCCATAATAAATTTGCCAATTGTCTACCTCATGACTGTCGAATGAACCGTCAAGACTAATGTTTACCAAAATGGCGGCAAAACAAAGTAGTATACCTTCCCATCGGATACCCTGTATTTCTTTCTTTTGTTCAGCTGTATGCCATTTTATTTGCTCATACTTTTCCCGCTGATGTTCTTGAGAGCTCATTTCAACTGTTTAAATTTTTGTTTTTTAATTCGCATTTCAAAATCTGTTATTTATTAAAGAAGCGCTTTCACTTTTTTCTTTCATAAAGAATTTCTTTCTAAATCAAAAAAATATACTTATATACAGTAAATATATATTTAACCTTAATATACATGTGAGTATATTTTTTTTCATTTCAGACTGATTACTTAACATTTATAATTTCACAACAAAATAAATAAAATGAAACGAAAAATTTTTAATAAAAAACAAGTTGCATGGACAAAAAATAAAATGTTAATTATTTTCCTCATTTTGCGAAATCTGTTTTGAAAATAAGTATCAACAAAATAATATGAAATTAACGTCATTTAAAATACATAAAAGACAGACTTATTTTTTATAATTTTTTCTTCTTTTTTTTGAGAAAAATACATACATACATACTCGTACATTCATATTTAAACAATTGTTAAGATAGTGTAATCAAACCTTTTTTGTTTGGCTTTTTTGAGGGTCTCTGCCTTCAACAAAAAAAAAAAAAAATTATATTTATATTTTATTTTAAATTAACAAATTGTGTTTGACTTAAATGGAAATTTATCATTTTAAACTAATTATTGGTTTGATAGTTTTGGGAAAATTGTCAGGGCTGTCTGCTGAAAAGCAATTTTGGTAAATTATATACAAAGTACGATTGCTTTAAAACAAAAGCATAAAAAGCTAAAAATATAAATTATAAAAAACTAAATGTTTTAAAGTGGTACGAATATTTTATACAAAACCATAAAACTCAAGCCTTTTTCACTTTAGAAATACTTCAAGACAGACAAAAAATGATTTTATACTTTATGCCAAAAATAAAACTAGTTCTCAAAAAACTCTTTTCATTAAATAATATTTTTGTCAAAACTTGTTCGCCAAAACGGGAGACTTTTTTTAAAAAAATTTTTTGTACGAAAAATTTCTTTAAAAAAAGTTTTCTAGAAAACATTTTTCTAGGGAATTCTTTATTATTTTTTTCTATGGAATTCTTTATTGAAAAGTTTTACTGAAGAAAGTTCTTCTTTTACTTGTTGTTTACTTTTCGCAAAAACAGTTTTTTCAACAAAATCTGCTGAAGCCAAAAAAATTCAGAAATGGTATCTTAAAGAAAAACTATTTCTTATAAAATCTTCCCTGTCAAAAAATTTTTTGTAGAAAAAAATTTCTTTTAAAAAAGTTTCCTAGGAATGTTTTTCAAAAAAAATTTTTCTAGGGAGGTTTTTGTTAAAAAGTTTTACTGTAGAAAGTTCTTCATTTACTTGTTGTTTACTTTTCGCAAAAACAGTTTTTTCCATAAAATCTGTTTAAGCCAAAAATGTTCAAAAAAAAGTTTATTGACGAAAAACTGTTTATTACAAAAGCTTTCCCGTCAAAAATATTGTTATAGAAAAAAATTTCTTTAAAAATAGTATCTCAAAAAGTTTTTCAGGAAAAATTGTTCTAGGGAGTTCTTTGTTGAAAAGTTTTACTGTAGAAAATTCTTCTTTTACTTATTGTTTACTTTTCGCAAAAACTGTTTTCTTTTTCTACAAAATCTGTCAAAAAGGTTTAGAAACGTTTTCTTAAAAAAACTGTTCATTAGAAAATCTTTTCCGTCAAAAAAATTTTTATAGAAAAAATGTTCTTCAAAAAAAGTATCCTAGAAAAGTTTTTCAAGAAAAATTGTTCTAGGGAGTCCTTTGTTGATAAGTTTTACTGTAGAAAATTCTTCATTTACTTATTGTTTACTTTTCGCAAAAACTGTTTGTTTTTTCTACAAAATCTGTCAAAAAGTTTAGAAACGCTTTCTTAAAAAAACTGTTCATTAGAAAATCATTCCCGTCAAAAAAATTTTTAAAAGCAGGTTAAAGCAGTAGATCATGATACGTCATGTCCCGAGTTCAAATCCCAGTGGGTGCTGATGAGTAGTGTAGCGACTACGAAACAGCTAGTTGTCCCCCAGCTAAAGATTTGATTATTATTTTTCTTGTCTTCTTCAATCAAAATTATTGATCACAGCAAATTTGTATTGTAAAAAATCCTTCTTAAGGAAAAAATTAAGAAAGGAAAAACTTGAACTAAAAACCTGTTGTACATATGTACAAACCAAACAATTTTTAATTTAAAAAATTATAAAAGTTCAACAAAAATTTAACAAAAAAATTTTTTGTAGAAAAAAATGTCTTTAAAAAAATTTTTTGTCTAGAGAATTTTGTTAAAAAATTTTACTGTAGAAAGTTCTTCATTTAAAATTTTTTCAAGAAAAATTTCCGCTAAAAAGTTTTTTCTTCAAAAAAATGTTTCTTCCAAAATCGTTGTTTTGAAAAATTTGTTCGTTAAAATTTAAATAAACGTACTTTAATCTTTATCTTTAATAACTTTTAGAAATAAAAATTATTAACAATTTCATTTAATAATCTTAAATTCTTGTTCTCGTTTCTTCTCTTTTGTTATTTGTCTTGTGTGTATTAGATTATTTCCATAACTCCTATTATTTGTAATATAATTTGAAACAACTCCTTTAAGTGTGTTCCACAACTAACCATTTGTTTTTCGTGTCTTTCTCTCTTTCCAAACACCCCCCGACTCCCTGTGCCTGTTATGTGTTGTGCCTGGAAATTTCCATTGCAGATCTTGAACAAAGACATTTAAACAAAATGGAGAACGGCCTGCATGTAGTGCCACAAACAACGCCCATTCTTGTTAGCAGTGATTACATAACCACACTTACTTCACCGCCCACTTATTCACGTTTGCCGCCCGATGGTCATGAGTTTCCACCCAATTTCTCGGAACCTTTAATTTTGCCAACAGCAGCAACTGCCGCAAATATGATGAAAACAACCAGCCTTTTACAGAGTGTTACCACAACCACCCAGGGTGTGCAAGGGGGCTTAAACAACAGCAATACCATCTACACGGAAAAATTATATGCCGCCTCCGCGGTGGGTCAAACAATGGTGGCTAGTACTAGAACCACGCATGTGACTAGTACCACAAACAATGGTGTTACTCAGACTGTAGTGGAAGTAGAAAAACAGAAATCTGCTCCCATGTTAATAGAACAAGAAGTTAATAATCCCCCGCCTTTGCCGAAAACCACGCCACCGCCCACGGTGCCACGTAAAGTGTATCGTCAGGATTTGGTGGTAAACGTTGAGGATACACGGGGTGTTGCATCGCCCTTAGCAGCTAATAATCCTACCAAATTGATCTTAGATACCCGGCACAGCCGTTCCACACAAAATCTTTCCAGCAGCAATAATAGCAGCGGCAGTTCCACTCCCACTACCCAAAAGCTGGAAGCTCCTTCATATGACAGTGTCAGTGTCAGTAGTAATGACTACAAACGTTCCTTAAGTGCTCCCAGGAGATCCAGTGACTGGCGTAAAGATGAAAAGAGCGAGAAAAGTGTACGTGATAAAATTGCCATGTTTTCAAACGAAGAAGCCGCCTCTACGCCCTCGGATGTAATAAGCAAACCCTTCAACTTTACCCGATCTATGAATGCAGCAAAACCTTTAAACTTAAGCACCGAAAATCTCTTAGACTCCTCGACAATGCCGCGTTATACACACTCCAGTAATTTGCACAAGACTCGTGCCATGAGTGTGGAAAACTTGAACGATGTTTCCAGACATTATCATCTGGCAAAGCCTTTGCCCGTTCAGCAAGGCTATTCCGATTCTATGCATTCCCTCAACACCTTGGCCTCCGACTACAATCAAAATTATGCCTCTTTGCCTAGACGTCATAATTCCTCCCAACAGCTGGATCGGCGCATAAGTTTTTCTGGGCAGCCAGCGTTTGTGCCGGATGAGGCGTCACGCAAAGCTGCTATAACTAACATATTGGAGCAACGGCGCCGTAGTTTGTCTAAATTAAGAGGTTTGGTTATACCGGAGAGGCCACATATACCCATTTCCACCTTAGAACCCATTTTGGACTTGCCGGAAATCAAAAGTCGTGATAGCGAACAAGTGAAAACCTCAGGAAATTCTTCCTCTACCGATTCAACAGACAGTGGTGTAGGTTCTTTCACTGGCTCGTATTTAACTGTACCCCGACCTGCCAAAAGAACGGATTTAAGTGGCCTCATCAACTCCAATCAGCAAAACGCAGCTTTGAGACCTCTAAACATAACAACCCAAAGCAATTCTCTAAATATAGCCAACAATAGAGGTTATGTAAGCCAAGCTCAAAATCCTAGGCATTTGGTACAACAACAAGTCCCCTTAATGGCCCAAAGACGTTTGGATACTTTTAACACAGTGCCTCCGGCAAAACCGCCCAGAACTTCTCTAGCCTCAACACCCACCAGACAGTTTTTGCATGAAGAAAGTGATTCTTGTGATTCAGTATTCTCCTCACGTATATCCTCTCCTCCCATGTCACCCTGTGTACCCCAGGTGCCGGAGAAATTCGCCTTGACACGCACATTATCCTCGGAAACCAATACTTCTATTGCCAGCTCTACCACCTCTACTCTGACTTCGGGTTCTGGCTCCCAGGCCAGCTGCTCTTCCGTGGGCAGCACACCCACAGTGGACTTAAGTCGTCGAGTTTTAAAGTCCGGTTCCAATGATTCGGCCACAAATCGTAAAAACATTTTGGCTTCGGCTAAATGCCGTAATGGCCGTGGTGATACATCAGCGCTGATGCGCAGTCGTGCTTATGACGACGAAGACAGTACAGATGGTTATGATGAGGACGAGGTAAGAAGACACCACAAAAGCAAACCTCGCTCTTCCTTAGTTTCCACGAGTAGCAGCTCTTTGATAACTTTACCCTCCAAGGCAGCTTCTCCCACAGCTCCCATAAACTATAAACTAGTGAACAAAAGCGATCAAAGTTTGGTGGATAAAGTCATTAATGTGGCAGCTTATGTAGAGATTACCTCCGATACAGATGACAGCAGTCGCCGTTCAGCTGACAGCTCATCTCCTTTGAAGCTTAGTGCCATGTTTATAGATGAGGAACGCAAGCAGAGTTTTAAAGCTGATCCTTTACAGAAAGCTTGTACAAAACCTAAAATACAGAACATAGTGCCAGCTAAAGTTGTAGCCCCCATCAGTTCACAACCTGTACAACCCTTAAGTCCCCAAAGAGCCGTAGAGGCACCGTCACCCAAAAAATCTAGCGAAACTAATGAACTTTCACAATGGATGCATGTCGAAGTGGCCAAAGCCAAGATTTTAAATAAAACTCCTGAAAGATCTCTCAAACCGGTAAGGGAGAAGTTCGAGCATAACAGTAGCACAACAAGCACAAAAACCACTTATACAAGTTTAAGCAGCAAGACTACGCCTAAAATTAGTACCGCAGAAATAAGAGAGAAATTTGAGCGCACCGCTGCTGCTTTAGCACAAAACAATGCCGCATCTTCTCCCTCGTCCGCCAGTCTGCTCAATGTCAAATCACAAATTAAGAGCAACAATTATCACGAGCGATTTTCCTCTTTGGATTCGATAGCTTCCTCATCGTCCGGTGTTAGCTCGACCACACAAAACGTTTCCTCGACCCAGGAGAATACCACCGAATTTGGCAGTTTCTCCTCGCTTGGTAGCAATCAAAGTTTGATTACTGCTCAAGATATTCAGCAAATAATCGAAGAAGCCGATCCTCCCCTAAAAACTCCCGAAGCCTTTATCATTGTCTTGCAACGAGATACACCAGAATCAAGTATAGGCATTACCTTGGCTGGAGGATCCGATTATGAAGCCAAGGAAATAACAGTAAGTTGATTTCATTAATTTCGTTACGTGTTGCAGAAACTTCAATGTAATTCAAATTTGTTTCTCTTGCTCTTCTAGATTCACAAAATTTTAGCAAATACCCCAGCAGCTAAAGATGGCCGTTTAAAGAAAGGTGATCGCATATTAGCCGTAAATGGTATGAGCATGCGCGGCTTAACACACAGGGAATCAATAACGGTGCTTAAGGTAAGTACTGCTTACAGCTGCTATTTCCAGATTATCAGGTAGCACTACTCACAATCAATTATCTGTTTTCTTCTATAACCTAAAACCACTTTTAAAGTACTAGTTAGGCTAGATTAGCTTTAACTGGCTACCAGCCATTGAATAGCCTGCCTACTTGGGTCCAGTTTGATTCCGTTGTGTTGCCTGGGCATGATATGTATCTACAGATCTACATATCACAATTCCAGTTCAGAACCAACCCGAGAGTCGGATGTTGCTGCCAAGTCGTATAGCACCGTCTGCCTAGATACAAAGCCATTGTAAAAGAAAAGATTGAATACCGACAGAGGAAGTGCTCAACATTCCCTACTTCCTCCTCGTCCCTATAACTTCTACAGAAATCATTAAATGGCAGATTTAATCTTCTCGCATGCGTCCTTATATGGCAATGTTCCGTCAGAAGCGACACAGTAGAACGCAAGCTCCTTCGGTGCAGTTCCCTGAGAATAATAGTCCTCCTTTTATCATACCTGTGCCATGTCAGCCTTGATATTCGATTGGTAACCTCACTAGAGCATCTATTCTTACAGCTCTTGAACGGGATCCCAATCATTCCATCTGTATCTCCTTGTTATAACCGGACCCCGGCCTTTAAGAACACGTTTCCAGGCACTTCACTTTGCCCCCGTACCCAGAAAACTCCAGGTTATCACTTTCGTTTAAAGACATCAGGCATTCACGAACCAACTTGGACGTGCTACAGACTCCCGCTAGTGCATAAGTAGAGAACAAAACAGATCTCAGATAAGCAAAACTTTTTCAATTAATCCATTTTAATCCTCAACGTTTTAGTCATTAAGCAAGCTTTTCACATTTCTTATGGCAAGTGCTGCAGTGATGGTAATATCTTGCTCTAGTGGAAGGATAATTGGAATAATGTTTGTCAATATTGGAAGTAAATGAAGAAGTCTCTTTAAAAAAAGAAACTTGGTTATGAGTCTGAAGGAACCCGTTCAACGGACCACTGGTTAGCAATTTTCTTTTATCGATTTTTCATCTCGGGAGATTCGTCTCGCTATGGCGTCCTCCTAACTACAGCACTCTAGTTTTTTGGATAAAGAGCGTTCATGTATCTCGATTGTGCCGGCAGCCAAAGCTTTGAGAATGGAAGACATTAATTAAGTTGTGCTGCAAGCTTAGGAACTTTCACCAAAGATTAATTAGCAAAAGGAGACCGGAGTGCTATAAAAATCCTTGTGTCCTCCTTAGGTTGAGAAGTCTACATATATTCTTTAAAGTTCTGGCTGTGAAAAGACTGGGCAGTGTTTGTGTATGCCTAACCAAAACACTCTGCTTTCTGGGGTAAGATTCCTTCAATTGTTGCAGCAGTTAAAGGTCTAAGAAGTCCCAGCATGACTTAGGTTGTGTTGCGACTTCCGAAACTCTAACCAAGGGTTAACTGGCAGAACGAGGATCACCAAGGGATGGATAGATGAATTTCGGGACACCAACTCGTTGAGCCTGGTCTTCCATTGCCTGTCTGAGTAGATGCATACAGCAGGGATTAGCAAAAAAAAGGCGCTGGATATCCATGAGATAGCTCTCCCGATGGAATTTGTCCATCGTCATATTAGGCCGTCATGCCACGTGCTAATGCAAATCAACTACACAGCTTTCTTCAATGTGCTGTTGTCTTGCGTTGTAAGCAGCGAACATCATTTTTTATATAATTCAAACTGTCAACGGTTGATACCTTGACTTCCTCCTTCTAGTCTAGGTAATTGTCTGCAGGAGAGATTGAAAAGACCGATCTCTTCAACAAGAAATTTGTCAGTATGGTCGACTAAGATATTATCAAGAAGTTGTCACCTGTGTGTGCCTGGTAAGGCACATGAGGGTAGTGATAAGCAATTTACAAGATCAGTGCGTAGAGTTGATCTGCCGTAAAATTAGACTGAAAAAGTGCTAACGTAAATCAATTCTACACCTTATTTATCTATATGACAATTTATTTGTTTTCCACTTCCATTCTTGCTGTTGTATGATATGTTTTCTCTATTTCTTATTATGTTCCTATTGTACAAAAAGATTTTCTGTTCTTGCTTTATCCCTTGCCGTTGGAATCATTGAAGTCTCCGGCAATTGAAACACAATTTCGTAAAAATCATTTTGTAGAAACTAGAAACAATCATCTTGTTTCACAGACGAATTCTCTCTGTAATGCTTTGTGCGATTCTCTGAGCAATCGCCCACAAATGGATGAGCTCTAGATAATGCACGTGTGCTGCGTAGAAATATTTGGGTTTCCAAAACAAGATCCCTTATCTCGTCAGAGAAAAATCAATTGTAGTATCGATAAAACAGAGTAACACACGGCGATGCTCCAGTGAGTCAATGGAGTAGGATACAATACTATCACAAATAAGCTACTTCGCTCTATCCTGCACTCGGTACAGTAACCCCAAAATAGACTTTGAACATAAGAGTTGTATGTCATTTTCGGTCGGCTATAGGTCGTAGAAATAGTAAGGAAATCGAACGGAGTGAAGTACATCTTGCACCTTTTGGCAGCGATCTCGGATACGCTGGGCCTACAGCTGAACCAGTATGAATGACCAAAGCCGCAAAAGAGTGGATAGGGTTAAAAGTTTGGAAAAAAAATGAGAACAAAAATGTGTTGCCTCCTTTTCTTGAATTAAGCTTCGATATCTTTGTGATCTTCAAGGCATTGTTGCGATTTCGAATACACTCACACTGTTTGAATTTATACCGCGCTGTTTGCAAGTCTTCGTTGTTTTTGATTTGTGGCCACAAAAATCGTTTCCCTTCATTTTCCCATGATTTCTCTTTACTTTTCTTTAACACTTTACAAATGTATTTTATTTTTTCAGACTCCCCGTCCTGAGGTTGTCTTGGTGGTAACACGCTCCGAATCGGTGGTGGTTAAACCTTTAAGCAAAAAACGTTCCTCTTTGGGTTCTCTTTCCAGTCTCAATGAAAAACCCTGTGAAATTGATTACGAAAAGAAGCGCAGTTACCACAAAGCTTCACGTTCTTTAGATTTGGATCTGGATGTTATATCTAGTGAAGATCCCTCAGCCACAAGTCCCTCTAAAGCCAGTAGCTCGTCAGCGAATACACCATCCAGTAACAGTTCGAGCAGTCGCAGTAGCCCACAACCGTTAACAACGGAAGCCGCTACCTTGGCCAGTATTAGAGCTAGACGTCAGCTGTCTAGACCCGATGTTAGTAAAATTTCCACCAGTGAATTATTAGAGAGAGCACAAGAGACGCGCAATGCTTTGCAAGCCGAAATAAGAGCACAAGGTAAGAAAAGAAATTCCAATGTGCATTTTATTGTCAATTATTTGGAAATCGGGGTTTGCTAGTTGTTCTCTTTAATTTAAGGTCCTTCAACGGCTCTTAAAAAGTAAATTGTTAGCGGCAACGAGCGTGACAGACCAATTTCTTTCAACTCTTTGAACTATTTTAATTTGTTTCCTATAATTTCAGAAGAATCTACTCCCAATGGTGCCCGTTGTGTGGAAATTGTCAAGGACAGCTGTGGTTTAGGTTTTTCAATTGAAGGGGGATTTGATTCTCCTTTAGGCAATAGACCTTTAATTGTTAAGAAGGTATTCATGGGTAAGTTTCTTTTTCAAACGATTTTGCTTTTATATTTTTAACGCTAGTGAGCAAAAGAAATCTTTAATACTCTACTAACAAGATGACAGCACAAGCGAGTACTGGCAAAAATTACTCTCAGCAAATGTCAGCAATAAGTTTTACTCTCAATGTTTTAATATAAAGTTTTAATATAAAATTTGCCGTCCACTTTTCAGAGAAGATCTTAGTATTTGCTAGTATTACCTTATTAAAACTGTCATGCTGCTCTCACGTATGCTCTTAGAGATAGTCAAACAACACTTAATACTCTTGTTTAGGAACAGTGATGCCAGAAGCTTTTTGTCGAAAAATCGTCAAAAAATCCTAAAATGTTTTTATTTTGAGTTTTTTGACAACAGATTGTTAAAGTTAGTCAAAAGGATGGTACTTCAAAGACCCGGTTCTTCTAGCAATACAAGAATATAAAGAATCTTAAATCAAGACTTAAATTCGACCAAACTTCTTTTCAAAATTAGTGTAAATGCTTCACACATACATTCATATGAAAGGTAAAATTAGCATTCTGGTAACGCTGATTAGGAGGGACATTTTTTAAGTATTTAACAATTCACTAACAAGTACAGATGGATCCAAGTCGGACTAGGGAGTTGGTGGGGGTATCTTTATCCCCCTGTATGAGAGGAGAATGAGTTTTAGGCTGCAAAATGAATGCAGTGTAGTGCTGGCCGAAATCGCGGCCACTATGAGGGCCGCTAACTGGTTAAGGTATTACAGGATATGCGGGGAGGATATTGAAATTTGTACTGATAGTAAGGCTGTATAGCACCTGGGGTCTATACGACGTCATATACGACGGATATCTCTAAACGACATAGCGAGACATTCGAACCTGGAGCAATTCTGGGTACCAAGGCACAGTGAAGTGCCCGTAAATGTTGTAGTGGACGGGCTGGCAGAGGCTGGTGTCCGGCTACAACAAAGGGATATAAATGGGATCGTTGAAATACCGCTTAAGAGCTGTAAACACAAGTCCAGCGTCCAGAGACCACACAAGAGAGATGGTCTAGTGAGGTCACCTATCGAGTATCAAGGCTGACATGGCCCAGATTTGATAACAGGAGAACTATTATCCTTAGGGGCATGCCCCAAATGAGGTTGCGCTCTGCAGTGGCGGTCCTAACGGGTCATTGCCACATAGAGTCGAAGACAAGGAGGTTAAATCTTCCATTTAATGACTTCTGTAGAAGTTGCGGAGACGAGGAGGAAGTAGAGAGTATTGGGCACTTGCTTTGTCGATGTCCAGCTCTTTTTTACGTAAAGGATTTGTATCTAGGCAGACCGATGCTGCACGACTTGGCGGAGGTATCGAAATATGATGTAAATGGATTGGGCTCCTTTATCCGATCCTCAGGCTGGTTCCAAACCAGTAGATCAGCTGAGATACATATCATACCCAGGCAACATAACGGCACTAAATTGGACCCAAATGGGCTGGCTTTTCTATGGCTGGCAGCTTGTTAAACCTAACCTAGCAAGTACAGACCTGTTTGTACAGGACGTTTCTTTTTACTGCTACACAAGCTTAGAGTGCCTCGATCGGCGAGTTAGTTTACCAATAAGTATTTTTTTTTTTTTTTTTTTTTTTTATATATAACAATAATTGTCGTGATCAAAGAAGACAGGAAACATTATTGAATACGCTAAGCTGAGGGCCAACTAGCTATTTCGTAGCCACTGCACTACTTATCAGCATCCACTAGAATTCGAACTCGGTATCGTGTAAACACGATGTATTTTTTACACAGCAGTAGAGTGCAAACAATGGAGCGCTATATTCCGCCCGCAGAGCCATCTTTAATCTCAACAACGAATAGGACGAGAATAATCATAAGCGGCGACGACGCATATTTTCATTTAAGCCGTCACGCCAATAAACAATATCTTTATTTCTAGGTCACAGAAATTCCACTTGTGGTGCTTCAAAAGACGCTACATCCACTCAAAGCTACTGTATGATGCCGTGATCACGCGGGAAGAATAGAGTGCGTAATTTTGAAGACGCGATCGGCAATGCTAGCTGGCTTCAGGGCGTGATAAGCGACTTCTTACTGCCGTAATTGAATGAACAGGGTTTGCTGAGCATGTGGTTTTAACAACACGGGGCAACCGCAAACATAGCAAGACCCACCATAGATATTGTGAAAAGCGCATTTCCGGGTCGTGTAATCCCCCGTTTTGGCAATGGCATACCAGACTTCTTTCTTTGGGGCTACTTGAAGTCTCGGTATTATGCCAACTAGCCCCTGACAATCACAGACCTCATAGAAAAAAGCTATGCCAACTAGCCCCTGACAATCACAGACCTCATAGAAAACAGCTTCTTCACATTGATGACGGCGGGTCATCAATGTGAAGATGTAACATCAATAGTATGTAAATAGTCATCGGTAATATGAGTAAGAATATTCGCCAAGATGCGTACAATTCTAGCCAGACATATTGCGGAAAGTATAAAACAATCCCAAATGTATAACAATACTGGCGGCAGCCACTTGGCTGATATCATATTTTCCAATTAATAGAAAATAATTAATACAGGCCCAAGTAAAGATTTCCAATACTCAAAATAATTTTTTTTACTAAAAAAGTTGTTCCAAAAGGAAACTGAATGATTGATTTTGCGCGATCACTTTATTGTGCCGCCATTTTCATTACCATTAGTTTTGACAGTTTACATATGACAGTCGTGAACTAGACATGTGGCAAATTTTGACAATCTTCTGTTACCAAAACAAAAGACAGCTGTGCTTATACCACTACCTGGTAAAGCTGCCTTGCTACTCGTAGTGGAGGCTTGATCAATAAGAGATTAAGAGAGAAATCTCTCAATTTTTTATTTTTATTTTTAATAAAATTATTTAATATCTACAAAATATTTATATACATATAATTTTTTTTTTTAAGGTGGAGCTGCCCAAAAAACTGGCCAAGTCCGTAACGGTGATGAGATTCTGAGCATTAATGGCAGTTCAACTGCCAAAATGACGCGCGTAGATGCCTGGAATTATATGAAACAATTACCTTTAGGTCCTGTTAAAATAATATTTGCTTAAACTTATTTTTATTATTATTATTTCTTTTAATTTTTTCATTATAAATTTTATTTTAAATTTAGTTGCTTAAGATTAATTTTTTATTATTTAATTTTTATCTCTAAAATTAGCTCAGAAAGTTATTGCTTAAAAAACAAATTTAATTAAAGTAAATGTAAAAAAAAACATTATTGAAAAAAAATCTTGCCATTAAAAAATGTTTGAAATATTCTCAAAATTCTTAAAAATGCGAAAAATTTTATATAAACTTTGCAATTTTTAAAATAAATGGCTGGACTATAATGATGAAATTATAATTTTTTTTATTGTTTGTGTTTTTTAAAACGAAATAACGGCCTTCGAAAACGTTTTCAAAATTGTTTCTTTGCTGAAGCAGGTTTTCTTTATTTTATTGTTCAAATTCGAGGGATTTAATCCCTTCAGTTTCAAAAAAAGAAAATCTGTTAAACGTTTTCGAAAATCTGTTACAAAAAAAAATGCATTTAATTTAAACATTTCTTTTTAATTTTAATGAAAAAAAAAACATGTGTGCAATTTTTTTCTATTTTTTTTTTAATAAAATTCTCAATTTCCAAAGAAATATTTGCTTGTACTTAAAACTTTAAATTAATTTTTTTTAAATTTCATAATAAAATCTTTTAAAAACTACTTATGGTTTTTAAAATAAATTTAAACAAAATTTAATCCTCAATTTATTTTTGTAATATTTTTGTAAAAGCATTAAAGCAGAATGCTGCTAAAAAAAATCCCTATTCGTTTACTCTTTTTTTTATATTTTTTTTTTTTTAAGTTTTATTTTAAAGAAAGTGCTTAAACTTTGCATTTATTATTGACACAAAACTTGGTTTATTTATAACAATACTTTTTAATTAAAATGTGTATATTTTCTTTTCTTCAAATAATTTTTTTTCTATTTTTTCATGCACTATATTTGAAAAAAAAAAAAAACTTTGTATACTACAACCAATAATTATGTTTTATTTTTATGTTAATTATATATTACTTTTATTCGAAATGATTTACAGTTATGTAAAGGAATGACTTCTTAAAATATATTTTAAAATTACTTAAAAAGAAAAGAAAACATAATTAAACAAAAGAAAAATTTAGCGCATAATATTAAACGAAACATATTATTAATTAAAAACAAAATAAAAATATATATTTTACATGATCATATTGTATGTATCCCAATAAAAATATAAATAAAATAAAAAATTAAAACTAAATATTTTTTCAAGCAAATTTCTGGGGGAATAATTATCAGACATGTTACAGAATTCAGTTTCGTTCAGAAACGAAAATTAATACATTATTATTATTTGTTTATTTATTTATTTTATTTTTTTTATCAGAAACGCTATTAAGCAAATAAAATCAGTTTCAACAGAGTTTATTTTGTTACTAACATTAAAAGTATTTTTTTTTTTAACAATTGAGTTTATTCATTTTAGTAGCTTCTAATATTAATACCAATCAATAAAAAATTATAAACAGCTTGTTTTTTATGTTTTCTTGCTGTCTATATCTCAACATTTCATAGGAGCTACCCTAATCATCAGTAGGCATTGGGATATAAAGTTGAATGTATGATATTTGCAATAAATTCATTCAGCTCAAGGTCCTTTTTGTTTTTTTTTTTTTTTTAATTTTTAATTTATTTTTCAATAATACGTCTTCCTTTGAAAAAATTTGGGAAATTTGTTTTTTTGTGTGATAAGTTCAATAAAATATTTGAATATTTAATTTATCACATAAAAACACAAATTTTTCTGAAGACGATATATTGAAAAATATATTAAAAAATAAAAAAAAACAAAAAGAGCCTTGAACTGAAGGAATTTATTGCAAATATTGAATTAAATAAAGGTCAAAGCAAATAGGATCAAGAGTTGAATGTTTGAGAATATTTTTCAAAGGTTTTCTATTCCTGTAAATATTTTTTCAAATTCCTTTTTGTGTTTCTATCTTTCCCCTGACATTTGAAAAAAAAATTGTTGTAAGGTTGTATTTATTTCTCCTTGATTTACTTGTTATAAATTAAAAGGCTGCACAGAATGTTCTAAAGAACACTGCTCACTACTGTGCAGTGGTTCCAAGCACTGTATTTCAAAACAACCCTTAAAACAAAACAAACAAGCTATAGAACATATAGAAACAGAACAAACACCTTCACGACAGTGCTTGACTGTACTTGAATTCTGTTTCAAAGCAAAGCCCAAAACAAAACATCACAATGAAGCAAATAAACGAGCAAGCTCATTGGCATTTGAGCATACAATGTCTTAAACATTTGTGCTTAATACAAAGACAAAAACCATGAACAACAACAACACACACGCATGAGCATACTGTACATACAGCACTTGTGCAAATTTTATAAACAAAACTGAAATAGAACATTACTTCAATGCTTGAAGTTCTAGTTCAATTTTGTTCTATTTTATTTGGTTCTACTTGTGTTTGGTTCTGTGTGTTCTAAATGTTTATAAGCACGCTTCAGTGCCCAAATGTTCTAAACATTTCGGCACTGAAGTGTTTGTTTTGAAATGTGAAAGAAAACGATGGATAGTACTTGAAAATACTACGATGTTTTATAAGACGTTTTTACGGTGCTTGAGCAGCCCTTTATTATGAGTTCGTCTTAGTATTTTATTGTATTGTGGCAACTCAGTTCACTTTTGCTTGAAAAATTGAAGTAGCTGTCACCACAGTTCAATTGGTTCCAAGATTGGTTCGGTACAAAAAATAAAATTAAACCAATTCAAGCTAAAATTGTTCCGAACATGGTACAATAATATATAGGTATTGTCGAAACGGTGGCCGACGTTTTTTTTTCTGTGATGATAACTATCAAAAGTGCACACATACACACACATTTTCTATTACTGTTTACAAATTGAAAAAGTTTTTGAAAAAAAAATGTTCCAGTAATATTTTTCAAACACAAAAACAGCTTCAAACACATCAGACCGCTTTTTCTTGATCTTTATTTATATATTTAATTTATTGCACGAGTTTTAAATGCAAAAACTTATTGAAAAAATATTTGTAAATTAAAAACACGAATAAAAATATACGTTTGTTTTTTTATTTTCGTTTGTTTTCTTTGAGAGTTATCAACACAATGCAACAATAAAAAGCCATGTTGTTTTTTTTATTGTTGGCTTGTTGCAGTTCCGCTTTTACCTGTTATATTGTTGTACCATGGTTCCGAACAAAGTTAAAGGCCGTGTCAGATAAAACTTGCTTCGCTTTGCAGTGCAAATTCGCTTTGACATCTAAGATAAAATATACATAAGAAACATGTCCCATGTTAGGCAACTCTCATCTTTTTACGCGTTAATGTTTTTTCTAATAGCTGCAAAGCTTTATGCACTAAGAAAACAATTAGAACTAATTTCAGTAGTTCGTCCAATAATATTTCTAACTACTATTATCATAAGTTATAATTATATATAAAAATTAACAATTATTTTTTTAGATAAATAAATAAATCGTGAGCGTTGCCAAAGTTTTTATTGTGTCATACACTTTTTGCTTTGTACCTTTCTGTTAAAGTTTTAAACTTCACGCAAAACGACAAAGTTTTATCTGACACAGGCTTCAACTCTCTTTCGCTCCCTCTCTCAACAAGAGAAACGTCAAACTACAAAACAAGTTTTAGAACAAAAATTGTGTTCCAGCTTAAGAGTAATTTTTTTCATTTCCTGTACAAAGTTGCACGAACTTTTTCTTTGGGCAAGTTCGGACAAGAATTGAATAATCAGCTGTTTTTTTGTTTACACACATATGAAGCAATTGCTTTATCAACATCTCCAAAAAAATAAGCCTTAGTGGCACAGGTGATCTAGTAACAAATGGTGGCAATTCAGATGCATTATTTTTTAAATAACTAACAAATAAATTCCACTTTTCAGAGTCGTTTGTAGCTCAGTCACCAGTGGAATTTAGCAAACAGCTTTTACCTATAACTGGCCTTTTCAAACCTCTAGCCGCCCGCCCTAATGAATAATCAGACCGAGGTGTACCATCAAGACTTTCCAGATAAGATTCAAGTGAAGCAGTTTTTTTTAGCTTGAAGCATTATTTTTTGGTAATTGTTTTTATCCGTAGCTTAGTTTTGAGTTGGGGAGACCACTCTCTTCTCACTCTGCTTTTATCCTCCAGCAGCAGATCTGCTTCTTTTTTTTCGCATGTATTTCCTCATATAACTCTCCATGTCTGTCAAAATTGTCATTTTTACAGAAGCTTTATAAGAGTTGTTCCCATACGTACACGTACATTTACGTCTGACAATGTCTCTGCTTGTTAATTCACACATGCAACAATAATTCATTTAAAAAAGAAAGGTACAAAATATCTCATTTCAAAGCTTGTTAGTAAACAGCATTTTATTTTTTCTACCAATTGCCGTGATCGTCGTTAATCATCTTCGTGATAAATTAGTTTATTTCTTTCCGTCTTTCAACAAAAGTCTTGATTATTATAACCACCACAGATTGTGCAAGAGATCACCACTACTGTAGACTTTTGTGTGGTTGTAGTCTTTACTAAATGTTGTAACTTAATGTATTTCCTGTTTGGAAATGAGCCGGCACTGCCAGAGTGGAAAAACAGGATTGCGGTATTTCAGCAAAAAAATCGCTATGATCGCCTACGAAAGGAAAGCGTTTTGATAAGATTGAGGAGATAAAAGAAAAATCGAAACAGAAGCTATTGGCGATACCAAAAAGCGTGTGTTTAGAGCAGTGGTGCCCACAAGTTCTATATGAAAGAGTAAACACCAATTCATTTAAGGAAAAACTTTTTTTATTTAATATTTTTTGTTGTAAAAAGGAAAACATTTTCAAAAACAAAATTCACACTGATAATCGCTGTCGTCAATGTTTACCGACAAAGCATGCGAAAGTGTTGTTGCTTTGCTTTTGTGTGTGTGCAGTTAAGAACGAAAAAAAATATAAAAGACGAAATTGTTTGTGTATTTTTCATTCCTAATGATGAGCGCAGTATTTGTGTATTAAAGAGCGCAGCCCTGTAGCCAAGCGCATTTACAAAAACAATTGAGTATCAAGCGCATAGGGCTGGGCACACTTGGTTTAGAGGATTGAAAAAAAAATCGCTGACATAAGTGTATTATATCTGAGGGGGATTACTTTGAAGGGAAGGGACAAGATTAGTAAATAAATACTGTTTGAAAAAATTGAAAATAACGGTTACTTTTTATCAGACCTCGAATTATTTTTTTTTATTCTTGGACTAGTACTCAGATCCTAGCGTGCCTTGGGCTTGATAAGCATGTGGTATCAACAAGACGGTGCTACATCGCATAGAGTCAGGATTACAATGGAATTTTGACATCTGTTATCAAAAATTGGTCCACCGTTATACATAACTTGAAAGTAGGTTCCCTGATTTAAAAAACAATTTCCAAATAAAATACATCATCCTCAAAAGCAAAACTGAAAAATTTGTGTGATATTTGTAGAGAAAAAAATAAAAGTTAAAAATAACTTTTATTTTTACAAGGAAGAATAAAAGTTATACATTTAAAAGATACATTTCTTTATTTTGGACCAGTATTCAGGGGATAACCTCTATGCAGAACTAGGAAAATAGGTTGTGGGGAGGCGGAAAGAGGGAGTAGTGTTTGTGAACATTTGACTTGAACCTCCCAACGCTATAACAGACAGGAAACACGTCTGCAGGCAACTTATTCCACAGACGAAGAGTACGGCTGAAAAACGAATTCTCTCTGTAACGCCTCGTACAATTCACCGGGAAATCGACCACAAGTGGATGAGCTCTCGACGATAAAAGCGTGGTACGTAAAAATGTGCGAGTTTCGGGAACTAGATCCCTAATCTGGTCAGAGCAAAGGTAACAAGTAACGATGAAACAAAGTAACGCACCCCCCACTGCGTCGATGCTCCTGTGGGTCAATAGAGTTGTACATCCTACTGTCACCGATTAGCTTCTTCTTCTCCATCTCTTGCATACGGTCGAGTAACCCCAAAATAGACTTTGAGGCACCGGCCTAAACATGAGAGTTGTATTCCATTTTCGGTCGGATATAGGTGGTATAAATAGTAAGGAGATCGGATGGAATAAATTACACCTTACACAGTTTCAAAACCCCGAGGCACTTGAATGCTTCTTTAGAGACATGAAAAGTGTGCTCAGTCCAGCCAACAGCACATTGTACTTTCATTCCAAGAACATCAAACGCATCCGATTCTTCAATATTTACACCATCCATTAGTACAGATGAAGCCGCACTTGCGGTCGTTTGTTTGTGTGTTAATAAGCAACATTGGATCTTACGAGCGTTAAAAGCGACCCTGTTTTTACGACTCCATTCGGAGGTTAATAGAAGATCACTATTCAGGGAATCGTTCATGTTTAGTCTTTTGGCAGCGATTTCTGATAGGCTGGGCCTATAACTAAAAGAGTACGAATGGCAAATGCTGCTGTCATCTGCGAAAGAGTGGATAGGGTTGGAAGTTTGATAGAGAAGATCATTGAAGAAAATAAGAAATAGGGTAGGAGAAAGAACGGAGCCTTGCGATACCCCTGAATTAATCTTGAACTTGTTTGTTGAGACCATATCTATAACAACTCGAATAGTGCGGTCTCTGAGAAAGCTCGATATAAACCGAGAAAAGTTGTCCCCGACACCAAAAGCAGTAGGTTTTGCCAGTAATGCAGCATGCTACACTCTGTCAAACGCTTTGGAAGTATCCAAAACCACCACTTTACTTTCACCGAAATGATGGATTGAGTGGCACCATTTCTCCGAAAGATATAACAAAAGATCGCCTGTAGAGCGACCCTTACGAAATCCATATCGACGCTCACAAAGTAGTTTATGCGATTCTAGATACTTCACAAGTTGGTAGTTAATCATACTTTATTTGCCTCACCCTTTTTGGGGATTGGTGTTACATTACAACCTTCCAGTATGATGGAAAATTACCAACATGGTATTGAATGCAGCAGAGGCGTGCAATTGGACGCGCAAGCGTAGAAGAACATTGCTTCAACACCAGTGCTCGAATGCCATCGGGTCCAACAGCCATGTCAAAAGCACAAATGTGATTTGTGCCTGTTCTGCATATCACAATTTTTTGTGATTTTCCATGTGATTTCTTCTCTTCTGAAGCACAAAAAATACAGCTGGAGGCTTATTCTGAATTGCGATGCGAATGGTAATGCTACTCGAAAATCCATATATGTGAAGAGTTGCTATTCTCTATTGCGATATTCGCATAGTACTTTTTTATTCGCATTTAAAATACGAAAAGGTGGCAATTCGGCGTTCTTAATTGCGAAAATAAATGTCAAACTCGCAAAATTCATTCGATAGCAAAACAGCATTAGCAAAGCACGAAAATGTAAGTATTATATTACTGTTTGCTCATTCATCTATTTGTTAAAACTACAATAAATTATTAAATGAAATAATAATTCGTTGTGGTAGCTAATAGATTAATTGCTTTTAATAATATTTCACTTAGGGAAACTAACAAGGAGACTACTAAGATGCGACAATTCGAAGTAATGGTGGATTTCATGAAAAAACATAGTAATTTGGCGAAAGGCCACTTGAAAACACCAAATGCTCGACAGACAGCAAGTGCTTAGCCAAGGAACTAAATGCAAGCAATAAGAGATGCTGCAGGATGGTGTTGGTAGCCACCTTGACCCAGAAATTTTAAAGCAACTGCTAATTTCATAATGGGCGCAATCGCACTTGATTTCGCTGCCATGCACTCCAAGCTAATGTTATTTAACACATACATAAATGCATCTTTATGCAACCTAAAGTTTTTTATGAAGCTGAAAAATTAATATTTTGCAGACCTCATTCAACAGTTTTGCCAGTTTCAAAATAAATTACTTTTTTTCACTCAAACTTAGAATGTCGGATTTGCTTCTAAGCAATCTTCTGTCTATTCTGTCATTTTTCTCATTTCCATCTTCGTCATCAAACCATAGTGCAACACAGTCCATTTTTGAAAATAACACAAATTTTTTTTAATTAAACTTTTTTTATTTTTTATAAACAAACAATTTTTACTTGTAAAACTTAACGAATATGAAATAAATTTGACGTTTATTTGTTTACTTTGGAAGAGTATTGCCACATTTTGAAATTAATTGCGAATGCGAAAGACTTACAGAATACCAAATATCTTTCGCATCGCAATTCATTTGCGCATCGCAATGACTTTCGCATCGCAATTCAGAATAAGCCTCCTGTTTTTTGCTTCAATTTACAAATATTTTTTAATTTGGTTGAATTTTTTTATTCGCGGTATTATTTGCAAAATAATGTTAATTTCTTCTAATGAATATAAAAGAGAAAATAAAATAAACCAAATCACAAAAGAATACAACAAATCTTGCAACAAAATAAGCGTATCTAGGTTTTTCCTAATTTAGTGAATTATTTCGCATAAAATAAATGATTTTACTTAAATAATCATTAGAAAACACATTAATAGGCTTTTTCCACTGAACAACATCTAACATCTACCATCAGTTTTTGAAGATGATAACGTCTTCCCGTAAGAAATACATTGTACTAAAAGTCAACGTTTTTCAACATCTTTATAAAATGTTCCTATCTCATTTTATTCCACTCAACATCTGTCGATTAATTCAGTGTCATCACTAGAAAAGTGACAATAATGTCGATTATTTTTGTGGCATCGCTGAAAAAACGTCATTTATTTTGAAAAAATTAAAAAAATCATAATTTATTTATAATGTGTCAATTGTTTGCATGTGTGTTTTCTTTCTTAATTTTTTTCTGTAAAAATTTTTTCTGTTTTTGTTAAATTTTGTTTATAAGGCCCACATTTTATTTATAGACATATGTACATATGTATGTGCATAAATTTTATCATCCTCTTTTTATACCCTTCACAAAAATGTAAAGGGTATATATAAGTTTGTGATTCTGTTTGTAATTTCTACAGTTTTTATTTGCGACCCTATAAAGTATATATATTCTGAATCAGAATTAATGGAAAAGTCGATTAAGCGATGTCCGTCTGTCCGCTGTTGAAATACCGTTTCTGAGAAAACCATTAGACTTAGAAACTTTTTTCTTTCACCATTCTTTTACCCCATCGATTCATGGGTTTGCTATTGAAATTCAGTAATATCGGTCCACGTATAGCTGAGATATATTCAAAATTCCGAAAAAATACATTTTTTTTTTGCAGTTTTGTATGAAAATTTTTGAAAACAAAAGTTGTTCGTTTTGCTTCAAACTTCACACACTTATTAAGCATGGTGACTAAAGGACAAAAAAAGTTTTTCAGATATCGGTCCATATATACCCGAAATATAGCCCAAATCGGGTTTTTCATGAAAATGTCGCGTAAGCGAACTTAAACAACTTTTTTGTACTCAAAAGCAGTTCTGGTAATGAAATTAGGTTACATAAATATGGAAAATGAAAATTTCCGATATCGGTCCATATATACCCGAGATATAGCCTAGACCGGGGTTTTCATGAAAATGCCGCGTAAGCGAACTTAAACAAAATTTTTGTGCTCAAAAGCAGTTCTGATAATGAAATTAGGTTACATAAATATGGAAAATGAAAATTTCCGATATCGGTCCATATATACCCGAGATATAGCCCAAACCGGGTTTTTCATGAAAATGTCGCGTAAGCGAACTTAAACAACTTTTTTCACCTTAAAGCAGTTCTGGTAATTAAATAAGGTTATATAAATATGGAAAATTAAAATTTCCGATATCGGTTCATATATACCCGATATATAGCCTAACAGGTTTTTTGATGAAAATGCCGAGTAAACAACTTTTTCGTGCTCAAAAGCAGTTCTGGTAATGAAATAAGGTTATATAAATATGGAAAAAGAAAATATCCGATATCGGTCCATATATACTCGAGATATAGCTTGAACCGATTTTTCCAATAACATTTTTTTTTTTGCTGAAAAGCAGTTCTTATTATAAAAGAAGGTTACGAAAATAGAGAAAATTAAAATTTCTGATATCGGTCCATATATACCCGAGATATAGCCTAAATCGGGTTTTTCATGAAAATATCGCGTAAGCGAACTTAAACAATTTGTTGGGCTCAAAAGCAGTTCTGGTAATGATATAAGGTTATATGGAAAATTAAAATTTTCGATATCGGTCCATATATACCCGAGATATAGCCTGAACCGATTTTTCCATTAAAAAATTTTTTTTTTTTTTTTTTGCTGAAAAGCAATTCTCGTTATAAAAGAAGGTTACTAAAATACAGAAAATAGAAAATTCCGATATCGGTTCATATATAACCGAGCATATTCAGGTCACATTTTTAATATACTATACATATTCGTGACTATCGTGAAGGGTATTTTAGATTCGGCCCAGCCGAATATACTACACTCTTACTTGTTGTTTGTAAAACAAATTTTTTTCCAAAAAATTTTACGTGCTTTTGATAAATTGTTTGAAAATCGAAAAAATAATATTTTTGATTGATAGTAGATGTTGAGCAATGAAAACAGTGTTTTACATTTTCAACATCTTTCATGCGTTTCATGAAGATGTTGATCAGTGTAAAAAGCCTATAAGTTATTTATTAATGTAATAAATTATGAAATTCATAATAAAGTACGAGCAAAAATTGAGATGTGATTTCAAATTTATTGTAAAAATCAAAAATATTTTGTGTGTAGAACATATTTTTTGTGACTTTAAATTACTTTCACAAAAAGTGATTTGCAGAACAGCCCTGTATATTTGGGAAATTAAAAATTTCTGGCGCCATTGAATGAAACACACGATTTTTTTACAACGCAATAATAAAGTGCTGTCCACATCTGGCACAAACAGGAACAGCAAAATACTGTTACTGTCAGGTGTAAATGCTGCAAATGTTATTGTTTTCTTGCCGTCTTGACACGGCTGTCAAGACGTCTGTTTTAAAAGCTCTGTCTTAACAGAAAATGACATTTTAATATGGAAAAAGTAAAAATAATTTCAAATTAAAACAAAATGCCAAAAAAAAAGGTCAAATTATTACCCCCTATTCTGCGTTTCGATTAAGTCTCCGCATTCAGTTCCGTTGCGATCGAAAATTGGTACTCTGGAAAAAAAACGGAATCGAAATAAAAAGAAGAAGACAACAATGTTTATAAAATTAATAGCATCACTGTGGAATGTGGAAATGAAATTGCAAAATAAGCAAGTTTGTTATCATAAAAGTTGTTTGTATACATAATTAATAAGAAAAAAGAAATATATATACAAAAACAAACTACAATTAATTGTTCATAAATATATTACAGTGCAAAGAATCTTGTGAAGATAAAGGCACATAATAAAAAAATTAAATGTTGTGATTAAATATGGAAAGACCATATTTAATAAAAATTGTAGGGGATTAATTCACTGTGTTGCATTTATTTATTTATTTTTTAATTTCAGAGAGCAGAACAACATAAAAAATAATGAGGCTGGCATTTTTTGTTGGAGGGCCTAGTGCATCGATGATTCCAGCAATTTCCTCCCAGAGCACTGCCACTTCTTGTGGTATCCACGTGCAATGTCTGCATTAGATGATGTTAAATTTGGCAAATTTTTAATACTGCTCTGGTCTTGTTGTTATTGACCCAAAATACATAAAAAAAAAAACATTAGATGCGGGTACAAAAATTAATCATTTAAAACAAACAAAAAATAAATAAAATAAATAAATTTAATTAAATAAAATAATTTTAAATGTTTTTTTAATCGTTACTGAACGTTTTATATCATTTTCTACTTATACTTTTTTTAATTTTTTAGCTAAAAAACAGATAACGAAAACTTCTCCGTCTAGAAACTGAGAGGAATCGAAACGCAGAATAGCCCCCATTTTTTAGATTGCAAATTTTGCAATAAAAAGATATTTTTTCCATAAACTATAAAAAAGACATAAAAAGTGATGATGTGCTTTTGTTGACGGAGTTGAAATAATGAAAAATCAGGACGTACGCGTACTCAGCGATGTAACAATCGGTTCATCAAAGATATATTTTAACAGTACGTATTAACGGAGTTTCATGTCTAATTTAGACAGACCCCCAAAAAAAGAAACATGACTTTTAATCATCGTATAAATGAGCTCTTCATTATGTTTTTAATTTTGTTGATTTTTTTCTCAATACAAAATATACAAAAAGTTCAGATTTACTATAAACATTTATACTTAAGTACTTAACAAGCAAACAGTTTAAAAGCAAATACATATAATAGAAAAAACTACACATTAAAAATGTTATATTAATACATTATTAAATAATGTACAAAACCAAAACTTAACATAACACATATATAAAATAAAAAGATTTAAAATTAATAAAATGTGGAAGGTAGGTATCTATTAAGTAAAATTAAGTCATGTTATTAAGTAAAACAGGCAATATGTGGAGGAATCATGTTTAGGGAATTTTGAGAAGACAAATTCAAGCTTCTTTTTGAAAAAGGCTTAAAGGCATAAAAGCTTAAAATGCTTTCAAAACATAAGCATTATATAACAAAAGTAGTTGGAATACAAAATTACAACAATACTAAACAATATCGACATCTTCGATTTCATCTTTAATGGTGATGGGCAACAATTGAGTCCAGGGAGAATTGTTGTGTGACGCATTAGAGCCATTTTGCATGGCGGGAACCCTGCCAGGATTTGAGGATGTGGTTGAGTGAACGTTTGATGATATCACTGCTGAACAGGGATTGTGTATAGTGGTGGATACAGTGGCTGGACTGGGTGAAGGAGGCTTTGTTAAACCTAAATTTCTTAAGGCCGCAGGCGGCGGACAATTAACTTTTGTTATCGTTATCTTAGGCGTGGAAGACATTAATTTTACCGCCGCCGTACTGGGTCCAGAATGACTGTTATGTAACCGCGTGTGAGATGCATGATTTCGTAAGGAGTTTTGTAAAAAACCATTAACTTTTTGCAACTCCGATTCATTTAAACTGGCTATGTTATTAATAATGCTGCGTGCCGTGGAGGAGTTGACTGTCAAAATAGTCTGGCGAATTTGTGTTTGCGAAGAAGTAGGTGTAGAATTGTAATTGTTATTGTTATGAATATGTGACATGCTATTTGTGTTTACACTGGCCACGGGGATTTTGTGTTCGATTTTATTGCGCCCTATATTTGGAAAGTCGTTGGAATTTTCAAATACTTCTTCCAAAGTCTGATAGATTTTCCTTTTGAATACAACTTTCTGTTTTGTATTCATGAGTGCCATGTCGGGCAGTAGAGCCTCCAGAAAGCGTACATCATTTTCACTGGCTGGATGAGAATTTTGTAAAAGCTTTAAACGTTTGTTGTCAAATGTTTCGGTTTCCAAAAGCATGGGCCTTTTCAAACCATTTTGAGTCAACGTTTGGTTACTTCTGCGTTCGGCATCAACAGTGTTTGAGGACTCTTCTGGAAAACTAAGCTCATTTTCAGCATCACTATGTGTGGTGAATTCCGTGTGTGGTTCAAATATGCCACTGGACTCAAAATCATTGTTCATATTATTGTTGTTGCTGTGGCGTAATAGTTTTTGGTAATTGGTCTCAGCCTGAATACGTATATCAGGATTTAAGGCTTCAAATGCTGATTTAATATCAGCCGTATCATCTGGAAAGTCTTCCTCCTCTTCAGCTGGCTCATCCACTTCATCGGCATCATCTTCTTCGGCTGCATCATCTTCGCCATTTTCTTCATCTTTTATACCACCTGAAGCTCCATCTTGGGTGTCGTCGTAATCATCTCTTTTATCACGTCCCTCCATCATAGGTTTGACCAGAAACGATAGCTCTTTGTGCAGGTAATAGGGTTTTACTCTATTCGGGCCACTGTGCGTTTTATAGATGTTTATGGAACGGGCGAAAGCAGCACGTATATTTCGCCAGCGTTCCTTGCAGGAGGCGACTGAAATATCAGTAAAAGAAATGAAGTAAATAAGTTACTTTTATTGCAAAATAGAGTCTTATAAAACATTTTATTAACAGTTTCTCTAAAACATAAAAAAATAGATACCATAAATTGCAACGAATCTGAAGCGGATCCAAAAGTCTGGTACATAAGAATGTATCAAAGGGGCCGTAATTCAAAGCAATAAGCTAAGTTTTGTTATTGCTAAGTTTTTATATAAGAGCTCGAGGAAAATTATGTCACCTTGACAGGAATAAATCCTGTTCAACATTTATAACGCCACTTTTAAAACTACCCGTTTAGTGAAAACGAAGACAGTAGAGTGCTATTCTATTCGACTTAAGTGTAAATATTTAAATAGAGTAATAAACCAACGCTTCGGTATCAAATTTTTTATTTACTATTGTTTAAGCATCTTCTAAAATTCTCCATATATCCATATAATTATCCGTACAATGCGTTCCGAGTTTTTTTTTGGAATTCCCAAAACCGGCTTCAGGAATTACCAAAATCCACCATGTCCCCGGAAACAATATGGCAACTTAAATTTTCCCACTTAAACGAATTATCTTTAATAGTTCAGATAAACGCTCCACGGCCAAAACGTGCACTGAATATGAAAACCCGCTTCCGATGCGGTTTTTGGTAGTTCTCAAGGTCGGCTTCAAGAAACGTCAAAACCCCTACACTTGCTCAGAACCAACAAACATACAAGTAAAACTAATATAAGCTTGTTAAAAATTCTCTTTGTTCTAGCAGCTTCCCCCCTGAGAACAGGATTTGCATTGGCGTATTGCTAACTTGGTCACTGTGGCCGCAAGGCAGGTGCTGATGTAAATCTATTTCACAACTGTTCTAGCAGCTTGTACTAGAAATATGACAATTAATGAATCGATGAAAATATCGCTAATTTGCTTTTCGAGTTTTTCACTATTCTACTTGGTACGAGGTGCGTTCAGCTCATGAACAAGAAAATATTATAGCTTTTAATGAAGAATCCTTCTACAAATTACACTCTAAAGCGGTCTGGTGCAAAACGAAAGCTAACTGAGAGCCAAGAAAGCTATAGCGTCAGCTTAGCAGGTAGCAAATGTCTAAGCTTTGAAGATATTCAATTGCAGATTCAGCCAGAAATATGTAAATCAAAAGAAAAATATTGGCCCAATGGGCTTATTGTTTTGATTGAATAAATAAACATGTAAATAAAGAATTTTCGTAAAAATTATTTTATTTGAAAAAATAAATAATTTAATTATTTAGAAATGGTGACAAAACAGCCAACTTTTCTTTCACGATCTGCAGAATTTAAGACATTTCTTATACAAAATATAATGTTTTTTCGCTAAAACTATATTAAATTTTAAAAATCTTTAATTAAAACAAATTATTTTTTTAATCATAGTTTCAATGGAACAGAAGCAAAACACCTGGTTCAGAACAGCAAAGAACGTACAAACTAATTCTGCCTATAGAATTCAACGTTAAGTAGATTTGTTTCTTTTTTTCCAGTATGGAAAAATTTATTTTTTATTCAAATATAAATAATTTTTTGTCAAAAGCTAAACAAATTTCTTTCAGTTAAAGTGCTGTCTACACTTGACATGAGAACACTAACAGGAGCAGCAAAATACTGTTACTGTTATCAAAAAACAACAATACCACAAAATGTATATTAGGTCTACAAGGTGGCAACGCTACAGCATGTGACAGTTTTTTGCTACTGGTAAGCACTTAACGGCTAAAGTGAAAATAAAATAAAACTAATTTACGATAGTGAAAAAGGAATGTTATAATTTATAGTTGTGAAAAAACGTTTAATTATTTTTTATCAGTCTGTTTTTATTGTATTGTTGAAATTTTTGTAAATGTTAAAACATCTTGCTTAAAATGTTAAAACTCCCAATATGGAAGTAATTTTAATTATAATAAAAATGCTGGCATGGCTACACTGCTCTTTCTCAGCTTATTTAACTTTTGAAAAAAAAACAATTAGAGTATAACATTGAAAGAGTCAAGCGTAGTGAAAAAGAGATTTATTGAAGCAACAGGTATTTTAGTTTTCTTTTTATGCAATATTTTATAGCATTTCTACTAATAATAAATGAATATTCTTCTCCGATGTAGAATGTAAGTGTGATTCATTATCACACCAACAACAAACTGCACAGAACGACAGAAACAACAACAGCATAAAGAATGAAAACGAAGTATGAAGATATATTTGATTTACATACATACGTGTACATACAAACTTAAATTTTTTTGTTTTTAACATGAAAGCAGAAACCATCATTCATATTTCATTTAAGCGAAAAGAGAGTTCAATTGAATACACAAAGAGATTTGTTTTCAAAACTCTCTGTATTTAAAACTCAAACTGATAAGAGCAGCAGTAATGGTAATGAGTTTTGGGAATTATTTTTATATTTTACTCACAAAGGGGTATGTATGTACATGCTTATAAACATATGCAAACATACGTATATGCAAACTTGCATTTATATATACATAGGCATACACATACATACATAAATATCTACATACATATATAAATAGATAGGTAAGTGTAATGAAGTGTATTATTTCTTAATTATGATTACCTGAATCATTACATTCTCTGGCTATTTTACACCATGATTTATCTAAAATGTGTTTCTTGGCATAGTTGTTGTGATTACGATCGTACATCCAGGGGCATTTGCGTACCAAACGACATAATTTTGCATTGGCCTGATATGCAATCGTGCGCTGCTCAGCTGCTACATCGGTTACTGCCATGGGCAATGCATTGTTAGGGGCTGATGCAGTTGTTGTTGTTGCATTTATACTGGTGTTTGTTGCTGTTGATGTCGAAGATGTTGTAGCGGTACATTGTGATGTTGTTGTGGTGGAATTGTTTGTAGATGTGGTGGGATTTTCATTGTAATTGTTGCTGTTGACAGAGGGTTCACGTTTTGGTGGCATTTTTTGCTGTCTTCTCGAAGTGGTTTGTGGAAGCTATTTCTTTGTATCACAGTGTTTTTTGTGTAGGTCTTGTAGGCAGAATTTCTTCAGAGCTTAATGATTATTTTCCAGTTTGGTTTCTTGCTTTGCAAAAAGTGTTGATTGATATTAGTGATTTTAATATTTTTTGTAAAAATCTGCAAAAAAAAATATTTTTTGGTAATCATAAAATTGCAAAAATAATATAGTATCTGCTCGTATATAATATTAGGTATTAGGTATCATTCGTCTGGCTCAAGTTCAATTTTAGCTAAAGCCAAGAAATATTGTTAGTTTTAATTATAATTGCCGCGATCAACTACTCTTGATCAAAGAAGACAAGAAAAAATAATTGAATACACTAAAGCTGGGGGACAACTAGCTGTTTCCCAGTCGCTACACTGCTCATCAGCACCCACTAGGATTCGAACTCAGTACCATGTAAACATGATGTATTTTTCAATACGGCCGCTTAACCAAATAAAAATAAATTTGTGACAAAAATTAGGAAAAAAATAGATAATTTATCCGTGTTTCGCTGCAAGTTTCAATATAAAACAAGATGATTCGCTCTCAACATGTATTATTAGATGAATGCATCGACGAATTCAGGTGATTTAAAATTTTATCACCCGCTTTATTAAATTTTATCATGCTCTCGTCTTCACACCTAAACGATAAATATAAATTACCAAAAATGCACGTCTTTCTTATCAACAATTTTTTACAGTTCAGGTTAAAAATTCGCCATTTACACGAACAAAACACGTGTTTTCTTTTAGTGTTATATTGTTGTAGAGAAGGGACTACTTTGTTTTTTGTATCATGGGTGAAACATTTTGTTTCAATTATGACTGGAAAGGCAACAGAGAATAGGAGAGAAAATAATGTATTTTGCTGTCCGTTTATTTTTTACAAACTTATTTCTTATTTTACTTCAGGTGTGAAAACAATATGTAACGGTACGTTAGACATTTTGACAGTCCCAATATATCTACTTATATCATTAGATTCTGTTTCACAAAATTCAATAAAAATCTTACAACTTGCATAGATGCTAGTTTGAAGTACCCTTTAAAAACAGGGGTCCTCCAAAGTGAAGACAGGATTAGTTTGTACGTTATTTTCTGTTCTGAATCAGCTGTTTTGTTTCTATTTAATTGAAACTACATGTGCATAGTTAGTTTTTACTTTTTCGCTCTGGGGCCAAATCACCGCATACGATATCGAGCAGAATTATCGAAATTTTTCATTTTGGTATCATGGCATACGATATCGAATAAATTGTATTGCAATAATATAAAAAAGTTAAAGAATTTATTTTTTGTATTCGTACTTTTGGGGAGCATATAGTTTTCAATCTATTACATTTTGCTCAAATTACGATCCGATATGCATCATTTGCCATAATCTAGATGTATCGTAATGTTATTCGATACGATAGTTAATTCGATATCGTATGCGGTGATTAGACCCCTGTTCTTTTGCGAACTAATCTGTTGAAAATAGAATTCAACGTTAAGTGACAGCCAGATATGAGAAAAATTTATTTTTTATTTAAAAGCATAGGTACTTATATATTTTTCCTTTTATTTTATTTTTTTATTTATTTTTCTTTTTGGCAAAAGCTAAAAAATTGTTTCAATTAAAAATGTTTAAAAGTTAATAGGTACATTTTTACCAATAAAGGCCATGTTACACTGTCATACACGATCGTACGAACTAAAATGCAACCGTGCAACAGAGTTTTTGACAAATCGTGCGATTTGAAAAATTTTATGAAACTTTTCAAAACATTATGGTTTCTGTGCGATCAGTGTGGTATATATTGTGAAAAATATAAGAATATTGCTTGTTCCTCAAGAAAAAATTTAAGTAATGTAAAATTATTATGTTAATAAAAGTTTTTAGTTGTTTTATTGTGTAAATAAATTATTTCAATCATACTTGTATAATAGTGTGGCCTACAACGCCATTCTGAAGCGATTTTTTCAAGTCTTCAGACTTTTGAAACAGTTTCCTGTGAATGAATCGTACGATCATGTAGGATAGTGAATCAGGGCCTTAAGTAACTATGGATGATTAAAAGAATATTATTTTAGACGGAAGAAAATTATATTTTGTGTCATAAATTCTGCAGATTGTAAGAAGGAAGTGGAATGTATGATCACCGTTTCTAAATTATTAATTTCTTTCTTTTTTGGTTTTGTCGTACAAAATAAGTTTTATGTGCATATTTTTTTCTTATTCCAAATTTTTCTTTTAATTATGATTTACTTTAAAAACCATCTGAATATTTTCACGGAAAATGTAATTGTAAAATATTTTCTACAGAAAAGGACGCCACAGAACGACAACAGAAAGTAAAAACTAATGAGGCCCTGAGTCAAAAATAAAAATCTAAAACTAAACTCATAGACCCTTGCTTAGTAATAACTGTTCAAGTAATCAGTAGGGCAATCATTACGCATTAGATTGTTACACATACTTATGTATGTGCATCTCAACTTGTGATCTACATATGATAACTTCTAAGAGGTCAAATTTTAATAAATATTGCTACGTGGAGACGCTTATGCCTAAACCCCAGCCAATTAAAAACATACACTAGCATTTTTAAATTGAGAATTGAGCTTACTATGCGGGGAAATCCCCTAACATTAAAAAACTGTCATAGGTAGATATCTATTTAATTATGAATTACATTTTATTAATTTTTTTGTGTTTCTTTCTGGAACACAGTGTTTAAATTCACATATCAGTAGTTTAACCGTGTACACCAAGTCGTTTTATATCGCTCTTTTTATTGGTACCAATACCACGATTCATCATGATTCGAAGAACAACATACCCACATATGCTTGAAAATTTAAAATCTAATAACAGCGCCAACAATACAAAAGTAGAAACTACGAAATAAACGAATTCTTTTTAACACTCCGTTTAAACAAAAAAAAAGCTCTCTGCGTTCTCCGCAAAAACAAATTGTATCTATCACAACAAAATGATAATCGGCACAACTTTTTGACACCAAATTCAACAACTTTTTAAAAGATACAGACATTTACCACGTTCATACTTATTTAGCTTTATTTCTTCTGCTTTAACAATTATTTTTCTTAATCATCATCTGTTAAGTTATTGTAGTTGTTGTTAATTGACTTTATGGATGCCTGCTTAATGCTCTATGTAGTTTACACACATGCATACATATCTTGTTGCTTTAAGTGTGTGTAAACATTTTCCCCCTTCTCTTTCGACGACAACTCAAAAAAAATATTACATTAACAAAAATATACCAAGTCTCACACTATATTGATCACTACACTCTGGTTTTGTTTTTGTATTATATTTTGCTTAAGTTTTTTCTTCTTCTTCACAAATACAACACACGGTTAAAAAAAATAAACTTAAAGTTTTTTTTATTTCTTTTAAGTAAAAAAAAAAAGTCAGCAAAAAATCATCAACACTTCAACAACACCACATCAATTTATACTTCTACTCCACGCGAGAGCCAAGAATTAACTAAAAATCGAAGTTGTTTTTGTTGGTTGTTAAATGAAAATCAAACAAAACAAATTTAGTATATTAAATACAATAATTGTGTATGAAAGAAACCTCGTGTAAAGCTCGTCACACTCTCCCCACTAGATACAATCATCAACATCACAAGTTCTCTTTTGAAATAAATATCAATTGTTGCTCGCTCTTAAAATCAAATGCTCACTGATAATTTTCTGTAAGATATACATGTAGCACATATGCAATGCGTGTGTGTGTGTAAGTTTATGATTAAGTGCTGCCATAACGATTCTGTCATTTTTACTTCATTAATTTTAAATAAATATATAATGTAGATTTTTAATATTTTAATACATGTATATACATATGTATAGCTTTGTTAGTTTTGAGAGAGATAGGTACATAATGGTTTATTTTTGAACAAGTTTTAACCAAAACTTATTTTGACGTAGTAGCAGGCACAATTTATTAATGCTGGTAGTGCTGGTAGCACTGCTGAAACTGAACCGGAGATGGAAGTTTCCGCCTTTATAATAAGTTTTATAAATGCGAAATTTGCTAAAGCTGGAAATTAAAACAAAGCACAGGCTTTGCAACAAAATCGTAAATTTTAAAATTATTTTCTGAGTTGTCTTTAAAAAACTTGTGCTTTTAAAAGTGATATATTTCAGTGAAAACAACATTTAACTATACTTTAAATAAAAATTATTTATAAATGGTAAATAAACATACTTTTTTACATGGACGTAAATTTTTTTGTATTGCTACACGCAAAGAAAAGGTAGTTTGAAATATGATTACGGCAACATTAGTATACATATATGCCATAATATTGTGTATTATCGTTAAAAACAGCCTATTCTCGATTTAGTAATAGTTTGTTTCCCCATAAATATGTTTTCGTTTGCATTTCAGTAAATCTATTACTAAAACCTACCAATTTTCAAATATGGTTGTATACAATATTAGTAATTGTTTTTTAACAACAATAGCTTTTATTACACCCAATACTGAAATATTTGTTTTTATCATATGTATGCAAAGTATATTTACATGTAACAAATATAAGTTTCCAGAATAAACTTAATATTGTCAGCATTTTTCATATTAGTTTTTGACACATAAGTTTCTTTTAGTTTTATTTTTTTATGAAGAAAAATGTGTTTTGTTTTTTCTTACAAAATTGTTTTGTTAATCCAAAAAACAAAAAAGTAAAAGCCTGCAAATTAAAAATGTTTAATAATATAAAGGTTTAAAGAAATCAAAAAGTACGTTTGAATATTAAGATGTTGATATTTGTGTGTATGCTGTAACCAACAATACTATGACAACATCAAGAGTATTGTTGACCAACCATATTATTTATTTATATGATTATGGACAAAATACTGAATAAACTCTTTTTATTTCAGCTAATAGACGCTAAAACCTATTGAGATCGAAGTCATTTGCAATTCTGGGACCCAATTATTTTTTGCGAATTAATTTTAATTATTTTATTTCATCAAAATGTAACAAATGTTTTCATTTTAATATGTATATTACATGAAGTTGTAAATAAATAAAATAGTATTGTTTTTTTTTCTAAAACGTTCTTTTTTTAAATTAATATGATGGTTTATGACCTAAATATGGTTATATGCTAATAAGACTGTTTGTGATATTAGTATATTTGTTTAAAGAAAGTAATATGGTTGTTTGGCATAATAACATGCTTAAGTATGATATTAATATGGTAAATTTTATTAATACTGTGTTTGATTTCAATTATACCAATGTTGAACATTTGGCTTACAAAACTATGGTGACGCAAGTCCATTGCATTAAAATATAACAATGTTATATTATCAGTACCAACCATATAGTTCAACAATAGTATGTTGCCCTTAGAATATTGTCATATCAACCACATATTTTTTTACGTGTACTTTAGGCCTTGATTCACTATTCTATTCGATCGTGCGATTCATTCACAGGAAAATGTTTTGAAAGTTTAGCCGACTTTACATCGTTTCCAAATGACTATTATAGTACGTTTCCATTATAAGCAAATTAAGTTGATTTAAGGAAAACATTTCGAAGTGTTTCCATTATGTTGTAAGTAATTTTCTCTTCGAATTTTCGAAATCAGTGTGACGTTTGAATTGTTTGATTATATTTTATCATTAAAAAAACAAAAATTTAATAAACATTGTGAAAAACGCTGTGGCATTCGAAAATAAAGCGGGATTTAACGCCAATGAAAAAGCTAATGATGCTCTCGTTTATTTATGTATTATTTTTGGCTGCAAGATATTAAATATTGTGCCAGGACGCGTATACTGAAAGAAACCGTTAAGAAAGCCTTAAAGCTGATTTCCTTATTGAAGACATGGGAATATGGAAGGAACGCATTTTTATTAAATTATTACTTAAATCCAAGTCGCAAAAATTCCAGAAACCAAGCATTATTGATTTCCCCATTTGTCGGTCGCATTCTTGATTGTCATGTTGCCAATAAAGATAAAAAGCAATATGAATATAAGGATATCCAAGGCTATTTACGACTATGTTAAGAAATCTGAATATCCGACATTGGTTATGGGTACGTAAAAATATTGGACAAATTAGTGCACTAGCCGGCTGTGACTTGCTTACATTTTCTTATATTTTCCTACTTAAAGAACACGAAAATGATGCCGATGAGGTTACGCCCCAATTAAATAAAGTTCAAAAAGCAATTAACTTAAAAAAATTACCCTTGATGAATCCACCTTTAGATAGATGCCTATGCCTAATGAAATCGCTATGGCTACCGACAAGTTCTCGAAACGAATTCGTAAATTTGCTATAGATATCACTGCTTTGGAGTATATAATTCGCAAACAAATAAAGTAGTTTCGTCTTCTTTATATTCTTTTTTTTTTTTTTTGTTTGCGGGGAAATAAAATGGCTTTCATACACTTAAAAAAAAAGATATTTAGTATAGGAGAATAAAAAAAAACCTATAAATATGGAAAATAATATTAACAAAAAATGTTTCTTTCATTTCATAAACAAATAAAATCAGCCATTGTGAATTTTATTTTTATGTCACTTTTTCGAACTGTAACTCACTAATAATGGATGCCCCAAGGTTGCATTTGTAAGAATACCAATAGCGCAGTGCTGCACAGACAAATTTCGACTTAATTTGAAACAAATTAAGTCATTTGAGATAATTTGATAATATGAAAAATGTATGGGAAATCATGTCACAAATTACTTAATTTGAGCAAATGAAATGATTTGGCCCAAACTACCTATATGGAAACGTACTATTATACAAGAATGATTGTAATAATTTATATACACAGTAATATAATTAAAATCTATTATTATCATAATAATTTTACATTATTGCAATTTATTTTTGTAGGCGCCAACATTATTCTCACATTTTTCACAATAAATACTCTGATGGCATAGAAACCATATTATGAAAATTTGCATAAAATTTTTCAAAACGCACGATTTGTCAAAAAATCTGTTACATAGTTGCAGTACTTTAGGGGTACACTTGTTACAATTGGTAGATTGACGGGTACTGTAGGATATTGAATCACGGCCTTTATGTACGTATGTATGTATGTTAAACTGCAGATTTGCACATTCTGTTTTATGTTCCTCCTATGTATTTTATTATCCTATGGTGTGGAATTAATTTTTGTTGATCTGAGCAGTGTCGAAAGTACAGGGTGGCCCAGAAAGACCGAAGTGGTGTGAATTGCTTATAACTTTTTATTTAAGAGATATTTTTTTAATTTTTTTTTTTTTAAATACATTAAATTTATGGGGAATATTTTTGGATTAGTTATTAAAAATGATATCCCGCAAGTGGTGGCCATATTCTGCTTCGCACAAATGTGCTCTTTCCAATACATTTTCCATGACCTTTCGCAAAACTTCCGGTGGTATGTTGTTAATTTCTTCTCGAACATTGGTTTTTAACTCCTCAATAGTCCTAGGCTTATTAACATAAACTTTTCCTTTTAAATAGCCCCAAAGAAAACAGTCTGGAGCGGTTAAATCCGGGGAACGCGGAGGCCAATTAAAATTGCTGTTACGAGAAATTATTCTTTCACCAAAGATGTCGCGTAAAAGAGTCATTGTGGCCCTCGCAGTGTGCGCTGTGGCTCCATCCTGTTGGAACCATATTTGCGGATGGTTTTCCACGGCTGGCCTTACAAAATTTTGCAACATGGCCCGATATCGATCACCATTGACGGAAATGGCGACACCTTGTTCATTTTCAAAAAAAAATGGGCCAATGATCCTTTCTGAAGAAACACCGCACCAAACGGTACACTTAACTGGGTGCAATTGTCGTTGATGAAGTACTCTCGGGTTTTCCGTAGCCCATATCCTACAGTTTTGCTTGTTAACGAACCCATTTAATTGAAAATGGGCTTCGTCACTCATTATTAAGTTATGAATAAAATTTGGATTCTCTTGTGCTTTTTGCTGGAAATAAATTGCATAGTCAAGTCGTTGCTGGTAATCTGTTGGTTTCAATTCTTGGACAAGTTGAATTTTGTATGGAAACAATCCTATGGTGTGCAAAATTCGCTGCAGCGACGTCCTTGAGAGGCCCAGTTGTGACGAACGTCTCCTGGTTGATGTTTCTGGATCCTCCCGAATACTCTCTTGTACCACTTGAATATTGTCAGCCGTGTGGACAGTTCGGTGTTTGCCGGGACCAGGAAGGTTCCTTACTGCTCCTTGTTCTCGAAAATTTGCAACCAGACGGTTTATTGTTGACTGAGAGGGTGCAACCCGCACATTAAATTGACGACGGTATGCACGCTGAGTCAACACAATGGACCGTTGATTTGAAAAGTAAATTTCAACAATTTGGGCACGTTGTTCAATTGTGTATTGCTCCATTATAAATTATCCAAGTCTTCTTTACAAAATACTGAAAAGAAAAGAAAAAAAAAATTATAATAAAAGAGTTATAAGGAATTCACACCACTTCGGTCTTTCTGGGCCACCCAGTATATACACTGGGCACTGATCAGTTTTAACTAATTTAATTTCAACATTTTAAATGCTGTGATAATGTTTGTTTTGGTCGTTCCGTATGTTAAGTTAACAAACATTACTCCCCCTTTCCACCATCTCATACACTATTTTTCTAGTTCCAGTACAATGCACTGCATACGTAGGGGCTATCCCCTGAGTACTGGTCCAAGATAAAAAAAAAACGACACCTTTCTTCGCAAAAAAAAAGAAAACTTGCGTGTTATATCGGAGTGATTTGCTTCATTGGAAATATTTTTTTATTGCCTAGTTCCTAACATTTATTTTATTTATTTATTTAGTATAATTAAAATTACAATAAATCTTGAAGCTAAAAGCACTAGCATCAATAAAACTGTGAAAACCCACAAATATGTTCTTTACTCTTATTTGGCCACACTGTTTTTGGTTTACTTGTATTTAAGTCAAACATATACACATATTTTGTTTATTAGTGTTAGTAACAGATTATTAACAGAAACGGCATTCGCCAACAAAAAAATGAACTTGAGCACTTCCTTATGGAAAAGCAAATCGATATAATGTTGATTGCTGAAACCCATTTGACAACCAACAGTTATTTCAAAATTAATGGGTACGCATTATATGACACTAAAGATCCCCGCGGAAGATCTTGCGGAGGATCGGCAATTCTAATAAAATCCAGAATTAAGCACTATTTAATGAACGAGACACGTGAGGAGTATATCCAAGCAACTAATATATGCATTGAATATTTTCATGAAAAAATCGTTATTTCCTCGATTTACTCACCGCCCCGATTTTCAATAACAGAAAGCCAATATTCAAATTTTTTCAAATCACTTGGGCCTCGATTTTTAGCGGCTGGCGACTATAACGCTAAACACACTTTTTGGGGATCACGCTTAATTACCTCGAAAGGCCGTGTGCTTTTTGACACCGTTTCCAAAATGGGCTTAGATGTGGTTTCAAGCGGACACCCCACTTATTGGCCGACAGACCGACGAAAGATCCCAGACGTTATAGATTTCGGAGTTGCGAAAAATTTTCCTTTAAAGTGGATGCAAGTGGAGCCTTCATTAGATTTGTCATCAGATCACTCTCCCACTATAATCACTGTTTCGTTCCCCCAAGAGATTGGCTCACCGTTGACTGTCAATAGAGTTAATTGGTTAAAGTACAAAAAATTTTTGAGCACACATTGTACTGAAAATATCGCCTTGAGAACGCCTGAGGATATTGATGGGTCAATTAACAATTTTTCTGAAAACCTCAAACTGGCCGTACAGCATGCTACCACTAGTCATTTAAGACCTAGAAATGAGAGCAATAGAACTTATTCATCTGAAATTGAGCAACTTCTGTCAGAAAAAAGAAGAGTCAGAAGAGAGTGGCAACTTCGCAGGTCGCCCCAGCTTAAAGCTAGGCTACGGGAATGCATAACTCAGCTAAGAAATCTGCTTGAAGTCCATAGAATGGCTTCCCTTAAAACATATTTGGAAAGCCTTGATGGTACCCCTCAATCTGATTATTCTTTGTGGAAAGCGACAAAAGGTTTAAAAAGACCCGTAATAGGTAAGCCACCTTTGCAAACTCCAACTGGCGACTGGGCAAGAAGCGATTCTGAAAAGGGAATGTTGTATGTCGATCATTTGCGAAACGTTTTTATCACAAATGATTCAGAGAATAATACAGCGGAATTACCACCATATGTTGTTAGACCTCCTGTGTCTTTGAGATTTAATTTTCAAGATGTCGAAAACGTTATTGGTAATACAAACCCCAGGAAAGCTCCAGGCATTGATCAAATTACTGGTAAAATGCTTGAACAGTTACCTCGTGTAGCTAGAAGGGTTCTACTTTTTATTTTTAACGCCATTTTACGCCTTGAGTATTATCCTGCAGAGTGGAAGGTCTCAATGATTACTATGATACCCAAGCCAGGGAAGGATCTGACTAAGGTAGAATCATATAGACCAATAAGTCTTTTACCAACAATTTCAAAACTATTCGAAAAATTGTTAATGGCGAAGTTGAGTCCAATATTGAACAATGTGGGATGCATCCCTGATCATCAATTTGGCTTTCGGGCTAAGCATAGCACCATAGAACAAACGCACAGACTAGTTAATGTCATAAGACAAACCTTTGAGGCGAAGAAGTACTGCTCAGCTCTTTTCATTGATATTTCTCAAGCGTTTGATAAAGTGTGGCACGACGGCTTAATGCACAAAATAAAGCTAAATTTGCCTGCAAATACACACAAGCTTCTGGAAAGCTACTTATACGGGCGGAAGTTTGTTATCAGAGAAGGCGACTTTATTAGCCCAACTCAGCCAATCAAGGCAGGAGTTCCCCAAGGCAGCATACTGGGGCCTACTTTATATTTGATTTACGCCTCTGACATGCCAACGACATCTGGAATCCACACTTCTACCTTTGCAGATGACACAGCGTTTTTGAGTGTTCATGAAAACCACCATTTAGCATCACGAAATTTACAGGAATATACTTCAATATTAGAGAAATGGCTAAAACTTTGGAAAATCAAAGTTAATGAACAGAAATGTACTCATGTTACATTCACACTGTGTAGGCAAACATGTCCGCCTATCCAAATTAACAACTCACCTATTCCGCAGCACAACGAAGTCAAGTACCTTGGTATTCACCTGGACCGTAGGCTAACATGGAAGTCTCACATTGAAGCAAAGGTCACTCAGTTAAAACTAAAAGCAGCGCAGCTAAATTGGCTTATGGGCAGAAATTCGACACTGAAATTAGATTGCAAACTTTTGTTATACAACGCAATACTAAAGCCTATATGGTGCTACGGAATTCAGTTATGGGGCACCGCCTCAGCGTCAAACATTGAAAAAATCCAAAGGCGACAAAACAAAATTCTACGAACGATTACTGCAGC
Organism: Thecocarcelia acutangulata; assembly: GCA_914767995.1. NCBI lineage: Eukaryota > Metazoa > Arthropoda > Insecta > Diptera > Tachinidae > Thecocarcelia > Thecocarcelia acutangulata. Next base: position 88,130,401 of record OU612096.1, read on the forward strand.
TCCATGGTACGTAAAAAATTCACGAATTCATAACGATCTGAGTGTTCCGCTGGTAAAAGAGGAATTTTCTAAGTACGCGACAAGGTATATCAGTAAACTGGAACTTCATCCAAACCCTCTTGCTCGCAATATACTTAATTTTGGCGGCCACACTCGGCTTAAAAGAAGGGATACCGCTGCCACCATCAGATTGCTCAATAGGTGATTTTACCGAAATAGCTCCCGCATAATAAAACTTTTTGTCTAGCATTGGCCGGACTTAAGAATTACATTTTTTAATTTTAAATTTAGTATTAAGATTTGAATACTTATTGTTAGTTCATTTTGAAGATTCAATAAATAAAAAAATGCTTAAAAAAAAAAAAAAAAAAGTAACAGATTAATAGCAGCATTACTAAAACAAATACTGAACCCATAAACATGTAATTAACCTCCTTGACTTGCAGAAATAACTTTAAGCTATATATAATTTTTGTAAATCGGTGCAGTAGTACGGTTACAAAAGGGATTTTAATAAACATATTTGTCTATTAGTTATATAGACTAGCGGCAATCGCCGATCGACGCCGCACTCTTTTTTACCCCTCTTATATATTGCACTCTCATATAAAATCCAATGTTGAAACCAATAAAACTAAATATGTTCTTTACTCATATATGGCCACACAGTTTTTGTTTTACTTGCATTAACCTAGCGTTTAGGCAAGAAAGTAATTTCATGAAAGTTGCAATACACTCACACTTTGTTTACTTTCCACTCAGTTTTCATCAAAAATTTCATGAAACAAATTTTTTGAAGTTTTCTGAAAGTTAAATGACAAATTATACAAAGTTGCAGTATTGTAGTAAAATAATAATTATGAAATTAACTTCTTTTGCACATATATTTTTTCTTTTTAATGCATATAAAGAAAACAATTAAAGTCTTTTTACAAAAATAATCTCATAAAAAACTTTATAATGATAAGTTTTTTCAACTATCGTGAAGAGAAGTAGAGGCAAATTTTGTGACTCTTTGCTTCGGTGACATTTTTAAAATGAACTTTCACAATCGTGCGATTTATGAAAATTTTCGTAACATGATGGTTTCTGTGCGATCAGTGTGGTATATATTGTAAATTATGAGAATATTACCGGCACCTCCAGAAATAAATTCAAATAATGTAACATTATTGTGGTAATAATAGTTTTTAATTACTTCACTAAGGGCTGTTATTACAACTGATGAATAGTTAACATTAGGATTTTATCTTACAAATAAATTTTTTTTTGTATTTAAATTATTAATCAGTGAACTATTTTAGTTATATACAAATGTACGATATTAACTAATCAGTTGTGAGTTTGAGTCCAACTTCAGTCAAGAAGAAGGATTATTTTTAATTATAACAATAATTGCTGTGAAACAATAAGACCAAAGAAAAACAGAAAAATAATTGAATACCATTAGCTGGGGGACAGCTAGCTGTTTCGTAGTCGCTACACTACTCATCAGCACCAACTGCGATTCGAACTCGGGATCATGTGAACATGATGTATTTTTTAATACGGCCGCTTAACCAACTCAGCCACCGAGCTCTTTAATTATTCTTATGTTAATGTTTGCCAAAAATAAATTTTTTTGGTTATTACAAGTTAACATTAACCTTAAAAGTTACTGATAACTTAACAGCAGGTGTATCCTCATGGTATATTTCAAAGTTAACTTTAAGTATTTGAAGCCGTCATATCTTCTGCTGAAAAAATAGTAATTTCAGTTGTAAAAATGGGAAAATTTTAATGGTGACTTTATCGTTCACGTTAACTAATGTTAAGGTTAACTATCAATAGCTTTATCGTTAGGTTGTAATAATGGTATAAGTATATAAATTATTGCAATCATACTTGTACAATAGCGTGGCTTACAACGCCATTTTGTAGCGATTTTGTAAAGTCAGCCAGACTTTTGAAACATATACCTGTGAATGAATTGTACGATCGTGTAGGATCTGTGTATCAAGGCCTTAAATAAAATATGTTTGTTGAAGCGATAATAATAAATAAATTTACTGCAAAATTTGTAAAATATTATAACAAATGTAAAATCTTAAAACAAAAGCTACCGAAAGACCTAATTACCCAGTGAAATTTTTGTCACATACATCTTCGATCTAAGACCATTGACAATGTAAGCGTGATCCATCCGAAGTCTGTATACAATTCCTACTTACATTTACACAGCGATGGCCTAGGCCGTAAGATGCATCCAACACTGTATACTTTGTAAGCGAAGATTGGATAAGTTCAAAACTGTATTATTATCATTTGTTTTCTTCTTTGCTTCTTATGTACATTTAATTTAACAATATGAGTAGAAAGACTAATCTGAATCGGATGCTAGTTGTTTGTTGTGCTTAACAGTCGTAAAGCAGCTCTGGGCTGGGGAACAGCTCTCGCGTCATCGTAATTATTTCTTAAGTGCGGTCAGGCTTGTTGTTGTTGTTTGGCCTTCGAGAGTTTTGCGTCTCACTCTCATTGGTTAGCTGTCTAATTCAACTAACTGTATTAGTTTACAGTTTTTGTGAGGTATTTCGTTGTTAACCACGCGGCAACTTCCTATGCGAAGGCATAGATCGGTAGAGTTAGTCACAGCGCCGCAAAAGGAATACTGTTAATACCATCGTGGGCATAAGGTCTACGTTACTCCGCCCATGCTGAAATAAAAGTCAGCTGTCACTGACTTTTCGTTATAGGTATATACAAACATATGTATGTACATATGTATGTATATGCAAATGTAAATATGCATTTATGCACATATCCATACATATGGAGTAAATCCATACAACACATGTACATACTTACATACATACATAATATGTATACATATATGCGTGCTTATATACCTAGATATGTATAAGTTTATATATTTACAAAAACTTCACACATACATACGCATATTCCTATATACCCGCATACATACGGACATACTTATCTGCATACTGACTTATAAAAATTACGCATCGAAATTGGTATTGTTGTTACAACATAAACACATATGTACGTACATATCTATGCACATGCTGAGTTATCGGTTTTAAAACAGCATATCAAAAGAGTTAACATTGTTTTATTTCTCTGCTCTTTACTTATTTCTCTTAATGTGAAGAGTATTTGAAATAATTTAAGACGCAATAATCGTGGCATTAGACAGTGTTGCATTTGTATGAAATTGTATGAAATAAATATCATTGTCATGTGATATGAATAAAGTGCTGCCAGACAATTTTATACGAAAAAAAAAATGAGCAGTAGCTTATAGCGCATTTACACCAACTCAAAGTCTAGTAGATTTGAATTGAAATCTACAACGAAATCTATATCGTTTACACCACCGTTTTTTGACATCTAGCAAGATTTCATTTGCTCAAAAATAATTTATGCATACGGGTTTGACAAAACAATTTTATCAGAGACTGAATACACCAGCATTAAAGTGTATATTTTTGTTGCCTAGAGACTGCATACACCACATTATAGTGCAATTTTTGTTGCAGCGTAGTATTTTTAAGTACTTTTTGCAAGAAATCACAGTTGCATCGCTTAGTACTGAGTATATTTCAGGAGATTTCGTCGAAATCTACTCATAAAGTAGATTTCATTTTGTATGGGAAATCTTCTCAAAATCTACTAGATTTGGCTTGAAATCTCGAATGAGTAGATTTCGCTTTGGTGTAAATAGAGTACTGTGTGTATGTTTTTTGTTCGAGTTACGGGGAACTTCGAGTTATGAAAGTTCGAGTTGCAGAAGGCAAATTGTATGTGACAATTGCATGTGAACGATTTTTTCAAGTCTGGCTTCAAAATGGCGTTGCAGGCCACACTATTATACAAGTATGATTGCAATAATTTATATACACAATAAAATAATTAAAAACTTTTATTACTATAATAATTTTACATTATTTATAATTTTTTTTTTTCTTGAGGTGCCAACAACATTATTATATTTTTCACAATAAATACCACACTGATCACACTGAAACAATAATGTTTTGAAAAGTTTCATAAAATTTTAAAATCGCACGATTTGTCAAAAACTCTGTCGCACGGTTAAGTACTTTTTCAGCACACATGCTTTATTTAGTAGATACGACTTATTTGCAAATAAGAACTCAATAAAAATAAAATTGTAAAATAAAGTTCATTATTTTGCGAGAATAACATAATTGAAAGAATTGTTTTTATTTCAAAATTCGTAAATTCTTCAAATTTTAATAAGTTAGTTTATTTCTATTTAACTATACAGTTGCAAAGTATAGGATGCACTGCATGGGCGGGGTGATGGAGACCATATGCCCAAGATGGTATTAACAGTACGTTTTTAGCAGCGCTGTGGCTAACTATAACGACCTATGCCTTCACATAGGAAGTTGCAACGTGGTTAACAATGAATAAACTCTAAAAAAAAAACTGTAAACCAATACAGTTAGTTGAGGCAAACCGTCAAACAGTGTGGGTGAGACGCAAAACTCTTTAAGACCGAACAACAAACACAACAAGGCTGCCCGCACTTAAGAAATAATTACGATGACGCGGCAGCTATTCTTCAGCCCAGAGCTGCTTTACGACTGAGAAGTTAATTTATATTTTTATAATTCCATGACATTGCGGTATTACCTTATAGATATGTTTTACCATTTCACGTTGAACCATCTTCGCAAGGTGCATTAACGTCTACACGGCGGCAGCACTAGAGCAAAATTACAACACAACAACTATAAGCTCTGAAAGTGCCTTTCCAAAATTATAAACTGTTTTTATTTTAATTATCTTCACAAAATAATTTTCAAATGTTTAATTCAGAATAAACCACTAAATTCACTTTCGAAAATGTAAACAATAAATTTGACGTAAATGGCTTATTATATTGCCAGTAGCAAAAAATTGTCACATGCCGTAGCGCTGCCACCTTGTAGACGATAATGCAACTTGCATCTTCGGCTGTGTAAACTGTGAAGTAGGTATTTGCAGTTTATTCGAAATTAATTATATCTAGGAAAAAAGTTTTAAAAAAATTTATTATTGTAATTTTTCGAGATCAAGTTATGTTTCTTATTTCTTAAATTAAGGTCCTGATACACTATCCTACACGATGGGTGAATGAATGACAGGAAGATGTTTCAAAAGTCTGGCCGACTTTACAAAATCGCTTTACAATGTCGTTGTTGGTCACACTATCCGGCATGTTCCAGAAAAGTAGTGGAATGAAAATAAAAAATGATTTGAAAAGTTAACTTTTCATTTTTGTTGTTCTGAAAAAGTAGTAGTTTGTGTGTTTAATTCTCTAGTTCGAACTGAACTTCGAAAATAAAACTTGGATAAATTGTGCAGTAACTAGTACTGACACGAACCATGTTTTCAATTTTATTTGTTTTTTTATACAAGCCAGTACTGAAATTAACCATATTTTCAATTTCATTTTATTTATTGCCCAAAAAACGACGTGGAAAATTTTATACCTAATTCTTGTTATTTTATAAGAACAAAATTTAAGGCCATGTCAGATAACACTTTGCCGCTTTGCGTGAAGTTTAAAACTTTAACAGAAAAGCACAAAGCAAAAGGTGTATGCCACAATAAAAACTTTCTCAACGCTCACGATTTGTTTATTTATCTAAAAAAATTATGGTTAATTTTGATCTTTAATTATTTCTTATGATAATAGAAGTTAGAAATATTATTGAACGCACTACAGAAATTGGTTCTAATTGTTTTCCTAGTGCATAAAGCTTTGGGGCTAATAGAAAAAACTTCAACGAGTAAAAACATGAGAGTTTCTTCTGAACTTTTCGTTTCACGTTGCGTTAAAAGTACTTTATGTGACATGTTTATCTTCGATGCCAAACCAAAAGCTTTATCTGATACGGCCTTTAGTTAGGTTTATCAAATTCTCCGTTTGCAACGATGATCGTAATTTTTTAAGTGCGAAAGACATGTAAGTGATGACGATGATTCGAAAGAGTTAGTGACTCCGTAAACGCTGTAATAAGAGATGATATCGCCAATCGAATTTAGTTAAAATAACAAATACTAGTTTTTTATATAATATTCTCCTATATTTTATATAATATTCTCCTTATTTGCCCTATAAATATATGTACAATTGTATCTCAAATAAATATTCCGTCATCTAACCCTCTTATTTCAATGGGATTGTAATTATACTAAGTTATTTGTAAAATATTTCGATTTCACAATAAAAATAAAAAAAGTGTTTTCAAACTACTACTTTTTGTGTAAAAGTAGTTTCAAGAACCAGACAATTCACTACAAATTAATGTTCGAAAACAAAACACAAATGAAAAGTAAAGAGTAGAATGTAGAACACCAAAGCTTGAAATTGAAGTGATTTCAAACTATTTTCACTTCAAAGTAGAATCCAGAACATACCCGTATTATACAAGTATGATTGCAATAATTTATATACTTAGTGAAGTAATTAAAAATTATTATTACCATAATAATTTTACATTATTTCAATTTATTTCTCCAGACGCCAACAATATTCTCATATTTTTGCATTATATACCACACCGATGTTATGAAAATGTTCATAAAATTTTTCAAACTGCACGATTTGTCAAAAATTCTGTCACACTGTTGTGTTTTTAGTACTTTTTTAGCACACATTTTTGGTCGTTCCCACGATCGTGCAGGATAGTGTAACAGACACTAACTGATATCTAATACACGCGTCTTAAGCTAACCTGGCAACTCCTAAATAAAACAACCGAATTCTAGCTGTTCATTATCATTATTCATTTTCTGTTGGAGGAAACCTGCAATTTTTAAAATACCAGTATTAAGAATTAAGTTTCTTACCTTAAAAATGTTCTTCAATTTAAGACTTCAAATAATTATTTTTTTTTTGGATTCTTATTTTAATTGTTCTAATTCTAAATTAAACTTTATATTGATTGTACTATTTATGTCCAGTACAGAATACGAACAATCGACATGCGTAGGAAATTTGTATTAAAAGCTCTCAGTTTTTTGAGTACACTCAATACAAATTTTTTAGACGCTTCGCTCATTTGTGTTCTGTAAACTGCGCTTTTTTTATGGCCTTATTCAAAAAATTTAAATTTATGAAAAGCTTATTAAATGATTTTTGTGTGAAAAATTTACTTATTAAACTTTAACAAACAAAAAAAAATTTGTTTTGTGATATAAGGCCCTTTAATTAAGTATAAAATAATGACTTTATATGTTCATTTAACACATACATACATATTTACACAAATTTGCACTATCTTAAAAAGAAAAACAGTCTCCCCTCATTTTGGTTTGAGAAACGTCAGTTGCCTTCTGGCTCTTCTTTAACATTTTGTGATGGTATCACAACATTGGCGTTGCACAAACGCCCTCTATTTGTATTAGCAGATGATCGAGTTGTGGCGCCGATTTTGGCTATCGGTACTAAAACCGATGATGGTGTTGCGGTTGTAGAGAGCACGGTTGAGGATATGCTGGCGGAACGTGCTGGTGTTGAATTGTTAAGGCTTGTTGCAGGTTCTTGCAAAAGGTTATTAAGTCTTCGTAGCATATTTAAGTCTGAGGAATTTACGGTGAATAGTGATGAGGCAGGCGATGTGACGTTATTGTTAGTTTGAGGTAATTGATTGTTGGTGGTTGAAGAGGCCTGTGTGGAGTTGTCAAATATCTCCCCTAATACTTCATAAATTCGTCTTTTAAATATAATCTTTTGGCGGAAATCCATGGCTTTCATTTCAGGTAACAAGCCTTGCAAAAATATACCATCGTAATCATGTTGTGGTATCAAATCCGAGGGCTAAAAAATTAAAATTATTATTAAACAAAAATATATATTTTCGAAAACACATACCTTGGTGTCGGGAAAATTGTCGGAGGCGTAACAATTATCCTTGACTCTTAATCTCTTTTTGGGCGGAGCACAGGCAAAATTGATGGAATCTCTTCTGACATTTTGTATTTCGTTATTATTATCCTCTTCAATTTGTACCACGGGAGGATGAAACTCCGGCTCTTCTGTCGCCGGTTCAGTTGTTAAATTATTTGGTGATTGTTGCGGCAATGGAGCCTGTGGCGCTACATCATTTGGTTGTGAGTCTTGTTCCATTTCTTGAGTGTTTTTTGAGGTAGCGTCACTGGCCACACTACTACTGCGTTCCTCTTGATTATATTGAGATTTATCTTCCATACCGTCATGCATTACGGCAGCATAGCTATCAACAGACTCATCACATAAAGAGACTTTGGGCATCTCGCCTTTTTCATTACGAGGTGAAGTGTAGAATGAGTTGGTGCCATTAAATGAATTTGAAGTTGATCTGCGGGATACTGGTATGCCTGGTGTAATGTGTAGCGCCAAAAATTGTAGTTCCTCATGAAGATAATACGGTTTAGTTCGATTAGCACTTGCTGGAATTTTGTTCACATTAATCGAACGAGCATAGGAAGTGCGTATGTTACGCCAACGTTCTTTACAGGATGAAACTTTAAAGTAAATATATAACATTTATTAGAAAATGAACTAATAATTTCGGTAATAATTTTCAATAACTTAAAAGTTTTTTTCAAAAACCATTGATTTTTCGCCATAGTCTCCTTTTAGCTCAATACAATTAGTAAGACGATATTGCAACTTTTTTATATCATATGAATAATACGATTTTGGTCATTGTACATCAGATGGAATATTATAATATTTATTCCGTTCTTTGCCCTAATTTCATATGAATTTATTATATTATATTTACCCGTAAACATAAAAAACAATTGTAAATTTTTTAAATTTTTATTTTCAAAATCAATAAACTCTAACAAATATATGGATTATCTTCCAGACTTTTGAAGATATCTAAAAGTGTATAAAAAGCGCCATTTTAGGGGATTTACAAAAAAAAAAACGCCGAAGCGAAAAAATGCGCTAAGTTGCCAAGCGTGCATGGAGTTCAGTTTCGCTAAATTATTTATGGCCTTATTCATAAAAAATATTGTATGTTTAATAAACTGTTATTTGAGAAATTTCTATAGGAAATTTGCCAATTGAATGCTAGAATGTAATAACTTTCATTTTTATAGCCTAAAATTTTAAAACTAAACAGATTACTTAGTTTTAAAATATTCTTTATTCAGGGGTCTAATCACCGCATACGATATCGAATTAACTGTCGTATCGAATAACATTACGATACATCTAAATTATGGCAAACGATGCATATCGGATGGTAATTTAAACAAAATGTAATTTATTGGAGACCATACGTGTCCTAAAAGTACGAATACAAAAAATAAATCCTTTAACTTGTTTATATTATTGCAATACAATTTATTCGATATCGTATGCCATGATACCAAAATAAAATATTTCGATAATTTCGCTCGATATCGTATGCGGTGATTTGGCCCCAGGTGATACACGAAGAAGTACCACAAAAATACATGTCTTTAAATAAATGCATAATTTTAGTATAACATAATACTTGTGTATGTTTTTTGTTTCTTCAGAAAAATATAGCCAGCATCTTGAAATTTGTTTCTGTAAAAAACAATTTTTTTCTGACCTTTTGTTTAGAAGATATACTTAATTAAATTTTAGTAAAAATTATATATTTTTTGTACCTGACCACTTTTTTCCCAAATGCCTATAGCTAGGTACTGTGATTGTCATTTCGTGCGAAATGCTGTCCTATATAAAAAAACTTGTGTGAAATATCTACGAAATAATGTTGCTGAAGTGGTACTCTGTTCAATTTGTGAAAAACTTATGAAATGTTTCTGGCAATGTTATGTTATAATTGTGAAATCATAGTTGTGTTCATTTACTAAAAACTTTTACAAATTTGTAATAATTGTTACTAGAAAGCGTTCATTAACCCAAAAAATTTGCAACGAGAGAGCGTCAAAAGAGCGTAAAAAATTGAGAGCCATAAAAATTCTTGCAAGCTTTTACCTGCAGTCTACACCTAACTTCAAACGCAGTTAAAACATGAAGTTAAAACTTGCTGTTTAAATATCTATCTGTTTAAGTCGGCGTACATGTAGTAATGATAGAGTTACAACTTCTCATAGTAAAAAAATAAAAATGGTGGAAAACAACTACAAATAGCAGGCTCTTGTCAATTTAAGTTATAACAGAGTTTCCAAATGAAATGTTTTAACAACCAAGTTATAACTTTAACCAAACTTCAACATGAGCGGTCCACATTTAACTTTAACTTGAAGTTAGTGTTAAAGTTAATGTTTTCATGTCAGGTGGAGACTGCACTTTACAAGTAAAATTTTTACTTGCAATAATTATTCAAACAGCTGTTTTGCTATTGTGTTTACAAAACAGCATTTCTAAATTAAGTTAAATATTAAAATATTTTGGAAAATTTAAGAAATTATAATTGCATGTAAACTTTTAAGCCGATTAAAAGTATTAAAAAGATTACAAATGTATTTTTGTTGTCTTTTTAATAAAATAAGAAGTCTAAGGGAAATAAACTAAGCAACACAGTATCTGGCACATCGGTGGCAAAGGATGTTCCGGCAAATTTACTTGCTTGAATGTGTTTAAAGCCTCTAGGGAAGCAATTAAATTCACACTTGGATAATTTTAACCTCTAAAATATTTCTGTTTTTTGTTTATTTTTTACAAACCAGATGTTATTTTTAGTATTGTAAATATTATGAGTACCTAGCTACTCGGTACTTTGCACTTTGAAATTATGCTATGCTAGGCAGGCACTTATAACGTATAAATACACGTTTCAATTCAATTGTGAATTGAGTCTTTCAATTGAATTGGTTCTTGGCAACACACTTCATAAACTGAATGGAACGATTTTCATCCAACTATCAGATGCAATGAAATTAAAGACAATTTTAAAAGTATTTAAAATTTTTTTAAAATAAATTGCAAATATAAATTTGGACAATAATTTATTGAATTTTTGTTGAACTTTATAATTTTTAAATTAAATTTTTGGGTTGTACATTTGCAAGCTTTTTCCTTTCTTAAGTTTTTTGGACAACTGATCAGGAGACTCGAACATACAAAGCACAATCGAATTGAGAGGCTTACTAGCCAACTTGAAAAAAAATCAAAATAGTTTGATCTTTCTTCAACCAACTCGACAACTTCCAAACGAATCAATTTAAACGTCTTGATTTGTACAACAACCAACTCAGTAGCCAATTGAGTTTATCGCAAAGGGAACGATCTTTCAGAACACAAGTGAGCTGGAGAATCCAGGTACTTTTTTGAGAATCCAGCGGCCTGCCTACCTAACCAATTGAATTGAAACGTGTATGGGGTAAGCGCCCCTAATTAAAAATAGATATTTTATTCAAAAGTATCTAATCACCCCAGTATTTAGCGTATCTCAACTACGTCCAGTACTAGATTAAATAAAATTGTAAAACTTTTCTTTATTCTGTTACAAGCCGTGCTCAAAAAACGCCAGCCACGACAATGCTGAATATAAATGACCACAACCACGCTCTTTTTATAACAATATACATATACATATGTACAATTTGTCCAAAAAATATAAGAGTAGTTACTAAGTACTCATATAGGGTGTTTTTTTAAGCTAGATAGAACTTTAAATTGTAAAAAGTAACACAAAAAATTAAATTTTGGTGAAACATTTTTTTTTATTTGTTTCAGTATACTCTGACAAATCATCATGAATAGACTCACGCTTGAACAACGCTACGAAATTATCCAAATTTACTTTGAAAATCAGTCGTCGATTCGCGCAACTTATAGACGCAAAATTGTGTTCAGCGATGAGGCGCATTTTTGGCTTAACGGGTTTGTTAATAAGCAAAATTGCCGCATATGGAGTGAGACCAATCCACAAGAGACCCTACAGACTCCATTACATCCAGAAAAATGCACTGTTTGGTGCGGTTTTCATGCTGGTGGCATCATCGGACCTTATTTCTTCAAAAATGAGGCCGGAGCTCGCGTTACGGTCAATGGAGATCGTTACCGCACCATGATCAATGATTTTTTGTTTGAAAATATGGATGACATTGATCCGGAGGAGATGTGGTTTCAACAGGATGGCGCTACGTGCCATACGGCGAACGCAACGCAACCATCGACTTACTGAAATCAAAATTTGGCGATAAGTTGATTTCGAGAAATGGACCTGTCAATTGGCCTCCAAGGTCGTGCGATTTGACACCTCTCGATTATTTCCTGTGGGGCTACGTGAAGTCACTGGTTTATGCTGATAAACCAGCAACAATTGACGCCTTGGAGGCCAGCATTGTTCGTGTTGTTCGTGACATACGTCCAGCAGTGCTCGAAAAAGTGGCCCAAAATTGGACGTCCAGAATGCGCTTCGTCAAGAACAGCCGCGGTGCCCATATGCCCGAAATCATTTTCAAATGTTTATGTCACGTATTGATCTTTCGAATAAAAAAAAATTTTGATTACAATTTAATTTTTTGTGTTATTTTTTACAATTTCAAGTTCTATCGGGCTTAAAAAAACACCCTATACCTATACATAACAACACTACTCTAACTTGCAAATTTTAGCTAAAAAAGTGTTCATTTACTTTTTCACATTTTTGAGAGTAATTTTGCAAAATTTGTTGTTACTCTCTCGTTACTAGTTTTTACTAGTAAAGTAGATGAACACACCTAATGTGAGTGGCACTTATTTCGCGCGAAATTTCAAACAACAGCTGATCAATTTTTTGTTTGCTAAAAATTCTTTTTTTCAATTGTAAATTTCTAAAATGAAAAAAAGAACTTTTTAATTAATTTAATAATAAATGAAAAGATAGAATTTTGTGAAACGGAAAAGTGTCTTTTGATAGTAGCAGTAAGAAAAAGAAATCAAATCTGGGATAAGTCTAAAAAAATGCATAGCAACCGGAACGCAATGAGATCATCTTGGAGAGAAATTGCGATTGAAGTTGTAGGTATGTGATCATATTTTTTTTTTTATATTGGACCAGTACTCAGGGGATGACCCCTACATATGCAGTGCATTGTACCAGAACTAGGAAAATAGGTTGAGAGGAGGGGGAAAGAGGGTTTTTATTTACTTTTGTAAAACAAATGGTACACCTAAAACCAAGAAAACCGTGAAATTTGCCTACATCACGAAATAATTTTAAAAGTCATATTTTCCGAGTGAAATAATTAATAATGCTCAACTTTTTTTTCGCAGATTTGAACAGAGTACGTACCTTATATCTAAAAAAGATATTTATGTAGATACCTACATACATATATCAATTTCCTTTTTGGCAGTTTTCGGTGGTTTGAAAGAAATTAATGAAAATGTTAAATGAAAAAATTGGCGGAAATGCTTGGTTGCCGAGTTATGGACCTCTGAAATTTTGATATACGTGTATACGAAATTGCAATATTTCATTACATTTCTCAAGGTATTTATGCAAAATTGGTATCATTCGAAAGCTTTTGAATAGATATATTATATTATGCAAGAATCTTTTAATTTCTTAAGCGTAACTACAATTCTTGAAAAATTTTACATTAAAGTCCTAGAGGTAAATATATAAATATTATAAAAAATGAAAGTGTGATCGAAATTTCAGTAAATAGCACTGAATTAAATAAATAAATTGTTTTAGCGTAACCGGGCTTCGGCCGGGCGGAAGGATTTTCTGCTCTATGGTATAACAAACATCGGCTTCGCTGACCAAAGTTTCCCTGCATAGCCGGGTGGAAGGATTTTCTCCTCTATGGTATAACAAGCACCGCCTTCGCCGACCAAATTTTCCCTATATAGCCGGCCTTCGGTCGGGCTGAAGGATTTTCTCCTCTATGGTATAAAAAACACCGGTTTCGCTGACCAAAATTTTTCTGTATATATCAAAACTTCACAGGTCCATAACTCGGAAACTATGCGTTTCCGCCAACTTTATCACTTAATATTTTCTTCTTATTTTTCAATTTCCTTAATTCGGAGCCAAATTTATTAATAGGTACTTATTGTAAGAATCTAAAAAAAAACTATATCGCGATTTTGGTGATTTTTGTCAACGATTTCGGTGAAAAAGGCCAAGATAAATCTGACAACACTTTTGTATTATCTTTACTATGAAAATGTTATAGAACTGAAAATCGTTGTCGACACAGTTTAAATGTAGATGTTGGCAACATTTCTTTTTCTCTTTGCCAAGAAATAAGTTATAAAACACATCACCGTTATGGAGGGTAGTTGAAATGTGGTTGTTGTCATTTCACATGAAAATTTTCTCAGTGCGAATCAACAAAAACAAAACAATGTTTCTTCTCTTGTGTTCACTCACACATTTGCAATCCATCGTTTACATGAAAGAAAAAGAAACCTCTTCTACCGCACCATTTTGAAATAAAATGTTGCCCCCTTGATATAATTGTACTTATACTTACATACATATGCATGCGCATATATACTATGCAAGTAACAACAAAACATTGAATCAAGTTTAAGTAAAATTTGTTAATTTACATTGTTATCGTAGCAAGGTTATTTTGAATGGTTTAATTAATATCTTATTTTATATTTGTATGTACATACATATATCCAAGTATATATGTACATATTTGTAGTTACTTACTTGAATCGTTCATTTCTTTGGAGATTTTAATCCAGGCTTGATCAACAACATCTTTCTTCAAATAGTGAGGATGGGAACGATCATACATGCAGGGATATTGCTCCACCAAACGACAAATTTTTGCATTAATATTATAATGATCAGGTTTTGTTGTATCCGACATGACGCAACAACAAATTGCTTTTGGTAAAAAAGAATTGTGCAAAATAAAACCAAAATCAATAATTTTGTTAAAACAAATTTATTTTGTCGCCAACAGTACTGTATTGTTTTTATTGCTTTGTTACTGTTGTAGTTGTAAATTTTAGTTTGTTTATGAAATTATTTTCCTCAATTTTATTCCACTTTTTTTCTTTTTTTTTGCCGCGTTCGAAAAATATTGCAAACACTCTCGTTGAACAGCAAACAACTGACTGAAGAGCTCACACTCTGCGCTCTCTATGCACGGTACAACAAACAAACAACATCATCATCACCATGACCATCATCGTAATCATCAATATACAACAAAAACGTCAAGGCAGCAAAACACTATGCTGCTGTTGTTATTAGATGTGAATGATATTGTTGTTGTGCTGTTTTCGGTTTTTTCTTTGCTGTTTTGGTTGAATACCACAGAAATACAAAAACAAAATCATTTTGTACACTTATACACAAAAAAATATATAAACGCTACAATGTCGTCGTCGTCATCATCTGCAATAAAAGAAAACAACAACATTAGTGGCAAACAAAGTTGAAAACATGTAAACTGTGGTCGGTTGGTTGGTCTGTCCGTCTGTTTTTGGGTTTTATTACATAGTATTGTTGTTGTCATCGACGTTGCTGTGTTTTTGTTATTGTAAAGTTTTTTTTTTCTCATTCTGTTGTTGCCGTAGTTTTTGTTATGACGATAGCAACCTTATGCTGCACAGTGGGATTAGTAAAAACAATTAGCAATATAAATACGTACATGTACGTGTAGGCAAGGCAGCTTTAATGGGCAGAATTACAATAAATACAGCAGCAAAAAACATCAACATGTATTTTGTTGGTAGAATTTGCGAACTGTTGTCAAAATTTTGTTTGCAAAGGCAAGAAAGTCTATAGCTCTATTCACAATTTCGTGCAAATGGTATTGCATCATTGCAGGGTTTAGTATATTTTTACTCTACACTAACAATATACACAGCAATGCACTTGCTAGTCTTATGTGTATATCCAATACATAAAACCTATAGTTTTTATTTGCTCTACTTATGCACATGTTAACTGCAAATCGACAACTGACAATCAGCGATCCATGCTAATTAGTTCGTATTCGCCGGTTAGTTGCCGTCGCTTATCCCGCATTCAAATAGCACCAATCGATGTCTTTGTCTAACTTAAAATCGTTTTTTCTTTTAAAAAGTTCATTAACTGCTTCTTAAAGTTATTTTTCGGCATATTTATTTTTGATTAAAATTTCAGTAAATTATTTTCTACTCTAATTATCAAGCAGCTGTAAATTTCGTGCTTTGCAAAAAGTAGTGCAAACTAAACCAAGGTGGCTCACAAATGATAACATATATTTGCAATTGCATAAATTTGCAATCACAAATGCACAAGATTGTGAATAGAGCTTATGTGTTTTTGATGAATTTAAGCAAAGGAAACGAAAGACAGCTGTGCTTATACCACTACTGTATTAAAGCTGCCTTGCGTGTAGGTATCTATAAGGTATACCCATTTTTACTATTATAGCATGTTGACACGAAGGCTTATTTTCGAGGTTCGCTCTCTTTGCGGACCAATCTTAATTGAACCAACTTGATTCGCCATACAAAATTTTATGAGCGAACCAACTTGGTTCATTTTGAATCTTGTTACGAACCATGCAAAAACTACTATCATCTCCAAATTCGATAATAAATTATCGCTAGTTTATCTGAACTAGCTCTAAAAAAAATCTAAACAAAGAAAAAACAGATAACTAACGCGTGTAAAACCAAAAGAAACACAATGAACATATAAAAATTGGATACTTATATAAACATTTAAATAAAAATTGAAAAAAAGTAGTGAAACGTTTGCACAAAATGCGTAAACATCGGTGTGAAACAAAAACGACCGTCTGAACATCTAGTTTCGCAATCGTGATTCAGAAAGCGAACCAAGTGTTTCATATTACCGTCTGAACATGGTATTAATTTTGCTATTTAAATGCGGCATTTTTTTCATGAATTTATTATTTGTATTGAATTTATTATTAACTCTTGAAATTATATTTTTATTAATTTTTGAATTTATATACATATGTACACATAACGTCCGTTATGTTAGTTTAAAACACTTCCACTTATGGGGAATTTCTAGTTATTAACCGCATTTTTTTGAATTCGCCTGGTCGATAAAACAGGCATCAATATTGAAGTTTTGTATTTATGGTGATTTAGAATTGGTTTTAAACTAAAATTGGTTCTAGGATCATTTGTTTTTTCAGTAGCGAAATAAAATAAGCAAAGCTCGAAGTGCAAATAGTCAACATTGGACGCATGCCAATTTTTTCGTATGAAATAAAGCCACGTTTACATGGTAATTCAAGACTTAATTAATTATTTAAAAAATTAATTAGATTTCATGGGAGCTAAATATTACAAAGCTCTCTTCGTACTTAAAAAACAGCAAACAAAAATATGTTGTAAGTATAGGGTGTTTTTTTAAGCCCGATAGAACTTGAAGTTGTAAAAAATAACACAAAAAATTAAATTGTAATCAAAATTTTTTTTTATTCGAAAGATCAATACGTGACATTAACATTTGAAAATGATTTCGGGCATATGGGCACCGCGGCTGTTCTTGACGAAGCGCATTCTGGACGTCCAATTTTGGGCCACTTTTTCGAGCACTGCTGGCCGTATGTCACGAACAACACGAACAATGCTGGCCTCCAAGGCGTCAATTGTTGCTGGTTTATCAGCATAAACCAGTGACTTCACGTAGCCCCACAGGAAATAATCGAGAGGTATCAAATCGCACGACCTTGGAGGCCAATTGACAGGTCCATTTCTCGAAATCAACTTATCGCCAAATTTTGATTTCAGTAAGTCGATGGTTGCGTTCGCCGTATGGCACGTAGCGCCATCCTGTTGAAACCACATCTCCTCCGGATCAATGTCATCCATATTTTCAAACAAAAAATCATTGATCGTGGTGCGGTAACGATCTCCATTGACCGTAACGCGAGCTCCGGCCTCATTTTTGAAGAAATAAGGTCCGATGATGCCACCAGCATGAAAACCGCACCAAACAGTGCATTTTTCTGGATGTAATGGAGTCTGTAGGGTCTCTTGTGGATTGGTCTCACTCCATATGCGGCAATTTTGCTTATTAACAAACCCGTTAAGCCAAAAATGCGCCTCATCGCTGAACACAATTTTGCGATAAAACAACGGGTCAGTTGCCAACTGCTAAATTTGGATAATTTCGTAGCGTTGTTCAAGCGTGAGTCTATTCATGATGATTTGTCAGAGTATACAGAAACAAATAAAAAAATGTTTCATCAAAATTTAATTTTTTGTGCTACTTTTTACAATTTAAAGTTCTATCTAGCTTAAAAAAACACCCTATATTTTGCATGATTACTATTGGATTTCTGATTCATATTTTTACTTGTATTTGCAACGCATCGACACAATGTAAAACACAAACTACAAAAAGTCGGACTAACTTTCCGCTTATTGTTACAGATAATTGTACGTACGATATCAAACAAAAAACTGTATTTTTTAAAATGCATTAGATTTGAAAAAAATAATAATATACGGTAAGTGTTACTTACAAAAATACGTTGTAAGTATTTTGCATGATTATTATTAGATTTCTGATTAATATTTTTACTTGCATTTGCAACGCATCGACACAATGTAAAACACAAACTACAAAAAGTCGGACTAACTTTCCGCTTATTGTTACAAATAATTATTGTACGTACGATATCAAACAAAAAACTGTATTTTTTAAAATGCATTAGATTTGAAGAAAGTGTTAGAACCGTAATTCGTAAATAAACTCTTATACACTGCAGTAGTTTTAGGGAAACAAGTTTAATTTTTTGTTAAAATTGGAAAGAAAACAAATGAGATTTGTCAAATGCGAGAACATATCGCTCCTTTATTGCAACATAGTCATAACTCAAAAAAGCTTGTTTCGAGAAAAACATATTTCAAATTTTTAGCTTCCATACAAATCTTAGAAAATATCTTCCAAAGGAAACAGTTTAAAAGTAATTTGAATAAATTTTTGGCACAATATAAAAGGTGGTACTGTTAACAATTCTACATTGTTAACACGAAAAGCAAATTTTTTTAGATATGACTATGTTGCAATAAAGGAGCGATATGTATTTCAAAATTGAGGAAAGAAACTTCCGCGCGTGATGTGCGATTTATAAAAAGGGGAAAGTGACCGCAATAGTAATATTCAACACGAAACAGTGCGAAGTGTTTGCCGATAAAGCGGATTCCATAGAAGCGTACCAATAATAAATCACTGATAAGCGAAATACACAGAAAAAAGTGACTCGACTTCGCAAATAAGCATGCTGGCAAACTAACAAATGTTTAGGCGAAGTGCTTTTTAGTGATGAAAGCATGTACAATTTATTCGGTTGTGACGGCAAACAAAAAAATCTCAGCAATTTTTTAAAAACTAGAGTTTTTAAGGGGTACGTGCTATTATGTGTGTGTGACTATACATGCGTGCTCCCAAAACACCAAATAACTTATACTTTTTTATTTGGATAAGTTGAGTGTGGTAGTAAGAATAAATGTAAAAACAACAGCATCCAGTATAATATTTTTATTTGTGCAAAAAGTAATGCTTATCACCACAGTTTAACTGTTTTCACAATACTTCCTGTTACTAGTACAATCTTGTACATGTGTATTGTAAACCTGTGAAACCTTTGTGACGAAGTGTATTTGTGTGATATGTGTTAGGATCACTAAAACAATCAAAATCCGGAAGATTGCAAGTTAGGAACGCCTTTATACCTGAGACTAATAATATGTATGTTATTGTAATTATGAACTTTTGTAATTAGGAATTTTAAGAAAATAAGTTTCTGCGAAGAGCTGAAGGTTAATTCAAATGTTATAATTATCAATTATTTAATGTCAAAAATGAATAGCCTTGTATATAGTTTGTGAACAGGTAACAAATTTATCGCTTGGGCATGCGATTTGCAGGTAATAATTTTTCAGTATTTCATTTGGAAAAAGACAACCATGTTATGGCGTGAACATGTGTTTGCTTCTGTTGTAGGCTAGCTGCAATCTATTGAATCAACGATAGATATATGAAGTTATGTAAATATTTTTAAACAATTTTGCAGAAATCACTTTTCATAACTTTATGGTTCCAATAAAATAACGATCTAAAGCATACAGCGAGTATCGGAAGCGTTTCGCTCCTATATACTGCTCCAAAATAGCTTACAACCAGCCTAGACGGAATAATTTTTTTTTTTGAGGTTTAGGATTTGAATAAATATGAGAATTATTTTCAAACATATATGTAAATCTGCGCACATATCTCGTTTATACGTACAACTTATTTGCAAATAATAACGTAAAATATTGACGTATAGTTTTTTTTATTGCGACTTACTAACTCACGAAAGCTCGTGAGGAAACTGAGGAAAACGTTGAGCAACTTTCATTTCTTCACGCGAAAAAATGGCATATAAAATATGACGGCTATCTCGCGTTTTGAACAACATTTACGTTTTTATTGTTTTTAAGTGTACTACATTTATTTTACGAATGTAAACAATTTTTTTTATCAGCTGTTCATTGAAAATTCCGCACGAAATAAAGCCTACCTTGCTTTATTTCACAGCTTTCATAAATGTTGCCAGATACATTTCATGTGTCTTTCCATGAGAAAATACAGTACAACTCTTGCAACATTTTTTTATAAACTTTCCACGCATATCTTTTATGGCTGCATTCTGACAGCATTCAGAATATCAATCACAATAACGGGCTTAACGATCTTATTTGGAAATAAAGTTTGAGAAGTTGCCACCTTTTTTAAAAGTTTTAAACAATAGACATTATTATAAATGACAATAGTAACAAAAATAAAATTGTGAAAGAAAGTTCATTATTTTGCAAGAAAAAAAATAATTGTAGCAAATGCTTTTTTGAGAATTTTTTCATTTCTCCACATTTTAGTAAGTTAACTTATATTTTTATAATTAGAGGAGCGTACGGTATTACTATATAGACGTGTTCTACCATTTCACTTTAAACTTTCTTCGCCTGTGAGTTAAGTATTTGCAAATAGTTTTTATTCGCCAATAACTTTTACGTATAAACGAGAAAATAGTTATTAATTTTGGAAAAAAATTTACCTGAATTAATTTATTCTTTAAATTTTTGTTTAATCCTCTTGTTATGTTAGAACAATTATTCTATAATATTAATTAAGAAGCATTATTTTTGCATTTTATATTGATATTTTTTATATTAACCTTTTTTTTTAGAAAATGAAGATCTTTCGACTAAAATTTCTGGCTTCACTGCTTACAACACTTTCCAATCGCTCAATCTCAACTCTACCGAGAATATTTGGGGTATGAGAGAAAAGCATATTCGCCAGTGTGTAGTAACAAATAAGGAAAATTTGCGCAGTCACATGGTCAAATATTACATATGTGAAAACATATACACTGGAAAACTCAGTGCCAAACCAGCTCAAATGAGTCCTAAAATGTCATAAAAATGTAATAAAATTTTATAAAAATTATAAATATATTATATTTATCATACATAACTTTTTTGATTCCTATACTTTTCAGTTTTTGTGGCGTATGGAACATACGAGGGCTGATAAAATATAACCGTTATTTTCAAAAAGTATTTATTTATTAATCAACAACTATCTTGTCCCCTTCAAAGTAGTCCCTCTCAGATATAATATACTTATGCCAGCGCTTTTTTCAATATTTGAAACACTTCTGAAACTCGCTTTTTGGTATCGCCAACAGCTCCTGTTTCGATTTTTCTTTTATCTCCCCAATTGTAACAAAACGCTTTCCTTTCATCGGTGTCTTCAGTTTTGGAAACAGGAATAAATAAGTGGGGACCAAGTCCAGTGAGTACGGTGGTTGAGGCATGAAAACGGTTTTGTTTTTGGCCAAAAACTCACGCACAAGCATTGATGTGTGAGCTGATGTGTTATCATGGTGCAAAATCCATGATTGTTTTTTCCACAGTTCTGTGCGTTTCTGGCGAAATACTTCTCGCAAACGGCGCATAACTTCAAGGTAGTATTCCTTATTGACCGTACGATCTTGTGATAAGAATACGTGATGTACCACGCCATTGGAGTCGAAGAAAACAGTGAGCAAAACCTTCCCATTTGACCGAACTTGACATGCTTTTTTCGTTTGTGGCTCTTCTGGACGCTTCCATTGGGATGATTAAGCTTGACAATGTTCAACAGCTCCTGAGCAATGCTCATGCGAAGTTGTATTTGCTCAAAATTTAGTAAAAAAATGAAGAGCACGTCAAAACACGACTAACCTTTTTATCTGTCAAAAACAAACTGGCAATCCGAAATGGCTGACATTGCCATCATATATAACAGACATGTGTGTGCCAACATAACAGGAAAAATGCGAAAATCGAACTTACGTAACTTACGAAATTTAGAAATAAGGGTTTTTTTTTTTAAAGCAAAATCAAAATTTACCATGGTTGATCAGTGTTTGTTACGTTGATTCACTATGACCTTCGCTACACAGTACATGTATATATTATGCTTAGAAAGGTAAAAGTTATTGCAGAACGACCTATGTTATTAAATAAGTCAATATTCATTGGATATTTGCAAACAAATTTTATTAAAACAATTAAGTTTTTTATTCGCTATTTAAGACAATTATACCAATAAAGATGTAAAGAAATGTTAGAGATGTTTATAAATAGAAAAGCTTGTTTTTTTGTATTTTGACGGATATTATTAGAGCATTTTTCTTTTTTAAATTCTCAGCATTTTTTTTGGATTGTTGGGATATAAAGTTGAATGTTTGAGAATATCTTTCAAAAAATTTCCAAAGTCTACTGATGATTAGGGTAGTTTCTATGAAATGTCGACATATAGATAGCTGGGAAACATAGAAAACAAGCTATTTATAATTTTTTATAACTTTTATTATTTATTACAATATAAAATACACAAAATCTTAATTTTGAGAGAAAAATCTTCAAAAATCTTTAAATTAAGGTAAAATCTTATTACTGGCATCGCTGCCAATGTGCAGCAGTGACAATTACTACGTTTATACGTGCAGGTTATTTGTGCATAAAAATATATTGTAAATACCGGAAATTGCCGCTTAAACAGTGAGTTAAATTTTTATTTGCGTATTGCTAACTTAGGAAAACAATTACTGATTAAAAACTTATTTGCAAATAAGACATAAAATGTTGCCACTTTACTTCACAATTTCAAAGATTTCGTCGATGTGGCACACTTGAAACATGGTAAAAATTACGTGCAGCAAGCATCAAATAGGTATTCAATATTATTAATTTTTATTATTATTTGCTTTAAATGAATTACAAAAAACATTTAATTTTATGATTTTTCTTTTATTTTTTTTAGTAATCAAAACGCTGTTTACACTAACAGGGTTACCAATTATTTACATTTTGAACATATGTCATATCAAAAAAAAATCAAAATTTTTCCTGGACAAATTGACGCATAAACAGTGAGTTAGGTATTTGCAATTAGCTTTTATTTGCAAATAGTCTGCGTATAAACGTAGTATATATGAATGAGTTTAAAAAAATTTACTAGCACGCATATAAGCCATTACATCCCACTGTATAAAATGTTAATGATGTACACAACCAAGCACACATGCACAATAAATAGTTTATAACAACAACAATTAACAAAAACACTCGCCATCAACAGCAGGCAGCCAACATTTTATACACTACTACTGCTTAAGTAGTAAAATAAAAAATAAACAACAGCCAGGCAGTCAGCCAGACAACAGCAACAGACTTTAACTAAACCAACAACGACGGTGACGACGGCAATGATACATACATACATATGTATGTAGGTATACCAAGCAACTAACAACAGCAGCTGTACATTTGAATAAGGAAAATAAGCGAAAACAATAATGACATAAACCACCACCACCATCATCATCATTAACAACTACACTGTACTTTTACAAAAGCAGCAGCAGCAACAACAACAACAGCGTCTCAAAACCCAAACATCGTTGTTATCAAATTTTATAATTATGACGATTTTTGTTTTGAAACACACTCAGCTAAAATGAGTGCAGACAACTAGTACGTCTGGGCTTGATGGAAGCAACAACAACAATTTGCTAACGGAAATAGCATAAAAGAAGTGATTTTTTTCTGTTTTCTTAATTCCAGAGAAGACCCTTTATTTAACTATTTCAACCCACAATAACAAAATGTTACAAAAAATATTAAAAAAAAAAGAAGAAACAAAAAGGACAAACTACCTACCACCTTTTTCTATTGTTCATGCCATCGTTATTTCTTACTATTTTGTTGTTGTTACTCTAGCAACTATTTTGTCGCAACTACCTGCTGCTGGCTTGCGTTGTTAATTCAATCGTCGGCACAATGTACACAATAAAAACACACACGCATACATTAGTATTGTGTCTACGTATGTGCATACATATGTATGTATGTATATACATAGGTATATATTTATGTACATATGAATAGGCTTCTATGGGGTGTTGCTTTTGAAACTGGCAGCTGTTATTGCTTAATAATTTTCTTATGCCTATTTTCCTGTTGTAGCTGCACACATTCACACGTATGAATATGAACATGCATATGTACACGTATGTACCATGTAGCCTTTACTATAAGTTTGAATATTGCAAGCAACATTATGAAGAAGCCTAGCCAGAAAACTCTTTCATGTTGCTGGCTTATACATATTGAAAAACAAACAAGATCCATTTGTTATTGTTTGGGAATTCAAATTAAAGAAAAAACAAAAAAACAAAAACTGAGTGAATGAGAGACAGAAAAGAAGAGCTATAAACAGTGTGACCAGATGTTAAAATAATATAGGTACAAAGAGCGAATACATTTATTTAGCTGTAGGTATTCTGTGGCTGTGTTCTGTAACTTTGGCGAGAAGTTCTCGCGTCGAAAACTTGTGAAACAAATTATTCCATCGTTTCTCGAAAAGTGAGAAAAAACTGCGTCTGTAACTCATGTCGAAAACTATCCAAAGCGATTACGTCGTTACGTTAGAAATGTCCGAAAATATAAAACGATGCCGACATGCAATTTTAAAAATTAAAACGCCAGCCACAATTAGTACCGCCGCCTACCAAAAATTACTAAAGTCAAGAAATTTTGTTCGACGGCGTCATATTATAACAGCCGGCTATTCTATAAAATGTATGGTATGGCTCTAACGTTTACATTTTATTTACAAATACATACTTATGCACAAAGTTTTGTAAAATTAAGAACAATTGCAATTTATGAAATCTGAAAAAAAAACATTATAAAAGTATTACAATATACCTACTTTGTTGAGTCGGAAATTAAAATTGTAGATATTACAAACTTAAGTATTCCCTTAAAACTTGTTGTGTGAAGGGTAAAAAAATTAATTAAAAGTTAAAATAAAAAAAAAAATCATTCTAAACTCTGCAAATAAATATATTAAACTTAATTTAACAGCAAAATACTTATTTTTTCAGTATTATTAATCATATAAAGATGATTATTGTTATTTAAAATACTATCTCACAGCCTTTTTATTTGCGAGAAATACTGACAGTTGATTTCGCAAAAGTTTTACAGACACAGCTTTTCTGTAAAATGGCGAGTAATTTCCTTAAGTGAAAGCTATTACTCACCAAAAAAGTTATAGCTACAGTTTAGTGAGAAAAGCAGCGGTTTGTTTCAACTTTGTTTCATTTCACACGTTTCAGCCGAAAAGTTTCTCGTGGCGAGAGTTACAAAATACAGCCACTGGTTTTATAAAGTATGTGTGGTTTTTATTTCTGTAATATTTTTTAAATATTATCCACTGGAAAACATTCGCAAGAATTTTTTTTTTAATGTTTATAAAAAAATATTCCCTGACAAAGTTTTCCAACAAAAAACGAAATATTAAAGAAATATAGACAGAAATATTATAAAACTAGTGGCTATATTCTGTAACTGTAGCGAGCAGTTCTCAGGTCGAAAATTCGAATTCTTTAAACAAATTATTCCATCATTTCATGAAAAGTGAGATAAAAAGTGGTTGTTACTTTGTCGAAAAAAAAAACAAAGATTAAGTTGTTACATTAAAAATATCAGGGAATATAATCCGACGCCGATATGTAATTACGGCGATTGAGTACATTAAATACAAGTTTTAGTTTTTAATTGAATATACTTACATATGTAATTATAGTATGGTATTAAGAAAACAGTGTGTTTTGATGCATTGTAGTTTCTGAAAATGTTAGGAATAAATATCTGAAAAAATTATATGTGTACATTTCTTTGGAGCTATCCTAATCATCAGCAGACTATGGAAATTTTTGAAAGATATTCTCATTTCAACATTCAACTTTATATCACAACAATGTAAATAAATTACTGAGAATTTAAAAAGAAAAATGTTTAAAAATACCAGTCAAAACACAAAAAAAACTTCTTCATTTATACACGTCTCTTAATTTTCTTTACACCTTTCAAACAAATGAACAACCTTTGGTTGCTACGATTTGTTTTTTGAAAGTATTAAAAAGCAGAGAACAGAAATTCAAACACAGTCGTAAAGCAACTTTAGCCTGGGGAACAGCTCTCGCGTCATCATAGTTATTTTTTTAAGGGCGGTCAGGCTTGTCGTTGTTTTCCGTCTCCCTCTCATTGGTTAACTGTCTACCTCAACTAACTGTATTAGTTTATAGTTTTTGTGAAGTATTACCTTGTTAACCACGCGGCAACTTTCTATGCGACGGCATAGGACGGTACAGTTAGTCACAGCAACGCGAAAAAAAATACTGTTAATACCATCGTGGACATAAAGTCTACGTTACTGCGCCCATGTTGTGCATCCTATACTTTGCAAATTTATTTGCAACTGCATAGTTACAAATACAATACAAATTCAAACAATTGATTAATTCAATAATTGAAAAAACCGAAGTGGCCACACAGGCGACAAACCATCAAGTACTACCAATGTGCTTACAGTAAAAAAAAAACATTTTATCCTTTACTACTTCAAGTTTATTTTGTATTAGTATAGTTAAATAAATATATGTATACAGGCCTATTATAAAACTCACGTGATTTCAAAGCACATACCGTTTCAAAAGCGCAAATGTTATTTGTGATTTTCGATGTCATTATTTGTGATTCTGGATGTGATTTATACTCTTCTGAAGCACAGCTGTTTTTTGCTTCAATTTACTAATATTTTTTAATTTCAGGTTGAATTTTTTAATTCGCGGTACTAACTATGGTTAATTTCTTCTACTAAATATAAAAGGTAAAATAAAATAAATCAACAAACCAAATCACGAAATAATACAACAAATCTTACTACATAAGTATCTAGTTTTTTCTTAATTTAGTGAATTATTTCGCATAAAATAAATGATTTTGCTTAAATAATCAATAGAAAACACATTAAGTTATTTATTAATGTAATAAATTTTGAAATTCATAATAAAGTACGTGCGAAAATTGGGATGTGATTTCAAATTGGTTAAAAGTTAGCTTACCTGTTTGAAATCACAAAAATCAAAAATATTTTGTGTGTAGAACATATTTTTTGTGACTTTAAATCACTTTCACAAAAAAGTGATTTGCAGAACAGCCCTGATATTTTCGAGTTTATTGCACTTAAATAAATTAAAAAGACTCGAAATGGCTATTTCGAACAAGCTTAGAAGTGCCAAAAGCGAATTAAGCTAATGGGCGATTTACACCTAAGCCAAATCTACTACTTTCGTGATTTCGAATCAAATCTAGCTGTACAAACAATGTGGGCAATTAACAAAATGCATATGTGATTCAATATGAGATGAATATAGGTAGAGAATAATTAAGTGCTCGGTGGCTGAGTGGTTAAGGCAGCAGATCATGATACGTCATGACCCAAGTTCAAATCCCAATGGGTGCTGATAAGTAGAGTGTAGCAACTACGAAACTAGTTGTGTGTCCCCCAGCTAAAGATTTGATTATTTTTTTTTTTTTTTGTCTTCTTCAATCAAAAATTATTGACCACAGCGAATTTGTATTGTACAAACTAAAAATCTAGTTGATTTTGACGACATTCCCCGTACAAAATGAAATCTAGATTGCGACTAGATTTTGACTAAATCTGGTAGATTTTTGTAAGTACTCTGTTACACAACTGTGATTTTGTTCAAAATAAAACTTTAAAATACTACGCTGCAATAAAAAAAACTATACTTTTATGTGATGAATTCATTGTGATATAGTTACTGCTGTCAAACACTTTGCAAAAGAAAAAGATTTTGCGGGAATGAAATCTGGTTAGATGACAAACAACGGAAGTGTAAACGGTTAAGATTTGGTAGAAGATTTTCTTTCAAATCTACTAGATTTTGTGTAGATGTAAATGCCTATAAGTTCTTTAGTCCCAGTCCATACTATGAAACATTTGCTGCAAAACATTTCTAAATTCTCTTTTGAAACTGCATTCGTGTCCACACTTAAATTTTTCTTTGCAGTTTGTATTGTTTGAAGTACTTTCTTCCTTCTTCTTCCATTTAGTTTTTGACAGTTTTGGGCAAATGGAAAATATTTTTTTGTTTGAATTTAAAAGCGTTAATTAAATTTTTTGCACATTAATTTCTTTATTTCTTTGTGTATCTATTTGATTTTTTATCTTAATCAAATTGGAAAAGTGTTTGTTTGTATATGCAATTTGTATTTGTAATTGGCGCAAATAAAGAAATGAAATAAAAAGAAATGTCAAATATAGTTGTAGCTAACTTTATATCGGAAAGTGTGAATGAGAAACTCAACAAGAGCTGCATGTACATGAAACAAAGTACATGTTACCCTTCCCTTTTCCTGTAACATCACCAAACTGGAAAGTTTTGCAGCATATGTTGCATTGTATGGACGGGGACTTATAAAACACGTAACTAATATATATAAATATAAAATAAAAAAAACCGAAGTGGTCACACTGGCGACAAACCATTAAGTACTCCCACTGTGTTCAAAGTTAAGCTATGTACACACGATTGTCAGATGCTACAATATTGTAAGACATGTCAACATGCTGACAATGTAGTGACAATAAAAAAATGTCCCGCAGAAGTAAATTGTGTGTTCAGACGATCGTAAGAAAATCTTACAATTTCATTGCCAGACTATGGTCTGACAAATAATTCATCTGACAACAAAATTTGTCAGTTCACACGGTTGATTGTTAAATGCAAAAAATTGCCAGACTTGTTGTAAGGCATTGCCACTTATGTATATCAACAAACATCTGGTTGGCAGTGTTGCCCATCAAACTTTTTTCTGACAACGATGCCATTGTCAAGTGCATTAATTTTATACATCTGACAATTAAAACTGAGCTTACAATACCAGCCAATTATCTGGCAATGCCGAAGAAGAGTGTTCTTACGATTGTCAGATGCCTGAGAACATTGTCGTCTTACAATTTATTGACAATGGTTTTTCTGACAACGTTGTAAGTTAAAAATTGGCAGTTCACACGATTGTAAGACATTTTCAGACAATTTTACTGGTAATATTCTAAGATCTGACAACCGTGTGTACCTTTAAGAAAAACAGTGATTTACGCATATTATAAGTACACACAAAATATCTGTTTTTTAATATTTTAAAGAAATTAAATTCATAATATTACTTGATGTTATTTATTTTTCAGGATCAAGTTCAAATCTGGCTTCAGCCAGCATTTTTTAAAATATTTTTTTTAATTATAATAATAATTGCCGCGATCAAAAACTCTTGATCAATGAAGACAGAAAAAATAATTAAATACTAAAGCTGAAATTCTAGCTATATATCAAAAATGTATTTAAAAGATCACATGTAAATAGCAATTATAAGCTACAAATTGCAAAAATTTTTGTAAAAGAGCGGGCTCATATTTTAAGGAGAGTTAAATTTGAAAATAAATTCAAAACTTTCATAAATCCTTAGCATATTATAAAAGTAGAAAGTGTATTTTTTTCTGATATAATCAGAGGTTTCTTATTTTATCGTAGAATTCAAAACACGAGGAATTTAATTTTAATTAAAGCAAGGTATAAACATGAAATTTTGATTTACGACACAGATATGAAAATGCTAGATTTTTGGAATGAAACACCAAAAATGATACTTCACTAACCTAGCGTCTCCACATAGCAATTTTTATTGCTAAGCTCAAGCAAAAACGTCGGCAGAATAACAGTATAGCGATTGCTAATTGCTCTAGGTGGCGTAAACGTATTACTGCTTCATCACAAATACTAACAAAATTCAACGTGAGAAGTTGTATGAACAACACTGTGTTTGTTGTATGCACATCACTGTGTTTGTTATATTTGTATACCAAATTACAACAACTGACAGCTCATTGCTTGGCAATAATTGCTCAAGCAATCATTGCGCAATAGATTGCTACCTATAGCAATTTGCGGTGTAGACCGCAAATTGCTATATCGCAAATTTTATGGACGCAATCAAATTTGACAATTGCCGCAATAAATATTGCTATGTGGAGACGCTAGGTAATTTATCCTTTTATGAGTAAGTTTATAGCAAATATGAGAGTTTGCATCCAGGTGCATGAACCTTAGCAAAACTAAGGTGAGAAATTAGTTGAAAAACCCATTTTCAGAAGAAATTTTATACACTAAAGACTACTTGTAACTTTGCAACTATGGTTATTTTGACTTAGATATGTCCGATTTAATAGAAGTGTTAAGTATAATAATAGCCTTTTTTAATAAATGAAATTTTATATTAAAAATCCAAAAATTCATGAGTGGCATATTTATGAAATAAAATTCATGTTTCTACGAATATGTATTTGTTGTTATAGCTTTATATGATTTCACCCCAAGGCGAATTCACACCAGGGGCCAAATTCCGCAACGATGAATTTTGAAATGTTCACCAATTTCAGTGTTCACTTTTGATTTTTGAGCCCGCAATGGTGAGAATGAATAATTTTGACATTTAAAGTGTACACTTAATAATAATTTTTTCACTCAAAAATCTTCGGTGAATTTTAGTTTTTTGTAAAATTGTTTGAACTTGAAAAAAATAAACAAAAGGATTATGTATGTAAATTAAAATTATCTATTAAACAACTTATGTGACACAGTTAATTTGAAAAATCAGCATATCATTCAGCCTGAAGAAACACATTCTGCGCAATAAAACTTATTGATTTTTACGGAATCGCTTTTTAATAAAAAGTGAACACTGTATCTGTCAGTGAATTTTATTTTGAATGTTCACTGGTAAAAAAAATTCATAGTTGCGGAATCTGACCCCAGGTATATGCAAGAGCAATAAATACAACACTAGAAAAAATAAATCTTTTTCAAATGTCATGGGAAAAATATAAACACAAAAGGGAATTCAAAATATATAATAAAAAACATTTACAATTAATTATACCGTTGACATCTGCAACAGATTAACAGCCAGTTTACCAATCTCGACAGCGTTCGCAATCTAAGCGAAAGAAAATTGATTTGCGCTCGTCTAACTTTTTTCTATGCGTACGATGCGTCAAACGTAATCAAAATACATAAGAATATGCCAACGAATAGTAGTGAGATATACAAACGCAAATTGATTCGAATGTGAGTAACTGGCTTTCTTTCGCATTCATTTTCTTTCTAAAATTAAAAAAAAGTTATTAGCTGCGCTATCAATTTCATCTGTTATAAATTCGCCTTGATTTGTTTCATTGCGCAACAACAGACGAGAACAATTGCTCTGCTCAGCTTGTTGGCGAACGGGGGGATGAGAGTGATATTTTGTCGGTATAATTTTTTCAACCAGCTTTATGCCGGCACAAGCAGAACAGACCAATACAAGCCAAGCAATAAAATGTATACAAAAACACGAATACAATAACGTACACACGTTATACCGGATTAATTAAGGCCTTGTTACACTATCATACACGATCGTGTGTACTAAAAATGCAACCGTGCGTCAGAATTTTTGACAAATCGAGCGATTTGAAAAATTTTATGAAACTTTTTAAAGCATTATGGCCTTTGTGCGATTAGTGTGGTATATATTGTGAAAAATATGAGAATATTGTTGGTGCCTCGAGAAAAACTTTTAAGTAATGTAAAATTATTATGTTAATAAAAGTTTTTAATTATTTTATTGTGTATATAAACTATTGCAATTATACTTGTATAATAGTGTGTCCTATAACGCCATTTTGAAATGATTTTTTCAAGTCGGCCAGACTTTTGAAACAGTTTCCTGTAAATGAATCGTACGATCGTGTAGGATAGAGAATCAGCGCCTTAGCCTCGTCTGTTCTTAAAAGAACAAAAAATTGTTCGGACTAAAAATTGTCCTCGTCTCCATTGACATGTATATTTTATTCAAAAACAATTAATTTTACTAGGTGACGATTCTAACGATTTTTTCTGTCTAATTTGACGATTTTAAGCAAAATTTATAGTGAAAGGCTAATGTAAGCAGCATGCGGTAGCGGGCGGCAACAATGTGACCCATTTACATAAAATTAGTTTTTTTTATAAAAATATTCATACAAAAATTTCAGTATGTTGAATTTAATTTGGCAATGCCGTTAAAGGCGGGCGAGCGCAACGCTGAATTCAATTTAAAGTGCCCTGGAGACGATCAAAATAAGTCATCAAGTGTGTGTGCATATGTGTGTGTGTCTATAGGTTTTTTGTATATAGGAATTTTTTGACAATAATTTTTCAAATTGCAAAATTTTTTACCCCCCGTCTAGATTAGCAATAAATATGTTAACATTTATAGCAGCAAACGTCAAAATTGTGTTATTGCCAGTGAAGACAGCTTATTGCTAGTGGTTGCAATTATTGCTGCAATAATTGTCAATGAATTTTCGTTAGCAATTATTGCAGACACAAAACGTCAAAATTTATTGTCATTTGAGTTTAATATTAAAGAATTTTTGAAACATCTGCTTGCGAATAATTTTAGTCAATTTTCTTTTGCAAAAATTATTAATTTAATTCTTATTACTTAAATTAAAGTGTTTTCTTTTAATAGATTGGTGCATTGAGGGTGTTTGCAGAGTAATCACGCTGTACAAACAGTTTTCTTGTCTTTAAGACTTTAAAAGTCCAGATAAAATAAAATTTTAAGTTATTTTACACATTTTTTGCTATTCGGTTTTTTTGTAATTATGAGTTGTCATACATACGTGTTCCCATACCTTTGACATAAGCAAAGCAATAAGCAATTTTGTACCGTTGTTCTGGCGGCGCTATTGCGAACATATTTGTTGCTAATCTAGACGGGGGGTTAATAAAATATTAATTTTCCTGACGATGATAACAAATTGTTATCGAAATATTAAAAATAAATACTGTTGAATTTTTTATAAAAAATAAAAAACGATATTTAGCTGCAAAAATAAGAAATATTTGTAGTTTGTTAATTTCACAAATTTTTTTTAAACAATCGTAAAAAACAACACAAAAATTGAAATTGTTCACCCATTGACGGAATAAAAATTAAGACTTACGTGTACTCCATCATTTATATATAAAGCCATGTTCTGAGAAACGCGAAAACTGGAGTTTTCAAATAAGTATTATTTAAGAGACTTGTGTTGCTCAGAACATGACTGATAGACTTTCATGCCAAATGGTTGCAGTATTAGAACTCAAACGATTTTTAATTGCTTTTTTCCTTTTTAATAAGAGCTTCTAGATTCCCGCGTGTAGTATCATAATTTTTTTTTTTAATTTAAAAATTGTAGAATAAAGAGTATTTTAGCATAATCAGAATTTCCTTTGCGTTTCTTACCATTCTTCTGTTAACATCACTATTTTCCCCACAGTCAACTTTTTCCCTCTCAACAGCCGTCTTTTGTTTCCTTTGCGTAAATTTCAAACAACATTTTAACAACTGTTCGTAAAGTCAACCAACAATATAAATGTTGTTGTTTTTTGATATTGTATTTATTGTAATTCTGCCACTACCTATTAAAGCTGCCTTGCCTCTCACCAACTGAACAAAAACAACATGAATTTTAAACAATGTATACACATTGAACATTTGTAACCGTTTCTTGATGAGTTGCATATTTTTGCTAGTTTGAGAGCAATTGTTACTGAAGAACTATAGTAAGTAAATCCAAAGAATGAATTCTTTGCAAAATATATTTTGTTAATTATTGCAATTGCATTTTGAATTATTTTTATTAAGCCAAATTGCTCATGTCGAGAGTTATAAATCTGTTATGATAATCACATCAATTCGTGCACATATCTATTTGCAACAAATTTTTGACTTATGTATGTTTCTATTACATAAAACATTATTGACTAACAGCAATAGAAAAGCGTCGACTATTTAAACTATGAACCAACCGCATACATATGTGTATAATTACTTACCTTTTCAAGTACAGTTAAATTCAAGTAAATTGTTTAAAGTCTTCATTAAAACTGGCAAAATCCGTGTGTGTGAATTGCGAAATTACTATTATTGTTAATATATTTTACAGAATTTTTGCCTTTTTCAATGATCTTGATTTTATTGTTGGGGTGAAAATTAAAAGTAATGTTTTATTAGCTCATGTGCAGGTATATGCAATTCAAAAGAAAAATAAACAATTTTTAATATGTATTTAATATGCAATTTTTAATATGTTTTTAATATGCAACATATGCGAGTATATGCATACATAAATGCATACAGTTTTAAGTCTTACTCATCATCATCAATGGGTTCCGACTTAACATGCGGGGCTTTGACAAACAAGGGATCTAAATCATCAGCCTCAACAGTACCAGCAGTTTCCAATATTGGTATTTCACGCTGTGTTACAGTAGTTTCAAGTATTGCATCTTTATCTGATTTTACAAGCTGATGGCTGGCAACCGATTCTTTAGACGCCTCATTTGGTTTAACAGCAGGTTTTGTATCTTTAGAAGATGGTGGTTCTGTTGATTTCGCTGCAAGTGGGAGAGTAGGAGTTTTTGGATTGTTGGTTGATGAAGTAGCCTGGGTGGTTGAAGATGTTGGAGATTTCACTGCCTTCGTATTTAGGCTGACAGGCTGCGAGATTTGTATTTGAGATATATTAGATTGTGCTTGTGCTTTGCCATTAGTTGTAGAAACACTTTTTGCAGTGTTGGCTGCAGTTGACGCATTTTGCTTTTCAGCCGTCGTAGGACCGCAAATAGAGTAGCGTCTTTGCATCAGTGGGGGTGGTGCTGCACGGACGGCTGTTACTCGTTTAGTGGCCACATTGGAAGTCGGTGGTAACATCGGGGTAACTGGAAATTTTGCGGTCATTACTTTAGAAACAGATGGACTAGCTGCTGCTGTTGCTGTTACGGGTTGATTAGGCTTTGGCTGTAATGGAGGCGTGCCGGTTTTAGGTGATGATACCATTTTGAAATATCCCGTAGAAGAGCTTAGGATACGATTAGCCGGGTGAATATTTTTGAAAATTGTTGGGCCATTCGTGTTATTGCAGTTTGAATTAGAATTTGTGATCTGAGTACAGTTATTTGAAGTAACGGTTACAGGTTGTGGACTGCTTACGGACTTATTATTAAATGTGCGTATAGTGAAATTCGGTACACCGCTATTTGCTTTCGGTATATCTTGCGCATTTTTGGCGTTTGCTACATAAAAAGTACCTACGCTGCCATCTTTACGTGAATCTTGAGGATTTTTTGCAGTCGAAACAATTATTCTACCAACACTGGTTTCATTCTTATTTAGAATTGCATTATTTCCATTGGGATGAATTTGTTTTGGAACGATACGATATATACGCTTCTTATCTCCATCACGAGCTACAATGGTACCGCCATTAGCACCAGAAACTCGAACAACTTTTTGTAATATACGGCGTGGTAAACCAATGTTATTTTCATAAGTACCTGCTTTGGCAGCTTCAGCAGTTTTTGCCTTAATTTCATCCCAAGAACGAGGCAATGGAATCTCCTCTTCATCTTCAGAATCATCAATAAAAAATTGTAGATCTTCATCTTCAGGTGTTGGACTTATTGACAAAGGTGACTTAGCACTTTTTGACCGACTCTCCACAATTGGGGCAGGCATTTTAAGAGGTGATTTGCTGGGAACTAGCGCAGATGTTTTTATTTTTTCTTTGGCTTCCACAATCTCAGGGGTGCCTTTGGCAGCTTGTACTAATGAAACTAGTTCGCGCATCAAACGTAACTCTCCAACAGTTGTATTAACTACACTGAGTGGTTGTATATTAGGACTGGACATTGTTTCATTGAGGTTGGGAAAATCATTGGCATCATCAAAAACTTCCAACAGTGACTGATAAATCTTACGCTTGAAATTCATCTTTTGCCTAGCGTTCATTTCGTGTAATTGGTTTTTAATTGATTGCATGAATATATCATCAAAATGTGAACTGCTCAGTCCGCATTGTACACCAATATCTGTGCTAAGTTTTGGTTGAGCCGTAACTGAATCTATTGATTTATTTTTAGTCGATTCTGCTTTATGTGTAGTTATTTTTGTTTTGTCCACTCTAACTGTGTAAGATTTATTATGTGATCTATCGCTTTTACGCGGACGTTTTGGCTCTAATTCCTCATCAGCTAATTCGTCAATCAATTGTGGATCTAAGGCACGCTTGCAAGAGCGGCTAAAGTTGAGACGTCTGTCGTCTTCAATTTCTTTGCCTGGTTGATAAGACTCGTCATCTCCTAATTCATTAATAATAAACACACCTGCCGTTTGTGGTAACATATCATTTGATTCGTCAGCGCTTGTTGTCTGACTACTATAACTTTTAATGTCGTCCTCGTCAAAGATTTTAATTGGTTTTGTCACACGTTGCTTTGGCTTAAGACTATTATCGTCAGTTTTTTGCAGTGAATCACTGAGATTTGAATTTGTATCTTCGTTATATACTGCCATTGAACTTTGTTTGGATTTATTTTTGGCAGGTCCTAATAGAAACTCTAAATGATCGTGCAAATAATATTTGTTTCCTTTTCGTTTTAAGCCATCGAAAAAACATCTGCGCAATGACTTCCAACGATTTTTACAAAATTCAACTGTTAGAAAAATGTTAAATAAAGCAAAATAAGGTAGAGAGAATTTGTTTTAAATAAATCTTTTTAAAGTATTGTGATTTGTTTTTGTTAGAAAGTACAGAAATTCAGACATTATTTTTCTCATTCTCTTGTGGACTTGCTTGAAACCTTTTAAAATTAAGTACGGGCAGATTCTTTTCGCTATTATTTTTTGATATACACGCTATTATTTTTTGATATACAGATAAAAAAATGAAGTTGATATTGATGTTAGAAAAATAATATGAAGCATTAACATAACAAATACGATGAATAATGAAAAAGAAAATGTCTAGTACAGAGAATCGATTACTGCATACTCTACCCGTTCAGCAATTCCCGACAAACTTCATCTGTCATCTCTTTCAATTTTCGTATTGTAAAAATGGATTAAAATGTATATTTTGATTATGAAATATCTATAGTTTATAATTTAGAAAAGCGGAGAAGTATTAAGAACTGAGTGTGGAGTTTAAGACTGAGTAAATGGGTGCATTAATAGCTTGCGAAAAAAGTGAAATGTTAATAAAATCATAAGCGTACCGCACACTCACTTCAAAGATTGCACAGCTTAACATTCCTAATTGTCCAAAAAATTTGTTCTTTATTGTAAATATGCTCAAATGCCAATGTGCTTGCTGTGACTCACCGCTTATTTGCTCTATTGCCATGTTTTGTTTTGGATTTTGCTGTGAACCAGAATTCAAGTACAGTCAAACACTGTCGTGAAGGCGTTTCAAGTGCTTGTTCTGTTTTTAGATGTTTTATAGCTTGTTTGCTTTGTTTTAAGAATTATTTTGAAATGCAGTGCTTGGAACTATTGATCAGTAGTGAGTAGGCAGCTTTTTTTTGTTTATTGTGTTAAAGACAAACATATCACTATTTAAGGCTCGTGGTAATCGAACAATTTTTAAACCTTTTAGACTGCATTTGTTTTTGAAGTAATAAAACTTCATTTAATAACCACGGCTGCTTTGTCCTTTTTTTAAAATTGCAAGAAAGTTTCACAAGATTCCGCAGCCAACTTAAGTTTCTAATAGGCTTTTTACACTGATCGACATCTAACATCTACTATAATTTTTCGAAGATGTTGACATCTTCCCATAAGAAATACATTGTTAAAAAACTCAAAATTTTTCAACATTTTTATAAAATGTTCCTATTTCATTTTATTCCATTCAACATCTTTCGATTATTCCAGTGTCATTACTAGAAAAATTTGGATTATTCTTGTGGCATCACTAAAAAAAACACCATTTGTTTTGAAAAAAATTATAATTTATTTACCATATGTCAACTGTTTGCATGTGTGTTTTCTTTCTCAATTTTTTTCCTGTAATAATTTTTTCTGTTTTGGCAAAATTTTGTTTACATGCCCTACATTTTATTTACAGTCATATGTACATATATTTTATGATCCTCTTTTTGTGTTTCAAATAAATTTTTTTCCAAAAAATTTTGCGTGCCTTTGGTAAATTGTTTGAAAATTTAAAAATAATATTTTTGACTAAGAGTAGATGTTAGATGTGAGCAATGTAAACAGTGTTTCACATATCATGCGTTTCATGAAGATGTTGATCAGCTTATAACGCGCTAAAAAAATTGGATTTTTCAATTGTAATTTTTCATATAACTTGTATATACACGACAAATATTAGCTGTCAGATAGCGCTTGACGAGCTATTAGTTCTATTTAACACATTTAAAACAAAAACATGTCCGACAGAAAAGTTTTAACCACAAAAAAAAATCTTTTAGCACTAAAAATGCACATATATTTTGTTTTTTAGCTGTATATTTGAGGTCATTTTATAGGAGCTACCCTAATCGTCAGTATACTTGGAAAGATATTTGCAAATAAATAATTATATAGACCAATATTTAAAACAAATTGAGAATTTAAAAGAAAAATGTTCTAATACTCTTCAACGCACAAAACCATTTGATTCTGCACACGTTCTTACTTTTCTAACTACTATATACAGATATGTGTTTTTCATTTGAATACAAGAAAAATAATATTAATTTATGTTATAATCAATAAATACTTTTACACACATGGCAAAATACAGCCCTGTACATTTTTTATGTTTAACATAAAGTTAATACCCCTGCGAATCAACCATGTGAACACAAGGTTATCAACAACAACAGTTGAGGAATAACTAAAACAGCTGCTAGCAGCTATGGCTTTTAAGCCTCTCATTATAAAGAAACAACAAACAAAATGCAGGTACGTAAATAGCAAGAAATAGTTTTATCAAAAGAAACACACACACATACAGCTCTTAAAGCAAAAGTAGGGCAACAACAGCAAGCACAACACAAATATCAACAAACAGCCACAGAGAGGGTAAGTAAAAAGATTATTTTATTTATATGAAAAAATACTACTTAATTATGTTTTAACCAAATGTTTACCTGATTCATTACATTCATCGGCCACCATTTCCCAAGCTTCCTCACATTTGGGATGTGCATGTTTTGTATAGGAGGTTTGATCATGAAGACATTTATATTTTTTAATAGCTGCACACAATTTAACACTAGCTTCATAAAGTGGTTTTGAACTATCAGCATCACTCATTGTTGTTTAATTTGCTTTTCTTTTAATAGTTTTAATGTTCAACAAGCAAACTATTTTGAACTCTTTCTTTGCCTGCAAATTTCTCTTGAGAAAAATACACACCACAAACACCGTGAAAAAACGGCACAACTTTTATCCAACTCCACAGCAACTGACAAGTATAATTGAAATGTCAGGCATATTTTTAAAGAATAAAGTTGCCACATGAATAATCATTTTGATCTAAAAAAAAAATCAAGAACAAGCATATAAATTATTGCCACGCTTTGTGAAACTGTTATCTCATGCTATGGCTGACTTAAATACCCAACATCATGCAGGGTGTTTGTTTGTTATTTATTGTTGTTTTTTGATGGCACGCATTGTTTGTGAGTGTGGGTTTGTATTTCTTATACAGAGAAATATTAGAGATGAATGGATTTTACAAATACACAATTTTATTTGTGGAAAACAGTTGTATGAAAAAAAAACATGACGGGGACATGATTTTGTATGGCAAGCTTTTGGAATTGTATTAGTTTATATGGCAACTTCTACGAGATGTTGCCATACTGAGAAAACTGACAATTTATTGTATTATCTTGCTAAAACAAAAGCTGCCAGATATATGACATTTTTTAGAGAAATTTTATGCGGTTTTTATACATATGTACATACATACATACATACATGGTGTCATACAACTAGAAACTCATGTAATTGCGTAGTAATAAATACACATCTTCAGCAATATAATTTATACATACATATATAACTAAGAGAAAAGCTTAATGAAACTGTTATCTCTAATGCTATAGCTTATATACCAACCATTTTGCAGGGTGTTTGTGTGCTATTTTTTGCTGGCACATTGTTTGTGAGTGTGGTTCTGTGTTTCTCACACATAGAAATGAGTATGAATACAGAATATTATTTGTAGGAAACAATTGTATGAAAAATACTCAAGGGGAACTAATATTGCATGGCAAACTTTTGGAATTGTATTAGTTTATATAGCAACTTCTACGAAATGTTGCCATACTGAGAAAAATGACAAACTTTTATTTTGCTAAAACGAAAGCTGCCAGATATATGCTATTTCTTAGAGAAATTTTACAGAGGCTTTATACATATGTATGTGCACACATACAAGCAAAAATAAATATATATGCACATACATGTTGTATATAAAATGTAAAAACGTTAGACGCAAGAAAGAAAAAAACCTCTCTCAAGATGTTTTATGAGAAAACAGTTGTATAAACACGAGGGGCTTACGTAACTCAACATAATATTGTATGGCAAAATTTTAGAATTGTATTAGTTTATATGGCAACTTCTACGAAATATTACCATACTCAGAAAACTGACAATTTATTGCATTATTTTGCTTAAACAAAAACTACCAGATACATGCCATATTTTCGAGAAATTTGATGAGGTTTTTATGTCATACACCTATAAGCATATATAATTCCGTCTAGGAAAAGATGTTTAGTCGAGGGGATTAAACATTTATGGGTATACTCATAAAAATTTAAATGAACTTGAAATATGTTTTAATTCAAAAATTTTATTAAAATTCATTTCAAATATATATTAATTTTTTTTATCAATATGCACATTAGCTTATATTTTAGGTATTTAGTCAAGTAGAAAAAGATAAATCTCATCTACAATATAACTTATACATATGTATACGACAAAAAATACCAGAATAAAATACGAGATATGAGAAAAACTTTATGAAACTACTATCTGTTATGCTAAAGGCCCATTTAGCCGACCGTAGAAATTGTAACTGTAACGTAAATGTAAATGTAACGTAAATGTAAATGTAGTAGCACTTATAGAACACGTAAAACCGTATCATGTGTTTTTGATACAAACAAAAAAAAACACAAGTGCATGTGAAGAAAAAGTGTTCACTTATTAATGATTTACAGAAAAAGTGTTCTGCTTTTCATTTTTATTATATTATTGTATGTTAAAGAAAATAATTAATTTTTCATCACCTATGTATATCTTTATATCAAATAATTTGCAAAAATAAAATAAAAGCAATACAGCTGTTCATAGCAGTGATGAGAGCTCATAGTGTTCAGTACATATACAAAAGGTACGAAAATTGTTTAAATGGTACCTAAAATTTCTAATATTTCTTTTTCTGTCTATTGTCGACATTTCATATGAGCTACAGCTGGAAAATATAAAAAACAAGATTTTTATAATTTTTTTATTAGTACCAATCTTGGAAGCTACTATAGCGAATAAATCTCAAATGTTTAAATTTTTGTTCTCTGCTCTTTGGTACTTCTAAAAAAACAAATTTAACTGCTTATAATATATAATAATATTAATATATAACAGAAGCGTAGTACATTCGGCTGGGCCGAATCTAAAATACCCTTCACGATAGTCACTAAATATGCTTGGATATATATGGACCGCGATTGGGGAAAAAAATATGTTTGCCTTGTAATCACCATTCCAAAAAGGAAATCTTTCATTGAAATCATCATGCAAAAATTGGTTTAGGCTATATCTCGGTTAAATGTGAACCGATAACGGAATTTTCCTTTTTCTGTATTTCACGAGTAATTAATTACCTCGTTTTATAATCAGAACTGATTTCAAGCAAAATCCATTTTTCACTAAAACATCGGTTTAGACTATATCTCGGGTATATATGGACCGATATCGGAAATTTTCATTTAATCTATTTGGTAACCTCCTTATATTATCAGAAGTTCTTTTAAGCAAAAATAAACATTTATAGAAAAATCGGTTTAGGCTATATCTTTTTCGGAATTTTGAACATATCTCAGCTATATGTGAACCGATATTACTGAATTTCAATAGCAATCCCATGACTCGATGGGATAATAGAATGGTGAAAGAAAAACGTTTCAAGTCTAATGGTTTTCTCAGAAACGGTATTTCAACAACCGACGGATGGACAGACGGACATTGCTTAATCTGATTCTTGAGAATATATATACTTCATACGGTCGCAAATAAAAATTCCAGAAATTATAAACGGAATCACAAACTTATATATACCCTTTACATTTTTGTGAAGGGTATAACAGCACTAAAATTCTAGTTATATATAATTATTAGCTTATTATACTTAAAAAGTATTAAAACTTTTTTATTATTACATTTTCATCACAGAACAAAATTTATACTGTATTGCTTTCTTACATTTATATCAGCATAACTATATATTATAAACCAATTTTTAAAATTCATTTTATCGTTGGAAGATTGGGTTTGAGGAATATATTTTGGAAATCGAGCTAATGAGGTTACAAATAATGTGAAAGATGCAAAAATTGTGCGCAGTGTATAAATTATGCTACCAATGTATGTATATCCATCTTGCGTATTTTACAGAAAATTCCAAAATTTTTTTAAATATATTATGTGTGTATACAAATTTAACTACTTAAACAGTTCAATTATCAAATAAACAAAAAGTACTAAAACAGGGTTTTTGTGCCGTCCTGCCATTCACAATAATAAATACCATCACTGACTACATTTGTCACGTAAACACGTAATGAAATTCTATTTTCTACAGGTTCAGACGTTACGGTTACATTTCATTACAGTCAGATAAGCATTTTCATTGTTTCCCGTATAACAAAATCGATCAGCTGTTCCGACTACATTTACATTTCTACATTTACGGTCGGCTAAATGGGCCTTAAAGATTATTTATACATTATGCAGGGTGTTTGTGTGTAATTTTTCGCTAGCACGCGTTGTTGTGGGTCCATGTTTCTCATACATAGAATCAATAGAAATGAGTGGATTTTTCAAATACACACTTTTATTTGCAGAAAACAGTTGTTTGGAAAAAACACGAATGGAACTAATATAGCATGGCAAACTTTCGGAATTGCATTAGTTTACATGCAAGGTGCATTAACGTATACACGGTGGCAGCAATACGGCATGTGACAATTTTTTGCTACTGGCAATATAGTAAGCTATTTACGTCAAATGTATTGTTTACATTTTTGAAAGTGAATTTAGTGTTTTATTCTGAATTAAACATATACAAATTATTTTGTGAACATAAAAATAATTCAAATAAATATAATTTATAATTATGAAAAGGTACATTTATAGTTTATAATTGTGAAAATAGTTACAAATATTTTTCATCGACATAGCTTACCAGATGCCTGTTTTTGTTGTATTGTTGTAATTTTGCTCTAGTGCTGCCACCGTGTATATATTAATGCACCTTGTTTACATGGCAATACGAAATGTTGCCATACTGAGAAAACTGGCAATGTATTATTTTGCTAAAACAAAAGCTGCCGGATATATAATATATCTTAGAGAAATTTAATGGGGGTTTTATACAGATATATATGTATATCCATACAAGCAAGTATATCTCTATACATGAATATGTTGCAATAAAGGAGCGATATGTACAAGCAAATAATTATGTCTATATACATATGAACATATTGTATATAAAATGTAAAAATATTAGACCCAAGAAAGAAAAACAAACTGGTTAAACACGAGGGACTTATGTAACTCAACATGATTTTGTATGGCAACCTTTTGGAATTGTATTAGTTTATATGCCTACTTCTACGAAATATTGCCCTACTGAGAAAATTGAAAATCTATTGCATTATTTCGCTAAAACAAAAGCTGCCAGATATATGACATATATAAAAAAAATGTATGAAGTTTTTATACATGTGTACATATCTATAAGCAAACAAGTCAATATACACATTCATACATATTTTATATAAAATGTAAAAATGCAAGACAGAAAAAAATCTGTCATTTTACCACGATTTTTTTATACACTACATATACATTAGTGCCAACGAAACCCGATAAAAACCTAGTTCTGATAATCCATTCTTAATACTTAATATTTTTATTGATTTATAACAGATATGCTTCTAAGAACAAATTTTTTGTCGAAGAGGTTAAAAATTTAGTTTGTATTTTGGGCATTTAGTCAAAAAGAAAAATATATATATATAGAACTCATCTGCAATAAAACTTATACACTATAACTAAGGGAAAAGCAAGAAAGTACGGAATAAATTAATCTGGTTACCTGTTAAAATTTGTATTGTTATATTGTCTCATCACAAAAAGTTAACGTTAGAATATTATACACGAAAACTCATTTGCGAGAAGAATGTCGATGTTGAACATTTAATCGATAAATTTACTTGC
This sequence comes from Thecocarcelia acutangulata, assembly GCA_914767995.1. Lineage (NCBI taxonomy): Eukaryota > Metazoa > Arthropoda > Insecta > Diptera > Tachinidae > Thecocarcelia > Thecocarcelia acutangulata. The sequence goes on from OU612096.1 coordinate 88,175,138, forward strand.
TATGGCAACACTATTGTTTATTATAGTCTGGTAGCTTTCTTTATTCTGCAGAGTTGCCAAACAATAATTGAGCATGACAACTAAGCCAATGTTAATTTCCAATTTATATGTATCGTATGGCTGTAATTGAAAAATTGTTTTAAAACTTTTTTTTACTGCTGCCTTTTTCACAAAAACACGCCAAAATTCTTATAATAGCATTAGTTAATTTGAGGACGTGTTCTTATATATACATTCACAAAATTTTAGTCCATAATACAATAAATCACCAGGTAGTTGCCAAATTACAAAAATATTCAATAAAAGAAAAAACAACAACTATTTTGGTGAGATATGTATATCAATTAGTAGTAGAATATAAAAGGTCACATAAACTACACAAACGGTTTGACAAACAAGCGAAAATGATTCATTTGTACAAAGACTACGATGTTTATGAAGTGGTTGGCAGGTTTGCACAATATATGTATATTTCGTTGAATGTTTAGTTTCGTAATGTAGTGTTGAAATAAAAATTTTGCAGAGTTAAGTGGTAGAAGAAGAAGGGAACAAATTTTTCAAACAAATTTATAGAACTCTATGGATGTTAACCATTTTAGTAAAAAATAAAGAACAAATGAGTACTATATAATATTTTTAGTAGAATAGATAAAAAATGGCAGTTAAAAAATTGATATTTTGCTGGTTTTATGTGGCAGGCGTAATCGGAGTGGTGCATTAACCATCTGTACTCATCGAAAACAACAATATTTTGTGCAGTTGGGTTACAAACGGAAAACTTTTGTTTGTCAAACAGTTAGGCAGAAAGTAGATGGCAAATGAAAGACAACAGGAAATGTATAACAAATAAAAGCACAACTCTGTGAATTTCACTGGTGTTGACTCTCCGCACTTTGCGCTTTTATTCTTAAGCAAAATTAAATCCGTTTGAAATCGGTGAAGACAAATAATGTAAAGGTTTTGCAGAAATTCCAGACAAAACGTATTAATTTTGAGTTGGCTTACTTTCGTAAGTAGTATACACTGCAAATTACAGATGTCTCTTTAACTTTAAAACAATTCTCTACCATATGATTCGGGCCTTTTATAAAAGTCGCTTTTAACATCTTTGTGCCATGCAGCGCAAACTAAATTAGTGTGTAAGCCGAAACGATATTTAACGCTACAATAAGAAAAAACTTTTCACTAAATTGAAAAAAACTCGATGTGAACTCATGCGAGTATGCACAATGCATATACATATGTTTCCTGTCATCTACTTTTGACACCTTAGGAATTGAATTCGCCATTTTCACAAACAAAATACCCGCCTTTTTCAAGCATACAGCAATAAGAAGAAAAAAAGACACTCAAAATAAAACAACAGATATTTTGTTTGGGTAAATGGCGAATTCAATTCCTAAAGTGTCAAAAACAGTTGATAAGAAACACGCGCATTCTTATTGCGTGAGTGTGAAGAGTAGAGTAGCATAAAGTTTAGCAAATTAAGATGTGTCGAACTGTCAAGGAATTCACCCAAATTCGCTGCGGCCTCCACCTAATAATGAATTTGGCTTGGGTTTTTAGAATCCCTTTCAAAAGCAACAGGCAGTCAAAATATGTTGAAATAAACATGGCGCCTAATTGCACATTTAAGCAGAAAACGTACTGGAATTGATCCAAAAATCCAGAAAATATTAACGTTTTTACATATTTAATTGAAATATAATTGAAAATATACTAACAATTTTATTTATAAAAATATTTCATGGCATAAATATATATAACAAGCTCTTATTTGGCGAGTTTTGTATAGACTATATAAAAAACTTCTGGTTGAATACATGTTTGCAAATTATGTATATTATATACATATATTTATTTAATTTTTTAATGACTTCACAGGGTTTCTTCTTCTTGTTTATTGCTTTTTGACAGCTGCGTTATGGAAATATTCCGATCAAAGCACAACTAAGTTCTAGTCTTGTGTCATTCATGAACGAATTAATTCGACTGAACGATTCTCTTAAGTGAAAGAATGAAATATTTCTGTATTTTTTATTTATTTCTTTATTCATGCACTTTCTGTTCATATTTCATCATCTTTCATTCAATACCCGCAAAGGCCTGATTCACTATCCTACATGATTGTACGATTCATTCACAGCAAATTGTTTTAAAAGTCTGGCCGACTTTACAAAATCTCTTCAAAATGTGTTTGATATACACAATAAAATAACTAAAAACGTTTATTACTATAATAATTTTACGGCATTTAAATATTTTTCTCGAGGCGCCAACAATATTCTCATATTCACAATATATACCACAATGATCACATAGAAACGATAATGTTATGAAAATTTTGATAAAATTTTTAAAATCGCACGATTTATCAAAGACACATCTGCATTTTTAGTAGTTTTTCAGCACACATGCTTTATTGAGTAGATCGCACGATCGTGTAGAATAGTGTAACCGGGCCTTAAACATTCAAAATCAATTATTAATTTTATTTTGTATTGAAATTGAAAAAACTGACAGATTTTCATTCATTCGGAAATGTTTGGCAAGCAGAAAAATAAAAGAAAAGAATGAATTAATTCACTTAATCATTCTGAAAGAGAATGAAAGATTCACACAAATGAAATATTTTCCCCATTACTATTGAATTCAGCTCAGTTTTGTAATTTGCTGAAACAACTGGCATTACACGATACTTAACGAAAAGTTTCATTATATACATTTCAGTTGTACACATTCGATCAAGGCGAATTCATAACAGGTGAAATTGACAGCGCAGCTGATAACTTTTTTTTAGTTTTTATCTGTTTCAGATGTCAATAGCATAATTAAAACAAAATTGGGAAAAACAAATTTAAAACAATTTTTTTATTATGTATTCTATCTTGAGCGCCAAATATCACGCAGAATCCTCCGCAATCTGGCTGGCCATTTTCACCTTTTCAAGCTCTATGATCTGAGATACCAAGTTTCACATTATAATTAAGTTTTTCTTTTTTTGTAAATTTTTTTTATGGAATTTGAAAAAAAAAAATCAAAACAATTTTTTAATTTATGTATTCCATCTTGAGCGTCAGCTATCATTCTGGATCCTCCCCAATCTTGCTGGACATTTGCACCTTTCCAAGGTCTATGATCTGTGACTTTAATTTTCACGAAATAATTAAAAGTTTCACGAAATAATTAAATGTTTGTCTTTTATTGTAAATTTTTTTATTATATATTTTTTTTAATCCTTTTTGTGTTTATATTTTTCTCTTGACATTTGAAAAAGATTTATTTTTTGTAGTGTTGTATTTATTGCTCTTGCATTTACCTGGTATGAATTCGCCTTGCATTCGATTATATGTATTCGCACAGTTGCTTATAGGAGCATAATTTATGCACATTATAGTTAGGTATGTACTGTACGGAAACATAATATTTACTTGCTTTTGGATTGAAATCTGAAGATTTAATTGATAAACTTCTGGAAATTGTTGACAAATTTTTGCTACAAAATTAAATGATTGAATGTGTTTGTATAGAGCTGTTCAATTTGAGTAAATTTTTAAAACATTGTTTTCCTAGTTTGTCCCCATTTGATTTACATTGTACTTGGCAACAATACCGAGGGCGTTTCCTTCTTGTTTAGTTAGTTACTTTCGAGTTTATGTACAGCTGGTATCATTTGGCAGTGTATGAATTTCCAGGAGATGCCGTGTAGATAAAAATAAAATCCATGTGGCATCTTTCGCTTGTAATATTTTTTCAATTTGTTGTTTGTTAATGTAGACACATACACATATACGCACATCTGTTTCCATAGTTGTGTTTTGCTTTTAGAACAAAATTCTTTTTATAATGTTTCATGGTGTTGCCGCGTGGCTTAATATAAACTGCTTGTGTTTTGTATGGCAACTGTGGCGTCTGCTTTGTGTCTTGCTCTTTTTTTTTCATTTTCTTGTTGTTACGTGTGTTCATGTGCTGCTGTTTCTTTTTTTGACACTATGTTAAGTTATAACTCAAGCAACCGTAAAAGCTGTTGTTTATTTATTTTGTTTTTGTCAAAATATTGCCATGTGTTTCTGTATGTTAAACACGCTAGGCATAAGTATTAGCAACAACATTAATATAAATACATATTCGTACTTATTGCCTGTTTTTCATTTAAAATTTGCAAATCTAATTGAATTGTAAAACTAACACCAATTAAAATGGCATTTATTTAAAATTCACCAAATTGATTTGAACAAAATAAAAATCAAATTAATTCTTTTTTGGCTAAACAAGATTGCCATTTCAAATAACATGTTCTGACACCTGTAACCAATTTATTTTATTTATTACAAGTTAGGCAATTAAAGTGTTGCATATAAAATTTATGGAAAGCAAATAGCAGAATAGTTGGAATATAATTTTATATGTTGGGTCTATAAATAAGTTTCCGCCGTGTTAGGAGAGACAGGATGGGGCGTCACTAGGGGTAAATTGGAGTCATATGAAAAATCTTAAGAACGAAATTTGGAAATTCCTATTTTGTGGGTTTTGATAAAAAAAAAAAAACTGCTTGGGCCCAAAAACTAGAATTCTAGGATGGGAGGAAATGGCTTCGCATCTTAGTCCAAGGTAGAGTACAACATGAGAAAATGCACTAAAATCTTTATAACTGTGTTTGAGTTGCTCTTAGTGGGGTAAAATGTAAGACCGGCCAACATTAATATATCTCCCTCTATATTTCTTGTGAAGCCGCAACTGCCCTCCTTAAGATGGCTTACATACATAATATAAGTTTTTAACAATTGATGGACCACCGCTCTAACTAGCCTAGGGGGAAGGTCTCTAAAGATACCGAATGTATGGCCGACTTCCCATATTTTTGTAAACCCAGCGTTTTTGTAGAATATACCCAGCTTCTATATTCAACCATTAGGAAGGAGCTCCCCATCAAAAACATAATTTTCAAAAGAAACAAAACAAATATATATTTTTTAAATTGAATAGTATTAAATATTACAGTAGGGAGCAAAAATGAGTACATGTGTGTATATTGTGCACTTTTTTGCCATAAAATTTTAAATAGTAAATCAAATTCCATTTTTTTCTTAATTTATTAACAAAATAATTTAACAATCAAAACCAAAAGTATTAAATTCTTAGAGAAAAACAAACTTAAACGAAACATCTCGCATGTACTCAATTTTGATCCATTTGAAAACTTTTTGGAATGGTTGTACTTTTACGGTCTAATTCATAAATACATTATAACAAGGTGATATCCAACTTATAAAGAAAAATCGAAAAAAGTGTATTCATAAATGAGTGATAGCTTATTATACTGCTTATAACATTCTTTGACATTTAAATTTTTTATTGTGGCCTCTACCCAACTAAAAGCGTTTAATAAAGCGGGTTATTGATTGTGTGCATATTTTTTTCATTTTCTACCACAAATTATGTATAAAAAAGTGAAAATGGCAAATATAACTTTGTAGACGATAAATTTAATTTGCCGAATTCGTGCGTGTACAGATTTATGTAATTTTTACAAAAGTGATTATTTTAGAATCCATCGCAGAATGCGCAATCACTAGACGTCCTAAAACTTTTAAGCGGTGCGACCCATTTGAAATGCCAGAAGACCAGTTTAAAGCAAGGTACAGATTCAACAAATCGAGCATACAGAAAATTATTTCAATGATTAAGCCAGAAATTGAACTTCAGAGAAGAGGCTGCGGTACGCCAGTCGATCTGCAGGTTTTGGCAACATTGAGATATTGGTGGCGAAGAGAAGTAAGTATAATTTCTAAAAGTGTCAAATTAAATATGCACATTACAAAGCAAATGTGATATGGTGGTCAATCAAATTAAACAAGATGATTCAGCCGATCTTCATAATTTGTCTCAAGCAACTCTCTGCCGAATTGCCGCCAGAGTGGCTCGTGCTTTAGCTCGTTGGAGCGATAGAAAAATAAAAATGCCATCATCTCTGATAGAGGAAGAGCTCATAATGAAGGAATTCAAAACAATCCAAAATTTCCCTGGTGTTTACAAAACTGTTTACAAAATAATAATAAGAAATATTTACAGTGTTGCACAAACAAATGCTTTGAAGTAGGTAGTCGACTACTTTTTTGTACCCGCCGGTAAACGAAAGTGTTTACAAACAAAATTTTTCACAATTCAAAGCTTTGCATACATACTTTTCTTAATAAAAAGTGATAAAACTTTAAGCTATTTTATATTCCAACAAATTTATGTAATAAAATTCAGAAATTTATTGGATTTTTCGAAGTTACCTAAATAATTAGTTTTTGTTATAGGCATCACTAAGTATCAACTGACAATGAAAATAACATGGTACTGCCAACACTAAAGTACAAAAGTAATAAAAGTGTTGAATTGTTATTTCCTTGGTATTATGTGTTTATAAATCAAACTTTTTATTAGTTGCTTATAACACAGTGAGCGTATGATAACTATTACCAGCTTATAAGCTGAAATTTAAAATTTTTATGAATTAGACTGTTAGTATTTAGTCCAATATCCTTTGTTGCATAAAACATTTTCTATACGTTTTGAGCAGCGTTGTCAACTTTGAAATTTCAAAACGCATCAAAATTGGAGAAAAAGCGCGTCATATCAGCAAAAACGCACCAAATTTGGAATGGTTTTGTTTAATCCATTTTGTATTATAAAGATTATATAGCGTATTATAAAGATAATATTGAACACACGACTACGTATCAGCATTTTAAACTACTATTAGACGAACAAACAGGACTTGACAGCATCATCAAATTGGTTCAATAGTTTTAAATTCATGTTTGCCAAATTTGACCTGCAGTGCGAATCTGTTATTTTTATTAAGGCAATTGCATCGTTAAAATAATTATTTGTAATTCAGTAACATTATTTAATTATATTCGCTGTCGACCGGAATCACGTGTTACTTTTACTAACTATTACGAAATAAACAAAAATGTGTTTACCGTTGTTAAAACTATATTGCAGGAGCATGCAATCGTTACTATAAGCGACGAAATATGTCGAAAAATTTTACGATTATCATATCGTTAAAAGGTATAGAATCGCACAGGCCATCAAACTCGTTTAATTTATATACTATCAAACACATATAAGTATATAAGTTTCATTTGTGTTTTCGTGGACGAGCTGTGAAAATCAATTAGGCACATACACCTTTTAACGATTTTATTGAAATATATGAACATTTGCCTGAATCATAGCAAGCTAATGCGGTCTAAGCGTCTGTCAAAAAAGTAGAATCAGTGCAATTGTATGAGACAAGTTACACATCACTAAGCATAGAACGCATAGGCGCGTACGACGCAAAAAGTAGATTTACTTTCTACTTTTGCACGCGTCATAAGCGTTATAAAAACTGTCAGTTGTTTTTGATAGCCGCAGATCACAGTTATCACCAAGAATATTGTTATTTTAAGTTTTTGTGTTAAAAAAATGCTTTTATTTAAAAAATACTTCCAAAACAAAAAAAAAGCGTTTGGAAAAGTGTAGAACACGTAGTTTGAAACGCGTAAAAAGCGACAACAGATTCAACGCAGTGTGTGGACTTGCAGCTTTAGGAATTCCTACTCAATCACAGAGAATTCGTTGCCCAAGCGACTTCAACACATGCTGTGTTGATCAGTGGATAGCCTGAAAAGATAAGGAGGTCTTCAGTTATGGATTGTCCTTTCAAAATAAACATTATATGTTATTACAAAAAAAAAAAGGCGGAAACTTATTTGTACTCCCAATATTTATATTTTATATAGAAAAATAAGCTGTACATGCATATGTATTTAATATGGTAATTAAATCTTCTAATGTTTTCATAGCAGGTAATAAACAGTTTTTAAACAACATTTTTTATATATGTATTTAGCTTGTATACATATGTAAGTATATTTATGTATATATGTATGTCACGTTTTATATTTAAATAGCAGGCAACAACAAACTTAAGTTAACCATTAAAGGTTACCAGCATATAAAACTATTTCTTTTCTCTGGCAGACAATCAGATACAAGTTTAAGGACAGTGGGTAAAAAGTTCTGTTCAGAATATTTATTAAATTTTTTGTAAGCATATTAAGTGCAAATAGTGATTGGATATACATATATGTATACATACTCATATTTTTAATACAGTGCGGCTCGACAATGATCTGGTGACAGCTGTCTTAAAATGATTTTGGCTTCTAATTCGCAATTCACTCAATGAAAGTCTTTAACCTGAGCTGATTCATTTTAGACCGCTTCGCGGAAAAGATTGCCGAGTCAGACTTGGTTGTATTTGCAACTCGTTTTGTTAACATATCGTACGCAAGTGTGTGTGTATATCTTTGAATAAAAATAAGAGCAGTTTAAACAATTAACCTTACATGTGTTGCTGTAGGATGAGCACAGAAGAAAGCACGAAGTAAACGGAGATGAAACAAAACAACAAATAGTGTAACTACCCAGTGAAATTTTTGTCACATACATCTTCGATCTAAGACCATTGACAATGTAAGAGTGATCCATCCGAAGTCTATGCAATTCCTACTTACATTTACACAGCGATGGCCTAGGCCGTAAGATACATCCAACACTGTATACATTGTAAGCGAAGATTGGATGAGTTCAAAACTATATTATTAGCATTTGTTTTCTTCTTTGCTTCTTATGTACATTTAATTTAACAATATGAGTAGAAAAAAGTAGTCTGAATCGGATGCTAATTGTTTGTTGAGCTTAATATGTTTATTTTGATTTTTTCTGTCAACACAATCGCTTACAATCGGACGCTTTGCAAATTGTAATAACTTGTGGACTGCTGGGTATATTTATATTTTTAATTTTTCTCTCCACACTTTTTTTCGTAAACAATGAATTTTTTAATAGCTTATTATCGCTGTATTTGTGAAAACTCCAAAACCTGATTTTTTTTTATTCAAAAGTTACTTTTCTCATCTCTGCATACTGTGTGAAAGAAAGTTCAAAGAAGAAAATGAAACTATCACTATTCTATACGATTTACCAAATATAACATGTGCGCTGAAAAAGTACTAAAAATGCAACTGTGTGACAGATGTTTTGATAAATCGTGCAATTTTAAAAGTTTTCATAAAACGATGTATTTGTGAAAACTCCAAAACCTGATTTTTTTTATTCAAAAGTTACTTTTCTCATCTCTGCATACTGTGTGAAAGAAAGTTCAAAGAAGAAAATGAAACTATCACTATTCTATGCGATTTACCAAATATAACATGTGCGCTGAAAAAGTACTAAAAATGCAACTGTGTGACAGATGTTTTGATAAATCGTGCAATTTTAAAAGTTTTCATAAAACGATGAATTTCTATGCTACATTATTTCAATTTATTTCTCGAGAAATAAATTGAAATAATGCAAAATTATTATACCAATCAAAATATTATAAACATCTTGTTTCCAATATTTCCCAGCTGTCTATACGTCGACATTTCATAGGAGTTATCCTAATCATCAGTAGACTTTGGAAATTTTTGAAAGATATTCTCAAATATTCAACTTTATATCCCGACAATGTAAATAAATTATTGAGAATTTAAAAAGAAAAATGTTTTATTGAACAAATTACTACTTTAAGGCCTTGTTACACTATCATACACGGTCGTGTGATCTACTAAATAAAGCATGTGTGCTGAAAAAATACTAAAAATACAACCGTGCGACAGAGTTTTTGACAAATCGTGCGATTTGAAAAATTTTATGAAACTTTTCATAACATTATGGTTTCTGTGCGATCATTGGGGTATATATTGTGAAAAATATAAGAATATTGCTTGTTCCTCAAGAAAAAAATTTAATTAATGTGAAATTATTATGTTACTAAAAGTTTTTGGTTGTTTTATTGTGTAAATAAATTATTTCAATCATACTTGTTTAATAGTGTGGCCTACAACGCCATTTTGAAGCGATTTTTTCAAGTCGGCCAGACTTTTGAAACAGTTTCCTGTGAATGAATTGCACGATCGTGTAGGATAGTGAATCAGGGCCTTTAGAAATGGTGATCAAACAGCCCACTTTTTTCTCACAATCTGCAGAGTTTATAACACTTCTTATACAAAATGTAATTTTTTCCTCACTACAATAATATTTTTTTGATCATTCACGGTTGCTTTATTGATAACAATATACTAGCTTTATAAATCTTTAATTGAAAGAAATCTTTTTAGATTTTGACAAAAAAAATTACATTTGACAAATATTAATGTTTCCATACCTAAAAAAGGTATAACATACATATTCAACGTTAAAGTAGATAACACACGATATGTTTTTAATAATGTAGATGTCATTTTTCAGAATGTAAAATGCCTACATGTCGTCTGTTACCTCAAAAACATTGCGTCTGTAAAAAACATGAGCAAAGTCATCTGACAAAATTTCAAATAGAATGTATTCTGTTTTGTTATGTTTCAACATCTGACATTAGAACTCTATGCCTTGCGCACAATTCCGCCGCCGTTTTTGGGCGGTATAAGTAGTCGGCTTGAAGATATTTTAATGCAATGATACATTAATATGTTTTATATAACTGTTTTTTATAATAATAAAAAGCATAAAAGCATGCCAGATGTAAATGTACGTTTGTGAGCAAATTTTAAAAACAGTCTGTAAAAATGAACAATTTTGACAGACATGAAAAAATACATCACGAATTGCAAGGCAGCTTTATACAGGTAGTGGCAGAATTACAATAAATACAACACCAACAAACATCATGTATTTTGTTGGTAGAATTTACGAATAGTTGTAAAAATTTTGACAACTATCCGTAAATTCTACCAACAAAATACATGTTGATGTTTGTTGGTGTTGTATTTATTCTAAATCTGCCATTACCTGTATAAAGCTGCCTTGAGGAACTACATTTTAAAAAAAACAGACGTAAAAACATATTGTCCAAGGTGCATTAACGTATACACGGTGGCAGCACTAGAGCAAAATTACAACAATACAACAAAAACAGGCATGTGGTAAGCTATGTTTATCAAAAATATTTGTAACTATTTTCACAATTATAAACTATGAATGTACCTTTTCATAATTATAAATTATATTTATTTGAATTATTTTTATGTTCACAAAATAATTTGTATATGTTTAATTCAGAATAAAACACTAAATTTACTTTCAAAAATGTAAACAATACATTTGACGTAAATAGCTTTCTATATTGCCAGTAGCAAAAAATTTCACATGCCGTAGTGCTGCCACCATGCATACGTTAATGCTCCTTGATATTGTCTGTGGGTGTCTTAACTCAGCTTTTACATTTAGACAGACGATGGGCAGGCATTTTTTCATTTCTCTTTTGGTCTTTCCTAAACCTTTTACATTTAAGAAATTAATAGACAGACAGAAATTTTCGTTTCTAATTTCTTTCTTTTTTGTTATTGTTGTTTTTTTTAAGCACATCTAGTGTGTTTATATGAAGTTGATGTTGATATGAGAATAATGATATGAAGCAACAATATAAAAAATGCGAAAAGTTAAAAAGAGAAAGAAAAAATGTCCACAAATGTCTAGTACAGAGAGTCGTGTACTACACACTCTCCCCCACCGAAAATTTTCGTTACAGCACCATCAAATTTCGTCTGTCTGCCCATCGTCTGTCCAAATGTAAAAGCGCTCTAAGTGACAGCCAGATATGTGTATGTTTTTCTTTTTTCTGGTATGGAAAAATGTATTTTTTATTCAAAGGCATATAAATTTTTTTATACCCTTCACAAAAATGTTAAGGGTATATAATTATAAGTTTGTGATTCCGTTTGTAATTTCTACAGTTTTTTTTTGCGACCCTATAAAGTATATATATTCTGAATCAGAATTAATGGAAAAGTCGATTAAGCGATGTCCGTCTGTCCGTCTGTCCGCTGTTGAAATACCGTTTCTGAGAAAACCATTAGACTTAGAAACTTTTTTCTTTCACCATTCTTTTACCCCATCGATTCATGGGTTTGCTATTGAAATTCAGTAATATCGGTCCACGTATAGCTGAGATATATTCAAAATTCCGAAAAAAGCCATTTTTTTTTTGCAGTTTTGTATGAAAATTTTTGAAAACAAAAGTTGTTCGTTTTGCTTCAAACTTCACACACTTATTAAGCATGGTGACTAAAAGGCAAAAAATTTTTTTTTCAGATATCGGTCCATATATACCCGAGATATAGCCCAAATCGGATTTATAATGAAAATGTCGCATAGGCGAAGCTAAATAACTTTTTTTTGCTCAAAAGCAGTTCTGGTAATAAAATTAGGTTACATAAATATGGAAAATGAAAATTTCCGATATCGGTCCATATATACCCGAGATATAGCCCAATCCGGGTTTTTCATGAAAATGTCGCGTAAGCGAACTTAAACAACTTTTTTGTGCTCAAAAGCAGTTCTGGTAATAAAATAGGGTCATATAAATATGAAAAATGAACATTTTCGATATCGGTCCATATATACCCGAGATATAGCCTAGACCGGGTTTTTCATGAAAATGTCGCGTAAGCGAACTTAAACAACTTTTTTGTGCTCAAAGCAGTTCTGGTAATGAAATAGGGTCATATAAACATGAAAAATGAAAATTTCCGATATCGGTCCATATATACCCGAGATATAGCCCAAACCAGGTTTTTCATGAAAATGCCGCGTAAGCGAACTTAAACAACTTTTTCGTGCTCAAAAGCAGTTCTGGTAATGAAATAGGGTCATATAAATATGAAAAATGAAAATTTTCGATATCGGTCCATATATACCCGAGATATAGCCTAAATCGGGTTTTTCATGAAAATATCGCGTAAGCGAACTTAAACAATTTGTTGTGCTCAAAAGCAGTTCTGGTAATGAAATTAGGTTACATAAATATGGAAAATGAAAATTTCCGATATCGGTCCATATATACCCGAGATATAGCCTAGACCGGGTTTTTCATGAAAATGTCGCGTAAGCGAACTTAAACAACTTTTTTGTGCTCAAAGCAGTTCTGGTAATGAAATTAGGTTACATATATATGAAAAATGAAAATTTCCGATATCGGTCCATATATACCCGAGATATAGCCTAGACCGGGGTTTTCATGAAAATGCCGCGTAAGCGAACTTAAACAATTTTTTTGTGCTCAAAAGCAGTTCTGGTAATGAAATTAGGTTACATAAATATGGAAAATGAAAATTTCCGACATCGGTCCATATATACCCGAGATATAGCCTAGACCGGGTTTTTCATGAAAATGTCGCGTAAGCGAACTTAAACAACTTTCTTGTGCTCAAAGCAGTTCTGGTAATGAAATAGGGTCATATAAATATGAAAAATGAAAATTTCCGATATCGGTCCATATATACCCGAGATATAGCCTAGAACGGGTTTTCATGAAAATGTCGCGTAAGCGAACTAAAACAACTTTTTTGTGCTCAAAAGCAGTTCTGGTAATGAAATAGGGTCATATAAATATGAAAAATGAAAATTTTCGATATCGGTCCATATATACCCGAGATATAGCCCAAACCAGGTTTTTCATGAAAATGCCGCGTAAGCGAACTTAAACAACTTTTTTGTGCTCAAAAGCAGTTCTGGTAATGAAATTAGGTTACATATATATGAAAAATGAAAATTTCCGATATCGGTCCATATATACCCGAGATATAGCGCAAACCGGGTTTTTCATGAAAATGTCGCGTAAGCGAACTTAAACAACTTTTTTTTGCTTAAAACAGTTCTGGTAATAAGATGAGGTTATATAAATATGGAAAATGAAAATTTCCGATATCGGTCCATATATACCAGAGATATAGCCTAAACCGTGGTTTTCATGAAAATGCCGCGTAAGCGAACTTAAACAACTTTTTTCACCTTAAAGCAGTTCTGGTAATAAAATAAGGTTATATAAATATGGAAAATTAAAATTTCCGATATCGGTTCATATATACCCGATATATAGCTTAACAGGTTTTTTGATGAAAATGCCGAGTAAACAACTTTTTTGTGCTCAAAAGCAGTTCTGGTAATGAAATAAGGTTATATAAATATGGAAAAAGAAAAAATCCGATATCGGTCTATATATACTCGAGATATAGCCTGAACCGATTTTTCCAATAACAGTTTTTTTTTTTACTGAAAAGCAGTTCTTGTTATAAAAGAAGGTTACGAAAATAGAGAAAATTAAAATTTCTGATATCGGTCCATATATACCCGAGATATAGCCTAAATCGGGTTTTTCATAAAAATATCGCGTAAGCGAACTTAAACAATTTGTTGTGCTCAAAAGCAGTTCTGGTAATGATATAAGGTTATATAAATATGGAAAATTAAAATTTTCGATATCGGTCCATATATACCCGAGATATAGCCTGAACCGATTTTTCCATGAAAATTTTTTTTTTTTTTTTGCTGGAAAGCAATTCTCGTTATAAAAGAAGGTTACTAAAATACAGAAAATAGAAAAATCCGATATCGGTTCTTATATAACCGAGCATATTTAGGTCACATTTTTAATATACTATACATATTCGTGACTATCGTGAAGGGTATTTTAGATTCGGCCCAGCCGAATATACTACACTCTTACTTGTTTTTTGTCAAAAGTTAAAAAAATTTGTTTCAGTTAAAGATTTTTTAAAGTTTATGCATTTTTATAAATTCAGAAACGATGGACGATAAACAAAAACTATTATTTTAGACAGAAGAAAACTATATTTTGTATAAGAAGTGCCATAAACTCTGCAGATTTTGAGATAGAAGTGGGCTGTTTGATCACCATTTCTAAATTATCAGTCTGTTGTTTTTAGCCGCATATTTTCACGGAAAAAGTAATTGTAAAATACTTGCTACAGAAACGAACGTCATAGAATGGCCACAGAAAGTAATAATGAAAGTGGACTTTAATCTGTTGAAAATCGAATTCAACGTTAAGTGACAGCCAGATATGTGTATGTTTTTCTTTTTTCTGGTATGGAAAAATCTATTTTTTATTCAAATGTATATAATTTTTTTTTTCAAAAGTTAAAAAAATTTGTTTCAGTTAAGTATTTTTAAAATTTAATACTTTTTTTTTTTATCAATTAAGCAACTATGGATAATCAAAAGAATATATTTTCAGCGAAAAAACATTACATTTTGTATGAGATATGACGTAAACTCAGATCGTGAGAAGAAAGTTGGCTGTTTTGCCAACATTTCTATGTAATTAATTGTTTTTTTCAAATAAAATAATTTTTACGAAAATTCTTTATTCTTAATTCCAGTATTATTCTTTTGATTGCGCTTAACTGTAAAAATCAGCTGAACTTTTGCGCAGAAAAAGTCGTTGTAAAATATATGCTACAGAAAATAATGTCACAGGACGGCAACTGAAAGTAAAACTAATTAGTTCTTAGTTTTAAGCCTCCACGTAACAGAATTCTCTCTGCAATTGAATTCCACGTTCCCATCTTAGATATTATTGCAGGTGTGGATACCAGGTAAGCATATCTTACTACATGTCTGTTTTTGTTGTGTTGTCATAATTTTACTCTGGCGCTGCCACCTTGTAGACGATAACGCACTTTGAGTGCAAATACAGCCTGTGGCTGTGTTCTGTAACTTTGGCGAGAAGTTCTCGTGTCGAAAACTTGTGAAACAAATTATTCCATCGTTTCTCGAAAAGTGAGAAAAAACTGCGTCTGTAACTCATGTCGAAAACTATCCAAAGCGATTACGTCGTTACGTTAGAAATGTCTGAAAATATAAAACGATGCCGACATGCAATTTTAAAAATGAAAGCGCCAGCCACAATTAGTACCGCCGCCGACCAAAATTGCTAAACTTAAGAAATTTTGTTCGACGGCGTCATATTATAACCGTCGGCTATTCTAGAAAATGTATGGTTTGGCTCTAATGTTTACATTTTACTTACAAATACATACATACATATTTATGCGCAAAATTTTGTAAAATTAAAAAATAATTGCAATTTGTGAATTCTGAAAAAAACATTATAAAATTGTTATAATATACTATGTTGGGTCGGATATTAAAATTGTTGAAATTAAAAACTTAAGTATTCCCTTAAAACTTGTTGTGTGAAGGGTATAAAAGTTAATTAAAAAGTTAAAATAAAAAAACAATCATTCTAAACTGTGTAAATATCTATTTGATACTTAAATTAACAGCAAAATACTTATTTTTCAGCATTATTATTCATTTAGTGATGATTATTGTTATTTGAAAAACTATCTCACAGCCTTTTTATTTGCGAGAAATAATGACAGTTGAAAGCGGGAAATTTTTTCGCAAAAGTTTTACAGACAAAGTTTTTCTGTAAAATGGCGAGTAAATTCCTTACGTGACAGCTATTACTCACCAAAAAAGTTATAGCTACAGTTTAGTGAGAAAAGCAGCTGTTTGTTTCAATTTTGTTTCATTTCGCACGTTTCAGTCGAAAAGTTTCTCGTGGCGAGAGTTACAGAACACAGCCACTAACATTTACAGAAGCAATTTTTTTTTTCGGCATTTACACACCATATATGCATTTTGCGGTGGAAATATTGAAAAGCACACTGTGAAATACATAATGTCTAAAATACGCTTTAGTGTGGTCAAATATGTGTTATTTAATTTTTCTTAGTTTTCCTACTTTTCGTTTTCATTACTTTTACCACTGTGCCTCTTAGTGCTGAAATATGCAACTTCTTCCTCAAAGGTTGTAGTTCATTTCGATCACATTCCTTTTGAAAGAGATTTTTCCACCAATAATTGAAACATGTTTGAAGATTCTCATTATTTTTTACACACAACTAAAAACGTGGGAATGGAAAATTAAAATTGATGCTTAGTTTGGCTCATAAAAAATAAAGATGTCATTTTTTATCTTTTTTTTTTACAAAATTTTAATAGTTTTAAATAATTTACTTTGACCTAAATGAGCTTTAAAGCCAAAGGCATCTATTTTTCGGTATTTCTATCGTTTTAAGACACTGACGAAAGACATTATCAAAGTGGCTGTTGTTATTGTTGTTGCTGTGTTGTAAATTCAGCTTTTTCTTCTGTTGCAACAAAAATATAAATAAACCGCAAACAATTCATTTTTAAATACTACTTTTTGTTGTTACCAGTAACTAATGCTCCATCTCCTCTTCAAAAAAATAAAAAACAAATGAAAAAGAAAAAACACCAAACATTTATTTAAGTCGTGTAATAATCCTCTAAAGCACCAACAACAACCAAGAAAAATAATCGAAACTGTTACACAACCAGCAAAAAATTAAGAAAACGAAAAATTTAACAAAATTTGTACAAATCATCATTTTGTGGTTTTTATCTGTTTGCTGCAGCTGCTTAAATTGGTTTTTTTTTTATTGTTGTTGTTCACAAGATTTGTAACGTTGCATTGTTGTTGCAAAAGTCATAAACTGAAGAAGATCTTTAGCTGCAGGATACCTGTTATATCTATCAAAGTCTTGTCTCCAATTTCCGATTTTTCCTTACCAAAATTGCCTATATAAAAATTTGTTATGTTACACAGTGTCGACACACAGCGCTGGCACGAGGAAAATATTATTACAACCAAAATTTTTCAAAAAGTTACCACATGTCCAAAAAAATGATCAAAATTGATATAATTTTTTTTCTTTGACATATACATAAATTTAGCTTATAGCGAAATCTGCTCATTCAACCCAAATCGAGCAGATTTTGAGAAGATTTATACAAAATGAAATCTACTTTATGAGTAGATTTCGACGAAATCTCCTGAAGTCTACTCAGTACCAAGTGATGCAACCGTGATTTTGTTCAAAAAGTAATTAAAAATACTACGCTGCAACAAAAATTACACTTTAATGCTGGTATATTTAGGCCCAGTTTTTGAGTTCGTGTTTAAATGTTATTTAGCTTTAAGTTCCATTTAAATACGAAAATAAGTTTTTCACTACAATTTTGGACTAAACTTAAATGCCCAAACTTCTTCATTTAAGTTTTATTTAAGTTTTTCTCATAGTCCATATGGTTTTTGTGTGCTTGCATTTGTATTAGTGCCAAAAGGGTAAACAAAACACACATACGAGCTATTGCCTGCAGAAGATATTCGAAAATTAGTTGCTAATTTTGCACTAAATAATAGCACATTATAATAATTTATTAAAAATTGTTAAGTTTTTCTATGCCTTTAATAAATTTAATATTTTTCTTTAAGAATTTTTCTATTCTTCCACTTACAAACAGCTGTTCTATGGAATACTTTCCATAATATTTGGAATTAAAGTAGAGCTGCCACACTTTCATCGCATTTAAATAAGAACAATTATTTAATAGTGATAAACTGAATTAGCATTTAAATACAACTTAAATTTAAATAAAAATTAACTAATTTTGTATTTGAATACGCAGTCAAAAACTGGGCCTCAATCTCTAATAAAATTGTGTTGTCAAACCCGCGTGCATAAATTATTTTTGTGAAAATGAAATCTTGCTAGATGTCAAAAAATGGTGGTGTAGACGATATAGATTTCGTTATAGATTTTAATTCAAATCAACTAGATTTTGAGTTGGTGTAAATGTAGTGTTAATTTGCCATATAGTTAAATGGTATTATAATTACAAAACCAAAAAAAAAAAAACCTAAAAATTAATTAATTAGATTATACAAAGAAAACAAAAATTAATTTGTTCCTAATTGGCTTGAATGACACACCCTTTAATAGGCTTTTTACACTGATCAACATCTTCATGAAACGCATGAAAGATGTTATAATTTGTAAATAAAATGTAAACATTAGAGCCAAACCATACATTTTCTAGAATAACCGGCGGTTATAATATCAGGCATGTCACAGAAATTAATTTCGATCGAAATCCATTTCAATTCCGAAAAAGCTTCTTCAGAAAATTAAAATCGTTAAATTTTCTCGAAACGAAATCACTTTTATTTTTGCGATCGAATTAGAAATTTATATATGCATTTTATATATTTTTTAAACTATGAAACACAAATTATTGATATTTTTTATTATTTTCAAAAACTTTTTATGTTTGAAGTAAAAAAACATAAGCAACAAAAACTTTAATCAGATGCCGCTTGAAAGTGGATCCGATACATCACTTGAACTCCTTCGCTGCAATATTTCGGTGGATTGATCCCGTGTTTGTGCGTTTGACACAACTGAACAACTGAAATTCCAGGCAGTTTCCTTGAATGTTCTAAATTTTGTTGCAAGGTGCATTAACATATACACGGTGGCAGCACTAGAGCAAAATTACTACAATGCAACAAAAACAGGCATGTAGTAAGCTATGTTTGTCAAAAATATTTGAAACTTTTTCCACAACTATAAAGTACTTTTTCACAATTACAAACTATTTTTATATGAACTATTTTTATGTTCACATACTAATTTTAAAATGTTTATAGATCGCAAAATTCAGTTTCAAAACTGTAAACAATACATTTGACGTAAATAGCTTACTATATTGCCAGTAGCAAAAAATTGTCACATGCCGTAGTGCTGCCACCGTGTATACGTTAATGCACCTTGTTTTGTTGAAATTAGTTTGAAAAAATTTTTGCGCTTTCGCACTTTATTGTTTTAAACATATGTTTTTGTTTTGATTTGCACATTATTACCACGTTTAATGAAAAGTATTGCCACACTTACCATAAAAATAGCAAAGATAAACTTTGTCGGAATGAAGTAAATCGATCAAAGCCTGAAGAAGGAAAACCAAAGTCGATCGAAGTGAAAATTCGTAATCAAAACCATTCCGAATAACTTCTGTGACAGGCCTGTATGCGCTCTCATTTTTTAAAATTGCATATCGGCATCGTTTTATAATTTCCGACATTTCTAGCGCAACGACGTAATCGCTTTGGATAATTTTCGATATGAGCTACAGATGCAGTTTTTTCTCACTTTTCGAGAAACGACGACGCGAGAATTTCGCGCCAAATCTACAGAATACAGCTACTGGTTTTTCGAATTTCATTATTTTAATTATAATGGGTGATTTTATAAGAGCTATCGGAAATTAAAAAAAAAACACATAAAATTCAGAAAAATGCATGAAATATTTATTTGGATCGATAGTTGGGTCGATATAATTTAATGTTTGAAGATTATTTCATGCAAATGTTGGCCGCGGCTGCGCCTCAAATGGTCCATCCGCTTAGTCCAATTTTGGCATACTCTTTCCAACATTTCGGCCGGTACCTCACGAATAATGTTGGCAATGTTGGCTTCCAGTGCGTCAATCGAAGCGGGCTTGTCGCTATAGACATTAGCCTTAACATAGCCCCACAAAAAATAGTCTAGAGGCGTTAAATCGCACGATCTGGGCGGCCAATTGACTGGTGAAATAAATTGTTCACCGAACTCGCCTCTCAATTGGTCCATTGTTTCGCGTGCTGTGTGGCATGTGGCACCGTCTTGTTGAAACCACATGTCATGCAAGTCAAGCTCTTCCATTTTGGGCAAAAAAAAGTTTGTTATCATCGCACGGTAGCGCTCACCATTCACAGTAACGTTGTGATTCGCATCATCTTTGAAGAAATACGGCCCAATGATGCCGCCAGCCCATAATCCGCACCAAACGGTTGCTTTTTGTGGATGCATTGGTAGCTCTTGCAATGCTTCTGGCTGCTCTTCACTCCAAATATGGCAGTTTTGCTTGTTCACGTATCCATTCAACCAGAAATGAGCCTCGTCGCTGAACACAATTCTTCGATAAAAAAGTGGATCTTCATCTAACTTTTCAAGAGCCCATTCACCAAAAATTTGGCGTTGTGGTAGGTCGTTTGGCTTCAATTCTTGCACCAGCTGTATCTTATATGGCTTCACACCCAAATCCTTCCGCAAAATTTTCCACGTAGTGGAGTAACAGAGGCCCAATTGCTTCGAACGGCGCCGAATCGATAATTCACGGTTATCACCAACACTGGCCGATACGGCTGCGATATTTTCTTCAGTTCGAACTCTACATAAGCGTGTTGATGGTTTAATGTCCAACAATGTAAATTTGGTGCGAAATATTTTTACAATAGCCCGAATAGAAGCCTCAGTAGGTCGATTAAACTGACCATAAAATGGAAGAAGCGCGCGATGAACTTTCTTAACAGAGCACCCATTTTGGTAATAAAATTCAATAATTTGCAAGCGTTGTTCGTTTGTAAGACGATTCATGATTAAATTATAGACCAAACTGAAGATGTTTGACAGTGACACAAGATACAAAACGTGCGTGAGCTGTCAAAACTAGTGTTGCCCAAAAGATAATAGCAAAAAAATCACTCGTTTTTTATAGTTATGCAAATTGCTTGTGAACATTTTTTTAAACTTTTAATTTAAGCGATATTGAATGAGCTTTGCTAATTTTTTTTATTACTTCGTCATTTTTTAATAACGGTAACAATAAAAACAAATTCAATTACACAAAGCTGCCACTATTTTAAATGTTCATTTTCACGAGCTTCACACAAAAGTCATTGCAAAAAAAGAAAAAAGGCAACAAAATTTACAATCAATTTTTTGTTTTTTTTCTTATATTCATTTTAAATGTCAGACACGCAATTGTTTATGAAAAAATATACAAAGTTTTTATAATTGCATTGCTTTTGTATGAAAGTGTTTATAATTCCAACATTATGGCATTTAATATGCTCAATGCTTAAGCTCTTTAGCCTTAAAAAAAAAAAAGAAAAGAAAATTAAATAAAAAACGATTTAAAGCTTGATTTTTTAATTGCATTTTATATAATTCTATTTTTAATGAATTTTTCTGGTAAAAAATCTGTTTGGTAGTGATGTATTTGTTGATGTTGTTGCTGTTGTACATATTGAAAAACATGGCGGGCTTGTCATTGGATATCGTTTGTTTGCAACTGTATGTATGTATGTATGTGTGTGTGTGTATGCATATTTAATGCAAAAGCCTGAATATGGCAGCACTCCTGTTTCACACACCATTTGACATTTCATGAAGATTATCACAAAACATTATTGTTATGTTTTCTTCTCTTTAATTGTTAGCCAGAGTTTTTATGTGTTAATTTTTAAACTTATTAAAAGCTTGATTTAATATTTATATATTATTTATTGGGCTTAAAAATAATATAAACACCTTATTTTTATAACATATTTTCTGCTTATCGAAAACAAATTTTTTTGCAAAACTCTTATTTGAAGATAGAATTTTTATAAATAAAACTCATAAGATTATTCTTACCTTATTATTAATTCAAATAAAAATTGAGATATTTATTTAAGTAATAAAAATTTTCAAAATATCATGCTCAAGAGATTTTTAAAAATAAGTTTATTGTTAATAAATGTTTACATCACAAACAAAAAAATATATATATGTTGGCTTTTATTGGAAATTTGTTCATTTAGTAAAGTTTTTTTATGATAAATATTAGGTGTTTTTTTTAAAGGTTCAAAGAATTGCAATACTAGGTGTATTCCACGAGATCTCGGACTAGCAACGTTGTCAACTTTGAAATTTCAAAACGCACCAAAATGGGGGAAAAAGCGTGTTTTTTCAACGAAAACGCACCGAATGTTGAAGTTTTTCGTTTCATTTTCAAAAACCTATTTTGTATTACAAAATTACATTTTTATATTAAAACCACGATGCAGCCTTTTAAACTACTACCTATTATACAATCAAACTGGGTCTGATATCACTGCCTGATAGCAATGCCATCAAATTTGTTCAACACCTAGAATTCGTGTTTGTCAAACTTGACCTCTGGTACGACTCCGTCAGTTTTATTAAGATAATGTTACCTTTACAATAATTATAAAGATATTTTGTCAAATTTATTATTAAGCAATAACATTTAATTATATTTGCTGTCAACCGAAATCAGCTGTGACTATTACAGCCTATTATCAGCGACCCAAAATACCTGCTTACCGTCATCAAAATTATATTGCAGAAGCATACAACCATTACTCTTGAAAGAATTTACGATTATCGGATCACTAAAAGTTACAGAATAACACTACAAGCCTTGAGGGCTTCATTCAACCAATAACAATTCTACTAAACGCAGTGTACATTTCACTTGTGTTTTCATAAGCGGGGTTAAAATAAACGAAAATTTGCCAGAATTTACGAGCCATCATAAAAACGAACTTCTCTGTTCAGAGACTGCATTTATCGCAATATTTAGCCAACTTGGCTTGATCGATTAATAGCAAAACACTCCCTAAAAGCAGCCAATTTTATAAAACGAAATGTTTATTTTCCTTTTGCCATTGTATATAATATACAACAGCAAGACAAGTCTTACGGAACATTTTTCACGCAAAATGACACGTAAAAATTTTTTACACTTGATTATAAACTTTTTTTTTACATTGAAATAAAAAATTGAGTGGAATTTGATTTTGTGCCACCGAAATTTCAAAAACGCACCGAAAATGTATAAAAAGCACACCCCGCACCGACTAAAGAATTTTTCGCACAAATAATTTTAAAAAGCACCAAAAAAGGTGCGAAACGCCCCGAGTTGACAACGCAAAATCTCTTCAAAATGGTGTTGTAAGTCACACTATTAAGGCCTCATTAGTTTTTATTATCAGTTGCCATTCTGCGACATTCTTTTCTGTAGAAAATGTTTTAAAATTAGTTTTTCTGTGAAAAAGTTCAGCTGATTTTTACAGTAAAGCACAATTAAAAGAAAAATATCGGAATTAAGAATAAATAATTTTCGTAAAAATTAGTTATTTGAAAAAAAAAAAGAAAAAAAAGAACAAATTTAATTACTTAAGGCCTTGCTACACTATCATACACAATCGTGCGATCTATTAAATAAAGCATGTGTGCTGAAAAAGTATTAAAAATTCAACCGTGCGACAGAGTTTTTGACAAATCGTGCGATTTGAAAAATTTTATAAAACTTTTCAAAACATTATGGTTTCTGTGCGATCAGTATATATTGTATATATTGTGAAAAATATAAGAATATTGTTGGTGCCTCAAGAAAAATTTAATTAATGTAAAATTATTATATTAATAAGAGTTTTTAATTGTTTTATTGTGTATATAAATTATTTCAATCATACTTGTATAATAGTGTGGCCTACAACGCCATTTTGAAACGATTTTTTCAAGTCGGCCGGACTTTTGAAACAGTTTCCTGTAAATGAATCGTACGATCGTGTAGGATAGTGAATCAGGGCTTTTACACCCAATTTTGGCGATGATTTTGTCAAACGTCTTTAAGCCATATCTTTCATATTTGTGGGCAAATTTGATAGAAATGAAAGAGGGGCAAACAAGAACATACGAACTCTGTTTTGCGTGTTTTCTTTTCCTAATTCCTCCTTGCTATCATTTGTAATTTTGTTAATATTTTTCATTTACATTCGATGCTAACAAAAGGATAAAAAAGACAAACGATATTATTTTGCAGCTACAATAGAAAAAGAGGCAAGTTCTACAAAATCATGATGAAAATGTAACATGACTTTGGTAGCAGCTTAATAATAAAATAAAAAACAAACATGTCTTTAAAAGACGTCGTGAAAATTGGGTTTTAGAAATGGTGACAAAACTGTCAACTTTTCTCTTGCGATCTGCAGTATTTACGACATTTCTTATACAAAATATAATTATATTCTTTTGATCATCCATAGTTGCTTAATTGATAAATATATATTAAATTTTAAAAATTAAAACAAATTATTTTTTATTAAAACAAATTACTTTAAATATTTCTTATTTTTGCAGCTAAAGATAGTTTTTTGTTTTTTATAAAAAATTCAAAAGTATTTATTTCCAATATTTCGATAACAATTAATAATAAAATGTTAATAATATGTTAATTTTCCTGCCGATGATAACAAATTGTTATCGAAATATTGAAAATAAATGCTTTTGAATTTTTTATAAAAAATAAAAAACGATCTTTAGCTGCAAAAATAAGAACTATTTACATAAACAAGATCAAATAATTAAATATCAAATACAAATTATTTTAAACAATTGAGTTTTATTCACTATATTAGCTTCTAACATTGATATCAATAAAAAATTATAAATAGCTTGTTTTCTATGTTTCCCATATCGAAAGGTGTAAAGAAATGTTAGAGATGTGTATAAATGAAAAAGCTTGTTTTTTGTGTTTTGACAGGTATTATTAGAGCATTTTTCTCTTTAAATTTATTTAGATTGTTGGGATATAAAGTTGAATGCTTGAGAATATCTTTCAAAAATTTCCAAAGTCTACTGATGATTAGGGTAGCTCCTATGAAATGTCGACATATAGATAGCTGGGAAACAAAGACAATAATTTTTTCAGAAAATTCAATGTATCGAAACGCACTGTTTTCTTAATACCATACATAGAAAACAAACTATTTATAATTTTTTATTTGCACAAATTATTTTAGTTTTTGACAAAAAAATTTGTATTCATATGAATAAAAAATAAATTTTTCCATACCAGAAAAAAGTAACATAAACACATTTTTAGCTGTCACTTAACGTTGAATTCTATTTTCAACAGATTAGTCAGCAACAGAACAAAACGAAAAAGTGGAAACAAAACACATATTTATCAAGGTGCATTAACGTCTACACGGTGGCAGCACTAGAGCAAAATTTTTTTTTTTTTTAACTTGGACCAGTACTCAGGGGATGACCCCTACATATGCAGTGCATTGTACCAGAACTAGGAAAATAGGTTGTGAGGAGGGGGATAGAGGGAGTAGTGTTTGTGAACATTTGACTTGAACTTTCCAACGCTATAACAGACAGGAAACACGTCTGCAGGCAACATGTTCCACAGACGAAGCTTACGGCTGAAAAACGAATTCTCTCTGTAATGCGTAAGACGATTCCTCGGACAATCAACCACAAATAGATGAGCTCTGGACGATGAACGCGTGCTACATAAAAATGTGCGAGTTTCGGGAACAATATTCCTAATCTCGTCAGAGCAAAATCCATTGTAGTAACGGTAGAACAGAGTAACTCACCCCACACTGCGTCGATGCTTCAGTGAGTCAACAGAGTTGGATACCCTACTGTCACCGATGAGCTTCTTCGCCCTCTCCTGCACATGGTCGAGTAACCCCAAAGTAGATTTGGAGGCACTGTCCCAAACATGAGAGTTGTATTCAATTTTCGGTCTGATGTAGGTGGTATAAATATTAAGGAAATCGGATGGCGTTAAGTACATCTTACTTGAATGCTTCTTTAGAGATATGAAAAATGTGTTCACTCCACCGAACATCACACTGTATCTTCATACCAAGAACATCAAGAGCATCCGATCCCTCAATATTTATACCATCCATGTGTACGGATAAAGCAGCATCTGCGGTCGTTTGTTTGTGTGTTAATAAGCAACATTGGGTCTTACGAGTGTTAAAGGCGACCCTATTTTTACGACCCCACTCGGAGATTAATAGAAGATCACTATTCAGTGAATCATTCATATTTACCCTCTGATAGGCTGGGCCTATAACTAAAGGAGTACGAGCGGCAAATGCTGCTGTCATCCGCGAAAGAGTGAATAGGGTTGGAAGTTTGATAGAGAAGGTCATTCAGGAAAATAAGAAATAGAGTAGGAGAGAGAACGAAACCTTATGGTACCCCTGAATTAATCTTAAACTCGTTTGTGCGGTCTCTGAGAAAGCTCGATATAAATCGAGAAAAGTCATCACCGACACCAAAAGCAGTAAGTTTTGTCAGTAGTGCAGCATTCCACACTCTGTCCAGAGCTACCACCTTACTTTCGCCAAAATGATGGATTGACTGGCACCATTTCTTAGAAAGGTATGCCAGAAAATCTCCAGTAGAACGATTCTTACGAAATCCATATTGACGATCACAAAGTAATTTATGCGACTCTAGATACCTTATTAGATGGTAACAATACAACAAAAACAGGCATGTAGTAAGCTATGTTTGTCAAAAATATTTTAAACTTTTTCCACAACTATTAAGTACTTTTTCACAATTACAAATTATTTTTATATGAACTATTTTTATGTTCACATAATAATTTTAAAATGTTTAATTCAGAATAGATCGCAAAATTCAGTTTCAAAAATGTAAACAATACACTTGACGTAAATGGCTTACTATATTGCCAGCAGCAAAAAGTTGTCACATGCCGTAGCGGCGCCACCTTGTAGACATTAATGCACCTTGTAGTTTATATTGAACAGAAACAAAACAGCTGATACAGAACGTACAAACTAATTCTGCCTTTATACAAGTATGATTGCAATAATTTATGTACTTAGTAAAATATTAAAAACTATTACTACCATAATAATTTCACATTACTTGAATTTATATCTCGAGGCTCCAACAATATTCTCATATCTGTTCGATCAGTTTTGTATATACCACACTGATCGTACAGAAATGATCATGTTATGAACATTTTCATAAAAATGTTCAAATCGCATGATTTGTTAAAAACTCTGTCACACAGTTGTACTGTTAGTACTTTTTAACACACATTTTTGTGTAGATCGCACGATCGTGTCGGATAGTGTAACAAGTCTTTTAACAGCACAACATAAATTAGCCCGTCAATTTATCTGTCAAAAATCCTCATGTACATAAAAAATTTATAATGGGGTATTTACACCAAAACAAAATTTAGTAGATTGGAATGAAGATTTTCAACAAAATCTTAAGCGTTTAGACTAAATGCCTTATATAAAACCAACCCAAATAGCGCGGCGTCAACGCTTAGCAATTGGAAAAATTACAACAGTACAACAAAACTGGCATGTAGTAAGCTGTACTTGTCAAAAATATTTTGTAACCCAGAACGTTTCAGCCAAGGTGCAGGAACTTTAACCTCGATAAGCGCCAGGGTGGTCCGCAAAACAGAACCACTTGGGGACGTACTGATTTCGGAAGTCCCAATACACAACCTAAGTTGCATTGGGTCTTCCAAGAGTTTTGTTTGCCGTGGAGCAGGTTTTGCTTTGGCGTCAAGTTATTGGCACAATACGGACGAAAATACTGCGAAAATTTCGAAAGAATTTGTGTTACAGATTGCGTCTTGTACACGCCAGACGTGGTGGCCGGTCACATGGCCTAAACCAATAAAGTTCCTTTTATTAATATTAAAAATATATTTCTTTGCTTTAAAAGGATTTAAACTTGAGTAACTTTAAAAAAACCACCCTATGCATTAAATACATTTGTATAACCTTACATAAAATATTGAAGTATGTCTAACCTCAAAATGTTCAACAATCTTTAACCAGAAATTACTGTTTCATCTGAATGCAATGCAGTGTTGCACACACACACACACACGCATAATAACCTTTAATCTGAAATATAATTTCTACATTGAAATAAATGAATAAAAGTAAAACATAAGCACTTACATATACATATTTTCAAATAAAGATTAAACATGTTTGTAACACATTTCTCTTTAATATATATTTCTTTTTTGCTTACATATATATTGCTTGTTGGCAATTCGATAGTGTGGCAACAATGTACATTTTAAGGGCGTTTATTGAGGGCGTTTTTGGTGTGTGTTGCTCTAACACAAAATTGCTTTTTAATGTGGCTATAAATGGGCTAAAATGAATAATACAATTCTCTAAAATTAATATCTGCACTTCTTGAATAGATTCAAGTTGGCAACATGAAAGCAGGATAAAGTGTTGTGGCCACATATCAATCTAACTTTAAAAAACAAATATATCGGTATAATTTTTTAACCGGTAAAGTGTGTTTTGTGTTGAAATGGCTCTTGAATGTTTGGCATTCGGACTAGCAAGGGATGAAGCAAGTTTGAACGCTTCAAGGGATAATCAGTGTGTTCTTCGGGAATTGGACAATTCCTATGAGTGGACAGCTAATGAATTTAGAAAGCTATATAAATTATCACCAGCCTTAAGGCCGGGGTACATAGAATCCGTCGTACTTTGTCCGTCTCCTTTTTCAACTGACATCAAAGTATACGAAGTATGAAGCTGGCACAATCAGTACTTTGCTAGCGGATATAAAATCAACTGCATTTTACTTTAATTTTATTAAAATCTTTGAATTTATATTTCAGACACAGCACAAAAAATCTAACACAATTTTTTTCAATTTATTAAATTTTGAACGAAAAATTATATTAAACTACACAAAAAATATTACCAGATAGTTGTAAAAATTCTCAACGTACGTTAAAAGTTGCTCAACTTTAATACTTTGCCTCGGCAGAGAAGTACGGAATGTGACAAAGCTCATAAGAATACATGTATTTCAACTTAAGGCCCTGATTCACTATCCTACACGATCGTACGATTCATTCACAGGAAACTGTTTCAAAAGTCTGGCCGACTTGAAAAAATCGCTTCAAAATGGCGTTGTAGGCCACACTATCATACAAGTATAATTGCAATAATTTATTTACACAATAAAACAACTAAAAACTTTTATTAACATAATAATTTTACATTGCTTAAATTTTTTTTCTTGAGGAATATACTCATATTTTTCACAATATATACCACACTGATCGCACAGAAACCATAATGTTTTGAAGTTTTATAAAATTTTTCAAATCGCACGATTTGTCAAAAACTCTGTCGCACGGTTGAATTTTTAGTACTTTTTCAGCACACATGCTTTATTTAGTAGATCGCACGATCGTGTATGATAGTGTAGCAAGGCCTTTAGTTGTCAGTTGAAAAAGACAACGTATAACGTACGACGGATTCTATAAATAGCCGAGGCCTTTAGTTTTGGTCATTCTGAACATAAACAAATTATTACAGATAAACGAATAAATGAGACATATGAACACATATTTTATTTTACTTATCTTATTATAAATTAAATAATATTTATTATCATTTAAAAACTAAAATCACAGCATATAAAAAGCAATGCATATACACATTGTTATGGGAAAATTTATTGATTTTTCTTTTCTACTTTGTGGTTTTCGCTTTTTTTTTGCACAGATGCCACGTAATGTTAATATGAATGAACAGAAAAAATAACTGTTTACCATCCTTAGAACTAAGTTATACTACATTTACACCAACTCAAAATCTAGTAGATTTGAATTAAAATCTACAACGAAATCTATATCGTTTACACCACTATTTTTGACATCTGGCAAGATTTCATTTTCACAAAAAAAAATTTATGCTCGCGCGTTTGACAAAACAATTTTATCAGAGACTGAGTACACCAACATTAAAACGTAATTTTTGTTGCAGCGTTGTATTTTTAAGTACTTTTTGAACAAAATCACGGTTGCATCACTTGGTATTAAGTAGATTCCAGGAGATTTCGTCGAAATCTACTCATAAAGTAGATTTCATTTTTTATGGGAAATCTTCTCAAAATCGACTAGATTTGGCTTGAAATCTCGAATGAGCAGATTTCGCTTTGATGTAAATATACTATTATAGAATCACTCAATTGCTAGTGCAAGCGATGAAATTTGATGACAAAAGTTGCGATTATCGGATCGTTAAAGTTAGAGAATCGCACTACTCTTATACATACATATTACGTTTTTATTTAAGTTTGAAAATACAAATCCGCTACCAGGCACCCTGTATTTAAGTAATAAATAGAGTTTTCGCGTTGCCAATCAGTTTGAAACAATAAATACTCGTATTTGAAGTATGTAAGCTTAATGCAACATCTGGGTTAAGTAATCTTCGCCAGAAATTAAATGAAAATCTGAATTCTGCGTAGTTTACAGCCTAATATGTTTTCTGTGTTTTATTTTATATTAATAATGACCTTTTTTATATAATTTTCTTATTTAAATAATTATCAAATTCGAATTTGCTAATTGTTTAAAAATGGAAAATGTTTTATTTTATAGTTATAATAATTGCCAACTTAAATTTTTCTGACTGAACCTAGTGTCTACAACTGCGATTAACTCTAACATAATATCTGAGAAAACCCAGCGGCAGAATGAGAAAACGAGTTTCTTTATGTCCATCTTAATATCTAACAACGAGTACACGTATTTTTGTTAATCTTATAAGAATTCATAAATCATTGAACGCCGAGAAGAAAACAGTACTATGCGGTCAATAGAATCGTATATGAATAATGTCTATGTGCACATTTTGAATAAAAGTAATCACTTATAGTTTATAATTAATGCTTAAAAACAAATTGTTTCCCTTTAAAAAGATATTTTGCAAAATTAATAATCGGTAAAATTGCAATGACGTCTTTTTGTAAACAAACACATACACAGTCACTTTTTTGACAACTCTTATTATAAAATCGTTGCCATGAGATTTCTCATAGGAACGCTGTCATAAAAATTATTATAAGACTGCGATAACACTGATTTTAAGTCTACACGGAACAGAATTATCTCTGCGATTGATTTTTTTTCTTAGTTATTAACGCAGGTATGGATACTAAGTTAAGCAATAATTAAGATTTTCGCATTGCCAACCAGTTATGTAATAATAAATTGGCTAAAGCATGTACATACGAGTAAAGCTATGTACACACGGTTGTCAGATGTTACAATATTGTAAGATCTGGCAACATGCTGACAATGCAGTGCCAGTGAAAAATTGTCCCGCAGAAGTAAATTGCGTGTTCAGACGATCATAAGAAAATCTTACAATTTCATTGTCAGACTAGGGTCTGACAAATAATTCACCTGACAACAAAAATTGTCAGTTCACACGGTTGTCAGATTGTTAGATGAAAAAAATTAACAGACATGTTGTAAGGCATTGCCACTTATGTATATCAACAACCATCTGTTTGGCAGTGTTGCCCATCAAACTTTTTTCTGACAATGATGCCATTGTCAGGTGCATTAATCTGCCAATTATCTGGCGCACAGAAAAAATTGATGAGATTTTTTTTCAATCAAGTCATGTTATTAATAAAAAACCATCAATTTAATAAAATTTGCATTGACTTAATTAAATTATTATTAATAATGAATTTTTGGAAATATCTCTTAATAAAATGCAATTAATAAAAAGTTTTCCGAATTATTGACTGTCATTCAATAAATAAATTTAAAAGGTTGTCATATAATAGTGAAGAGTTGTTGTTTCTTTAAAAATTTTTTTTTGTTAAGTACATTTTACATATTAATAACAATTTTATTCAACTCAATAATTTTTGCTTTTAAGTGAAAAAGCTATTTCTACTCTATAATTTGAATTATCAATCCGGCAAAAAATCTTTTTCACAGGAAATTTTATAAAAATAGTGCAATTTTTTTTATCAATATGGCATCTATTTTTTTCTGTGCAGTGCCGACAAATAGTTTTCTCACGACGACAATGGTTTTTCTGACAACGTTGTAGGTTAAAAATTGGCATTTTCAGACAATTTTACTGGCAATATTGTAAGATCTGACAACCGTGTGTACATAGCTTAAGTTTAATGTAATGCCTGGGTGAAGTAATGTTTTGCCAAGTTTGAAATTTAAAACGGAATTCTGCTTATTTCCACAGCTTAATTTGGTTTCTGTGTTTTATTTTATAATAATTATAATGATTGCCAACTTCAGTTTCTGTCGAATTCCTCTTCTTCATCTTATTTGAAAAACTAAAAGTTTTCTGCTCTAATAACAAATCAATACTTCAAATCTGGCAAAATAAACCAGATAAAAAATACTTTTGTTTAAAATTTTTCTTTGCAAAAGAATGCTACTGCTGCTGCCTGCCCACCCTTTGTTTTGCCAAATGCCAGCTGTTGCAGTGGTTACTGGTGAATTGAATTCCATTTAATCTCTTAGCAAAAGTTTCCTTTATAATCAGCAATTTTATAGTTAAAACAATTAGCAAGTTTAGCGTTTATCCTCTGAAATTTATTTTGCAATTAAAGCGAAAGTATCTTGCAACAAAATGCTGCTGCAAATTTATGACACTTGTATATCAGTGACCAAGAAGATCTATCTATTTATCTCTCTACCCTTAATTTAACGACAAAAACTTTAAATTAAAAAAATGTTTAAGGGTGTCTTTTTAGGGGAGAAAACACATAAAATCAATTGCAGTTCTTGTTTAAAAATTATTATTGCAATTGTTGTTACGAAATCGGATAAGACCATGAAATATGGGTTGCATTCAATATTATAAATGTTTGTCGGTCTGTTGGCTTGCATGTGTATTTGTGTGTGATAAGTGTCGCCTGTTTGTTTCGCTGGGCTCCCTGTATTTATTTGCAAAACGATAAACATCTTTTTCAAAATGACTTATGATTATGAT
Organism: Thecocarcelia acutangulata; assembly: GCA_914767995.1. NCBI lineage: Eukaryota > Metazoa > Arthropoda > Insecta > Diptera > Tachinidae > Thecocarcelia > Thecocarcelia acutangulata. The sequence continues at coordinate 88,208,346 of OU612096.1, forward strand.
TTTTATTTTATGATTATGTTTTTTTTTTGTCATTCATTGTTCAAGCGTGTTTCTTAAATTAACTTTTTTAAATACAAAAATAAAAAGAATTGGGGAAAAAAAAACACAAAAATGTTTATTTAATATTGAATAAAATAAAATAAAATAAAAACGCTTTAAATTCGTTGCCATAGATCTGGTATTTTAATCTTAACTCTACTGGCGAGAAACAGCAAACATGGTCACAAAAACGTTTTAAAGCTTCTTGTCTTTAACCTTGGTTGCAATAACATGACTTAAATATAAAACACACAAAGTTGCAACATTGCTGCCACACATTGTTGGAGTATGTACAAATAAACGGCGTACATTTGTACAGACGTACAAACATACGATTACATACATACATACATACAATTTGCTTTTTTGTTGCACTTAAACAAAATTAGTTGATTGTAAGCACACGTTACTTGAAAACGTTTGTTACCACTTTGATGTACTGACTTGGCCCAATAACACACACGAACACAGTACTTAGCACTCGCACACAAACCAACCCGAGTAGAGAGAGATCAAACGACAACATGGGCACAGTGTGACCAAGAAAAGAAAAATATGCAATAACTCCCAGTTAACATTGTGCAACTTTTGTCGCTGTAATTCTTATCAGCGTTGTCAACTCGGTGCTTTTTGCACCGTTTTAGGTGCTTTTTAAAATTATTTATGCGAAAAATTCTTTAGCATTTCTTTACATTTTCGGTGAGTTTTTTCAATTTCGGTGGCACAAAATCTAATTCAACTCAACTTTTTGTTTTAATGTAAGAAATAAATTAAAAAAATAAAAAAGTTTAAACAAGTGACCAAAATGTTTAAAAAACATACTGTTTTATAATATTTGCTGCTTTAAGAGAGTGTCAAGCCAAGTTTGTCAAATATTACAATAAATTCATTGTCTTAATAGTGTAGTTCGTATTTATGATAGCTCGTGAATTCGTTACGGTTTTAGTAATTGAGAAATCACCAAATTATTAAATAAATTCGAAAGTTTTTCCGAAACGTTTGCATTAAACATGGATTATGGTAAACTTCATTTTTTATTTGTTATAAGTCTGGCAAATTTTCGTATACGAGTATATCCATAAATTCTTTTAAAGACACCGCTTTCGAAAACACAAATAAAATGTTTGATAGAATTCAAGGTGCATTAACGTATACACGGTGGCAGCACTACGGCATGTAACAATTTTTTATAGCAATATAGCAAGGCGAATTTATACAGGTGAATGCAAGCGGAAAGGCGAATTCAGTACTATGGATTTTGTTATTGTAAAACATATCGTGAATGTCAAAATCTAAATTCGCCTGAGATTGTTCAACTGGGTAAACATTTTATATAAACGTTATATATAAACTTTTATAATTGTTTGTAATTAAAATTACTGGTTATATTAGTTTTTCAATTTTTAATTCACAAAAATTTCTTGAAATTGCACTAAATCATACAAAAAAATCTTCAGATTAAAATGGCACGAAAATGTTTGTAAACAGAAGACAAAAAAATTGACAGTCTCATTGGAAAAAACGCGAGAAGCAAAAAATAATCACCTGAGCTGTTAAGTTCACCTTGTAATGAATTCGCCTTGCAATATAGCAATATATTTACGTCAAATGTATTGTTTACATTTTTGAAAGTGAATTTAGTGTTTTATTCTAAATTAAACATATACAAATTATTTTGTGAACATAAAAATAATTCAAATAAATATAATTTATAATCATATATGCAATCGTAAATTTTTTCCACAATAATGGTTGTATGCTCCTGGAATATATATTTGACGACGTGAAGCAGCTGTATTTTTGTGTCCCTGATAATAAACAGTAAAAGTAAGAGCTGTAGTGCGACTCTCTAACTTTTAACGATTCGATAATCGCAACTTTTGTCATCAAATTTCATTGCTTGCACTAACGATTGAGTGATTCTAGCGATGGTAAACAGCTGTATTTTTCTGTTCATTCATATAAACAACACGGGGCATCTCTGCCAGAAAAAAGCGAAAACCACAAAGAAGAAAAGAAAAAACAATAAATTCTTCCATAACAAAATTTATACATATTGATTTTTATTTGTTGTGATTTTAGTTTTTAAGTGACAATAAATATTATTTAATTTGTAATAAGGTAAGTAAAATAAAATATGTGTCCATATGTTTCATTTATTTGTTTATATGTACTAATTTCTATATGTTCAGAATGACCACAACTAATACTGGTGATAATCAGTATAACTTTGTAAATTCATTAATTGTCAACTCAAAGGAATTGTCCAACTCCCGATAAACACAATGATTATCCCTTGAAGCGTTCAAACTTGTTTCATCGATTGCAAGTCCGAATGACCAACGTTCAATAGCTATTTCAACACAAAATACTCTTTACCGGTTAAAAAATTATACTGAAATTTTTGTTTTTGAAAATGTATTTAATAAATATTTTATGTATTTAATATATAATAAATATTTTTACGTCTTAAAAATTTGATTGTAAGCACTTTATTTCATGAATGGACAATTTAAAAAAAAATACACTTTAATGATTGAATAAACAGCAAGAAAATTTTTGTCTTTAAGAAATCGACAATCGGCAGTAAAATTAACAGCTGATTTTGATCGACTACGAATATCGTTAAGAAAATGTTACAGAATAGCAAATACGATAAAATATCGTTATAATTATTTTAATGATTCGATTATCGTTATATAAGTTACAGAATCGCACTACTGATTTCGATCGACAGCGAATATTATTAAATAATATTGCTGAATAATAAATTCGATAAAATATCGTTATAATAATTGTACAGGTAACATTATCTTAATAAAACTAACAGAGTTGTATTAGAGGCCAAGTTAGACAAACACGAATTCTAGCTATTGAACGCCCCAGTTTGATTGTATAATAGTTTTTTAAAAGGCTGTTTCATTATCGTTTCATTAATATAAAAATATTCAAAATTCTGCGCTTTTTTCTCCATTTTGGCGCGTTTTGAAATTTCAAAGTTGACAACGCTCTCAATTGTATCAGCGACTGAAAAAAATTTTAGCGACTAGTCATAGGGAGCCTACATGTCAAGCTCTTTACTCTCCCCCAACCATAGTAATTGGATAAAAGGCTAACATTTTTATTTATTTTTATAGAATAATAAAAAAAAAATTCTTAGATTAATTGACATTGACTTATCGATTTATTCGTTATACGCATATTTTCATATGCATATTTGTAAAACTAACCGAGAAAATACACATCAGTCAATACAACTTCATCAAAATATATTTCATGCATACTAGACACCAAGTTGAAAATGCTATTGGTAATCTAAACCTTAAAAAAGCTCCAGGTATGGATAAAATCAGCAACAAAATGCTCGTAGAGCTGCCTCGTCTAGCTAAAAGAATTGTTCTTTTTATTTTTAATGCTATTTCACGACTTGAGTATTACCCTGCAGAGTGGAAGGTGTCCATGACGTCTCACAAGCTTTTGATAAAGTGTGGCACGATGGCTTAATGCATAAAATAAAGTTTAACTTACCTGCAAACGTACATAACCTTTTGGAAAGCTATTTATATTGTCGCCAATTTATAATAAAAGAAGGCGATTTCATAAGCCCCGCCCAGCCTATTGAAGGCAGCATATTAGGGCCTATCTTATATTTGATATACGCATCTGATATGCCAACAAGCACTAACATTCACACTTCAACATTTGCAGATGATACAGCATTCCTTAGCATACATATTAACCACCAGCAAGTATCAATAAACTTACAGGAACATATCGACAAACTAGAGAAATGGCTCAAGCTTTGGAAAATCAAGGTTAGTGAACAAAAGTGTGCCCATGTTACATTCGCACTGCGTCTAGGAACATGCTCACCCATTACTATTAACAATAAAGTAATACCTCAACACAGTGAAGTCAAATACCTCGGTATTCATCTTGACCGTAGACTAACATGGAAGTCGCATATCGAGGCAAAAGTAACGCAGATGAAATTGAAAGCAGTGCAAATTAACTGGCTAATAGACAGAAATTCGACCTTGAAGCTTGATTGTAAAGTTTTGCTTTACAACTCGATTCTAAAGCCAATATGGTGCTATGGGATTCAATTATGGGGCACAGCCTCGGCATCCAACATTGAAAAAATCCAAAGAAGTCAAAATAGAATTCTCCGTAGAATTACAAATGCTCCATGGTCATACCCGTCTGAGAAGGAGGGATAATTTGGCTACCATTAGAGCTCTAAACAGATGACTGAATTCTGAAACAATATTCGCATAAAAATAAATGTTTATCCAGCACTGGCAGGACTTTAATCAAATTTTTTTTAGTATTAAGATTTGAATACTTATTGTCATTAAATTTTTTATGTAGATTCAATAAATAAAATAATGAAGTTAAAAAAAACCAGACAATCAGAAAACTTAAGACTTTCAATATGTCGAATTTAAGCATTTACTCAATGAATTACAAAGTATACACATTCCCTCAAGATTTAAAAACAATGTCAAACTCTACTTGTTGGAAAATGTTGAAACACTTCTTATGTAACTTTTTGCCAAATAATGATTGAATTTTACTTTTATAATATTCATTACAATCTTATTTTTTATTTAAAATTGATTCAAAATTTAGTTTTATTTCAATAATGTTTATATGTTGCCAAATAGCTTCTCTTAAGCCTTCAAGGTGCTGAGGCGATAATGTATTGTAATATCTGAATTTTCGTAAATAAAAATATATAAAAAAAAAAATTATTGGAACAAAAGTTTAGCTTGTTTTTATCGATTAAACGAATTATTCTTAATCGGTTGATAATTCTGCGTTTTACTCATCGGTCCCACTGTTCAAAGTTAAAAGATTTTTTCCAGCACAAAATTTTCTTTCTTTAGATGGCCATTGCTATAGATATGTATATACATATGTACAATAGTATGAATGCTTGTTTTTGCGTTGCAAATATTTACAACCCACGCTTTAACTTTAAGTAGTTGTTTTTGTTGTGGCAGTTGTTGCTGTAAATGTTAAAGAGCAACAAATAAGCAGCAGCAAAAACAACTCACATACAGACAAACGACAAGCATCAATGGCAACTAACATTATGCTACAACAATAGCAAAAGAAACCAACAACAAGTAAAGTATAGCAAACACAACAACAATGTGATGGTTCATTTAATGTCAAAGAAGAAGGAAGGTTCGCCAACCATTTCCTATCGACAATTAAACGTGAAGTTTTAAAGATTTTCAAAAATTTCTATATTTTCAGGATACTTGAAGAAAATAAATATTGCCAATTAGAAAGATTTTTTGGTAATTATTTTGTACATTAAAATTGGTAATGCGATAACAAATTTTTTTTTTTTTATCTTGTATCAGTATTCTGTTAATGACTTCTACATATTTACTATCGAAAATTAAACGTTTGCCAATCAGGGAGATTTGTTAGTAATTATTTTGTACATTAAAATTGGTAATGCGATAACATAATTTTTCTTTATCTTCGACCATAATTCAGTGGATGCCTCCTACATATGCAGTGTATTGTACTGCAACTAGGAAAATAGTTTATGAAGAGGACAAAAGGGGGAGTAGCGTTTGTGGACATTTCCAACGTTATATGTGCCAGGATATATGTCCGCATCTAACTTTTTCCACAGACGAACCGTACGGCTGAAAACTGAGTTCTCTCTGTAATGTGTTATTGGGCACAAATGGATGAGCTCTAGACGATATACTTGTATTCCGTATAAATATATGGGTTTCCGAAAGCAAAAGCCATTTGTAATAACGATAGAAGAGAGTAACGCATCTCCTGCGGCGACACTCCAGTGAATTAATAGAGTTGGATACCCTAATGCCACCGATAAGATTTTTCGCTTTTTTTTGCTCAAGGTTCGAGTAACCCTGAAACAGACTTTGAGGCACCGGCCCAAATATGAGAGTTGTATTCCATTTTCCGTGGTGACGTACATCTTATACAGTTTCAAGAAACCTACACACTTAAACGCCTCCTTGAAGACATGAAATATGTGTACAGTCCTGCGAACATTGCACTGTATTTTCATTCCCAAAACAACATGAGCAACCGATTCCTCAGTACTTATAGCATTCTTTAATACTATAATGATATGAGTGTTCAAGTCGACCCTGGTTTTACGACTCCATTCGGGGACTAAGAGAAGATAATTACTCAGTGAGTCATTCATATTTTGCCTCCTGGCACCGATCTCGAATAGGTCAGGGCAGTATATGTACAAGTGGTAAATGTCGCTGTCATCTGCAAAAGGATTAGAAGTGTGATAAAGAAGGTCATTAAAAAAAACAAGATGTAGAGTAGGAGGAAGAACCGAGGTTTTCGGTACCGCTGAATTCATCTTTAACACAATTGATGAGACCTCATCTATTACAACTACCGCACTATGGTCTGTGAGGAAGTTCGATATAAACCGAAAAAAGTCATCACGATACCAAAAGTTTTGATGTTTTTTGAGTAATGTACCTCGCCACACTCTATCAAATGCCTTGGAGATATTTAGAGCCACCACTTTACTTTGACCGAAACGATATCTAGTGGCATGGTTTCTTTAAGAGATATGCGTCTATAAGTACTTCACATGATGGTAGTTAACCGAACTTTCCATAACTTTGGAAAGCACAGAACAAGTTACAATTAGGCGATAATGCTCAGAGTTATTTGCCGCACCCTTTTCGGGGATTGGCGTTTTATTATTAGCAACCCTTCTAAGCAACGGGAACTCACCAACGTAATAGGATGTGCTAAAAAAGCGTGCTAATGTACGTGCAAGCGTAGAAAGAGCACTGCTTCATGACCAATACTGGAATGTTGTGCGATCCGGAAGATTTACTTATGTTAAGGTCAGCCTAAAACCTTCTGCCGGCATGTTAGCCTTGTCAAACTGGTCAGTAAATGCTTGGCCTTTCTTTAAAAAAGTTGGGATTGTTGGGTTAGCGTTATTCTTTACTCTTTTAAGGAATGACCAAAATCTTTTACTGGCCCTTGGCGCAGGATATGCCTTAACGTACACCAAACCAGGACACTCTGCTTTCAGGTGCATAGAGGGGAAGGAGTCCCTCGTTTGTTGTGGCAAATAAAACTTCAGAAAGCCGCATGACTTTTTTTGTGCTGGACTCCCTAAACTCATACTAAGGGGTAAAATTGGTTGAACGGGAACTAGCATAGTTCCCAGCAGGTCATGTGCCTACCTTGGCTGAAATGTTATGGCTGGGGTTTAAACCTAAAATCGCAGGAAGGGGTACTAGTTTCGCTGATGTATTTAGTGCAAGCCGGTTTTCGGGGGCCAATAACTTCCTGAGGTGCTGTTGTCTTGCAACAGATACCTATATGTAAGGAGCTACTAGTGATGGTTAGGCGGGTGATTTGGTTAAGAGCTGAGTCTCTCAATGGGCTTCGGATTACCAACTCACTAAGCCTTGCCTCCCATTGACTGCTGGGAAATTGCATACAAGTGAAATTGCATATCAGAAGGCCCAAACTCTTCAGCAAAGGGTTTATCTACTCGTATATGGCTAGGAAAATAGGTTATGATGAGGAGGAAAGAGGGAGTAGTGTTCGGGGAGGTTTAACTTTAACAATAACAACACGAAAGACTAAAACAAACTCTCTTACAGCATTTAAAATGTTGGAATTAAATTAGTTAAAACTGATCAGTGCCCAGTGTATATACCTTCGACACTGCTTAGATTAGCAAAATTTCGTCCAACACCTTAATTTAATGAAATGCATTGGAAATAAATTAATATTGAACATATAAAGAAAACAGGGACGACAAAAAGTTGCGACCTGTGTGGGCCTTGCAAGCCATACGGGGGCGCTGGTGAATAATTCACTCCCGTGGAGTTGGTCTATCGTCAGATTAGGCCGACAAGGCAGGTGTTGATGTAACAATCTGCCCCAGAGAGCAGTTAGAACTTTGGCAGAAATAAGCTGTTCGTAAGTACTCTGGCGCAATATGATCTTGATTTTTTGCATAGCAAATCAGTAGCTGGATTTATGTTTGAACGTCAAATGTTATTGGCTGTACTTTCTTATATTAGAAAAAAACTAAAAGTTGGCTATGCGCGAAATAAGAAATAGTAAGACTTTTGCAGTAATTTACGACTTGCTTGTTGCTCTTTTAATGAGTTTTAGTATATTAAATTAGAAAGGACTGTTTGCATCATAGCAATGCCTGAATTTGCAATTTAATCGTAATAACATATAAGACAATTAAGTTAGTTGGCAATGCAGACATTTTATGAATTGTTAATTTTTCAATATTTTGTAAGTTTTTCAATTTGTTAAACATTTTTATAATATATTTTTTTTGTTTACTTCATATATGATTAATCATATATGATTAATCACAATTGTGTTGGCAACGCAGTTCTTATATTTTAGTAATCCTCCTGGCAGTCCTTCACCTATTACTTTAGTTTTTTCTTTTCAGTTCTATTTTTAGTTTATGTTTAACATGATTCCATTCGTGGGTTTACATTTGTTTATTTTGTATTTTCTCCTACGTTTTTATTTTTCCCGCAGTGGCATACAGTATCTGAGATTTAGCAATATGTACTCGTATTTGTTTAAACTTGGTGTGTTGGAGTTTTTATGGCCATTTTGCTTTTGGTGTGTGTGTGTGTGTAAGTGTGTCTGTTTTAAATAGAAGTCATAAAAAGCGTCAATAAATTGCCATGATTTTGTGCTAATGAAGTATTTAATTTGAACAAACTAAACAGAACGCCCATATTTAGTTTAATCGGAATTAAGACAAAAAATATAAGGTGAAAAATTCTTTTAAGGAAACTTTTGAAGATAAAACAAATAACGACCAATAAAGTCGATGTCCATCATGAAAATCTTTAAGTTGTAAACAATTAACACAAGAGTATAAAATAACAGTTAACAATATGTTGGTAGCAGAAAAACATTATGCGTACGTTCATTACACCTTTAACGGAAGTGAAAGCTTGTTTCTTGTGGAAAAAGCTTAACTTTTTTGCGATTAGTCATGGGCAAACTGTAGTCACTGAACTTCAGCAAATTGTTGTCAATGTGTTTTTTTTTACAAGACAATTGATTTTTTTTATGTAGATTTGTATAAATTTTAATTAAATTGAAAAAACTTCAAAATAGCGGAAAACAGAAAATTATTAAAAAGTTGACAGAATGTCATTAAAATATTGTATATAAACTTTTTTTTCAATATTAAAAATTTATTTATTTATTTATAAAGTAACTATACAGTTGCAAAGGAAATTTGCAAAGTATAGGATGCACAGCATGGGCGGGGTGACAAAGACCATAATGCCCAAGATGGTATTAACAGTACTTTTGTAGCATCGCTGTGACTGACTATAACGAGCTATGCCTTCACATAGGAAGTTTCCACGTAGTTAATAATGAATAACCTCTAAAGAAACTGTAAACCAATACAGTTAGTTGAGGCAAACCATTAACCAGTGCGAGCGAGACGCAAAACTCTCAAAGACCGAACAACAAAACAACAAAACTGACCGCACTTAAGAAATAATTACGATGACGCGAGAGCTGTTCTTCAGCCCAGAGCTGCTTTACGACTGAATATTAAAAATTATTCAATAAAAAAAAATTGGCACGTCATTTTGATTTTATACAGTATTAACCAAGGTGCATTAACGTATACACGGTGGCAGCACTACGGCATGTGACAGTTTTTTGCTTCTGGCAATATAGTAAGCTATTTACGTCAAATGTACTGTTTACATTTTTGAACGTGAATTTAGTGTTTTATTCTGAGTTAAACACATACAAATTATTTTGTGAACATAAAAATAATTCAAATAACTATAACTTATAATTATAAAAACGTACATTCATAGTTTATAATTGTGAAAATAGTTACAAATATTTTTGATAAACATAGCTTACCACATGCCTGTTTTTGTTGTATTGTTGTAATTTTGCTCTAGTGCTGCCACCCTGTATACGTTAATGCACCTTGGTATTAGCCTAAAGTTTAAACATGATAGTAATTATGAATATTCTCACGGAATTTATTTCTCACGGAATGTATTCCTCTCGGAATTTGTTTTTCATATAAAGTACTTATTTCAATTCAAATTAAAGAGAAAACCACATTTTTTATTAAATTGACCATAGGAATTGAAGTTTCCTGTGAATGGGAAGAAAGAAAAAATTAAAAAAAAAATTATATTTCATTTTTGTTTATAATTGGAGGAAAGAGAAAAGTGAAGAAACTCCCACGGAATTTTAATTTGTAATTGGGCTGATAAAGAAACCAATTAAAGTCTTTTTATAAAAATAAACTTACAAAATATTTATAATTATAAGTCTTTTCAACTATTGACCCATAAATTTATATATGTAATAAATTTGGCAATTCTAATTAGTAAGCAAACAAAATAAGAAGGGAGAGAAGTAGAGGCAAATTTTGTGACTCTTTGTTTCGGCGACATTTTTAAGCTAAACTTTTACTTTTCTGTGTAGACTGAACAAGAAATTTTCATGAAAGTCATCTATTTCATTGAAAGTTTTATTTATAGTACATATGTATATAGAAATTTCATGAAAGTACTTTCCTGTGTAAAGGCAACGTAAGTTAAAACAAACTAAACTTTCAATACAAATTGGCAATGCGAATTCAGTTGCTTAAGAAAAAATATAATATTGTCCGCCAATGTTTATATATAGTATTTTTTTCCTATAAAATTTACAATCACTACACTGTTCCCAGTTTACGAAATAAATTTAAAAATTTTTTAAAGAATCTATTATTTAGTTTTCATTGGAAGTTTATTTTGTGATTGTTAATGCCAAAGTGATGCCATTGAACTTTAGTAAATTATTGCCAACGTCTTTTTCACAAAAAAAATTTACTTTTTGATATATTTATGTATGTAAAAATTTTAAATAAGTTGAAAATAGCATAAAACAGCTGATATCAGAAAATTATTAAAAAGTTGACAGGATGTGGTTAAAATATACAAAAACAATTTTTTCGTTGCTACAAACTATTCAACTTAACAAACTTCAAAACGATTTGGTTTTTATAGTATATTAAGTTTTTTTTTATAAATCAATTGACTTTTTTATGTGCAAAATTCATTAAAAAGCTAACAGAATGTTATTAAAATATTGTTACGTTTTTGCCTTTAAAAACGATTTTGCAGATTCTTCAATTGCAATTAAGACCACCGTGTATTAACACACTAGACTTGCTTACTACTCTGACCTATGACCGTCTTGCACAAAGTTTAAAATAAAACTGTCTCTCTGCTTACAATTTATACTTCTTTATTATCTTCTGCAATCATCATGATCTTTCTAGTTATAGTTAATTCCAGTATCAAATGTACAAATATCTATAATTCATACGCATATACACACTCCCACACATGCTTGCTGAACTATACGAAAACAACAGCAACAAATAATATGAAACGAAATATCAAGAACGCAAGAGCACCAATAACATCAATTGTAGTTGATTTACTTGGCATTTTGCATTCATTAAATCATGTATGCTTGTTTAATTGTGTATTATGCTTTCAGTTTTTATAATGTTTATGTAAATGGGCGCATACGTGTATAACATGCAGATCAACTGCTGCACACTGCGTTAAATGTGTTAAAAATTCGTAACGATATATAGAAGCATTTTGTTTATTATTTGTTGGTTGAAGTAGTGGTCCACTTGCAAAAATTATCGTGCTTTATTTGCTTCAATAATGATAATTTTTACACGTTTTGTTTTTAAACTAGCTTAACCAACAAGCAGCAATTTAAATAAAAAGCGTTGAAAAATTAGCAGCAAGAAACATTTTGTTGCTATTACAAATTACTAAATTAAAAAAAAATGGTCAATTTTTTTTGTATGATATTTGATATATTACAAAATAAAGAAAAAAATGTAGAAAAATATTGAAGTTTTTAAGACAAATTTGTAAGGCGATGTCTATTTGTATAATTTTTTTTTTCTTTTTTTTTGGCAGCTAGGTTTTATATATAGGTTTTTATAAAATATACAATCGCCAATAATTTTTCCATAACTTTTGGTTGGCAATACAATATACTTTTTAAAGTTGACAAATTAAATAAATTATTTAAATTATTGGCACCGTGTTTTCAGAATATATGACTATTTCTTAATGTGTATATTATAATTAAATGGAAAAAGTTATAAAATAACTGAAAGAATGAGATTATTACAAAGTCCACACGAAGTCAGAAAATATATAAACTTCCTTTTTTCGACATTTAAAATTATGAAATTACAAAAAAAAAAAAAAAAAAATATTTAGAAAATCACTTTGATATAGAGTATTAAGTTTATTACTAAAGAAGAAAATATTCAAGGTGAATTTAGATTGCATAGCAAAAAATAGATAAATTTTGGTAGTCAGTGGTACGTTGCGATATTGCAAGTTATCAAGTTGCGATACTGCATAATATTTTTCATCTCTATTTTCATTACCTAAGTCTAATTTTGCAGTTCTGCAATATTCCCATACAATAAACAAGGGAAGTGAGCCAGACACCTGGTAAGCAAAATAGTAATCAAAACAAAATTTGTTTATAAAACGTGTAAGTTATTTAGTAAGCAAAAAGAATTGTAAAATTTATTATAAAAACTTAAAAATTATTGGAATAAAGGCAGTGTCAATCGTAACCTCAAGAACGTGATTTGTTTATTTCTACCCGCTGCGCAACAGGAAGTTAACTTACATTATAAAATTAATATTCTTCAGTTCGTTCTTCATTAAAACATCGTCATGAGTACAACTACCATAATAATATTTATATTAATAAAAAATCTTAATATGATTTTTGTATCATATCCAACCCAGTGTGTAGCCGTTGATCTGCTTGTCAAAGCTGAAAGCATAATACACAAATAAACATACATAAATGATATAAAGTACGCAAAATTCGAAGTAAATCAATTACAAATTATGTTGTTGTTGTTCTTGCATTCTTGGTAATTTTGTTTCCTATTGTTCGCAAGCATGTGTATGTATATTTGTAAGAATTATATTTGTACATTTGAGTCTAGAATTATGAATGGCTTGAAACTTCATGATGATTATAAAATGTGAGAAAAAAGTATAAATAGCAGAAACGAGTCAGTTCAAATTTTAAACTTTGTGAAAGACATTCTAACCTAGCCCTAAAATGGGTACATGGACACCGATGAACAACATCGCTAACGTCTTAGCAAAAAAAAAAAAAAAAAAAAATGGGACAAGCCTAGTGGACAGGGACATAGATCACCTTTGTGAATAAAACTCCACACGCTGAAAGAAAAATACACAAGAAAAATGGTTCACAGATACCTTATGCCTTATATCAAGGAATACGTGGCCACATATTAACTCTAAGAGAACGTAGAAGCTTTTAAAACTGCCCAAATCTCACCTGAGAGTCTCTGTAGCAGTCATCATTGGTCATTGCCCGTTTGGAAATCATACCATATATGACTAAGCTTGCCCTATAACGAAATCTATAGAAGTTTTTTTTTTATCTTGGACCAGTAGTACTCAGGGGATGACCCCTGCATATGCAGGCATTGGTACAGGAACTAGGAAAATAGGTGATGATGAGGAGGAAAGAGGGAGTGTTTGTGGGGGTTTAACTTTAACAATAAAAACACGAAAGACTGAAAGAAACTCTCTTACAGCATTTAAAATGTTGGAATTAAATTAGTTAAAACTGATCAGTGCCCAGTGTATATACCTTCGACATAGCTCAGACTAGCAAAATTTAGTTCAACACCTTCCACACTACAAGGTAATGAAATGCCAAGACGAGGAAGAGGAGGAAACCGTCTTTCATCTCCTCGGAACATCCCCGGCATTGGAGCATCACCGCATAAGATATCTAGACGGGAGGAGCTTCAATAGCGTATCATGTCTGGCCTCGGCCAGTCTGACCGCGCTACCCTTTTTCATAAGGAGCAGCTGATGTCTAGTACATCAGCGTGTAGCGCTACGCTAAAAAGAGGTTTCCGACTTTTCTTTTCCTAGGCTTTTCTCTCCTTCCATTATAACCCAATAATTTCTATTCTTCAGCTATACTACTACACTTTCCAGGCTAGCACAAAGGGAACGATTTCACTAGTTTTTTGAGAATCTAGCGACCTTCCTACCCAACTTAACGTGAAATGAAGCTACAGACAACTCACAGCCATCCCTAAACAAGAGCGGCAAGCGTTTTTCAGCTGTCAAAAGTTCTCATGTCCATACACTTTGTATGGAACATACCGAAACAACGCGGCGGCAACGCCTTGCAATTGGAAAATCCAATTTTGACAATGCGTTTCACAGTGAATTAAGTTGCAAAAGCAAATAATTGTAAACAAAAGAGCGAAGAAAAAATATAAGATAGGAAAATAAATAACGAAATAAAAAATTTGTGTATTTCTTATTGGAAAATCGAAGTAGAAACTATTCAATATGATATAGTAACCTTCCAACTTATCTAAATAACTCATTTTTAAAATTTTAATTATTTTATTTAAATGTAATAAAAAAGTCGCAAAGAATAATGCCGTCGGTCCAGCTGTTAAGATAACCAGGGTTGTGTTATTTGTTTGTTTCATAACCCTACTTTTATCATTTTGACATAACGTTGCCGTTTTTGTTTAGGGATGGCGTTTCAGCGTTAAAGCTCAGCGGAAAAAAAAGTTCCGCTTGCCGCTTTTGTTTAGGGATGGCAGTAAGTATAGTAAACAGAAATTTACTTGCATAAAATAATTTTTGATAAAGAATAATTAAATCAGAAAACTTTAAATTGCAAGTCTGCTTTCAAGTATTTGTTTTTATTTTTTATAATAGTTGTAATGTTTTATTTCCAATTATTGCCTTAGCAGCACTATTCACTCAATTTATTATTAATGGATACACAATTCAATTATACAGGGTGGCGCAAAAATAACCTTCCGATGTTCAGCATATCGGTTGTGGCACGTGCAGTGTGTGCCGTAGCACCGTTCTGTTGGAACCACATGTTTTCCAATCCCAATTCATCAAGTTGCGGCAAAAAGAACTCGTTGACCATTGCTCTGTAGCGCTCACCATTCACACGACGTCTTCGCAGAAAAAAGGTCCGATGACTCCTCCAGCGAAAACAACACACAACCATACAGTGACTTTGAGCGGGTGTAATGGCCCTTCGTGGGTTACACGCGGATTTTCCGTGCCCCAGAAGCGTAAATTTTGCTTATTTACGTACCCGCTATCACTCATGATTATTTTTGATGAAAAATCATCTTGCTCTTGGGGTCAAATAAATAGTCACCAATATTCTGCGTTCTGGAGCAGTGTAGCGTAACATTGTTTATTAACGTGTACTTCACATGTGTTTACTACAAAAATGTCAAAACAGAACTGACATTAGGGGCCATTCGCAAAATTTATAGCATTTTCCGATAGGAGGATAACTTTTGCGCCACCTTGTATAAATAAATGTCTTGATATTATTTTTACTGTCTTTAAGACTTTTTCTATACTTGCACTTAGAAATTTTTAGTCTGATGTTGAAAATTTATGTTCCAATCTTTGTTCAAAGTATTTTATTTGTAAAAAATGGCTTTACCCAAATTAAACCCAAATTGAACTTTTCAATTATCCCTTAGCTACTCGTACAGTGTTATCTTTACAAACAAACTTTGCCAAATCCATTTTATTTTTAGCCAATTTTACTTGCAACATGATTAAGTTTATAAATTTATTAGAAAACAAAAATCCCATTAATATTCTTTGAAAATTTAGAACTGCTAAAAGTACTTAGCCATGTTACAAAGTCATTTAGGTTCGTCTCCTTTTTTTCTGTTTTCTTTTTTCTTTTCATTTTTTATTTTTTGTTTGCTATTGAATAAAGAAATGTAGGTTGCAATAAACTTAAATACACTTGTAGTGAACTAAATAATTAAGGTAACTAAGCTGCACAAACTTTTCCATTTAAAATATGTATGCATATGTATTGCGAGTTTCTTTTTGGTCTCAGGATCTATCTGTCGGTGTGCTGGTTCCGTTTCTACCTCTGTTTGGTTTGCCATGCCTTTATACTCGTATGTATTGCAGTCAATTAACAATTTTATGTGCAAAAGAGCAAAAAATATAAAATTTTTGCAGCCTTTTGTCCAACCCAACAGTGAATCGCAATTTTAAGGTTTCATAATAATTGTGATCTTATTTTCTTTAAAGTTGAAAACTTTTTACTTATAATGTGTGTAGCGAGATTGCAGGAAATATGACATTATTGAAATTTATGGTAAACAAAAGCAACGTTTAGGGGAACTTTAGAAAAAGCTTAAAGGCCCATTTAGCCAATCGTAAATGTAGAAATGTAAATGTACGAGGGCGGTTCGGAAACTTCTTAGCCTATCAATGAAAGAGAATAGTTAGTTTTTCAAAAATATTTTTATTTTTCAATATAATCTAATGAAACTTCAATACATTTGTCGCTTTTCTAGCAATTCTATCCCTTGATAAAAATAGTTTTCCTCAAGGTCTTCAAAATAGTGGTTTACAACTATAATTGCATTTTCATTTGAGGTAAAATGCTTGCCAGCAAAGGATTTTTTCAGAGTTGGGTACAGGTAAAAGTCACTGGGAGCTAAATCAGGTGGGTGGTCAAGCAACTCGTACTTTAATTCGTGGATTTTAGCCATTGTTAAAACACTATTGTGCGCTGGTGCGTTGTCTTGATGAAAAATAATTTTTTTTTGTGTTGTAAGCCAGGACATTTTCCTCGAATTTGTACATTTAATTGATCCAAAAAGTTGCAATAGTACTCTGAATTTATTGTTTTACCCTTTTGCAGATAGTCAATCAATAAAATACCTTTGAAGTCCTAAAATATCGTCACCATAACCTTACCAGCCTATTGAATTGTTCTTGCCTTTTTTGGGGCACTTCCTCCAGCTTCAGTCCATTTTTTGGATTGTTCTTTTGTATCTGGAGTATATTGGTGGATCCATGTCTCGTCAACAGTTATGAAACGACGCTTAAAATCCATTTAACTTCGCTTAAAACGATCCAAAGAGGCTTGAGAAATGTTCATTATTATGCGTTTTTGCTCCACTGTTAACAAATGCGGCACCCATCTTGCAGAAAGCTTTTTCATCTGTAGTTCTTCATTCAAAATTAAATGGACTCGATCATTTGAGATGCCCATGATATTAGCTATTTCACGCACTTTTATTCGTCGATCATTTAATGCCATATTTGTTACGAGCCTCAGTGGCGCTTGAGTGCTTCGTAGAACAACCAGCTCAGTTGGGGGACTCCTTTTCGGGTCGTGATTTCTCAACCCTTCACCAAGCCCAAAGACTCACACCAAATAAAATTTACTTTACAACAGCACTACTGACCCACATTTATACATTATTTTAGAGAAGTTCGTTGTTTTCTCCTAACCGCCCATCCCTACCATGGCCAGTTCCTATTCCGGTATTGTTTTAACTGGCCCCACTCATTTCTTCGCTCTTACCTACTTTGGCTACAATTTCTGTAGTTGTTGCTGTTTTTGGACGTCCACTACGTGATTCATCTTCAGTGCTTTTACGACCACATTTAAATTCAGCAACCCAATTCTTTACTGTTGCATATGAAGGAGCACTTTCACCTAACACAATTACCATATCATTATGAATTTCTTGTCGCGATAAACCTTTTTTATGTAAATATTTAATGACACCACGCATTTCAAATTTTTTCATTGTAAAAAAATCACGAATGCGTCTTTTGTGAACACCTGTTTCTATATGAAGGAGTTACCAGATCGAACGAAAATTTAACATGTGTTCATAGCAGAGATGGAAGTTTATAAAACACTTAACTTTTTTTTGTTTATACCGCGCTTTTTGTGCTAGGCAAACCGCCGATGAAGCTCTAAACACATAGACGACAGCAGACTTCATAACTTCACGAGTACAAATGAAGTTAGCTTCAAATGCTGCCGTCTCATCGGCCATATAATTATTTTCAAGACAGCAGCAGCACTATGTGTATTTAAGCAATTCAAATTTCAGAGGTGCCACATATATATTTTACATGAATGAAAAAGTAGAATTACTGGCTAAAAACGTATAATATCACGTAAAACTGTAAAAACTAATCAATTTATTTGTTTATTTTATTTATGTGATGTGTATTTCTATTAAATATTTGAAACAAATTTTAGTTCTTATTGCTGTCAATTTATGCTTACAGTGGCAGCCCTGCATTTACTTTTTGCTGCTTACGAAAATAGAAATTAGTCTAAGTTGACAGCAGCAGCAAATGCTGTTGTGAAGCCGTGCTGCTGCGATGTCGTTAAAATAATACTGTGCATTTAAACACATGTATTTTATTTTTGACAGATTGCTGCTTGTTGTCTGCCATCGTCTATGTGTTCAAAGCTTGAAACAGCTGATAGTTTTTGTTATACGAACAACCATGAAAATGCTTACTTTACTATAATAAAATGTAACCGTAACGTCTCAACCTGTAGAAAATAGATTTTCATTACGTTCTTACATGACAAATGTTGCTAGTGATGGTATATATTATTGTGAATGGGAGATTGGGACAAACCCCCTGTTTTGGTACTGCTTGTTTATTTGATAATTGAACTGTTTAAGTGATTAAATTTGTACATACACATGATATATTTTAATAAATTTAAAACTTTTTTTCTGAGTTGTGCAGGCAAAATATGGATACAAATGGACACACATAGGTAGCATAATATATGCTGCGCACGATTTTAGCAAGTGTCACATTATATGTAACCACAACATTTATTCGCCCGATTTCAAAAAATATATTCCACAAGCATAATTTTTGAACGATAATATAACTTTTGAAAATGGGTTCATAATACATTTATGCTGCTATAAATGTAGGAAAGCAATACATTATTAAATTTGGTTTTGTGAAGTAATAAAAATGTAATAACATAAAAATGTTAATAATTTTTCATTACAATACATTAATAATACATTATAATATAACTTTTTACCAAACTAATTAAATATTGTAATAATATAAGAAAAACTTTAGGTACTTTGATATAAGAAGATGCACGATGAAAAATTAATCATTTTATTTAACACACAATAATATAAAAATGAAAAATAGAACACTTTTTCTTTCACATGCACTTTTGTTGTTTGTTTGTACCAAAAACTCACGATACGTTTTTATGTGTTCCATAAGTGCTACTACAATTACATTTATGTTACATCTACGGTCGGCTAAATGGGCCTATAAATGCGAATACACATTTTTAACACGTTTATATTAGTTTCACTTGCATGTTTGTTTGTATGTTTGCAACACTCGAAATCTGTGCCATATAAGAGATTATTACATAAACACGTATATGAAACTGCAGGTGCAGTGTTGCTGCTTTAGTGCGAAAATTGTAGTTGCCGGAAAAGTTGGGGTATTTCGGGAATACATGAAGTCGATTCTGGGAACTACCAAAAAAATTCTGAACCACTTTGCTGACCGGTGTGGAACCGGTTTATCTATTCGGTGCGCGTTTTTGCCGTGGAACATGTATCTAAACTATAGATGGTTCGCTTTAGTGCGAAAATTTAAATTGTCGTGTTGCTTCCCAGGAAGGAAGGGGAAGTTGGAATTTTGGCGTTTCCTGAAGCCAACTTTGGGAATTCCCAAAAAGTTCGTACCCGCTTTGGTATGCGTTATATGAATAGGTATCTGGTTATATGGATAATTATATTAGCTTGATATCGGAGCCTGTTGTTCAATTTTTTTAACCATATTTATTCTTTAACAAATTTATATGAACTGTTTTTACAAACGATGTTTCAGTTCCTATTTGCTTTGACCTTTATTTTTTTTATTGAATTTATCAAACAAACAAATTTTCCTAAAGAAGTCTTCCAAAGGAAGAAGAAATATTGAAAAAATACATAAAAAAAACCAAAAATGTAAAAAATAATAAAAATATTTTTGTAAACAAATTCTCAAAAAAAGTTGATTTTTTTGCAAAGAATATATTGACGAAAGTCTATGTAAATGAGGTGCAGGAAAAAACTTGAAAACTTGGGTCAACATCGACCCTTAAAATTTTACCACCCGATATTTCCGCCGTAAATTTTTGGATAAAAGCATATTACAAACATATTTCTTTATCAACTAGAATATAAAAAAGCTATAAAAATTTGTTAAAAACAATTAATATTAAGCTTTTACAAACTTTTCCGAAGAGCTGTTAAATTCTTTGAAAACAAGTTTAGTTTAGTCCAGTTTGATCGCACACTGTTATTTAAAGTGCCTATAAATATACTACTATTTTCGTCTAACATACATATCCGTTTCCCTTGTCAATCGTTCTATTACTGTAACTATGTTTACAACTACACTCACATTGAGCCACTCAAACAAGATAAACATTGCACTACTACACCTCGCTCACACACATCTGCACTCTACACTGCATATTTAATAAAGCTCTCTACTTAAATCGTATTAGAGCCCGAGAAGAGGGAGTACGAGTATGTGAACGAAAACACAAAAAAAAAAAGAGAAACAATTGCAGCAGTTCATGTAGGTTTTTGTTTGTGTTTATGCATAAAGAAGTGTGTCTGTGTCTGTGTACGTGTGTGTGTGTGTTTGTGAGTTTATTAGAGAAATGCAGACTAAAAGTGCAAATATTTCCTATATGCCTGTTACTTAAAAACAAAGTTGTTACAACCAGTTGATGGCAAAGCAGTGTATGAACTTAGAATTTATGATGGCATGTGTAATTTTCAAATGTTTGTTTCTTTGTTTGTTCGGCTGTGAGCTCCAACACTAATAGACATATTACAGTTTGTGTCCACACATTTTCACACAAACATGTTTGCACACCTATTTATCCATACAAATGTATTTGAAACAGTTTTTTCTATCAAACACAAAAAAAAAGAATTGCTAGTAACATAAGTTTATTAGGGGTAATGAATGGTTCAAACACTACTGTTTCTCTAGTACATATGGTACTAGAGAAACAGCAGCCAACAAGAACAACCTAACATAGAACAAAATTCCAACTGTGTTAACAAGTTTTTATTTTTTCCAAATGATTACTTTGCTGCCAGTCTGCTGGTTTAACTTAAGCACTTGAATTGCTTGCTTTGAAATACATACAATAAAAAAACTCTTTTTTTTTAATTTAAAATGTAGTTCTATTTTTTTTTATTATATATATCTTTTATAAAAATTTTCCCTAAGCTGTTAGTAAACAAATTGTTTTTATTTAAGTTTTAAATTTAATTGCCGCAAATAGAAAGAAGCTAGTGTTCTAGTTACAAAAAATTAAATTTATATTATATTTTATATTCAAATTTTTTCCTTTCTAAAACTTAAAACAAAGTTTAGAAAAACTTAAAATAATTTTTCCTTATTAAAAATTTTTAAATTTTTTGCATTTTCTGTTATGTTGGTACCATTTTTCGTATCTTTTGATGAATTTATGTACCATGTCTAATCCTGACATACAAGAAAGAGATGTATTTTGTTTTTAAGTTTCCTAAGTTCTTCTGTCGAAGAAAACAATAACGATCACTACAGTTAATCATCCCATTTTGTACAATATTTTTATGAAAAACGAAACAATTTTAACCCCGAAATGAAAAAAAGAAAACTAAAAAAGTTCTCTGCAAATATTGTATATTTCTGAGTGAATTTTACATTTTAAACAAATTTTATGTACATATGTTTCCATATATGGAATTATTGGAACTTCGTTAAAAATTACAGGCTATTCTCTAAAAAAGATAACGTACAATTTTAATGATAAATGGGCTGTTAATAAAAGAGTACAATTTATTAAATATGAAATACAAATGTTAAACGTTAAAATGGATTAAAAATATTTTTTTCAAAATATATCTTTTTTGGAAAAAATGTATCTTTTTGGAAAATAAAATGTAGCTTTTTCGAAATTTTACTGGCAACACTGGTTGATACACACGTCTGCTATATACGTATGTTGGAAATATCAGCCATTTTGGATTGCCAGTTTGTTTTTGTTAGATAAAAACGTGTTTTGGTGTGCTCTTCGATTTTTTACTTTTCGAAAAAATGGATCCAAGAAACTGTATTAAGTTTGGTGTAAAAAAAGGAAGTTAAATACGCGAGGACATTTGAAATGTTGACTGTGGCGTTCAGCGAGTCCAATATGAGCAGAGGATAAGTTTAAGTGTGGTAATACCGGTTTAAGGAAGGCTGAGAAAATGTCAATGGCGATGCTCGTACTGTTCGAACGAGCACGTCGACAACCGATAAACATATTGCAGCAGTGAAGAAAATGCTTTTGGATAATCGTCAAATTACTATTATCAGAGAGGTTGTCGACGATGTTGGCATATTGTTCGGCTCATGCCAAGCAATTTTTACGAATGTTTTAGACATGAAACGTGCGGCACTGTTATCTTCGACTACAATGGCATGGTGCATCATGAATTCTTGCCACAAAGTCATACGGTCAATAAGGAATACTACCTTAAAGTTATGTGCTATTTGCGTGAAGCAATTCGTCAGAAACGTACAGAATTGTGGAACAAACAATCATGGATTTTGCACCACGATAACGCACAAGCCCACACATCGATGCGTGTGCGTGAGTTTTTGGCCAAAAACAAAACCGTTATCGTGCTTCAACCACCAGACTTGGTCGCCGCTGACTTTTTTCTCTTCCCAAAACTGAAGACACCGATGAAAGGAAAGTGTTTTGCTACGATTGAGGAGGCAAAAGAAAAATCGAAACAGGAGCTGTTTGTTGGCGATACCAAAAAAACGCATTTCAGAAGTGCTGGAGAATTGGAAAAAACGCAGGCAAAAACGTATTCTAGCTGAGGGGGACTACTTTAAAGGGTAAAAGATAGTTATTGATGAATAAATAAATACTTTTTGAAAAAAATATTAAATAAAGGTTATTTTTTGACCAGCTGTCGTATTATAGCTATTTTATGGTTAACCACACTACAACTCTTTGTTAGTGTGGTTAACTATAGATCTGTGATCTTTCTAGAAAAATGTTTTTTGGTAAAAAAATTTCCTTAGAAATTTCATAATTTAACTCTTTTACAATATACTTATATATTATAAATTCGTCTTTAATAGGAAATATTTTACAATCGTTTTTCTACTAAATCACATTTATTAGTCTGGGCTCAAACTTTGCATTTTGTCGTGACCAATTTCTTATCTTATTCTTATTTAAGTCTTAAAGTTCACACACACAAATTTCTTTCAATAATTTCCATTGCGTTTTGATTCCAAAGTCTACTTTTTCTGACGTGTGCACACGTATTTTATGTCAAAAGAGTTCATTACCGCTTGAAAGTGGGAAAAATGTAAGTAAAAGAAAAATAGTGTAATCGATTTGGTAATTGAGGTCACTGAAATATTGTCATTTGTTTTTCATACCTTTTCAACACGTATTTATGTATTTGCTTCACTTGTAGGTTTATTTATATGTTTGTTTGTATGTTTGTAACGTTCCTCTCACAACCCCTATTATATACAGTGTGTACTTTTGAGGAAATTGATATTCCGCTATAGAAAAGCGTTGCCGCTATAGTGTGAATATTGAAGTTGCCGTGTTGCTTTCGGGCTAGTGAGATGATTTTGGCGATTACCAAAGCTGATTTTGGGAAATTCCAAAAAACTCGTAACCAGGATAGCGAGCCGGAGTGGAATGTGTATCCGAACTTTTGACTTCCATTTATCTTATTATCCAGGCTTTTTAGACTTTTTTTTTCTAGATTTTTACTGTTTTTGTTTGTTAATTTTTACCGGTTTTCGTAATTTTTTACCATTTTGTTTTACCTTTTGCCGAGTTTTTTTATTTTTATATTAGAGCACAGTACTCAGGGAACAACACCAACATATGCAGTGCTTGTCTGAGCAAGATCTTCGATATGGAGTCGAAGAGGGCATCGCAGCCAGAAAAGATAACATCCCTCCCCGCATTTGGAGTTCTATGCAGAAACCCCAAAAGCAAAAAGTGTGATCTGATTGGGAATTTAACCCAAAGAGAGGTAAATTCAGCATCCGGCATGCCTAATGGTTGCCGGCGTTGCAACACAACTTTATTGCGAAGGAAGATAAAAAGGGATAGAAGTTGATACCCAGGTATGTGCAAATTCTGTGGATCAGCATCCTCATATACCTGGGTTTCACACAAGACGAAAATATCCGGCCGATGGAGACAAGTGTACGCATAAACAGAGAACAAATTCGTTCTCAGCCCACGTATATTGCAAAAGTAAGTTTTAAAGTTTCCTGTCATTGCGATTGAAAATCAATGAAGAAGTGTTGATTTTGCTATAAAGGAGAGGCCTTCACAGTCTAACTATATAGTATCTGGCATATATACCTCCGATATTATATGCTCAAAAACATTTAATCCGACATCCCCAACATAGCAAAACAATTTTTTTATTATTTAGAAAGGAATGGCAAAAAAGAACGAAGTACTGCCTTACAACGCAGTTTTCACTTTTTTGTGTAATATCCTGCTTCCACAAAATCTAAATATCCTAAATATCTATATATTACTAAGCAAATGTGAATTAAAAAGTAAAAAATAAATGTAGCTAAAAAAACTGAAAAACACGCTTCGATATCGAACTGAAAAGGAATAGTTAATGTGCTGTTCATGGAATACAGACGAGCACTCGTCTAAAAAAATTTATATGGCAATCGCTTAAAAAATTGAGTAACTTTCATACAAACTTTCTAGACTAGTTGCTCGCCTGTATTCTATGAACAGCACATAATATTTAAAATATGCTGGAAATAATAGTGCATCAAAAATATTAGTATTATTCTGAAACAAAAGTGAAGCGTTTTGTGTCATATTATGCGTACATTGAGTACTCAACGCTTTTATCACAATAATACTAGTATTTTTTGTTCACTATTTTTTTAGGCTTATTTTTTAAATTATTTTCTAATTTTAGTTCGATATTGAAGCCTATTTTTTAGTTTTTTTAAATACATTTATTTATTATTATTATTGCCCGCAAAGGCTCGATAGTCTTGAGTTAAGCCAGAAATGTGAAAAATAATAATCTGCAGCTAACTTCATGTTGCATATAATTGGGAGAAGTTTCTCAGTGCCAGCAACTCCATTTCAATTATGACTTACTCTTGTTTATCGTTTCTTCTGCTAACTCAAAAGCTGATCAACAAAAGTTGAAATATATTTCGTGTAATAAAAAGTTGAAGTGTTTAAACTGGAAGTTATTCTTGTATTGAATAGGAAGAAATTTTTCCAATTTAATATTTTTTTTGTACATAGTTATTATTTTTTTAGTTCACCCTCCTGTGATTAACTTATTTTTCTGTTTTAAAACTTTTTAGGTTTGTTTCTGTTGTTTCATGTTTTCAAAATGATTTATATAGAAAAATGTTCAGCAACAGACTCATTTCAATTCCAGTTTAAATAAATGTTTGTTTTATTGTTCTGTTATTATTTGTTGGGTATAGTTGTTATTATTGTTATTGTAACATTATAATGTGTTATTTATGTATTGTATGTATGTGTGTGTTACTAATGTTAAAATGTATTTCTTTTGTATACTTTTTGTTTTTTTTTTTGTTTTTGCTTCGTTAACAGGAATTCATTAATTATGTGTTTTAGGATCCGTTAGGAGTAGAGAAATGGATGACCAGATGTGAAATTTTCTCATTAAAAGTTGAAATAATTTGTGCTCTCTCTAAAATGCATGGTCATCCTAAATGAGTTTCAGTTGGTTTTTACAGCTTGTTTTCATCACAAAAGAGCAAAAATTTTGTTTTTTATGTTTCTGATGTATTTTTGCTATTGTTACAAGAAATTATTATAATTTAATAGAATAAATAAATTTTTTGTTCAAAGTGTCGTTGTATTTTCACTTTTTACATATTTCAATTTATAGGAATGCCAGCACAGCTAAACTTTATTAATGATTCTTATTTTAATCTTGTTTAAATTATTACTAATTACTTAATAAATTAAATGATATATTTAAGTGCAGTAGAATATCGTAAAAGTTAACTCGAGTGGAATTTAACTGCTTGTAAAGGTTAATCGTCGAAATGCGTTTAACCAACCAACGAGTATCACTCTAAAAAGTTAACTCCCCAGTTAACTTTTCAGAACGTATGAATTTAAAAGAGTGGAATAATTTAAATATAATGGAATGATGAATAATTACTTTAACAGCCTGTTCGCGAACATTGAATGAAAATGTATGCAAAATAGAGTTTTCTATCTCTATCTCACTATTATTATTTCACACGTACTTATATATTTTAATTGCATTCTGACACGTCGTTCGCATAGAATAACGATAGGCAAACCGAAATCAATTTTCTTTTCTTTCGACATCGGCGAACTGGCTGTTAGTATTATTTATATTTTTAACACGCTTATATTAGTTTCACTTGTATGTTTGTTTCTTTGTATGTTTGCAACATTCGAAACCCACGTCAAACGTGATTACTATATATGTAGGTATATAAAACTATATACACAGTGTTGTCGCTTTAGTGTGAAGATGGAGTTGCTGTATTGTTTCTTGGGAAGTGGGGGGATTTTGGGGATTCACGAAGCCGATTTTGGGAGTTTCTTAAAAAATTCGGAACCACTCACCAACGCATTTGGCACCGGTTTTTCATATTTGGTGCTTGTTATTGCCGTTGAACATGCATCAGAACTACAAACGCTCATTTGCTTTAGTGCGAAAATTGGAGTTTCCGTGTTGTTTGTGGGGAAGTGAGGGGATTTTGACGTTCCCTGAAGCTGACTTTGCAACTTCCCAAAAAAAACTTGGAACCGCTTCGCTAACCGAATCGGAGCCGGCTTTTCATATTTGGCCGTGGAACGTGTATTGAAATATTAACGGCCATTCGATTTAGTGCGAAAATTGTTTCCGGGGAAATGAAGGATTTTAGCGGTTTCTGAAGCCGATTTTTAGAGTTTTTAAACGAGAAAAACTTGGAACGCGTTATATGTTACGAGTACATACGCATATCATCTGGTTATATGGATAATTAGTTTGCTATCGGAGCGTGTTTTTTAGTCTTTATTAACCTTCATAAAAATGTAAAGGGTATATACAAGCTTCTGATTCCGTTTGTAATTTCCACAATTCTCATTAAAGGCCCTATAAAGTATACATACTTTTAGTATTGAAAGAAAATTCGATTAAGCGATGTCCGTCTGTCCGCCGTTGAAATGCTGTTACTGAGAAAACCATTAAACTTAGAAACTTTCTACTTTCACCATTCTCGCGGAGCCTAGACTTCCACTGACTTCTAGAAAAATTGCATATAGGGAGTTCTTTAGCGGGGGTTTGTT
Organism: Thecocarcelia acutangulata; assembly: GCA_914767995.1. Taxonomy (NCBI): domain Eukaryota; kingdom Metazoa; phylum Arthropoda; class Insecta; order Diptera; family Tachinidae; genus Thecocarcelia; species Thecocarcelia acutangulata. Next base: position 88,235,751 of record OU612096.1, read on the forward strand.
CATATGGTTATAAACGTACGTTACTTCTGAAATTGATTTATATCAGTACCTGCCTTTACGGCCTAGACTACTGAAGGACCAACTCCATGGGGTGAATTATTCACGATTCACCAATGCCCCCGTGTGGCTTGCTAGGCTCATATAGGTCGCAACTATTTGCTATAAGTTTGTAGCCATATAGATACACCCTTTGCTGAAGAGTTTGGGCCTTCTAATCCCTCCTGAATGCAATTTCCCAGCAGTCAATGGAAGACATGACCGAGTTGGTAGGCCGAAGGCTATTAAGAGCATCAGCCCCTAACTAACTCACCAGTCTAACTATCACGTCTGGTTCCCTACACTTTAGGTATCTGTTGCAAGACAACAGCAGCTCTTGGTTTTATTAGCCCCCGAAAACCGGTATTACGCCATAGTCATTAGGGAATCTAATTCCCCTTCCTGCGATTTAGGTTAAAACCACAGCCAGAACATTTCAACCATGATCAGTACCAAAAGATCTGCAAGGCAGAACCTCCCGTTGGCTTTATTAATCCCCGTTCCCCCCGCGGGGATAAACGTACGATAGTTGTGAAATTGATTTACATCAGAACCTGTCACGACGGCCTAATGTGAGGATAAACGTACGACAGTATTGAAAAACATTTACAACAGAACCTGCCTTTACGTCTTTATTTAATGTGGACCAATTCTACTCCGTGTGGTTAGCAATCTCACTCAGGTAGCAATTTTGCCATATGTAAAACGGAATGTTTTTAATTTAATCAGAACGGCACAACAAAATAACACTTTATTCAGGAGTTAAAACAAAATAAAAAAAATTCAATATAAAATATACGTTTCGCTGACAATAAACTCTTGCATATCCGCAGCTTCACCGTCTCGCTTGGTGTCTGCTAAACGACTGCCCAGTGCTTCGCTCTCACCATCAGTGTTGAGCTAACATATGTGATAAACGTACGACAATAAATTGCTATCTGTGTGAGCCTTGCAAGCCACTTGGGGACGCTGGTGAGCTATCTGATAGTTTAGTCTGTTGAATTGGTCCGCCGTCGGACTAGCGCGCCCTGACAAGTGCTGCCAATTTATTTTTACAAACACAAAAGCTGCAAAGCTTTTAAAGACTCTGTTACATCCAGAGTCTTTAACAGAAATCGAGCCTGCGTCGAGCGCACTATAACTCGATAGATGACTTGGAGATTGTAAACCATATAGTGACATAATTAGAAATTTTTTTCTCACCTTATTAATCTTGCTGACACCTGGATTGAGCAGCCTGCCACATTCCAGATATTCAAGCTTGGAGTTTTTTGGCTGCTGCGGCACAATGGAATGCTCGGAAATATTGTAGCGGATGAACTAGCAAAAACCGGAGCCTGTTTATAGCAATTGTATGAGTCACGCTTAAAAGCTGAGTGATCTGGTGAAGTTATCTCTCGAGTAGCGTGGCAAACATGGCCTGTCGTAGGAAGACTACGGTCCTGGGGATGTTTCCCGGAGAAGGTAACGTACTTTGGTGGCTGTTTTGATAGTGCATTGTCACAAAGGGATGCATGCCATGAGGTTAAATCTTCCATTAAAGTTTTCTGTAGAAGTTGTAGGGATGAGGAAAAGAATATTGACCACTTCCTCCTTGTTCTATGATACCGCTGCATCTGTCCGAACTGATACTCCAGGGTCAGCAAATATATCGAAATCCAGGGTAACGGACTGGATTCCTTTATTCTGTTTTCGCATTGGCTTGAATCTGAATCGTCGGAAGATGTGTAAGTCTCATAGGCTGCATGTTTTACTCAAGCAACGCAACGGGACCACGAAAGGAATCATTAAACTGGCAGCCTGTACAACCTAACATAACTGTTTCATTGACACTTAAATTATATTTCTTTGCTTTATTATGATTTAAACTAGAGTTTGAAAAAGTAAGTCGGTCTTGTAACATTTTGGTTAACTTTTTCGAGACTCTACTGTATACAAATTGCACAAAAGGAGATAACATTGTTTTTGCGTTTCTTTTTTTTTTGTTTTTGGAGAGTAGACGTGCACATTATATATAACATTCTGTTAAATTTTACTTTTAATTAAAATATAAAATTGTTTGCAATCGTCTTATAAAAACTCTCTTCTAAGAATTTAATTTTGTTTTACGTTTCCAAAAAAACTTTGTCTCTTCCGAGTGTTTTTGACACTTTAACTTAAGTATAAAGGAAGTGCAATTTAAATCGTCGTCTCATCCTCTGTCGTCTAATTATATATATTCATTTTATTTGAAATTGTTCATCTTTCCACTTGTGTAGCAAACAGCACAAAAAAAAACACCTTCCTTATTCGCTTTAATAAACAAGTGCTAGAAAATCACTTTTGCTTGTTTCAGATATTTAATTCTTTTAAAAGCATTTTAACGCTTCTTTGCAGTTGTTTTGGCGCTTTTTTTTATTCGATTTCATCTCATTTGTGCCATGTTTGATTGTGTTCAGCACATCATTAACGTCAAATTCAATTACATTAAATGACATTTGCGAGGAATTCTAACACAAAAAATTCAGACAGGCAGTCGGTTTTCAGTTGCAAGTTTTAGTTTTCTTGATTTTTCTTTAATAATAAAAAAATTGTTTGATATAAAAGAAACGCTCTTTATTAAAAATTCTAAAACAGCGATTTCGTGGTCAGCGGAAAAAATGAAATGGCGTAAAATTTCTTAGCTCTTGTTTTGTGTGAACAAAAATTGATAGTCAAGAGTGACAAAAATATTTCAAATGCTAAATTAAATTAAAATATTTCAAACGCTAAATTAAATTAAAATATTTCAAACGCTAAAAATTAAATACAATTTCAACCAGTAAGATAAGGTTCGATTACGCGAACATATTTTATCAGCACAAGAACTAGAAGAATTTATCCGGTTTAAGCTTAAAGATTTCCTCATTAAAGCAATTTTATACAACATTTATTCAAAAAATGTATACAACCATTTTCGTGTTTCTTGTCTATCTGTCATGTCACAGAGCTCAATTTCGCTCGGGAGCGGAATTGAAAAACGAAAAACTTGAAAGTTTTTCACAATAAAACCACTTCTAATATCAAGAATGAAACTAGTATTGTCTCATGGAAATGATTTCATTCCGAAAAATATTTTTACATTATCTTATTTGAAGAATCATCAGAAGAAACCAAACGAAATTTAGAAAAAAAAATTTATATGAACTAGACTAGTTGTTCGCATAAATATGTATAAATGAAATCATATTATTCGAATAAGTAAATCGAATAAATTATTCGATTAAGTTAATCGCATAAATTATTCGAATAAGTTAATAAAATAATTTTTTTAATAACTTATTTTCCAAAAATTTGGAGCCATAATTGCATTATAATGCTATCAAATAAATTGATTAAATGGCTGATATTATTCGAATAAAATACTTAATTGTTTCTGCTTATATCAAGACCATAGTAGTAAAAAAAATTTATATGAATTAAAATAGGTTTTTGTATTTATATGAAATCAAATAATACTATTCGAATAAATTATTCGAATAATCGAGTGAATTATTTGAATAAGCTAATCAAATAGATTTTTGGAATAAATTACTCTCAAATATAAATAAAAATTACTCGCAAATAAATTTATGAAATCGCTGGTTTTAGTCGAATAAAATTTTTGTTTCTGTTTACATTTAAAATACAGTATTAAATACAAAAATTATATGAATTAAAATAGTTGTTCGCGTACATATGTCTGAAAGAAATCATATTATAAGGTAATTGAGTATGTAAAATAAATTATATATCAAATAAATTATTCGATTATTTTTGAATAATTATTTCGTGTAAATATTTCATGCATTACGATTATTCTTTAAAATGCTTATATAGAACTAAAATAAAAATATTAAATGAATTAAATTTGTTGTTCGCATAATTATATATGCACGAAATCATGTTATTCAATTAAGTTAATCGAATAAATGATTCACATAAACTAATCGAATAAAGTTTTCGAATAAATAATTGTTCAAAAATTTGCATAATTACATGATATTTAATTAAAAAATTAGGTTAACGCGTTGGATTTATTTGCCATAATTGCACAATAATTTTGTGAAATATATTAGTCAAATACTGGTTCTATTCGATAACTAACTAATTTAATTTCAACATTTTAAATGCTGTGATAACGTTGGTTTTGGTCGTTCCGTATGTTAAGTTCACAAACATTACTCCCTCTTTCCTCCTTCTCATAACCTATTTTCCTAGTTCCAGTACAATGCATTGCATATGTAGAGACTATCCCCTGAGTACTGGTCCAAGATAAAAAAAAATGTACGAATGAAATCATGTTATTCGAATAAAGTAATCGAATAAATAATTTGAATAAGTTAATCGCATAAATTGTTCGAATAAATAATTCGAATTTACTAATCGAATAGATTTTCTAAATAAATTTGTGTCCAAAATTTCCCGCCATAAATGCATAATAATTATATCATATAAATTGAGGAATTAGCTGGTTTTATTCGAATAAAATACGTAATTTTTTCTGCTTATTTTAACGCCCAGTATTAAATAAAAGACATTTATAGGAATTAAAATTATCGCATATACATTGTATTGTATGTATGAATGAAATCATATCATTCTAACATTTTGATCGAATAAATTATTCGAATAAGTTATTCGAATAAATTATTGGATTATATTAATCAAATAAATTTTTGAGTAATTATTTCATGCAAGTTAATAATAATATAAATATTTAGGCGAATAATTTAATCGAACACAATACGTAACCAAAAACTATATAGATATGTGCGAGTAATTCAATCGAAAAGTATAGTACATAAGTACTATTTATTACATTAAATTCATTAATTTCTTCGGCTGAGTTCAAAATTTTATATCTTTTAAGTAAGTCAGTTTGCCAATCTCTAAAGAAAATGCATATGAAAGAAATATAGTCGCTCATATTTGAATCAGTTTGGGTTTATCTATCTCAATATTATTCGTTCGTAAGTTTTTACGTATTTTAATTGAGTTTTGACTCGATTGCATAGAATAAAGTTAGAAAACCCCAAAACAAATTTCTTTCGCTTAGATTGCGAATACAAGCTCTCTCTCAAGATTGGTAAACTGGCTGTTAGGATATATTCTTTAGCCAATAACAAATAATTTATAAAATAATTGATATGCATAAATCAAACATTCTATTAATGCAATCGAATAATTTAGAAAGAAATCATTTATATAATAATACTAAAATGTACCAATTATTTAAAATAAATAGTCTAGGACCGATTAATGAATTGGTTAAAATATATGATCCAAATAATAAATTAATCGCACATACGAATAATATAATCGAATAATTTAGAGTAAAATTTTTTTAATAAAAAGATTAACATGTGCCAATTATTTACAAGAATATAGTATTGAAATAATTTAAACGAATAAAATATAGGATTAAAATACTAAATCAATCACACGTTCGAATAATATAATCGAATAAATTAGAGCACAATTTTTTAAGTAATTATAACAAAATGTGCCAAATATTCGCAAGACAACAGTACTGGAATAATTTAATCGAAAAATATATATGATTAATATACTAAATAAGTAAGATACGTATTCCTATAGTACGAATTACTTTTCCAATGTCAGGTCATTTGTAACCTTGGAAAATTCGTATTATTAGACTACGATTTTTTCTTCTTCTTTTTGTATGAAGAAACACATGCGAGTGATTTATTTATTTTAAATTTCTTTTTAGCTGGTATGATAGAAAAATGAAAAGTATTGATTGATATCAAATTTTGTTGTATTAAATAAAGAACATGCATGTGCATGATCTGCATGTTTATTAGTATAATATTTCCTGCTATTGGAAGTACGTGGCATCGCAGATACGCGCTATTGGATGGCCTAAGAACAATATTATTCGGTTGAACCTCCAATTTTGAAAATGGATAAAATGTTTAAATAAATTTATGCAATTTAATTAATTTAATTAATTTATTCTATTTGTTTAAGTAATTATTTTATCGAATAATTTAATCGATTAATTTAATTGATTTATTTAATATATTAATTTATTTGATTAATTTTTTCGACTAATTTAGTAATTAGTTATTTTTATAAGCTTATCTCTTCAAATAACTGAAAAATTATCGGATTAAATTATTCGGATGAACTACGATTTCAATTAAAACGTGCATGTCACCGATTAGTACATATATCTAAGTGCAAAACACATGGTTTAATAAAATATTTTATTCACATAAAATATTCGTTTAATCTATGTATTTGAACTTTAAAATTATTTTAAATATTTCTAAACTTATTTTCACTTTTGCAATTTGTTCTTGAATAACAACAAATATATGAATTTTGCATTTATATTCAACCACAATTTTCCATATTTTCAAATGTCAGCAACTAATGCTTTCAAAGTTATATTATTTTTCCTCATTTTGTTTTTAAGTATTTGCATGTCGTACACAATGTCAGTATAAATCGAAACAAAAACTTTCAATATCTTGCAAAAAAAAAAAAAAAAAAAAGAAAAAGAAAAACAACAAGAAAAAACATTAAAAAACATAAAAACATTTCAACAATCATGTACAGATGTGGCACACGTAACTTTTAAACATTGCGGTTTTATACTTTGAACGTGTCTCTACTGGATGTGAAGCACTGAAGAGACAAGATTTAGTTACAAAATCTCAATTTATATTACGGGTATGATAACAAAGAAGATACATAAAACTATTTATAGCAACTTGAAGCTGTTAAAGGTAAATAAAATTTACAAAAATAAATGATATTACTGCTTCTGTTAAATGTTTATGAGATGAAAGTAGTAAACATGATTTGGAAACTGAAGCTGTAACAAGAGAAAATTTAATATTGTGAATTTTATTCTTTGGCAGAAAATTACTTTATTACACATTTATTAGTTCTGGGGGGTCGAATAGTTTTCATTAAAAACTTTAACGAGTTAAATAAAGCTTTTTTTATTTTAAAAATTTTCATTACACTAAAAATATTACAAACGAGCAGAAAAATTCAATTTGCTCATATTTGATGAAAATATAATTTCTCGAAAAACTACTATTACCTTAGAGAATATTCAAAAATTTGCTTTATAGAATAGACAATGGACGAAATTTTGTACTATTGGGTATTCGCGGAAACCAAGAACGTTGCTATCGGCCGTCCATTGATATGCATCAATTTGATTATTTTACTAGTTTCAGCTCGAAATTCTTAAACTGAATAGAATTTTTAAACAGACTTTAAACAATATAAGAAATTTATATAAAAAATGAATTTAATCGATTAATTTATTCGATTCAACTTTGATTAATTTATTAATTTAATCCATTAATTTATTCGACTAATACATTCGATTCTAATAAAATCAATTTATGTAATTTATTTAAAAATTTTATATAATCGATTAATTTAGTCGACTAATTTATTTGATTACTTTATTCGATTTGTTTATCGGATTAATTGTTATTCTTATAAGCTTTATTGTTATTCTATATCGCTTGAAATGACCGTAGAATTATCCGACTAAATTATTTGAATAATTTATTTTAGTCGCTAAGAAGCATATGACTTAATCAATTATTATATTCGAGAAAACTATCGATCGATCTTACCGAGTACCTGTTATCGCGGTGGTACTGTTTTTGGCGGTAGCTTAAATTTTGACTCGATAATCGTGACAGTTGGTAAAGGCGTTGGAAGGTTCAAGTCAAATGTTCACAAACACTACTCCCTCTTTCCCCCTTCTCACAACCTATTTTCCTAGTTCTGGTACAATGCACTGCATATGTAAGGGCCATCCCCCGAGTACTGGTCCAATAATAAAAAAGGCGGCTCTATGTTCGCGACTTTTCTGTTTTTCACTTCTTGTCTCAGGTTAAAAAGTGTTAACGGGAAATTCGTGGAAACGAATATAAGCTATTTATTAAAAAAAAAAAAAAAAATGAATTTAATCGGTTAATTTATTCACTAAGTGTATTCTATTAAAATATAATCAGTTTGTGCAATCTATTGCAGAAAATTATTTACTCGATTAATTTATTCGATTAATATTTATTGATTGATTTACTTGTATAAGAGTTATGCTTATAACCTAATAATCGTAAAATTATCAGATTTAATTATTCGAATGTATTATAATTTAAATTAAAACATTCTAGCAATTAAAACATTCTATACATACACATGGTTGTTAGATCTTACAATATTGCCAGTAAAATTGTCTGAAAATGTATTACAATCGTGTGAACTGCCAATTTTTAACTTACAACATTGTCAGAAAAACCATAGTCAATCAATTGTAAGACGACAATGTTGTCAGGCATCTGACAATCATGAGAACACTCTTCGTCGGCATTGCCAGATAATTGGCAATGCCGTACAACATGTCTGGCAATTTTTTTCATCTAACAATCTGACAACCGTGTGAACTGACAATTTTTGTTGTCAGATGAGTTATTTGTCAGCCCATAGTCTAACAATGAAATTGTAAGATTTTCTTACGATCGTCTGAACACACAATCTTCTGCGTGACAATTTTTCATTGGCACTGCATTGTCAGCATGTTGCCAGATCTTACAATATTGTAACATCTGACAACCGTGTGTACATAGCTTAAGTGTTAAAATTGCATACATGACTTAGTCAAATATTATATTCGAATAAATTTATTTTATCTACTCGTATGTATAGTACAAGCTCGATCTTAGCGACTATTATCGCGGTGGTACTGTTTTCGGGATAGCTTAATTATTTGACTCTATAACCGCGACAGTTGGTAAAAGAGGTTCTATCTTGGTGACTTTCCTCTTCTTTTTCGTTTCTTGTCACTGGTTAATTGTTTTTCGGAAATTTGTGGAAACGAAGGTACGTAGTATCGGACGTCCACTATATGCATGCATTGGATTATTTTATTCGGTTAAGCTCAGAATTTTGAAATTTAAATTTTGAATATTTAAATCTTTAAATATACTTTGAATAATATAAGCAATTCGTTAAAAAACTAATTATTTAGTCGGCTAATTTATTCAACGATTGTGTGGTTCAGCAGACAATCAACCATAGATGAGCTCTAGATGATATATGTTTATAACGTAAATCTGCTTGGGTTTCGGGAACTAGATCCTTAATCTCATAAGAGCAAAATCCATTGCAGTATCGATAAAATAGAGCAACGGACCCCCCACTATGACTACAGTGAGTCACTAGAGTTGAGGGTTCTATTCCATTTTCAGTCGGGTATAGGTGGTATAGATAGTAAGGATAGTAGTACAGCGTTTCAAGAAACGGAGACATTCGAATACTTCTTTGGAGACAAGAAAAATGTGTTCAGTACAACGAAAATCACACTGTACTCGTATTCCCATTCCAAGAACATCAATACCATTTGATTCTCATTATTTATACCATCCATGAGTACAGATAGATCAGCATTCGCGGTCAAACGTTTGTGTGTAAATAAGCAACACTGACGGGCGTTGAAGTCAACCGTGTTTTACTACCCCATTCGGAGATTGAAAGAATATCATTACTCAGTGAGTCCCTCATATGTTTTCTCTTGGCACCGATCACGGATAGGATGGGCCTATAACTGCGTGAGTACGAATGGCTAATGCTGCTGTCATCTGCTAAAGAGTGTATAGGTTTGAAATGAAAGGTCATTAAGAAAAATAAGAAATAGAATAGGAGAAAGAGGCGAACCTTGCGGTACCCCTGAATTAATCTTTAACTCGTCATGCTATATGTTGTTCAAATCGACATTATTGACTTGGAATTTGTTCTCGAATAAAGGCAAATAATAATTTGAATAATTTTCACATCATTCTTTGCAATTAGCAAATGAAATATCTCGTTTACGATTTTAGAACGATTTTACACTAAATTAACAACATTCGTGTCAACTTGCATGCACCCAAATTCAAATGAAAATTCACTTGAGTGGACTTGAAAACATCATTTTGTATTTCGATTTGTATTTATTCAGCATGTACATATTTATTCGCTGCTTCAAAACTCCACACACACATACACACAAGCTTAATAGACTTTCATTCGCTGCCATTTTATTTTGATAATTGAAGAAATAAATTTCCTATTTACCTACTAACACCAAAACACAAAAGCTGCTGATTTAACACAAACGGAATGTAATCGTAACTAAAAATACACTCAAAGCAAACACTTTGTTGAAAGGGCATCACTTTTAAGAAATCATTTACTAGAGTTCTCAAAAGCCCTCATCTACAAGTCTGTTACTTAAATTTTTCTTTTAGTGTATAGGTTGCAAGTTGAAGTGTTTATATGTTTTTTTTAATTTGTATTTGGTTCGTGTAGGTCATAAACAAATTGCTGGCATTTCACAATAAATATTCAAAATCACTTCCGTTCGACTGTGTGCAGGTGTAAGTGCAAATGTGTGCTTATGGGTGTGTGTGTGTGTGCGTGCTGTTTATGCGGTTTTAAAATTAGTCAAAAATTTTCTGCTCAAATGGAACAATAATAACAAACAAATTTGGCTCTTCTGTAGAATATCACAACATTCGTTTCAATTAATTTACATGTATGCAGAACAATGTAAACAGATATCAAGGTGACTACAGTGGTTTAAAAACGTAATTTTTTTGCTGCAAAAATTTTAAAATGACTTAAAAAAATTATAGACGAAATAGATTTTTTAATCCCTTATGGAATTTTTTAAACGTACAATAGTCTATTGGAAATATGACGAAGAGCGTGTTTGACCGTCGACGAATGCATTTTTTAATCATAGAAGATCTCTCGAGCGTATTTTTCACCGTTTACACACACGGAAAGTTTACTTTGCAGAGCCTTGAGTTTGCTTTGCACATTTGAAATAACTTATACGAAATTTATTCGATCGATTCACAAAACCAGTTGATTTATTTGTTCGATTAATTTAATTGCTTACTGTGTTCGAATAATTTTTACCATAATTTATTTTTAATAGTTAAATCGCTTTATTTATTTTAAAATTAAGTTTAAGTTTAAAAGAATTATCAAAGTACTTTGAATAGTTAATTCCATTTCTTTACTCATTTAACTTATTTGAAAAAATTATTCGATCGTAACACAATTGATTTCTTTAGTCGATTAATTTAATCGATTGTTCTGTTCGTATAATTTTGAGAACTAATAATTTTGAATAGCTAACTGGATCTATTTAATTTAGTATTTCCATTTATTTTTAAAAAGTTCAAGTTGATTTATTTGCTCGATTAGCTAATCGATTGCCGCAACACGAATAATTTGTTCGGTTAGGCACTTTGCGTAACCAATTCGATTTATTGCTCATTTAACTTGTTTGGATAAATTATTCGACCGGTCAAAAAAAAAAAAAAAAAAAAAAAAAATTGATCTATTTATGGGCTTAATTTAATCGATTACCGCATTCGAATATTTTTTCTGTTAAGTATTTGGGAGAACTAGTTTGGTTTATCTGCTCATTTCACTTATATGATTATAAAAAAATCAAAAGACGAGATCGAATTGAATTAAAACATTTTTTATATAAAACACGAAACTGACCTCAAGCTTAAATAACATTTCAATTTAATTTAAAAAAGGTCAAATAATTAGGATCAAGATAATATATGAATATATTATTTATTTGATTTACAAAAGAAAATTAATTGATTTATTAATTGCAATAATGTAATCGATTAGTGTGTTGGAAATTTTTTTCCAATAAACTCCGCTTGATGGCCAGTTCGATTTGATTAATTTAAATTAAGCTGATTTATGTGTTTGATTAATATAATCGATTATTTATGTTCGAATAGTTTTTTCGATTAATTGTTTTTAATAGCCAACTCGATTTATTTATTTTTAAATTTCGATTTAATTTGAAAAAATTAAATTGATTTATTTGTTCGATTAATTTAATAGATTATCTTATTCGAATAAGTACTTGGAATAGTTAATTCGATTTATCTGCTGATTTAACTAATGAAATAATTTAATCTATTGATTCACAAAAAAAGAAGAAAAAGTGGATTTACTTATGCGATAATCGATTATTATATTTGAATAATGTTTTCGATTAATTATTTTTAATAGCTAATTTTATTTTTAATATTTTTGTTATTATCTCAGGTAACACAATTGGATCAAATCATTACCAAGCGGGCTGGCTTTTTTCAACAGCTGCCTTTTCCATAACATACCCGATTTTTTCTTACGTATTAGTTGTTTTTTTTGTTGCATTTGGCCCACTGTGTTTGTTTTAATAATATTTAATTTTACTTTTTTTTACTAAAATATTGTTTGGCTCGGAATAATTGCTACAGTTTGTCTGTTTAGCATAAATATGTGAGGCAAATTTATTGAATGTCAGTAATTGGAAGTTGAGAATAATTAAAGCCAAATAAAAATTACTCGAAATATTGTCTGGCAACAGAGTAAATGAAAATTAAAACATTTTCTATGCAACCGAAAACAACAATAAAGAGAAAAACCAAAACCAAACTAATGAAACTTTACAAACAGGACCACCGCAAAATTTGGTCGCATGAAAACAGGAAGGAAACCAATAGACCGGATATCAACCTTAAAAACTTCAAATTCAAATATTAAACCAGTTTATTTCCAGCTAATAAAATTAGCTGCAATTAAACACAAGCTTATAAACAATTTTAAATAATTATAATTTTAGTATATTAAACATGATTGCTTATAAATATTTTATGGGATTAAAACCAGGAGAAAAGTATTTGAAAAATTTCATTTTCTGTTTAAAAACAGAACAGAGTTTTAGAGCATTTTTTTTTTCGTTGTTAATATTTCAGTTTTAAACTTTTACTTTCTTCTTAAAGTGAAAAGAGAACAAGCAAACTTATTTCATATTAAGAATATGAAAAAAGTGAAAAGAAATGGCAAGAAATCTACAAACTTTAATAAAGGAAAGAACGTTAAATCTCAAACATGTGTTATAAAACGCAGTTTAGTAGCACCCTCAAACCAAATTTTATGCCTTCGAACAGCTTAACACTTTCCAAAGAATTTCGTGACTCCCCAGAAGACAAAAACTTCTGACGACAAAAAGAAAAAACGAAGAAGAAAAAAAAATGTGAAAAAATTTATGCAAGAAAATGCTTGTGTATTATTTGTAGAACTGCAACAATTTTCCACTTAAACATGTCGGGATTTTCAGTATTATTTCCGCTTTACATACATTCTGCTGCAACAAATGCAAAAAAGAATTCTTTAAATATTTAACACTATAATAAAGAAGTTTGTTAAGAAAAAGTTGTTATATTCTACAAGGAATTTTTATACTCGTACATGATAAACAAAAAGTAATCAAAAAGAAAAAAATAGGAGTCATATGTAATGTGTTAAAGGGAAATATGTAATTCATCTTGACAAAGGAAAGTAATATTTGAAACAGAAACAAAAATTTAACAAACAAAGTTTGTTGCTTGAAATAAAAATTAAAAAAAAAACTATTAAATAAATTTGCTTAAACACTTGTCCTAAAACTGAACTAAATTAATATAATTTAATAATTCTATAAAATTTTTGCATTTTGAGATCTTGGCTTTTTGTTACAAAAAAAAAAAAAAAAAAATTTAACAAGTTTTTATATTTCGCCAACAATTTGTTAACATCTTCAGGAAAAATTAAAATTATTATAATAATTATTAGTTTGTTTTTTTTTTTTGAAAACAAAATATTGTCAAATAATTTTTGATTTACAAAAAATGCTAACTCAAAGTAAAATACTTAACAACTAAAAATAACATATCAATTTGTTAAATTTTTGTTGAACTTTATAGTTTTTAAATTAAAAATTTTTTGGTTTGTACATATGTACATCGGGTTCTAGTTGAAGTTTTTCCTTTCTTAAGTTTTTTTCTTAAAAAGGATTTTTTACAATACAAATTTGCTGTGATCAATAATTATTGATTGAAGAAGACAAGAAAAATAATAATCAAATCTTTAGCTGGAATCGCAAAACCCACCTTTCCCTGAAGCAGTACAGCAACTTAAATGATCACACTAAAACCAATGACTGTTCAGATACGCACTTAATAGCAAAAACGCCCACAGAATATGAAAAACCAGCTCCGAACCGGTTAGCGAAGCGGTTACGAGTTTTTTGGGAACTCTCAAAGTTGGCTTCAGAAAACTCCAAAATCCCCCAACTTCCCCGGAAGCAATACGGCAACTTCAATTTTCGCACTAAATCGAATGACCGTTAATAGTGTACATACACGTTCGACGGTAAAAACGAGTATAGAATATGAGAAACTTGTTTCGAACCATTTAGCGAAGTGATTCCGAGTTTTTGGGAATTCCCAAAGCTTTCCCGGAAGCAATAAGGCAACTTAAATTTTCGCACTAATTCGAATTACCGTTAATAGTTCAGATACCAGCTTCGAACCAGTTAGCGTGCGGTTCCAAATTTTTCAAGATTTACAAAAATCGGTTTTGCAAACTGCCAAAATCCCCCAACTTCTCCGGAAGTAGTACGGCAACTTCAGCTTTCGCACTAAATCATAAGACCGTTAATAGTCCAGAAACACGTTCCACGGCAAAAACGCGCGCCAAATGTGAAAACCCTATTTCGAACCATTTAGCGAAGCGAATTCCCGAAATAGGTTTTGGGAATCCCAAAAATCCCCAACATCGTCGGAAGCAATATAGCTACTTCAATTTCCGTACTAAAACGAATGAAAACCCGGTTCCGAACCAGTTAGCGTACGTGTTCGGATTTTTTAGGGAGTTGCCATAATCGACTTTAGGAATCTCCTAAATCCACCCACTTCCTCGGAAGCAATACGCCAATATCAATTTTCACACTAAAGTAACATATAGTATAGCATATAGCAACATATATACAATTTTAGATGCCTACTAAAAGGCTGCACAAAATGAACAACAACAAATTTTATAAACACAACTAAAAGAAAACATTACTTCAGTGGCTCTGGTTGCACTTCAGTTTTATTCTATTTATATTGGTTCTACTTCTGTGGACTGATCTGTCCATTCTAAACGATTGTAAGACAGTATTCGTTTATGTGTGTAGAACAGTTCGGCAGTTCGGAAGTGTTTGTTTTGAAATGTGAAAGAAGATGGATAGTTGTTGAAAATATTACGATGTCTTTTAAGACATTTTTCTTATGCTTGAGCAGGCTTATTTAGCAGCATATTTACATATGCAATAATCACTCATACGAAATGGGTTTGTGCGGTGTAAACATACAAACAAATAAGTGCAAGTTAGTCTAATATAATGCAATTTGCTTGCAAGTGCATTTTCAAAATATCGTCGAAGGCAAATGTTGTATGTTTGCACTACATGTGATTGTAATGTCTGGACTGCCAAGGCTTTAGAAATGCAACATTACACATTTTCTCAATGTAAATAATAAAGAGATATAACTAAAAATAGTATTTCAAAAATAATTCTTTGAAAATGTTCCTGTAAAATTAAAATTAAATATCAATGGGCGACGCTGTTCCTAGCTTTTGGCATACAAGAAATCATTGGCAGCCAAAATTACTTGCAAGTGAGCTCATAACTTGCAGATGTATGAATGTATTAGTAAAATATATGACAATGTTTTGTGTTTTTAGCTCTTATGCAAACACTGAATAAAAAATATTATATCAATCATACGCCACGGTGTTTTTTTTACGAAAATAATTTCTTTAATAATTGAATTCTTAACAATACGAGTATTGAGTACTAAAGTACGTTCACATTGTCAAGTGTTCAATAAAAAATAATTAAAACTTTTGTGTTTTTCTCTAAACCCAACAAATAAATAAATAAAATAAATATAGTATAAAGTAGAAGGATAATAAGCTCTAAATCTCTGCTCTGTTATGATGTTTTATGGCTGTTTGTTTCTTAGTCGGGAATGCTAGTGTCTTCTTTTCCCGATTTTGAGCACCATTGCGGAATTGGCCAGATTCCGCAACTATGATTTTTTTTTAACCAGTGAACACTCAAAACAAAATTCATCGACAGGCACAGTGGTCCGTAAAAAACAATGAATTTTATTGCGCTGAATATGTTTCATCAGGCTGAATGATATGCTGATTTGTTAAATTAACGGTGTGACACAAGTTGTATAGTAGATAATTTTAATATTCATACATAATCATTTTGTTTATTTTTTGCAACTTTAAAATATTTAAAAAAGAACCAAAATTCACCGAAGATTTTTGAGTGAAAAAATTATTATTCAGTGTACACTTGAAATGTCAAAATTATTCATTCTCACCAAATATTGCTCAGCTCTATTCATTGACGTTTCCACTTTTGACAAAGTGTGGCACGAAGGCTTAACTCATAAAATAAAATTAAATTTGCCTGCAAACACGCACAAGCTGTTAGAGAGCTACTTAAATGACCGGAAATTCGTCGATAAGGAATGTGATTTCAAAAGCTCGGCTCAGCCAATCGAAGCTGGAGTTCCCCAGGGTAGCATATTGGGTCCAACTTTATATTTGATTTATGCTTCAGACATGCCAACAAACTGCACAATTCACACTTCAACTTTTGCAGATGATACAGCATTCATCAGTGTCCATGAAGACTATAAATTAGCATCACATAATTTGCAAGAACATATTCTTATATTGGAGAAATGGCTGAAACTTTGGAAAATCAAAGTAAATGAACAAAAATGTACCCATGTTATATTCACACTACGTAGAAAAATTTGTTCGGCTATTAAAATCAACAACTACATTGTTCCGCAGCACAGTGAAGTCAAATACCTTGGTATTCATCTCGACTGTAGGCTCACGTGGAAGTCTCACATTGACGCTAAAGTCACTCAGATGGAATTAAAAACGGTGCAACTAATCTGCTCATCGGCAGAAATTCTATCTTGAATCCTAAAGCCAATATGGAGCTATGAAATTCAATTGTGGGGTATCGTCTCTGCATCTAACATTGAGAAAATTCAAAAGCGCCAGAATAAAATTCTCCGTATATTTACTGCAGCTCCATGGTATGTTAAAAACTATCGAATTCACAAAGATCTAGGTGTGCCCTTAGTGAAAGATGAATTTTCAAAACACGCGATAAGGTACATTAACAGACTGGAGTCTCACCCGAATCCTCTCGCACGTAGCATCCTTAACTTTGGCGGCCACACTCGACTGAGAAGGATGGACACCCTTGCAACCATCAGAGTGTTGGAAAGGTGATTTACCAACAAAATACACCCAAGAAACAACTTTTCGTCTAGTATTGGCTGGACCTAAGTAAATAAAATTTTTCAATATTAATTAATTTTTTTTTCTATAATTTTTAATAAATTTTTAGTTTTAAGATTTGCATACTTATTGTTAGTTTTTTTTAGAAGATACAATAAATAATTGAATTATAAAAAAAAATAAAAAATTCTCACCATTGCGGGCTCAAAAATCAACAGTGAACACTAAAATTGGTGAACATTTCAAAACTCATCGATGCGGAATTTGGCCCCTGGTTTAGTAATGGGGTTTTCTTGTTTAAACAAATTTAATTGCTTTAATTAATTTTTGGAAATTTTTTGTATTCTTGATCCTATTTGCTTTGACCTTTATTTAATTCAATATTTGCAATAAATTCCTTCAGCTCAAGGTCCTTTTTGTTTTTTAGAGAAATGTTGAATGTATTTTTCAATATTTCGTCTTCCTTGGGAAGACATCTTCAGGAAAAAAAAACAAATTTTCCTGAAGAAGTCTTCCAAACGAAATATTGAAAAATACATTAAAATTAAAAAAAAAGACCTTGAGCTCAAGGAGTTTATTGCAAATATTTAATTAATTCTTTAAACAATTTATTTGATATCATATTCAACTTTCTTTTGTTGGGTTTAAAATGTTTAATTTTAAATTTTAATAATATTTAGAACTTTTTTTTTATACAGAAATCAATATTGAAGTAAAATTTCTTTTTGCTTTGTTTCTGTAAAGTTCCTTTTTTCTCAGTTTTTAAAAGAGTATTTTCCTGACTCAAACTTGTAGTAAAAAATTCTTTTGTTAATTTATAACATTTTATAGAGTATTTAATATTATTTTTGAGTGAAAGAGCACAATGCTTAATTTTGATTTTTGTTGGTTTTGGCAAAATGTTGTTTAAAATATGTGTTATTACTTTTACTTTTCTTTAAACAAAAGTTTGACCAACAGTTTATTAATCATACGCCCGAGTGCCTCAAGTTTAAATACAAACTTTCTTTAAGGTTCAAAACTTCTTTTGTTGAACAATTATCTATCTATTGTACTCGTATGTATTGTAACAAAATAGAAAGAAATATCTTTTACTTTTGCATTTAATGATGTGAATTATTAATTGCCTTTATGTAAAATACGTTGATATGAGCTTTATTGAATAAAAGCATTTTTCATCCTTGTGGTAAAATCAGTCTAAGTGCTTTCGCTTATCTACCCTACTTATTGCTTGCGCCACTCGAGCAATAAATGAATGATTATTTCCGTTTCCTGTTTGCTGCCTTTAACAACTGCTTTCAACCCCATAAAGAATTGTGGTTGCAGTTACTGTTTGTTATTGTTGTTGCAGTTGTTGCAGCTGTCTTGTTAGGCATCCTGTACAGGATCCTTATTGACTGAATGTAATAAATTCATTACCCGGTTTTATTGTTAAATGCAATGATTAAAGAGCGAACACTTCAACTAAAAAAAAAGGAAACACAAAAAAGAAGTGGAGAAGCATAAACGCAATGAAATTCATCGACAACAAGACACAAAACAAAGAGCAACAAAATGAACATTAAATTGCAATTTGCTGTCAGTTCAAATGCAAACAGTTCAAATGAAGTGGAAAATACTTAAATTTCTTTTTTTCAGTGTTTTTTCCTTTTCGAGTTTTTTGCAAGTTTAAGTTTTATTATATAAAGAATGCAAATGGTAAGTGGAGAATTTTGTTTTTGATTAAACGTTTATAAAAGAGGAAATTACAAATCTAAAAAACTGTTGCTGCGCTTTATATTTTTCTTCGAAAAAATATCTTAATTTTATTGTTAGCTGATCCGCCTCAGTGCACTGTGGAAATATATGTAAATCTCCAGAATTATTTCCTCCAGTAATTGTAAAAGTTTTGTGGTTAAGTTTAATTCAATTTATTTAGAATTTGTAAAATATAAAGGAACTGGAGTTTCTTGTTCAGAAAAGATACGCAAAATTTATTAATCATAAAACTGTAAAGTTAATGTCTTTTGTTTGACAATTTAAAAATATTAATTTAAACACTACGAGTATTGCATATTTTTTGGGTTAAAGTAGAATTGCAGCAATTTTCAACGTATTTATACCTTTCACAAATATTTTCAGGGTATATATAAGTTTGTGATTCCGTTTGTAACTTCTACAACTGTGAAAATGATTTACATCAGTACCTGCCTTGACGGCCTAACCTGATGGTGGACCAATTCCACGGAGTGAATTTTTCACGATTCACCAGCACCCCCGTGTGGCTTACCAGGCTCACACAGGTAGCAATTCTTGCCATATGATTGCGGTCATATGAACAACTTCTTGCTGAGGAGTTCGGGCTTTCTAATCCCTCATGTATGCAATTTCCCAGCAATCAATGGAGGACAAGGCTTAAAGAGTTGGTAGGCCGAAGCCCATTAAGAGCATCAGCCCTTAAACCAACTCACCCGTCAATCATCACCATTGGTTCCTTACAGTACACGTATCTGTTGTATAGGCAACAGATCCTCGGGAGATTGTTAGCCCTCAAAAAAAGCCATCACCAAACAATTATCAAGGATACTAACACTCCCGTCCTGCGTTTTAGGTTTCAACCACAGCCAGAACGTTTCAGCCAAGGTAGGCACCTCAACCATGATCAGCCCGGGTCGAACCGCAAGCAGAACTTCCCGGGGGCCATGCTGATCCCCGTTCTGCCAATTTATACCCTTGGTAAGGGTTTCGGAAGCCAACACAACATAAGTCATGTTGCTTCCTAGAGTTTTGTTTGCCGCGCCAAACGAGGGACCCCTTCCTCTCTTTTCCCCGAAAAACAGAGCGCCTAAGTTAGGAATACGCCAAGGCAAAACCTGTTCCCCGGGGGGAGTAACTTCTACAATATTCATTTGCGACCCTATAAAAAAGGATAAATATTCTGAATCAGCATTGATACAAAATTCGATTAAGAGATGTCCGTCTGTCCGCCGTTGAAATACCGTTTCTGAGAAAACAATTAGATGTAGAAACTTTTTTCTTTCGTTTACTATTGAAATTCAGTAAAATCGGTTCACATATAGCTGAGATATATCCAATATTCCGCAGAAAGCCATTGTTTTTGCAATGTTGTATGAAAATTATTGAAAAAAATTTGTTTGTTTTGCTTCAAACTTTACACAATTATTAAACATGGCGAATAAAAGGCAACCAAAATTTCCCCGATCTGGGTCCACGATATAGCCTAAACTGATTTTTTCATGAAAATGTCACTTAAGCGAACTAAAACAACTTTTTTTTTGCTTAAAAGCAGTTCTGGAAATATAACGAGGTTAACAAAAAGAGAAAATGAAAATTTAAAATATCGGTCCATATACGAGTATACCCAATATATAGGCTAGACCGATTTTTTCATGAAACATTTTTTTTTGCTTAAAAGCAGTTGTGGTAATAAAAAGAGGTTACTAAAATACAGGAAATGAAAATTTCCGTTATCGGTCCAGACAATGCCTGACATGAGCGCTGAGTCTGTAGTAAAAGCTCTTTTGTCTCAATGTATCTCAAGGTTTGGCGTGCCTACACGTATAACGTCTGACCGCGGGCGACAATTTGAATCGTCAATTTTTTCTCAGCTAATCACTACGATTGGCGCAACACATCTCCGCACGACGCCATACCACCCGCAAGCAAATGGTATAGTTGAAAGGTGGCATCGAACTTTCAAAGCATCAATCTTATGCCACAATCCAGCAAGGGGGGTACATCACCTGCCTACAATCTTGCTAGGACTGCGAGTTGCCTTTAAGCCAGATCTCAACGCTTCACCAGCCGAATTAGTTTACGGCACTACTCTTTCGATTCCTGGAGAATTTTTCCAACAAACCGAGATTACAGAACCACCTAATGATTTTGTCTCTGAATTTCGAGCATCAATGCGCATTTATTGCGAAAAGTCTAAAAGACTCGACACATGTATTCGTCCGAAACGATTCAATTCGTCCTTCACTAACTCACCCATACTGTGGACCACATTTAGTGACAAAGCATTTCGATAAATTTTTTACTATTCTGATTCGAGGTCGCCAAACAAACATCAGCATTGATAGATTAAAACCTGCATTTATTTCAGATAGCTATTCCGATGAAGCCACAAAAATTCCACAAGAACCGGATAATCTCATCGAGTCGCAACCAGAAATAATAGCCAGCCCTGAACACCATCCTAATACTACTTCTTCTGCTGAACAATCACCAAAAGCAGTGACAACACATAAAACAAATGAAAGACCAACTGTAAGTTTTTCACCCGAAGTCATTCTGCCTAAGACAACAACAAGTGGCCGACAAGTACGGCCTCCTCTAAGGTTTAGATGAGCCCGCTCTGGCGAGAGGAATGATGTGGCGCCCTGTCATTTATACATCTCTGTAATTATGTTGCAGTTTACTCCGTATTCAATACAACTGTTTTTGATCACTGAATAAAGAAATTCGTTCTTTTCCTTACTACCGCGCCTTCAACACGCCAACAGTTACAAAATCCTTTTTTGTGTAATATTAATAATTTAGAATATTTTATTAAATAAAATAATATTGTATTAATAAAAAACTACTCCGTCATTGTCTTGTTATTGGTGGACAGCTAAACAAAGCAAACAAAACCACTAAATATACGATATCGGTCCATACATAATGTAGCCTAAGTCCATTTTTTTCGTGATTTTTTTTTTTACTTAAAGGCAGTTATGATTATAAAACGAGGTTACTAAAATACAGAAAATTAAAATTTTCGTCATCGGTCCGTATATACCCGAGATATAGTCTAAACCCATTTTTCCATGAAAAAAATTTTTTTTATTAAAAGCAAATCTGATTATTCAAGGAGGTTATTAAAATACAGAAAATAAAAATCTCCGATATCAGTCCAAATACTCGTATAACCGAGATATAGCCTAAGCCCATTTTTTCGTGATAAAAATTTTTTTGCTTAAAAGAGTTCTGATTATAAAAGGCGGTTACTAAAATAAAGAAAATAAAAATTTCCGATATCGGTCCATATATACCAAAGATATAGATAGCCTAAGCCGATTTTTCCGTGAAAATTTCCATGATACAAGGCAAACATTTTTTTTCACGATATCGGTCTATATACTCGCAAATTTGTAATATATACTATATATTTACGTGACTATCGTTGAACGGGTTTTGAGATTCGTCCCAACCGAATATACTACACTTGCTTAGCATCATTTTAAAAGCATTTTTTTTTTTTAAATTAATTAATTTAAAAAGTTAAAAAAGCAGTATTTTATATAAGAGGAAAAAAGGGGAAATTCGCAATATGCTCCGATTCGCTCTCAGCATTAAGGGTAATACAGAATATATCAAATCACAATTGTTACGTGGTATTTAATAACAACATTCTTACGGAAAAGTCTCCAGGTTTAAAGCTACTTTGGGTACCCGGTCACTGCGGAATTACAGGAAATGAATTTGCAGATCTTGCCGCCAAATATAGTATATTCGGCTGGGCCGAATATTAAATATAGTCATGTAAATATATAGTAAATGTTACAAATTTGAATTAATTATGCTCGGGTATATATGGACCGACATCGGGGAAAACATATTTTTGCCTTGTAATCACCTTTCCAAAAAAGAAATCGATCATGGAAATTTCCATGGAAAAATCGGTTTAGGTTATAAATGAACCGATATCGGAATTTTCCATTTTCTGTATTTTAATAACCTCCTTCTGTAATCAGAGCTGCTTTAAGCAAAACAAATGTTCATGGAAAAATCGGTTTATCCTATATCTCGGGTATATATGGACCTATATCAGAAATTTTCATTATCTGTATTTTATAATCTAAACTGATTTTAAGCAAAAACATTTTTTTTTTTCGTGGAAAACTAGCTTTATGCTAGAAACACAACTGTGACGAACGACGAATTTTTGGTCGCGAAAATTCGTAGCCAAAAATAATCCACATTGGTGTGTATGAAAATGCACACAATCGTGATGCTGGTCGAAATTCGTCATACTCAGCAAAATTTGAAATAGATTAATTTCTCTTTGTTTTGTCAGCAAACGACGAACAAAGCAGCATCAGGTGAGCAGGTTTCTTACATGAAAAGCGTACTTTTCATGACATAATACTTTTATAATTTATTTTAATCTATTAATCCAAAAAATTAATGAACGTGTTTTCAAAATATAAAGTACCTCAGATAATTTGGTAAAAAATCTATGTTTCGGATGAGATTTATATAGGACTACTTTTAATAAGGTCACCTTAGTATTTATATAAATTTTTTTTCTTTGCAAGGAATGTAAACAATGCTCGTTGATGTTGTGCTTCACACGACGACTTTATAGAACGAATATTTGCCGGCGAGTTCGTCGCGATGGGCGAAGTTCGTCGTAGCATTAGACTATATTTTGGGTATATATAGACCGATATCGGAAATTTTAATTTTCGCTATTTGGCAACCTCCGCATATTATCACAACTTCTTTTAAGCAAAAAAATGTTTAAGTTCGTTTACCCGACATTTTCACGAAAAAATCCGTTTAGGCTATATCTCGGGTGTATATGGACCGATATCGGAAATTTGTAGTTTTTGTATTTTAGTAACCTCCTTTTATTACCAGCAATGATTTTATTATTAAGAAATCGGTTTAGGCTCTGTCGCGGATATATGTATATGTACCGATATATTTCCTTTTGCCTTGTACTTACTTTGAACGACTTCGCTTAGACCACACTAGAACGACACATGAACCACTATTAAACCTTAATGCTACAACATTTTGTTGTTGTGATATTTCATATCCAACACAACCTTCCCACCTGCTCTGGGAGTGTCAGAAGAGTTCTAACGCCCGAAATATTACTTTTAAAGATACCGATCCCTTATACTCGTGTCCACTTTCTCATCCTTCTATACAGAATATAAATATAATAACCGAATTTCTTAAAAACGCTAACCTGTACAATGTAATTTAAAAAGCAAGTTAATAATATTAATTATATTGAGCTGAAGGAAAATGCTGCTATTGCTCATCACGATATATTATTTTATGATTTATAATTGTAAAATAAGGTCTTCAGGAAATGATTGACTCTTTACAGATATATTGCTCATCCTGGGGCTTAAGACTTAATTTGATGAAATCAAAAATTGTTGTGTTTCGCAACGGACCAAGAATTTCAAATGATTTAAAGTGGCATTATGGAAATGAAAATATCGAAATTGTCAACAATTACACGTATCTTGGTGTCAACCTATGCTATAACTTATCGTTTAAAAAACATATACATAATAAGCTGTCAATTTCTAAGATAGCTATTGCTTCTACATGGTCGAAATATATTAACCACCAAAAAATATTGAAAAATAACAAACTTAAAATATTTAATGCGTGCTCAAAATCTATTATGTTCTATGCCGCACAAGTTTGGGGTTACGAAAGGTTTGATGATGTCGAAAAATTATTCCGCTTCTTCATTAAAAAACTGTTATACTTGCCCACTACTACGCCCAACTACATGCTATATTTAGAAACTGGATTTAACTCCCTGTACATCTCAACTTTAAAAATGCAAAATGTACTGGCAGACAAAATAATAGAACTAGATATATCATGGGCAAAACAATGGAAACTTTTATGTAACTCTCTGCAGTATACTCCTGCTAATCCCAACGTTCCTATGTGCTCATCATGGAAAGATATTATCAACCTCCTGAAAATAAAAGACACTAACGATTTTGCTGTTCTTGCCACCAACTCACAGTTTCATGATCTTTACGCGGTACTTAACTTCAACAAAACTTTCAAGCTCTCGGCTAATCTTTCATCTCGGGCTACAAGTCTAATTATTAAAGCCAGAGGTGGCCTTCTTGATTTAAACTCTAGATGCTTTAAAAGTAATACAGACGGTATATGTACAATTTGTAACATAGATGCCCCAGAAAACACCTACCACCTCATCGGAATTTGTCCTGTTTATAGAGAATTCCGAGTCATATACTTTGGCCAGTCTACACTATGCTACAACGATGTATTGAAGATATTAAACGGTTCTAATTTTCACGCACTACACAAATATCTTGAAACATGCCTAAAATACAGATCTCTAATACTGAATGAATTTAATAGTTAATACCAACTCATAATTTTTTAGTATTATATTAACGTTTATCTGCTTTTATTATTACATAAAATATCACCATTACTAAACTTACACTGCCAACCTGGCTTACAGCTATAACGCTATGCCATATATAGATTATAATTGAATTAATTAATTTATTGTTCTTATATTGAATTGTAACTAAAATATTAAATCTATTAATAAAAAAAAAAAAAATAATAATAATAATTGTAAAATAATAACACTAAAATAAAAATCCGCTCGTTTTTTATGCTGCTGTCTATATGTCAACAGTTCATTGTTTTCGAAATTTTTAAAAATATTTACAAATATTTAACTCTATGGAATAGTAGAATGTAGAGTCTGCTATAAAATTTCGACATAAAGACGTCTGGGAAACATAACAAACAAGCTGTTTGTATTTTTTGATTGATTTAGTTAATTTTTGTTGCATGATTGTTTTGCTTTCTTCACTTTTTTGTGCTTTTATTTTATTTGATCAAAAACTTTTCTTTCCAAATTTATATTCTTACAAAAAATTTCAGTTTATTTATTTATTTTTTTTTTTTTCATTTATATATCTTTTTTCTCTCGTGTATTTCAGCGTAGAACATTTTCAGCATTAAACAAATTATTGTAAATTTCTTTAATAAATTTCATTAAAAGTTTTGCAGCAGAAAGTTTTTCACCTTTTTTTTCATATTTCCAACTGAAAAGCACAGCCCATAAGGAAGGGCATTTGTTAAAGGCACTAAACAATTTCAGAAAAATTGTTTATGAAAAGTGAAAGTTCTGGCTCAGCTTGTATGTTGTAGTAGTTAACTGTTTTTCAGACATGAATGAACATGATCCGAGCATGCCGTAACAAAACACAACAAATAATATTAACAAAACTTTTCTGATGAAAAGAAAGAAAGAAAGAGAGAAAGAGAAAAAAAAACGTGTTTATATGTTTTGCAAAGTTTTGCAACATTTGTTAAAGGGAAATTTGTAACGCATACTTGTACATATATGAGTACCCAGTGGCAAACTTTTGTAGTCCTTCATTTATATGGCCTTCTGTAAGGCCTTCTTACACATTTTTTTTTATTCAATACTCATTCTCGCTTGCCTTCTCAGGAAGGCCTTATAGAAGGCCTACTAACTCCCTTCTAAAGGAAGTCTTGTTTCTTGTTTTGTTTATACATACGTATAAAGAGTACAAACGTACGTTTGTAGCAACAAAAATTGATGAACCGTTTAAATAAAAATTCCAAAGAAAAACGGCAAACACAAAGACAGGAAAATATAGAAAGTGAATAATAAAAAAAAAGATGTAAACTTAAAATAGTTTTGTATGTAAATCATTAATGAGTGAACTTTTTTAGTTATATACATATGTACGAGATTAACTAGTTGTGAGTTCGAGTCCAACTTCAGTCAAGAAGAAGGATTATTTTTAATTATAACAATAATTGCTGTGAAACAATAAGACCAAAAAAAGAACAGAAAAAATAATTGAATACCATTAGCTGGGGGACAACTAGCTGTTTCGTAGTCGCTACACTACTCATCAGCACCCAATTAATGATTTACATACAAATACGTCTCACAGTTAGGAGAATTATTTAGTAAATAATAAAAAAATTAAAAACTGGTTGTTCAGTGACAGAAAATCCTGTACAAACAACTGGGGTTATAACAATTGCATATATGTGATCAATATGTGGCAAACATTAACGTAAGAATAATTAAAGAGCTCGGTGGCTGAAGTGGTTAAAGCGGCCGTATTAAAAATACATCATGTTCACATGATCCCGAGTTCGAATCCCAGTGGGTGCTGATGAGTAGTGTAGCGACTAAGAAACAGCTAGTTGTCCCCCAGCTAATGGTATTCAATTATTTTTTCTGTTCTTCTTTGGTCTTATGGTTTCACAGCAATTATTGTTATAATTAAAAATAATCCTTCTTCTTGACTGAAGTTGGATTCGAACTCACAACTAGTTAATCTCGTACATATGTTAAAATAGTTTTGCTTAAAATGTCGGTCGCATTGTGTATTTTTGTGAAACTTTTGTGGTAAAAATTAAAAAAAACTGATTAAAAGGTCGCTAAGGCGAAAAAGAAAATATTCTAACGAAACTTTACTAACAAACGCACAGATTAAATAGAAATGAGACCTGTTGAAGAACGCCTTCTACCAGACCTGTTGAAGAGGGCCTTATGTCAGGCCTTATGAGGAAGGGAATGGGGAAGGCCTTGGCTGGCTAGGACAACGTGTGTAGAAAATATTTGAGTATGGAATGCAGTAGCAAGGTTTTGTGTCTGCCAAATAAGGCCTTCTAGCAGGCCTGTTTACTCCTTCTTTTCGCCACTGGGTATGTAAGCACATATGTGTGTATAAGAAATAAACCCTTGAAGGGTATTTGAAAATTATATGTATAAAAAATATAATACATTTTTAATTTGTTAAATTTTTGTTGAACTTTTTTTTATAATTTTTTAAATTAAAAATTGTTTGGTTTGTACATATGTACAACAGGTTTTTAGTTCAAGTTTTTCCTTTCTTAATTTTTTTCTTAAGAAGGATTTTTTACAATACAAAATAATAATCAAATCTTTAGCTGGGGGACAACTAGCTGTTTCGTAGTCGCTACACTACTCATCAGCACCCACTGGGATTTGAACTCGGGACATGACGTATCATGATCTACTGCTTTAACCACTAAGCCACCGAGCATTTAATTATTTTCTATCTATATTCATCTCATATTGAATCACATATGCATTTTGTTAATTGCCCACATTGTTTGTACAGCGTTTGCTGTCTCAGAACTAGCGGTATTTATTTTATTTATTAACATACATATTTTTTTTGTATTTTAATATTCTCCGGACCCAGAGATGTAAATATTAATTTGTTAAATTTTTTTGAACTTTTTTTATAATTTTTTAAATTAAAAATTGTTTGGTTTGTACATATGTACAACAGGTTTTTAGTTCAAGTTTTTCCTTTCTTAATTTTTTTCTTAAGAAGGATTTTTTACAATACAAATTAGCTGTGATCAATAATACATTTTTGTTTTGAAAATAATATGTTTAAAAAAGCCATAGGATTCTGTATGAAATACGAGTAAAAAATAAAAAACTTAATTCTGTATGAAAGTTAAAACCATTTAAGCCGTTTTTTTCATCTGCAGAGTAGACTTACTGTTAATATTTATTTCAGCGAAATGTTGTTTCTTTAATGAATTAAAATACATTTTATGAGAGTTATTGCTGAAAGAAATTAAATCATTATAAACTACCAATATTTAAATTTGTTCAAATCACTTGGGCCTCGATATTTAGCGGCTGGCGACTATAACGCAAAACACACTCTTTGGGGTTCACGTTTAATTTCCCCGAAAGCCCGTGCGCTTTTTAACACTATCTCCAAAATGGGCTTAGAAGTGATTTCAAGAGGACACCCCAATTATTGGCCGTCAGACCGACGAAAGATTTGAGATGTTATAGATTTTGGGGTGGCATGTCATAAGGTCCAATGTCATAATGTCCATGGACGTTAAGACACTTTTGAAGATGTCATAGTGTCCATGGGCATAGTGACACTTTGCAAATGGACATTATGTCATTTTTAAAAATGTCATAAGGTCCATAATTAGAAAAGAGTTTATATATGAAGATAGCCGTATATATCAGTGATAATGTGAACCAATAAAAGCCGTTCCCATTACTGAATTGGCCCACATTTTCGTTGGCAAATTTTGACGCATAACTCTTGCTTATATTGCCTAAAAAAATTAACTCTTTCACTCTTTTTGATTAAAGAAGTAATCATTTCAATACAGAATTTTTTTATATTCTCTTTAAATCTACGAATTAATATTCCCTTGAAAAATTAAACCAAAATTTGAGTTTTTTTTTTACAGATATGAGTTTTCACAGAAGTAAAAAGTACTTTATTATCAAAATAAATAATCGCTTATTGAGATAAATTTGGGAGTATATCACGTTCAAAAATTTTTCTATAGTAAAGGCAAAGTTGAATTACGTTTCTTAGATTTAGTGTCCAAATTTTGAAAACCAGGAGAACAAATTGTAAAATATCTGCATTTCTTAGCTCTGCCAAGCATGTAACGCATTTTAAGATTTCTGTCACCTGACTATTGATGTTGGTAGCATTTTCTTCGATATATTTTGTTTCTGAATCGCTTTCTTCTCCAATATCTTTTTTTTATTAATTATTAGTCTCTATGTCTTTGCATTGATTGATTACTTATAAAGGAACTACGAATATAAAGGAAATTATAATAATATAAAGGACGAGCAATTTGATTTATCTGATAAGCAGTCAAATGAAAGAAAACTGTTTTATGTATTGATAGTAATATTAAAAACCTCAGATACTGATATACATATGTATGTCTAGTGTCCAATTGCTGATCAAGTTTTTGGATTTGATAATCTTTATTACTTTGCATTGGTTGATCACTCATAAAGGAAGTATGAAGGAAAAATCGGCGCCGATTTTATAAGTGATCGGCGCTGATTTTTGCTTCATACTTCCTTTATGAGTGATCAACCAATGCAAAGTAATAAAGATTATTAAATCCAAAAACTTGATCAGCAATTGGACACTAGACATACATATATCAGTATCTGAGGTTTTTAATATTGCTACCAATACATAAAACAGTTTTCTTTCATTTGATTGCTTATCAGATAAATCAAATTGCTCGTCCTTTATATTATTATATATGTATGTACTTATATATTTCTTTTTAAATAACAGCACTTAGAAAACACAGAAATCGTAATGGCAAAATTATAAACAAATCATATCAGGTGACAAAAGGTGTTGTCGTTTTGACAACATTCGTTCTTAATTGAACAAAGCGATCTCATCTTGACAACAAGACATTCTCAACTTAATACCGGTATTTTTGTGCCATCTATTCGCAATTTGACGGCGGTATGTTCACAGTTTGACAACGATGTGTGCACAATTTAACGAGATATGAATTATCAAAAATTAAATAACGTCGTTTTTGATAAAGGTATTAAAATCAAAATTTTCAACTTCTAAATTTTTTTTATTATTACTTAAGATATGGACGTTATGACACTCCGCAAAGTGCCATAGTGTCCACTGACTTTACGATACCTCCGTGATGGGCATTATGTCACTTCAAAAGTATCTTAACGTCCATGGACCTTATGACACTTTTAAGTGTGTCATAACGTCCATGGACTTTATGTCACTGGACGTTATGACATGCCACCGATTTTGGAGTTGCAAAAAATCTTCCTTTAGAATGGATGCACTTCATTAAAGTAGTCATCGGATCACTCTACCCTTATAATCTCCGTTTTTATTGTTCTCCCACGAGGTTGTCTTCCCGTTTAGGGACTTGGCGTCACTCGAGTTAATTCGTTAAAATATAAAACATATTTGAGTACTCATTGTACAGAAAATATTACCTTGAGAACCCCTGAGGAAATTGATGTGTCAATTAACAATTTTCCTGAAGACCTTAAACGAGCCGTACAACATGCTACCACTAACCGAAAATGTGAACGATAGGACTTATTTGTCAGAAATTGAACACCTGTCAGAAAAAGAGATTTAGAAGAGAGTGGCAACTCCGCAGATCTCCACAGCTTAAAAGCAGGCTACAGGAATGCTTCACGCAACTAAGAAATCTCCTTGAAATCCTTACAATGTCTTCCCTTAAAAACTAACTGGAAGGTCTAGATGGTACTCCTTAGTCCGACTATTCTCTATGGAAAGCGACAAAAGTTTAGAAAATACCAATTAGAGGCAAGCCACCTTTGCGTACTTTACTGGCGGCTGGGCAAGAAGCGATTCTGAAAAAGGGATTGTGTATGATAATCCTTTGAAAAACGTTTTTGTTATAAATGATACAGTGGATGATGCAGCTAAATTTCCTTTGAGACTTAGTTTTCAAGAAAATTTCATAAATAAAATCTCCAGGTATTGATGAAATCACTGGTAAAATGCTTGTACAGTTACCTCGTGTATGACAAAATTCTCTGATGACATTTGTCATAAGATTAATGTCAGTTTTCGCATTACTGATGACTATTTACATAATACTAAAGTCACAATTCTGATGACTCGCCTTCATCAATATGAAGGTGATTTTTTTCTATGAGTATTTATGCCGATTACCACTTAGCGCTACATCCGTCTATTGCAAAATGGCGGCAGCAAAGTTGTACACCTAATAAAAGAACTTTCTTTTATTTTTAATAATCTCTTATTAGCCCACGATAAGAAATGAGACTTGATTATTTAAATTTAAAAAATTTATTATCCAACATAAATTAAAATTCCAACAAATTATTCATCAGACATTTAAAACACTTTTTTTTCCTTCTGTTTATTTTAATTCCATTTAAGGTTTTGTATCTTATAAAAAATCTTTGAATTGATTGCAACTGTGAGTTTTATATCTTGAAATTAAACGGAAGAAACAAAATCTTACACGCTTGAAACGTATGTATGAGTATGCAGCATATGGTGGCATGGTGCCCCTTCAAATGAAGCAAACCCAAAAAGAACAACAGCAACAGCAACAACAACAATAGCAAAATGCATATCTGCCAACCAAGGTTAATTGTAAGTCTAATTTATGCCTTTTTTTCCTAAACAACTTACAAACAAATGTTCAGCATTTTTAGTTTTAGCGTTTTTTTTTGCAGGTTTTTGTCTTTTTGGCGAGTCTGTCCGTCTGTCCGTCTGTGTGTCTGTTTTGGCTGTTTTGGCTGTTTAGTTAATTGAAAGACATGTTAAATGCAATTTTATTACGGTGTGCGCTGCAACCCACTAAAAATGCCCGAAACACATCAAATGTATTTAAAGTTTCTGCAGACATGTTAAATGCTGCTTGTTGCAGCAAAAAAAAAAAAAAAAAAGCCGAAGATTTTTTCTGGCGGTTTTTTTTTCTTTTGTTTTTCAAGAAAAAGAAATCCAAAGTCTTACAACTGCTTAACAATGTTTAACATGATCTACAAGGCTCTCGTTTTATTTTTGGTATTTGTTGTTGTGGTTCGATACAACATTTTGCTTAAATGTGTCTTTTTTGTAGCAAATCTTGGTATTTTAGCCAGCATTTAAAAACATTTGCAGTTCGTAGTGGCAATAAATTGCCAATGGCCTTTTTGCCCATAAATTTTATTCGATAATAAATTCACTGAACAGCATTCGTTGCTCTTTTTGTTCTTTTTTTGTTTCAATATTATTTAAAGAATTAAAAATCTTAATTTAAAAGAAAATTTCATTTATTTCCTCAAAAATTCTCGATTGAAGACTGAATTTGCCTCCAAAAATATTGGCGAATGTTTAATAACTGAAATCGTCATCAGAAAAGAAACGCCAACAATTTTTTTGTTATTATTTTTTCATTTCGATAACTTAAGCTATCGATAACAATATTCTCCCAGAATTTGCTCTATAGTACTAGTTTATATGTTTTTGCTAGTTTTAGTTTTTGAAAGTAATTTTTTACTGGTGTTATCCATAACAATATGCTACAGATTTTTTAATAATCATGTGTTATCGATAACTAGTTTCGATAAAACTTTCGTTTCATGAGCTACAAAGGTATTTTTTGAAAGCTTTTTTTTATTTTTTTATTTAGAACCAGTGCTCAGGAGATAACCCCTAAATATGCAGTGCATGATACCAGAACTAGAAAAATAGGTTCCGAGGAGGAGGAAAGAGGGAGTCATGTTTCTGAACATTTGACTTGAACTTTCCAACTTTATAACAGACGGAAAACACGTCTGCAAGCAACTTATTCCACAGATGAAGCGTTCGGCTGAAAAAAGAATTCTCTCTGTAATACATAGTAAGATTCCCTGGGAAATCGACCACAAATGGATGAGCTCTAGACGATGAATAATGAGCTACGTAAAAATGTGCGAGTTTCGGGAACAAGATCCCTAATCTCGTCAGAGCAAAATCCATTGTAGTAACGATAGAACAGAGTAATGCACCCCACTCTGCGTCGATGCTCCAATCAGTCAATAGAGTTGGATACCCTACTGTCACCGATGAGCTTCTTCGCCTTCTCCTACACATGGTCGAGTAACCCCAAAACAGACTTTGTGGCACCGACCCAAACATGAGAGTTGTATTCCATTTTGGGTCGGATGTAGGTGGTATAAATAGTAAGGAGATCGGATGGGGTGAAGTACATCTTACACCGTTTCAAAAAACCGAGGCACTTGAATGCTTCTTTAGAGGCATGAAGCACATCGCGCACATCACACTGTATCTTCATTCCAGCAACATCAAGAGCATCCGATTCCTCAATATTTATCCTTAATAGTATCAAAAAGGCAACGCTGGTGACCGACACCAAATTTTCGATTGTTCATGTTATTCGTTACTGGTAGTATTAAGTTCCAGGTTATTTAGGACAGTCGCATATGCCGATGATATTGTGTTGTTTGTATCGGGTAAGTACCCGTATATAACTTCACAGCAACTGAGCTCTGTACGAGTCGATAAGAAACGAAGCTTATTCTCTTCACACGGAGATACAAAAGTCCATCGTTTGCTCTATCAGACGGAAGTTGCATTCTACTGTGGCGGTTCTGACGAGACATTGCCACATAATGA
Organism: Thecocarcelia acutangulata; assembly: GCA_914767995.1. NCBI lineage: Eukaryota > Metazoa > Arthropoda > Insecta > Diptera > Tachinidae > Thecocarcelia > Thecocarcelia acutangulata. The sequence continues at coordinate 88,269,761 of OU612096.1, forward strand.
CGCATACGGGGAGATTAACTTTTTCATTTGGTGATTTCTGCAGAAGTTATAGGAACGCAGAAGAAGTTTAGAGTGTTGAGCACTTCTTCTGTTGGTGTCCAGTTCTTTCTTATGTAAGGTCTTTGTATGTAGGCAGAGCGATGCTGCATGATTTGGCAGAATATGATGCAGGTAGATTGGACTCTTTGAATCTGCACTGGACCAGTGATATGGAGATCTATGGACATACATATGACACTTAGGCAACACAAACGGACCAAATTTGAACCAAGTCCACTGGCTTTTCAGACTCTGGCAGCCTGTTAAACCTAACCTACCTAAATAAATTTCTGTATAGAACGCTTTTCTACTAATTCGATTTGTCGATGGAACTTTTTAGGGCAATTGTTTCCTTAACTCAAATTGTCTATAACATACCAGGCTTTTCCTTCTTAATTTATCTATAGTCATTTTCATAAGCAAACTTTTCTTTCAACTCTATTTGTCGATAACACTTTATGCATTCTGTGAACAAAAATTTTATATTAGGAACTTTGCTTCTTTCCCAGGCGGAAGGGCCAACAAAACTTTTCTTTTTTTTCGCTTAACAACATCCTACAAATAATTTAATTCTCACGTTTCTGGCTTTTATGTTTTGCAAAAAAAAAAAAAAAAAAAAAAAAATATATAAAATAAAATTAAAAAGAAACTCTTCAATGTTCAAATATCTTTTTGTTTGTTAAGAAAATAAATTAAAGTTCGTTTTCCTTGTTGATAACGAAAAAAAAAGTTCTTCAGTTTTTAAGCGAAGCGTTTATTGTTGAAGCGAGTCGAGTCGAGTTGAGTTTTCTTTTTGGCATTATTGACCTTTGGCGCGACTTAAAACGGTTCAAATCATGCCTTAAAGATCTTTCAATGTGTGTGTGTGTGTATGTGTCGGTGTGTTAGTGTTTGTCTTTTTATTTTCTTTTTCAACATTTCAAAGGTGAAAAAGAAAAACAGCGCATAATAAAGGAGATCTTTGTTTAGTTGCGCTGGCAACAACAAACAAAGAACGCTTTTGTTCTTGTTGTTGTCGTTGTTGTTGTTGTTGAAGGCGCATAGCAGTAACGATGAATCGCTGAAAGCTTCAATAGTTGTTGATGGCACAAAAGGTTCTTGAGGTGCCAAAAAAAGATGTTCTCTCACACTTTTGTCAAAAAAATGATTTAAATATTAAAAGTATTTTTTTTTTTTAATAAAAATTATCTATAAATTATGACAAAAAAAAAACCCTTAACAAATACTATTTTATATTATTTGCTTTATATTGAAAACTTCGTGTATTTGTTGTGTGTTCGCCGCTAGTGTGACTGCACTATGGCTTTTGGTTTTGAAGTCTAATGTTTGGTTGTCTGTTATGTTTGCCTATAACTGTCTATAAGTTTAATGCTTTTATTTGCCAATGACTTAAGATATTTTCTTATTTCTTTTATTCTTCATTCAGCTTAAAGTTCTTAAGTTTAGTATTAGAACGTGCAGTTTGTCTTGTTGTTATCACCCGCACCATATCTTGCCCATCTTTTCTTTGTTTTTGTTTTGTTGTTGTGTGTAACACACCTCTGCGGTCTTGGTTTTCTCTTCTGTTAATCTTTTGTTGAGGCTGAAGTTCTAATGAAACCACCAAAATATTTTAAGTTTATGGGGGTTCTTTCTTGATAGAAAACAATGACTGACAATTGAGGAAGAGTTTTGCCCAACAATAATGATTGAAATGACTAGAATAAAAGGTGGTCCAACCATAATGCTCGATGTGAATCACACCTTAACTTAATTTGTAAACATTATTAAAAAACTACTTAGTCAATGAAAACACTTTTGTTGTTATAAAATATATATGTATATATAGAGTAAGCCTTGGATATTGTTTAAAAAAATAAGTATTGTGGAAAAAAATTTAAATAAATTAATATAAATAATGGGTGATTTTATAAGAACTATCGGAAATTTAAAGAAAAAAAAACACATAAAATTCAGAAAAATGCATGAAATATTTATTTGGATCGATAGTTGGGTCGATATAATTTAATGTTTGAGGATTATTTCATGCAAATGTTGGCCGCGGCTGCGCCTCAAATGGTCCATCCGCTTAGTCCAATTTTGGCATACTCTTTCCAACATTTCGGCCGGTATCTCACGAATAGTGTTGGCAATGTTGGCTTCCAGTGCGTCAATCGAAGCGGGCTTGTCGCTATAGACATTAGCCTTAACATAGTCCCACAAAAAATAGTCTAGAGGCGTTAAATCGCACGTTCTGGGCGGCCAATTGACTGGTCCCAAGCGTGAAATAAACTGTTCACCGAACTCGCCTCTCAATTGGTCCCTTGTTTCGCGTTCTGTGAGGCATGTGACACCGTCTTGTTGAAACCACATGTCATGCAAGTCAAGCTCTTCCATTTTGGACAAAAAAAAAAGTTTGTTATCATCGCACGGTAGCGCTCACCATTCACAGTAACGTTGTGATTCGCATCATCTTTGAAGAAATACGGCCCAATGATGCCGCCAGCCCATAATCCGCACCAAACGGTTGTTTTTTGTGGATGCATTGGTAGCTCTTGCAATGCTTCTGGCTGCTCTTCACTCCAAATACGGCAGTTTTGCTTGTTCACGTATCCATTCAACCAGAAATGAGCCTCGTCGCTGAACACAATTCTTCGATAAAAAAGTGGATTTCATCTAACTTTTCAAGAGCACATTCACCAAAAATTTGGCGTTGTGGTAGGTCGTTTGGCTTCAATTCTTGCACCAGCTGTATCTTATAAGGCTTCACACCCAAATCCTTTCGCAAAATTTTCCACGTAGTGGAGTAACAGAGGCCCAATTGCTGCGAACGGCGCCGAATCGATAATTCACGGTCATCACCAACACTGGCCGATACGGCTGCGATATTTTCTTCAGTTCGCATTCTACGTAAGCGTGTGGGTGGTTTAATGTCCAACAATGTAAATTTGGTGCGAAATTTTTTTACAATATCCCGAATAGAAGCCTCAGTAGGTCGATTAAACTGACCATAAAATGGAAGAAGCGCGCGATGAACTTTCTTAACAGAGCACGCATTTTGGTAATAAAATTCAATAATTTGCAAGCGTTGTTCGTTTGTAAGACGATACATGATTAAATTATAGACCAAACTGAAGATGTTTGACAGTGACACAAGATACAAAACGTGCGTGAGCTGTCAAAACTAGTGTTGCCAAAAAGATAATAGCAAAAAATCACTCGTTATTTGCACCGAAAAGAAAGGGTCGTTGAAGTCTTTTAACGTCAGGTGTGGGGTACGATATTAAAATTATTTCCGTTGTGAATAAAACGAAGGCGAGAATATGGACAATTCATCCGAATGCAAAATGCTTGAGATTTTGGAGTTGGCTGGCGTTGATGTCCCCCATCCACAGCTAGCATTTCGCAGTTGAGGAGGCTTTGTGATGAAATAGTTGGTGTGAAGAGTAAGAATGTAATTCTTATTGGTAATACTGATAGAGAAGATGATGTATATCATGCTGCTAAGGAAGACGATCTCGCAATTGTTACTGAAAACGTTTTATTGGTTGGTAACAGTGATGCTATTTCTACTAAAACGAATTGTGAAGAGTTTAAAATGGCTGATTATAAATTTAAAATTCTTTAAATAATAATATAACTGGGAAAAATGCACGAAGATTTTGACGAAGCGTGCTGCCCTGTTACCGCTGAAATGTGTAGGTTCAAAGAAATGCCAGCAAGGGTAGATGTAAGAAGTATTGATTCTGAGTTGGAACTATTAAGAAAGCGGAAAGAAATTTTGAAGCTGCAAAAAGTGGTTCAACAATTGCAATCTGAAAGTATTAGTCGGCATGAAACGGTTCGGAGTTTCAGTGATATTGAGCGAGCTATACTTAAGTTTAGTGGTGACAATAAGGGACATGGTGTAAGAAAATTTCTTGAAGATTTTGAAGAAGTCATGGCATCTGTAAATGCGGATGACAGTTTTAAATGATTAAGTTTGCGTAGATCCCTTATTTGTACAGAACGAATATTATAGATGAGTTTTCTGAATATTTTCAGAGGAAAGTAGGTAGTGCTGTTAAGCGCGATCTAAAGTTATTTTGCTCTAATGCTACAGAGGCAATAAATAAATAAATTATTATAAACATTTGCACCGAAAAGAAACAGTCGTTGAAGTCTTTTAAATTTGGCATTTCCTTGTTTCAGTGTTGGACAAATTCCATGGGAAAGTGTGCAAGGGAGTAGCGCGTTAAGATTGTTGAAGCGTTCACTTAAGGCAGTTCGTGACTTACTTTCTCAGTATACTGGACCAAATGTGTTCACAATCGGGAGAACTGTACGCATATTTTAGTAAATTAGATCTGCAGAAAACATTAAAAGATATCGCTCCTTTAGTGCAACATAAAGATAACCAAAAAAAGTTTGTTTCGAGAAAAACACATTTCAAATTTTTAGCTTCCACACGCAGAGAAAGGGCAGCTTAAAACATGGTTGCAGCAACACTAGTATAATCGTATATTCTATAACATTATATATTATTGTTAAAAACGTTGTATTATCAATATAATTAGAGTTTGTTTATCTCCAGGGTGGCTGATCAATTTTGCTACATTAAGAAACTCAAATAACTTTTTGTAAAGTTTTTGTAATTTATTTTTTAGAAATTCAATTGAAAAATAATACATTTTTATTAAAGTAATTCATTAAGTTTTGAAAATAACTGCATTCAAATGGGGTCCACCCTCGTTGACACAAGTGCGACATCTTATCGAAAAGTCATTCATTACTGCCTGGAGTGTTGCCGTTCGAATGGATTGCTTTAAATCATCCAAATTTGCTGGATTTTTTTTTTTGTAAACTTCTTGTTTGCAACAACCCCACAAAAAAATATCAGGTACAGTGGGGACACCTGGGACGACAGCGGACTGTGGACTTTCTTGAAATCAGTTTATTGGGAAATTTTTGCCTAAACTCTGTCGTAACTATGTGACAAAATGCCCCATTTTGTTAAAACCAAACAGAGTTAATAAGGATTCTCTTCCGGCGCAATTCTAGAAAGAAAAACTCTTTCAACATCTTTAAGTAACGATATCCATTGACCGTAACAGTAAGACCGTTTTCTTCGTAGAAGTAAAGCCCGACAATGAACCAATGAACCTTGAAGAAACTGCACTTCACACTGTGATTCGAAGTGGATGTAATTGTATCTGATGGACTTATCTGTGGATGCGACAATTTTGTTTTTTAACATTACCGTTTAAATCAAACTGTACTTGTGATTGTGGATCGTCAGACATAAAAATGCAGTACAAGACGTTTTCATCCTCTGACACCGTTTGAATGATATTCTCACAAAATTCCAAACGAATCGGAAAGTCTCTAGGGTTGAGTTTTTTTTTTTAATTCAATCTTATATGGAAGGACGCACAATAGATCAATTGGTCGCAGTGCAAATGGCCGATGAGAGCCATACCCCATCTACTAATAATAATATATGGAAATAAGTTTAAATCTGGATGCAAAATTGTCTGCAGTGACTGCCTGCTGACACCCATTTGAGCAGATTAGCTCATTGTCGAAACTCTAGGATTAGATTGTGTGACAGCAGCTACAGCGGCGATGGTTTCCTGCGCCCGAATTGAGGTATCTCGGTGATAAGGCCTTCTTGCGATTGTGCCATGGTCGGCAAAATTCTTTACGAGCCTCATTATAGTCCATTTGCTAGGAGGAGTGCCACCAAACGTGCGCCTATATTCTCTTTGGACGGAAACAACGGACTCTAAAGTGTGAAAGCGTTATACAAATTTTTGTTTCATTGCTTCAATTCTTTATTTTAGTTAAACTTAAAGATCAATCTATAAAACACAACAAAAATGGAACAGGTTAATTACACAGAAAATAAGTTATTACGCTTTTTTTTTGCAGCAGCTTTCATTTGCCACCCTGTATTTGCAATTGCAAAAATATGATATCTCAAATAAACAAGAATGTAAGCCGGTCTCATAACTTTTCAAATATGTTCTCTTGCATGAAATATATTTTTAAATGTTTGTACTCGTAAATGAAAATGCGCCTCGTTGTTCACGATGATTTTCGACTCCACTTCGTTGTGAAGATTGAGGGTGGCTCTTCATGCAGCGTGTAGCACAACATGGTTTGTCCGTTTGTATTCTGCACCTGTGTAGTTTAAAAATGCCAAATATTATCGACGGAAAACGCCATTTGCAAGAGATATTACATCTTAGAATAGGCCGATTCATTTGGCGCCACCCTGTACCGAAATTTCCCTAACAATTTTGCATAACCAAACGAGTTTCATTGATGCAGCTTTCGAGTCTCCTTCTCTTCAATTATGAAAGATTTTTATTATAAAAAATTATAAACAGCTTGTTTTCTATGTTTCACAGCTGTTTGATTCTGATTACAACAATAATCGCTGCGTTCAATAACTCTTAATCAAAAAAGTCTGGAAAACATTTTTTCGACCTAGTTTTTCTTGTGTCTATCTTTTTTCGGTATTTATAAAAAATCATTAAATAATGTTCTGTTTTGTTTTTAAGAAAACCTTTAGCTGTTCTTGCATTGTTTCATCTATTCTATTGATTGTTTTTAATGACCCTTTTACCGTCAAACTTTTTTACTTTTAACTCTTTTAATTCACAGCAATATTTTTGATGAATTTTATTTCTTTTTCTCTTTCAAACCTTAAATTTCCTTGTCCTAGATTTTATTTTATTTATTTATTTTATTTTTTTGTTAAACCTCCAAACCAAAAGTCATAGTTCTAACAATAAACAGAAAGAAAAAAAATTCACGATGTATAGGGTGTTAGCTTTAAAGATTCATAACTTTGAATTGGCCGGAAAGTAGTCAACTACTTCTCATACTTGAAGGAGTATCGAAGGGGTTTGACTGACATCAATAAAAAACAAGTTTCCTGGAGCGGATAACATTCCAGCACTAGTTTTGAATCAGTCCCCCATATTCCAAGACGCTTCATCGTCGTCACATCAAGACGACATCAAAAAATACTCGTTACACATTCGCCTTCGACAGTAATTATATATTCTTTGATAGGACTTCGGTATTTCCTAGACCTAAGCCATAGATAGAAGCTGTCGACAACATTCAATTGTTTTAGGCAATGAGTAAATAAATGGAAAAATGTTTGTGTCGAGTTCATGAGACGACGATGACGCCTTAAGGAATATGGAGGAGTATTCTTCTGCGGTTGTCCCTCAGGACGACTTTTTAACATATTATACCATGTTAGTGAGTTCCCATTATGGTGGAAGGTTGCTAAGGTAACGGCCATCCCTAAAAACGGTGCGGCAAATATTGCTGGCAATTACATCCCCAATGCAATTTGCTCTGCGCTTTAAAAAATAATAGAAAGTATGGTTAACTACGATCTTCTGAGGTACCTGGATTAGCATAGTTTACTTTGTGACCATCAATATGGATTTCGTAAGAGTCGCTCTGCTGCCGATCTTTTAGAGTACCTCTCGGAAAAATGGTGTCACTCTGACCATTATTTCGGTGAAAGTAAAGTGATGGCTCTAGATATTAACGAGGCGTTTGCCAGAGTGTGCCATTGACTACTGTCAAAACATATCGCTTTTAGAGTCAGTGAATATTTTACTCGGTTTATATCGATCTTTCTCAGGGATGGCACTAAACGAGTTGTTATAGATGGAGTCTCATCCTATGAGTTCAAGGTTAACTCAGAGGTAGCACAAGGCTCGGTTTTTTAATGCACAGCACCGGTTCTTACGAGTATTGGAGACGAGCCTGTTTTGGATTAATAGATGATCACTACTCAGTGCGACATTTATAGTTTGTCTCTTGGCAAAGATCTGGGATATTCTGGGCCCTACTTCTTATTTTTCTTAATGACCTTCTGTATCAAACTTTAAATCCTATGCACTCCTTCAGTTATAGGCCCAGCATATCCGAGATCGTTGCCAAGAGACAAAATCTGACTGACTCACTGAGTAGTTAGTTATCTTCTATTAATCTCCGAGTGGTGTCACTAAAACAGGGTCGCCTTCAAAACTCGTAAGACCCAGCGTTGTGTATTAAGACATAAACACACGACCATAAAGGCTGCTTCTTCCGTACTCATGGATCGTATAAATATTCAGGAATCGGATGCTCTTGATGTTCTTGGAATAAAAGTACAGTTCGCTGGAATGAACACATATTTGATGTCTCTAAAGAAACATTCAAGCATCTTTGTTTTTTGCAAATATTTAAGATATATTTCGCTCTATCCGATCTTTTTACTATATATACCAACTATATCCGAACACAAATGTAATACAACTCTCATGTTTGAGCAAGTGCCTCAAAGTTTATTTTAAGGTTACATTACCATATGCAAGAGAGCGAAGAAGCTCATCGATGACAGAAGGTTATCGAAGGGGTTCTGCTTGCATACCATCTTGGCGCTGACCATGGTTGAGGTGCCTATATTGGACGAAAAATTCTAGCTGTGGCTTAAACTTAAATTGCAGGAAGAGTAATTAGTCTTCCCTGATAACTACGGTGCTTGCCGGTTGTCAGGGGCTAATAACTCCTGAGGAGTTGTTGCCTTTCAACAGATACCTGTATTGTAAGGAACTAGAAGAGATGATTAATGGACTTTAGACCACCAACTCATTAAGCCTTATCTTTCATTACCTGTCTGGGAAAGCACATACAGGAGAGATTAGAAGGTCCTAACTCTTTAGCAAGGCGTTCGTCTATATGGCTACAAATTTATGTTAGTCTATCATCAGTGAAGGCCGTCAAGGCAGGTGCCGATGTAAATCAGTTTTCACAATATATCGACTCACTGGAGCACCGCCGTAGTGTGAAATGGATTGGCCTCTTTTATCGTTACGATAATGGATTTTGATCTAAAAAGTTCAGTGATACCGTTCGTAAAACAATAATTTGTGGTCGATTGCCGAACGAGTCGTACAACGCATTACAAAGAAAATTTGTTCTCTTTCCAACCAGTTCGTTCGTGTGTTTCCAATCAGTTACAATGTTGTAAAGTACGAGTCAAATGTCTACAAACACCACTCGCTTTGCGACTCCTCATATACTATTTTCCTAATTCCAGTACAGTGTACTTGTACTGCATATGTAGGGATCATGTCATGAGTAGCGGTTCAAGATTAAAAAAAAAGTTTGGTATGCTTTATGGATGGGCGCATGATGGTCAGCGTGTTGCTGTCAATGCAGATCGCTATAAGGATATGATTCGACATTAATCTTGCTGACATGTTCCGTTTTTATCTTGGACCAGCACTTAGGATATAAACCTTACATATGTATGTCGTGCATTGTACTGTAACTAGCGAAAGGAAGAGGGAGTAGTGGTTTCAACAGAATGTAGCCGCAGAGTACGTGCTATAATTGATTTCCACAAAAAAACTTTCAGTTAAAGATGTTAAGTAAGATTCTTTCTTGAGGTTCAGTTTATTGGCCACCATGATCGTGTGAGTTAACCCAAATGGATTATTATCTTTGGGAGGGTGGAGGGGGAAGGAGGATTTTTGGTGATAAGCCAGACGCAATTTACCATCTGGAAATCAACCTTAGAAGAGCTGTTGTGAACTACGATAGCAAATATGGCGAAAAAATTTTGAAAATCGGCATTCGACATTGGGCCTTCCACGTCTTTTCTGATATCATATTTAAACAATATCATTAAATTTTCTATTCTATAATTGATTTTCCTTGTTGTTTTATGACTTATGTGGTACTGCCACAGTACCTGAAAGGGACTTGTCACGCGACTTTATATGAAAATCACAAAATTTTTTGAGCGGTTTCTATACAAATATATTAGACAAATTGATTGCTTGTGTTATGGAAACACCACATTCAACTTGTATAACTTACAAAAAAAAAAAAAAAAAATGAAAAAAGCAAGAAAAACACCCTGTGGCTTGATTTCGAGATGCTGCATTAAAGCTTTTCTTTAGAGTTTGTTTTTTTTTGCTCTCCCAAAAATTATTAGTTTTCAATTGAACTGTAAAAGCAACAGCCAACCACCTCTAGAGCAACAACGAAGTTCTGCTGCCAGCCATCATATTCGTCGTATTCGCAAAAGTTTTCTAATATTTCTTTTCGCAGAAAGATAATCAATTGTTGTAAAATTCTAACAACAAACAGCCCACTCTTTCGTTGGCATCATCTTGCCCGGCTGCCACAAAAGCAGCTGTAAGATTATTTATTTTTCCTCAGCCGGTTTCTATTGTTTGCCTTCCATCAGTTTATGGCCGGCAATTATGTTTTCCTCGCTTCGGCATTCGCCAGTCGACAGTCGCCAGCCTCTGTTCTGTTCGGCATTGGACCGACGGACCGACCGATCCAATACACAATTTACAGCCATTGTTAAGCTGAAAGGTTGCAACAAACGTTTCAGTTTTTATTTTTGTTTTTCTATTTATTTTGTTTTCGTCATCATCGTCATCTTATGTAAATACGACTGACTGAATGACTGCTGCGAACGAAGAATATTAATAATTTTTGTTGCCATTTCTAGGAAAACAAAAAGATACAATACAACATTTAAGTGGAATTTAAAAATTCGAAGGCGTAGTTTTGTTTGTTTAACGAGTGAGTGTTTTTCTTTTCTTTTCATTTTTTTTTCTCCTTTTTTTTTGCTTATTTTGCTTAATAAACTCAGAGATACTGGGGAAAATGTAAAGTTTCTTTTTATTTGTTTGTGGCGATTCAAAGATATCGCGCGGGTGTAACATTTGAAGATGTGAATTATATATACAAATTATACAAATATAATTCTTTAGAGTGAGATTTTGCAAATACGGATTTTTGTTTATCGTAATTTAAGAAACAAGAATCTGCAATTACATAAATAAATGAATTAAATGTTAAATAAGTCTTGCAAAAGAAGTTCGAGTTCTTAGATAAAATGCTTCGTAACTTTTTTCATGGATATCATTTTAATGTAACTAGTATCCGATAACTATTGTTATCGCTAATTTTCTTCACAAGATACCAATTTAATATAATTAGTATCCGATAACTATTGTTATCGCTAATTTTCTTCACAAAAATTTCGTCGAGGTTAAAAATGGATAAAATTTTCTATAGACAAATTTTGTTAACAAAAATATATTTTGCAGAGAAATTTTATTATAGGCAGCATTTTTGAAGGAAAACTTTTGAGAAATATTAGATTGTTATGTAGGTAAATTGATCTCTTTCATCCCATCTTTGGCTTGGTTCTGGATAGGACCAGTAATAGTAGATTTACTGAGACACTTATCACACTTAGAGAACACAATGGGACCAAATCCGAAACAAGTCGGCGGGCAGCCTGTTAAACTTAACCTAAACTTTGATGACAGTTTAAAAAAAAGGGTCGATAAATTTTGTTATCGATAATTTCGAACATAGAAAAATTTTCATAATTTTTGTTCTTGTTAATAGTTTCGATAACTTTTGAAACCTAATTATTATTATTTGTAAAATGTAAATTAATATGCAAAATTGTCCAAAGTTGTATTCTCTATACCACTTTTGATGAGAATCCTTCGATAACTTTTGTTGTTGCTCATAATTAAAAAAGAAACCATAACTTTTGCTATCGTTATATTTTACACAATATTTTCATTCCTTTCTGTTATCGTCAACATTCTGCCAAGGAGACTTTTCAAAATTAATTTTCTCTAGAAAAATTTGTCATAACTTTAAATCAGATTTTTCAAACGATACCATTTGATAAAAATTTTATCGATATTTCGTGTAGAAAATTTTGATACATTTTGCTGCCGACATTCCTTATGTTTCCATAGTGATAACATAACATCAAATTTTCAGTAGCATTTGCGGTGGAAAATCTTCGATGACTAAAGCTATCGGTAATATTTTATTTCTAATATTATATGATGATGGGTTGGTATCATTCGTCTAGCTCGAGTTCAATCCTGGCTAAAGCCAAGAAATATTTTTATTTATAATTATAACAATAATTGCCGCGATCAATAACTCTTGATCAAAGAAGACAGGAAAAAATAATTGAATACACCAAAGCTGGGGGACAACTAGCTGTTTCACAGTCGCTACACTGCCCATCAGCACCCACTAGAATTTGAACTCAGCACCATGTAAACATTATACATATTTTATTTAAAATATTTTATTTAAAATATTTTTGATAACTTTTGTTATAATGAATGTTTTATTTAGAAAGCCATCTTTATTATTCATTATATTTATTTTAAAAACATGTCGATAACATTTGTTTTCAATAATAGTTTTTTGTTTTGAATATTTTCTGTAATATTTGTTCTGATAGTAATTTTCTAGAGAAATGTTGTTAGCCTTAGACAATTTTCGATAACATTTGTTATTAAAAATATGTTTTTTGTGAAATTTTCGACAGCGTTTGCTATTGGAAGTTCGTTTTTTAGGAAATTATCAATAACGTTTACTATCGGCATAGTTTTTTGGAAAAAGTTATACATATTTTTCTATGCTTTCTTGTATATAATTGAGCTATATCTTATTGTCGATATACTGAGTAGAAAAATTTCGATATATATTGTTATCGACATGCTTTATTTCTCCAGAGCTATTTTTGGATTATACTTTTTTTTTATATAATTTATATCTATATTCCATTGATAGAAACCTTTCGACAACAAAAGTTATCGGAAATATTTTATTTAGAATATGTTTAACAGCTGTTAGTGGTGTTGTATAGTTTTCGAAAATTATCGTTAATATTCATTTCTAATTCTCTGGAAAATTATCGATAACTCTCGTAACAATAATCCTTTTGTTATAAATATATAAATAAAATAAATAATATATATGGTGCAATCCAAGTCAAATCGGATAGTTCGGAGAACAAACTTTTTTTGATTTTATGTCCCTATTGAACAGCACATTTCAGCTAATTTTTAGATTTTTTTGGCTTATGATTTCAGAGATATCGCGTTTTGATAAAGCCGAATTATGCGAAAACCGTGCCCGAATAAACACTAATAACTCTTTCAATATCAGTGCAAACAGAATTTTTTTTTGCATTGTTTTTCTTTTTCTGTCTACTATCTAATAAGAAATAGAAAAAAATTGTGCACAGTGGGCTTGGATGCGATTTCGGAATTTAATATTCTAAATCAATTCTTCTCACTGTTTGTACTCTTCGATTTTCTTAAATTTTTTTTTGTATTTAACTTTGATTTTTTCCACATCTTTTAAGACTCTACTACTATTTTTCCTGATTTTTTAAAATTTTTCCAAAATTAACTTTTTGCGCTAAGCCACTGTGCAAAAACTTTCTAGGACTTTGTAGGATATATTTTATATACCAATCCATATATTTTATTATTTGCACATTTATTATTTTATTTTTTGCAAGTTTTATTATTTATAGTGATAATTCACCTGGAGATTTATGTTAAAGTTTTATGCAGCTTTCCGTAAATAGCAAAGTCAATATGGAACATTAGCATCGGCAATGAATGCTGTATTTAAATTGTATTTAAAAAAGCATCGGGCAAACAAGAATTTGAGGCCAGCTTCTGCTTAATTTTATTATTAATTATAATTAAACAAAATAAAAAAATTTTATAAAAAAGTAAAAAAATCAATAACGTTTGTTTTTTGGATAAACTAAAAATGTTGCACATTGGCTTAAAACCAAAAATATTTTCTTACCAAACTTTTAAAAATCAGAAAAAAAACGTTATTCGAACTTCATAAATAAATGGGTCTTAAGAAACCGTATTGAAATAATTTTAAGTTAATTTATGATTTTTAAGGCATACGAGTAGTCAATGAAAATTATTGAAGAGCACTTAATTATATTTTTACATAAATACTCGTGTGTATATATGTATATGAAGTGCAACTAACAATATATGGATTAGTATTTAAAAAATGTCCTACAAAGCCCAAAAGGTTTTTGCACAGTAGCTTAACACAAAAAATAAATTTTGGAAAAATTTAAAAAAATCAGGAAAAATAGTAGTTATTCGAGTCCCACTATGAAACGAGTCTTAAAAGATGTGGAAAAATTAAAATTAACTACAAAAAAGTGAGAAAAATAGATTTAAAATATTAAATCCCGAAAATCGCATCCAAGCCCACTGTGCACAATTTTTTTCTGTTTTTATTAGATAGTAGACAGAAGAAGAAAAATAATGCAAAAAAAATTTTTCTGTTTGGACTGATATTGAAAAATATTAAATCCCGAAAATCGCATCCAAGCCCACTGTGCATAATTTTTTGTCTTTTTGTTATTAGATAGTAGACAGGAAAAGAAAAAGAACGCAAAAAGAATTATTCTGTTTGGACTGATATTGATAGTAGGATAGTACTTATTCGGGCACAGTTTTCTCATAATTCGGCGATATCTCTGAAATCATAAGCCAAAAAAAAAAAAAAATCTGAAAATTTGCTGAAATGTGCTGTTCAATAGGGACATAAATACAATAAAAAAATAAAGTAAATCAAAAAAATTTGTTCTCCGAACTGTCCGATTTGACTTGGATTGCCTTATATATGATTTTTTTTTTTTTTTTTTTAATTTTTATTATCGCCGAAAATTATTTTAAGGAAAAAGTATTATCTCTTCCTCCGAATTATTTTAACCTTTTTCAAACAATTGAAAAAATTGGCTTCTAATATAGATAGCAATCAAAAAATTTATAAGCAGCCTGTTTTTTATGTTTTCCAGCTATCTATATGTCCACATTTCATAGGAGCTATTCTGATCCTCAGTAGACTTTGGAAATTTTTTAAAGATATTCTCAAACATTCAATTTTATATCATAAGAATTTATATAAATTACTGAGAATTTAAATCGAATGGAATGTTGTTGTAAATTTTAAATTATTTATGTATTTTCAAAGAGAATTATCTTTTCTTTTGCCTTATTGTATCATATTTTCGATAATTTTTGCTATCGATACCACTTTAAGCGCAAAGTTTGCTGTAAATTCAGTACTTCGCTTATTTACACTGCCATTGTTTTGCAAATCTTTAAAAAATTTTCGTTTTTTGCTTGTTTTCCCAAGTTATCGATAATTGCTGCTTCCTAACAATATTGTTGTTCATGTTTTAATTTCTTTCTGAAGAATTTTTTCGTCTGCTTCAAAAACGTGCCCCGCTTTTTTTCATTTCCTAAGAAATTTTATGCAGTGATTTATTTAAATGTTTGCAAACTAAAAGAATATTTTTAATGTTTTCCATGGCTGTGTTTTTCATTTTTCATTTTTCATTCTGTTTTTTTTTTCTTTTTGTCTCTTGTTACTTTACAAAATGTAACCAAGTGTGGCTGTTGTAACAACGTGCGCAAACATGTACACTGATTTCCATCTATTAGCTCTTTTTAAAGTTTTCTTTAGCTCAAACTCATTCTTTTTTCTTCCAGCATCAAATACGAGTAATAATGGCCTTTTTCCTTAAGCACTCAGTCAGTGCTGGTTCATTTCATTGTGCAATTGAATGCAGCATGTCTGCTGCTGTTGCTTTGTGACTTTTTTGTTGTTTTCCTGGTACCTTGAGAAGTTTCTTTGCTTTTCTTTTTCTTTTTTTTCTGTTTATGTAATTTCCATTTTTGGCCTTTAGGTCTTTTTTTTTTAGTTTAAAATATGTAAATGTGAAAAGTAAACTTGTAATTCTTAATACCTTTTTCCCATTCTTTTTTATATCTTTCACTTTTTTCCATCATGTTGTTGGTTGGTTGGTTGGTTGGCTGGTTGGATTCTTTGTTTCTTCGTTTTGGTGGCTGCTCGTTCAGAAAAAGGGAAGTCATTGAATTTGGGATTTCATGAAAGAATATTCATTCTCCTTTAGGGGTCTTTAGTAAAAATCTGCTCTTTTTTATTGTTTCAAAAATAAAAGTTAGACAAAAACAAAAAAAAAAAAAAGAACACACAAACTGTTCGCTTTGAAAGCCTGGAAGTCAGCGAAGTGCATGAATTTTTAAAGCACTCCCTGACATTATGGTTGGCATTAAACAGATATTTGCTTGAAACAAAAAGAAAAAGAAAATGCTGTTTGTCTGCCAAGTGGTGGCAAAAGCACTAACATACAATACGAGTATACGAGTGAGTATGTTTAAAAAACATTTCCAAAACATTCAAATCGTGTCCAAAAGATCGTTACTTAACCAAATAACTTCCACACATTCGCACACACATACATACATATATACTTATACTGAAACATATAAAATCGATCACAAAAGCTTCTACACTTTTTAACGCAAGAAAGCAAACTTTGAGCTTTGTTTCACAGCTAAGTCTGCACATATGTATATTATTATTAAATAATATTATTAACCAATAAAAAATTATAAATAGCTTGTTTTCTATGTTTCCCAGCTATCTATAAGTCAACATTTCATAGGAACTACCCTAATCATCGTTAGACTTTGGAAATTTTTGAAAGATATTCTCAAACATTCAACTTTATATCCCAACAATCCAAATAAATTGCTGAGAATTTAAAAAGAAAAATGCTCTAATATTACCTGTCAAAACACAAAAAACAAGCTTTTCTATTTATAAACGTCTCTAACATTTCTTTACACCTTTCAAACAAATGAACAACCGTTGGTTGCTACGATTTGCTTTTTGAAAGTATCGAAAAGCAGAGAACAAAAATTCAAACAATTAAGTTCCTATGAAATGTCGACATATAGATAGCTGGGAAACATAGAAAACAAGCTATTTATAATTTTTCATTGGTATATTGGGAAAAATATGCTCGTAGAAAATTGTAGAATTATTATACCGGTTATCCTACACAGGTTTTATCAAACTTCCTGTGAAAAGGATTTTTTGTCGGATTGATAATTCAAATTATAAAGGTGAAATAGCTTTTTCACTTAAAAGCAAAAATTATTGAGTTGAAAAAAATTGTTATTAATATGTAAAATTTGCAAAATATACTTAACAAAAAAAAAAAAATTGTTAAACAAACAACAACTCTTCACTGTTATGTGACAACCTTTAAAATTTATTTAATCAATAATTCGGAAAACTTTTCATTAATTGCATTTTATTAAGAGATATTTCCAAAAATTCAATATAAATAATAATTTAATTAAGTTAATACAAATTTGATTGAATTGATGGTTTTTTTATTAATAACATAACTTGATTGAAAAAAAATCTCATCTATTTTTTTCTGTGTAGAACGCAACGGCGAAAGAGGTTGGCAAGATTGATTGTAACCATGGTGTGAAAAATCAGAAAAAAATCTAAAAAAAAGTGCACTAGCTGTTCGCTACAACGACATCGTTATTGCGACTGATTTCAACTGTAATTTGCTGTCTAATACCAGCTTACACTTCTCTGATCAACTAACCTCCATTGGGCTATATATTGTTAACACTGTGAACCCTACTTCACCAATAACTGTAGTACTTTACTCGATATATTTATGCTAAGTAATATGTCTAAATTATTACTATTTGATCAGATCAGTGCACCAACCTTTTCAAAACATGATCTCATTTACTTGTCATATGATTTCAACTTTCATAAGGATGAAACTACAAATTACTATCCAGACTTTCGACACATTAACTACAACTTGTTGGAAGAATGCTACAACTCTATAGGATGGAATAGTTTGTATTATATGCCATCTGCCGATGAACAGCTCTGCTTCTTTAATAGTAATCTTACCAATCTGTATGATATTTCTATACCGTTGCGAATAAACCGTGGTAATAACTCTATAAAAAGTTGGTTTAATTCTACTATTGAAGATCAAATTAAGATTCGTGATAATATTTATAAACGTTGGAAAAGGTTTAGAACACCTGAGCTATTTGAAGAATACCGCGAAGCCCGTAGACTAGTCAATAAAACCATTTATGACGCAAAAACTTTATATTATGAAAACCGCTTCAGATCAGCAATAGACTCAAAGAAAAAATGGCAAACTATTCGAGAAATTGGCATTGGAAGCAAATCTACGACAGTTTGTAATATTGACGTAAATGTTCCATCTATACAGCCTTTAAATATAGTTCAAACGACTGTTGCACCTGAATAACCCTCTGAACATCCATCATTACATCGCTTTGAGTTCTCACGTGTCTTCGAAGATGACGTGTTTTTATGCTGTAAATCGGTGACTTCAAATGCAGTTGGTTTTGATCAAATCCACCCTAAATTCATAAGATTACTACTGCCTAAAATATCACGTTACATTACACACATATTTAACACCGTTATCACCACCAGCCACTTCCCCAGATGTTGGAAACATGCCAAGATCATCCCTGTGCCCAAGTCTTCAAATGAGTATCGCCCTATATCAATACTTCCATTTTTATCTAAAGTATTTGAACGACTGTTACACAACCAAATTAGAATATATTTAAATAACCATCAGCTCCTATTCAGTAAACAATCTGGATTTAGAACAGGTCATAGCTGTGTTACCTCGTTGTTAAGTGTATCTGAAGATATAAGATGCAACATCGATAATGGTGGAACTACACTCTTGGTACTTCTAGACCACTCTAAAGCGTTTGACTCTGTAAACCATGATATACTTTGTAAAACGATATACGACTATTTTCATTTTTCTTCAAGTGCAACATCGCTAATAAAAACCTACCTTGCTGATCGATACCAGTCTGTTTCAGCTGGCGAAACGGTATCAACTCCCTTGTTTGTGTCTAAAGGTGTGCCGCAGGGCTCTATTCTTGGACCACTACTGTTCACTTTGTACATAAATGATTTACCAAATTGTCTCTCACACAGTGATATCCACATTTACGCAGATGATGTACAAGTATATATTAATTGTAAAAAGGACTCAATTAATGATTGTTGTGGTAAACCTAACTAATGGCCTATACCTGAGTCCTGCAAAGTCAAAATGCTTAGTTATAGCCCAAAGGAATCAAAATATTGTAATTGACTTTAGGATATCAAAACATTTCAATTGTTGAATCAGCTAAAAATCTTGGTATAATTTTCAACAAATCTCTTCAATGGAATACCCATATAAATTCCGTTTCAGGAAAAATTTTTGCTATGCTTCGAATGCTGTATCCGCTACAACACATTACACCTATTAACATCCGTGTGCTACTTGCGAAAACGTTTCTAGTGCCCAAGTTGTTATATGGAAGCGAAATTTTTGCTTACTGTGATTCAACAAGTAAAACTAGATTAATTGTAGCATATAATGCGATTGTCCGATATGTCTACGGCCTAAAAAGATATGATAGTACTTCTCAGTATTCCAAATCATTATATGATGTTGAAATTATGGACTTACTAAGAATCAAAGCATTAATCTTATTACACAAAATTATCTACAATCAAGAGCCATCTTATTTATTTGATCGCATTCAATTTGCAAGATCCAACAGAGGAAAACAAGTCATTCAGTTAAAATATCGAACTTTAATATCTGAGTGGCAGTTCTTCATAAATACAATACGGCTGTGGAACTCGTTACCAAACCCACTGCAAAACAATGGCAACGCTTTACAATTTAAAAAAATTCTATTTTCAAAATTTTAATGTTGTATATGTTATATATGTACGTATATATGTATGTACATATATTTCTTGTGTCAATAAGAAAACATTTGAATTTACCAAAATGTTTTTTTTTTATATTGGACTAGTACACGCAAAGAAAGAGTATTTTGTAATATTGTTGTAGCAACATTACTATTTACTCTGTGATAATGTGTATTGTTGCTTCTAGCGGCATACTATGGTTTTATCCTCTATAAATAGACCAGTGTTGAGATTTCCATACTTCTATTGTTATATTTTTATCATTTTAAAACCTGGTTAAATGCAATAATAATGTTTAAGAAAATTATTTGAATGCAACAATAGCTTTTGTTATGTATTTATTATTATTATTATTATTATTATTATTATTATTATTATTATTATTATTATTATTATTATTATTATTATTATTATTATTATTATTATTATTATTATTATTATTATTATTATTATTATTATTATTATTATTATTATTATTATTATTATTATTATTATTATTATTATTATTATTATTATTATTATTATTATTATTATTATTATTATTATTATTATTATTATTATTATTATTATTATTATTATTTATTAATAGATTTAGAAAGTATCTACATATTTTATAATGCATTTACAATGTGATTAGCAACTAAATCTATAAATGGCATAACTTATTAGTTGTAAGCCAGATTGGCGCAATTTTTAACAAAATTATTTTAAATACTTGGATAGAAAAAGAAAAGAAGACAAGATATTTTATTTTATCACAGAAAAGTTTAAGTTTAATTCATTTAAAATAAGTTTTCTATGCTTTAAGCAGACTTCAATGTATTTGTAAAGAGAAACAAAATTTAAGCCATTTAGTATACATATAACTTCATTTTCATTTAGTATGGATTTACTAAAATATTGCACTCTGAATTCTTTGTATGCTGGACAAACACCTATGAAGTGAGCCGTATTTTCAGAAACATCTAAATTACATAAAGTACAAATACCAACAGTATTGTTGCTGAAGGATTTTGCATTAAGGTTTAATAAGCCACCTCTAGCTTTTATTACTAAACTGACTACACGAGGTGAAAAGTTTGAAGAGTAAAGTGATGAAATATTGTAATCTAATTTAGCATATAGGTCGTGAAATTGCGAACTTTTAGCATTTTGCACACAAGTATTTCGTTCTTGAGTTTTTAGAAGATTTAATAAAGGTTTCCAATTTCTACACAGCATAGTGTTACCGGGACACAAATCCTTTCCCATTCTTTAGCCCAATATATGTTTTGTTCTATAATTTTTAATGCTAAAATACGTGGTAATCTATGTGGCTTCATATCTATTACGTTATTAATGTAACAGAGATGAAGCTTTAAGGTCGATACATAAAGCGAGTCAAGATTTGTTTCAATATGCAGCATATAATTAGGTATTAAGTTTTTCAACCTCATCGAACTTTTCAAAGCCCCATACTTGAGCCGCATAAAACATAATCGACCTGGAGGCAGCCTGGAATATTTTTAGTTTGTTGTTTTTAGGTTGTTGTTGTAATTCAACCAAGTAGAGTTAATCGCTAATTTTGAGGTTGATAATTTATTAGTCAAATGTTTTTTAAAAGAGAGATTGTAAGTAATAACGACTCCAAGATATTTATAACTATTAACTATTTCAATGTTAACGCCACCATAGTTCCAGTTTAAGTTTGCAGAAATTCTTGTACCAGATCGAAATACTACTACTTTAGATTTATCTAGATTTGCTTTCAAGCCCCACATTGCACAGTAATTATATAAGCAGTTAATCATGTTTTGCAATTCTGTTGGACTGTCTGATAAAATAACAATATCGTCGGCGTAAAGTAGTACTTTTACATTGCAATCAGCAACATTAACGCCCCCAGGTAGCACGTCAACTAAATCATTAATGTATAAGGAAAATAATATACAACCCTGCTTTACACCTATATCGACAGCGAAGTAATCGGAATACAAATTTCCATCCCAGGCTTTTGTTATGTATGTATCTTCAACACATATCCTTTAAACTAACTATTTTTGTTAAACATATGTACACATATTTTTATTTTATTT
This sequence comes from Thecocarcelia acutangulata, assembly GCA_914767995.1. NCBI lineage: Eukaryota > Metazoa > Arthropoda > Insecta > Diptera > Tachinidae > Thecocarcelia > Thecocarcelia acutangulata. The sequence continues at coordinate 88,291,372 of OU612096.1, forward strand.
TTTCAATTTTGAAACAATTACGGCCGTATTCATAAAAAATATTTTATGTTTATTAAACACTTATTTGACATATTTTCCACAGAAATTTGTCAAATAACAGTTTAATAAACATACAATATTTTTTATGAATAAGGCCATTAGTTTATTCGTGTGTGTGTGTGTTTTTTTTTTAAATCTATATATATAAAAATAAGTGTACACTTCAATGTCACCACTAACTGGCCAAACGGGTCGACCGATTTCGACCAAAATTTAAAGGTATGTTGGCGATAAACTGTAGATAGTTTATGTGAAGTTTCCACAAAATCGGCTTAGTGGTTCTAGAAATATGGCATTTAGATTTTCCTATACATTCCCATATAAGTGTTAACGCCCTCCATTTTCCATATTATGATTTTTTATTGTCACTTGAAAAAATACCAAATCACGTATCGTAATGTCTTATCTATACAACCACATGCGGACTCCTGAGCTGAATCTTTTCAGGTCTTGTTTCGACCATTCGATTTTTCACTTAGCATGAGCTGCTCGATCAAAATTTAATGGAGATCGTAAGCTGAACGATTACCTCAAACCAATTGCAATGCGATGTCATTTGCGGATAGAAGTCCAAGAAATCGAACATCGCGGTGATTAACACGACTTCAACGTCGTGTTGTACAAGACGTTGAATATGCTGCTTATAATTATGAGTGCGAAATTGATAGCAGTCTACATGGATGTAACGGTAGAATAACGTTGAGATGTCCACATTTCCAGATGGAACCACTGGCCTGTGTTGTGCTAACGTAAATTTAAATTGATACAATTTTAATCGCCATTCGATCCACTCCATTCATTGGTTTTTAGCACGTCACCAAGTTCCAAGCATTTTTGGTTCATATTCGACAATACAATTTGACGTTTCAAATGAGTTCCTTCAGTGTGATAACAATGATTAGAGATAAATATAAGCCTACGAATATTTTTATGTAACTCTTATGGGCCATAAATCGTGTTGCTGTGTTTCACGTTTGTCTGGTGGATACTTGCGAATTTTTCTTACGAAAGAAAAATTAAAGTATCATGTAAAATTTATTTTCTGTGAACGCGAGTCCATATGCATTCATTTCATATACGCGGCGTTCTTTAGACTGAAGCTACTAAAAAAGTAAGTTCAGGTTATTATTATTCATAAATATCGCCGTCTATTCCACCAATACGCTGGCAATATTCCATTACCAATCCCTTTCTGTTATTTTACTGAATTTTCCGAATCAAAATTTGAGCTCATCAGCAATGTGTTCTCAAACATTTTACAAAAATCATGTTTAGTTGACCGAACGTGATGTCGTCGATTTGAATCTTCGGATTCAAAGTTACGAGTAAACTACTTGCGAATAGATGATGTAAAAGTTGGTGGCTCTCTTTACTTCCCAAGTTAAGGTCGGCAATTCTACAAAGACATAATATCCCATTTTAAGCATTTGCAGTTGGCAATACGGCTTGCACTGGCAATGACAATTTGAAAATTTAAATTCATTCATATGATGTGAACAAAATTTGAAGGCAAAAAAACGTTTGCCTGGTCAGCTAGTATTAATAATAAGAAAAATAATGAAGATGATATAAATATTTTAATTGCATAAAATGATCATAAAATTGGAGGTTTGTATACGAATTTATGTACATACTCGTAGACAAATCCATGAATGTATGTGTACTTTTACAGATTAATTTGGCCGTAGGGAACATACATACATATGTATGTACTTCAATCTTTCAGGAGCACCAAATTTAGACACATTCGCAAATTTGTAAACAATTTTTTAAAATATTAAATGGATTAAATAAACTGAATAAATAATAAAAGTGTTGTTTTAATTAAAGATTTTTCGGGCGTTTTTATATTTACGACTATTCATTATATAATCATATTATATAGTGAAATTTTTGAAAAATATGTGCAGAAATGATAATATTATATGGTAAGACATAACAGTTATATGTTTATTTCAACAATAAGAGTATTAGGCATGATACAAAAATTATAACTTTTACCAACTATATGGTTATATTATATAATTTTGGTTTTTGGCTGTACTAAGTTTTGTAAATAAATTTAGGATTGAAACCATATTATGTTGTTGTGTTCAACCATACAATTCAACAATAGTATTTTGCCATTAAAATATTGTCATCTCAGGGGATGACCCCTACATATGCAGCGCATTGTACCAGAACTAGGAAAATAGGTTGCGAGGAGGGGGAAAGAGGGATTAGTGTTTGTGAACATTTGACTTGAACTTTCCAACGTTATAACAGACAGAAAACACGTCTGCAGGCAACATATTCCACAGGCGAAGCGTACAGCTGAAAAACGAATTCTCTCTGTAATGCGTAGTACGATTCCCTGGGCAATCGACCACAAATGAATGAGCTCCTTCGCCCACTCCTGCACACGGTCGAGTAACCCCAAAATAGACTTTGAGGCACTGGCTCAAACATGAGAGTTGTATTTAATTTTCGGTCAGATGTAGGTGGTATAAATAATAAGGAGATCAGATGGAGTAAAGTACATGTTACTCCATTTTAAAAAACCCGAGGCACTTGAATGCTTCTTTAGAGACATGAAAGATGTGTGTCTTCCAGCGAACATCGCACTGTATTTTCATTCCCAGAACATCAAGAGCATCCGATTCCTTAATATTATTACCATCCATGAGTACAGATGAAGCAGCACTTGCGGTCGTTTGTTTGTGTGTTAATAAACAGCATTGGATCTTACGAGCGTTGAAGGCGACCCGGTTTTTACGACCCCATTCGAAGATAAATAGAAAATCACTGTCCAGTGTATCATTCATACTTAGCCTCTTGGCAGCAATCTCTGACAGGCTAGGCCTATAACTAAAAGAGTACGAGCGGCAAATGCTGCTGTCAGCCGCGAAAGAGTGAATAGGGTTGGAAGTTTAATAGAGAAGGTCGTTGAGGAAAATAAGAAATAGGGTAGGAGAAAGAACGGAGCCTTGTGGTACCCCTGAATTAATCTTGAGCTCGTTTGATGATTACGCATCATAGTAGTAGATAAAATTATTTAAGCACTTAATTTATTAATGATAGATTGTATATAATATTTCTATATAATATGCAGTTTGTTGCTTTTGTTTTGCACGACACTGTATATTGTATTGTAACTTTGTAATCAGCTTGTTTCGCGATATGATGTGCAACAAGTATTTATGGGAAAGAATTAGGAACAATAATTTATTTGTATGCAAAATACTTTTGGATATGGCCACACTGTTCTTTACCGCACTGAATAAAAAGCAACAATTGACAAACAACTGCAATTGCAACAAAAAGCCAATTATGTTTTTATGTTTAAAAGGCGTGTTAAAAACTTATTAAAATATTTTTAGTTGTTCTTAAAAAGAGCAACAAATTAGAAGAAGAAGCATAAAAACCCACAACAGCAACAACAACGCAGAAAAAGTGAAAACTTTAACAACTCCAAACTAATTTGAACAACTCTTTGAAATTGAAAAGCTCTTCTGAGCGCCATTTAAAGCCACTGAGTCCATTACTCTTAAAACTGGCAAAAATTTAATTCTGATGCGTAAATTAAAAGAAAAAACAACTGACGATAAACGAAGGGACGGACGCACGGACGGACGGACTCCCATGTTCCTTTTTCCACTCATTGCGGTATTTGCATAAATTTCATTTAAAACTTTTTTTGTTTTTTATTTATTTCCATCATGAAGTTGAAAGAAAATTGCACAAAAGACGAGCACGAACGAAGTTGAAGTTGGGAAAACAAATTGCATGTTTGCAGGTCAGTTTTTCTTTTTCTTTTTTTTGCGTTTTTTTGAAAGTAAAAACAAATAAAACTAAAACGTATTAAATATTTATGATGATAATTTAGCGGAAAAGCTGTAAATTTCGGAATGAAGTTAAAGTCATTGGCAATGTGTGTTCGTTCCATTTTGCTATAAAAAATAAACTCTAAATGAATTTATTATGACTTCTGGCCAATAAATAAACAGAGATTGGTAATTAAGGTTGGAAAACGAAAACCAGCAGCGGAGAGCAAACGATTTTCAATTAAATGTGGAAATTCAAACATAATATTTACTTGTTTAAAGTAAATCTCATTAAGTTTATGGACATTAAAATCGATTGGCTAACCAACAAAACTTTATTTGGCTGGAAACGAGTAAACACCGAAATAATGAAAACAACCAAAAACTCTTTCCTAATTAATAAAAGATACTAGCATGATGCGACAAAGCAACTGTCGGATAGTAAAACACAAGATATTGAGTGAGTGATTGACTTGTTTGTCTTTTAGAAAATTGAATTAAAATATTTTGGGGTTTTGCCGCTATTAAAGTTAATTTTAAAAAAAGTTTTGTGAACTGTTTCGCTAACCCAAACATTCACCCATTCACCCCTTAACAAAAGGATTTTATTGGTTTAACCCATTTAAACCCGCTGTGCCAATTCGAGAACACTTTCGTTTATGGAAGCTTGAGAAAAATTTCGTTACTTTTTCAATGTATTTTAGTTTAATTCGTTCGCTTAAGATTCAGAAATAATAGATAAAGTTAAATTTATTTTATTGTCTTATTTCATTTTGATGAAAATTTGTTTGAAACTTCATGAAAAATCGTTGTGATTGCGATTTTTTTTTAACAAATTCACTCATATTAGCGGGTATTTTCGATGTGATAAAATAAATTTGCATGAACCAAAATTTAAATTCTACGAACAGGACACAACAACAACTTTTTTTTTTACCAGTTGTGACCTTCTTTGGGACTTGTGTGAATTGGTACGAAAAAGTGCCACAGTTACGAAAAAGTACTCCCTTGCAACACCTAAAGAAATGAGGAAGATGTCGAGAGCTGAGCTTGGCAAAAGTAATCAAATACATTTAATATTCGTATTATTTGATCTTGTTTATACAAAATTAATCTTTCAATATTTTTTACCTGTAATTTAAAAAAAAATTGAAAACCTTTGATTCTTCTTGTGGATTATTTTTATTTGCTCTTTTAATTTTTTTACATCAAATCGAGAATATGATGTCTTGTTAATGGCCGCCGCCACAGTTGATTGTCATTTGAGCCCTTTTTATAGCATTTTCCATCACATTAGCCAAAACTTCTGGGGGTAGGTCCTCACATTCTTGACCGATATTGTCTTTAAGAGCTGCAAGAGTCTGAGGCGACTTCAAAAAGTCCCACAAAAAGAAGTCTACAGCGGTCAAATCAAGCGATCTTGCTGGCCAGTGTAAATCGCCAAAACGGGAGATTAGGCGCCCGGGAAATGCATCCTTCAGCATATCGGTTGTGGCACGTGCAGTGTGTGCCGTAGCACCGTCCTGTTTCAACCACATATTTTCCAATCCCAATTCATCAAGTTGCGGCAAAAAAAACTCGTTGATCATTGCTCTGTAGCGCTCACGATTCACAGTAACCGTTTGGCCCGCGACGTCTTCGAAGAAAAAAGGTCCGATGACTCCTCCCGCGTAAACAGCACACCATACAGTAACTTTGAGCAGGTGTAATGGCCCTTTGTGGATTACACGCCGATTTTCAGTGCCCCAGAAGTGTAAATTTTGCTTATTTACGTACCCGCTAAGATGGCAATGGGCCTCATCACTCATGATTATTTTTGATGAAAAATCATCTTCCTCTTGGGAAGATGAAGAACTGACATTAGCAGCCAATCGCAAAATTTATAGCATTTTCTGATAGGAGGATTACTTTTGCGCCACCTTGTATTTCTTTCCTCTAAAATTTTCAGCTAAAGATCTTGATTTGTTTTTGTTTTTATAAAAAAGGTTTATAGGCTTTTTACACTGATCGACATCTAACATATACCAACATTTTTCAAAGATGTTGACATCTTCCTATAAGAAATACATTGTTCTACAAATCAACATTTTTCAACTTTTCCTATATCATTTTATTCCATTCAACATTTTTCGATGATTTCAGTGTCATCACTAGAAAAGTGGCAATAAAATCGATTATTCTTTTGGCAAAAAATTAGAAAAAAAATTATAATTTATTTATCATGCGTCAATTGTTTGCATGTGTGTTTTCTTTCTTAATTTTTTTTTTCTGTAATAATTTTTTCGCGGTTTTTGCTAAATTTTGTTTATATCGATCCTTTATTGCAACATAGTCATATCGCAAAAAAGCTCGTTTCGAGAAGAATGCATTTAAAATTTTTAGTTTCCATACAAGTCTTAGCAAATTTTTTGAAAAAAAATATCTCCTAAAGTAAACAGTTTAAAAACAATTTTAATAAATTTTTGGCACAATATAAATGGTAGTACTGTTAACAATTCTGCATTGTTAACTCGAAAAGCTCATTTTTTGAGATATGACTATGTTGCAATAAAGAAGCGATATATAACCGAGATATAGCTTAAATAAACTTTTTCAATAAAATGTCCATGAAATATTTCTTTTTGTAATAGTGATTACAAGGCAAAAATAAATATTTTTCCCCGATATCGGTCCATATGTATCCGAGCATATTTAGTTCAAATTTGTAATATATACTGTACTACATATATGTACAGTGACTATCGCGAAGGGTATTTTAGATTCGGCCCAGCCGAATATACCACACTCTTACTTGTTAGCTATTAGCATACATTTATTTATTTATTAATTTATTTATTTATTTAGTCACTATACAGTTGCAAAGTAAATTTGCAATGTATAGGATGCACAGCATGGGCGGGGTGACAAAGACCATAATGCCCAAGATGGTATTAACAGTACTTCTGTAGCGTCGCTGTGACTAACTATAACGACCTATGCCTTCACATAGGAAGTTTCCACGTGGTTAACAATGAATAACCTCTATAAAAAACTGTAAACCAATACAGTTAGTTGAGGCAAACCGTTAACCAGTGCGAGCGAGACGCAAAACTCTCGAAGACCGAACAACAAACACAAGCCTGACCGCACTTAAGAAATAATTACGATGACGCGAGAGCTGTTCTTCAGCCCAGAGCTGCTTTACGACTGAATATTAGCATACATATTTTTGTATTTTAATATTTCTCCGTACCCAGAGATGTAAATATGAATTTTAATACGAATTGAGATATCGTGCCACAGGTAGAATATGCGAAAACTATACGAAAAAGTGCTCACTTGCAACAGCTAGAGAAATGTGGAAGATGTCGAAAGCTGAGTTTGACAAAAGTACTCTAAAACATTTAATATTCGTATTATTTGATCTTGTTTATATTTCTTTCTTCTAAAATTTTCAGCTAAAGATCTTGATTTGTTTTTGTTTTTTTTATCAAAAAGGTTTAACGGTATTCTATTTTCGATAACAGTTTGTTATGATCCTTAGGACCGCACTCAAACAATTTATTAATTGATTCAACGAATTACGTTCTTGAACACGAAAAAAATTTTGTTCTGTGAACACTACGCCGACCTGATCCCAGCAAATACTGAGCACGATTTTGGAACCGGAAATATTCGGTTTGGCCATCGACGTGAAAGCATGTTCCTTACCTCAAACTAATTTTGCTGCTTATTTCGTTTTTGATGCCAAAGAAAATAGATCTTTTATTGTGATGAACACTTGATTGTCAATTGAAATTGACAACAATAATGATGAGTCATCGAACTAAACAACAAAAGTAAGCGAAAACATCACCCAACCTCGTATTTTGTGTTTGAACAAAATGAAATCCCCTTAAATTAAACGCTATGTGACTGAAATTGACAATAATTTAGAAATGGAAAATTTTCTGTTTAATTATTTATTTGGCTGCGAAGCAAAAAGAAAAAAACTGAAAATCAAATCAAACTGATTGACATTTTGATGTTAATCGAACACAAACTCAAAGGGTCATTTAATCTGCAGCCACAAAATAATAATAAATGTCGATGAGCAGATGAATAATATTTTGATACTCCAGCAATTTGACTGGAAAGGTGGATTTTTGAACAAATTATAAAGGTGGATTTTTGAACAAATTATCTGAGGTATTTTCTATTTTGAGAACATCTTCATAAATTTTTTAATACATGGATTAATATAAATAAGTATAAAAAGTATGATTTCGTGAAAAATATTTTTTTATATAAGAAACCTGGCCACCTAATACATTTTGTTCGTTGTTCTCTCACGAAACAATTAGAAATAAATCTATTTCAACTTTCGCTGACTATGACGAATTTCGACCAACGCCACGATTGTGTGCATTTTCATATACACCAATGTGTTTTATTTTTGGCGACGAGTATACGCGACCAAAAATTCGTCGTTGGTCGTAGTTGTGTTTCTAGCATAAATGAACAATATCAAAAAAATATAAAAATATATAAAAGCTCCACTTTGGATAACTATGAATTATTATCGAATATATCCCTGATTTTTATATATTAAAATAAAAATGTTCTTGAATTTAACTGTATTACTTGCGTTTTTTATTACATTTCTACTTTAAACTTAAAAATATACCAAAAAAATTCAAAATTTATCACATAATAACATAATATATGAAGAATGCTCCTGGTGGCACCAGGTCACGTTTTCGGAGCTAAAGGCTGCCGTAACTCGGTTTGACTCAGAGTTACAACAATTTTGTTCATAACATAAATTTTGAAGAACAAAATAAGCTATCTTTTGTGATATCGTGCGTGTTTTTATTATTTACTGTTCCCGAGTTATGGCTCAATACGTCAACTTTTTGGCCAAAAAATTCGTTTTTTTTCAAATTTTGAGCGACGAGCGGCACGTGTTACCGTCGTTTAATCGGGTTAAAATTTTGGCTATCCCAATATCTGGAAAGGGGATTCGAACAAGATTCCGACATTTTTTTTGCCCCATATAAGTTGCGGTCACTCTAAAATATATATTACTATTTTTATTCTCTTTGTTATTTATAAATTTGTTTGGCACTTCTTTAACAGGATGCTTCATAATCATTTAGTTTAACATAATCTTTTACATTAAGATTCATTTACAAAACTTTACTTGTCGAAATTTTTAGACAATTCCATAAGAGTGTAAATATGACAACTATACGAGAGCTGTCGTTTTACGACTACGCCAAACACAATAAGGGTGATTGATACCAATCAAAAAGTTATAAACAGATTGTTTTTTAGGTGTTCTAGCTGTCCATAAAAGATCATACGCAAAATATTAATGTGTTGCTTTTGTTTTACACAGCTTTTCATAGAGAGCTAAATAGTTTTAGTTAATTTTTTGAGTAATGAAATAAATTAAATTTAACTATTTTTCATTTAGTTTTGAATATACAAAATTCTGAAGGTTATTTGTTTTTCAAAAGTTATAAATAGCTTGCTTTCCATGTTTCCCAGCTATCTATATGTCGACATTTCATAAGAGCTACCCTAATCATTAGTAGACTTTGGAAATTTTTGAAAGATATTCTCAAACATTCAACTTTATATCCAAACAATTTAAATAAATTATTGAGAATTTAAAAAGAATAAGTAACAGTGTAGCATATACGGCTGGGCCGCATCTAAATTATCCTTCACGATAGTCACGTAAATATATAGTATACATTACAAATTTGCACTTAATATGCTCGGATATGTGTATATGAACCGACATCAGGGAAAAAATGTTTGGCTCGTAATCACCATTCCAAAAAAAAAAATCTTAAATGGAAAAATCGGTTTAGGCTATATCGCTTTTATATATAAACCGACATCGGATTTTTCCATTCTTCGTATTTTAGTAGCCTTCTTTTATAACGAGAATGGCTTTTAAGCAAAAAAAGTGTTCATGGAAAAATCGGTTTATCTTAAATGTCGGGTATATATGGACCGATATCGGAAATTTTAATTTTCTCTACTTGGTTGCCTCGTTATATTACCAGAACTTCTTTTAAGCAAAAAAATGTTTAAGTTCGCTTACCCGACATTTTTATGAAAAAATCGGTTTAGGCTTTATATCAGGTATATATGGACCGATGTCAAAAATTTTAATTTGCTGTATTTTAGTAACCTACTTTTATAATCAGAACTGCTTTTAAGCAAAAACAAAAAAAAAATTTTTTTTCATGGAAAAATCGGTTTATGCTGCTATATCATGGGTATACGTGTATATAGACTGATATCGGAATTTCTCATTTTCTGTATTTTAGTAACCTGCTTTTATTACCAGAACAGCTTTTAAGCAAAAAAAAAAAAAAAAATTAAAGTTCGCTTATGCGACATATTCATGAAAAATCGGTTTTGACTATATCTCGGCTATACGAGTATATGGACCGATATGGAAATTTCTCATTTTTTGTATTTTAATATACTCCTTTTATTACCAGAACAGCTTTTAAGCAAAAACAAATTGTTAAGTTCGCTCACGCGACATATTCTTGAAACATCGGTTTTGGCTATATCTCGGGTATACGAGTATATGGACCGATACTGGAAATTTGTATTTTCTGTATTTTAGTAACCTCGTTTTATTACCAGAACTGATTTTAAGCAAAAAAAAAAAAAAAAAAATTCTTAAGCTTGCTTACGGGACATTATCATGAAAAAATCGGTTTAGGCTATATCTCAGTTATACGAGTATATGCACCGATATCGGAAACCAGAATTGCTAATAAGCAAACAACTTTTTTGGCTTTCTGATATATTGGTTTTGGCTTTCTGATCTTGGACCGACATCAGAAATTTGTATTTTAATAACCTCCTTTTATTACCAGTAATGAATTGAAGCAAAAAATTCTTAAGTTTGCTTACGCGACATTTTCAAGGAAAAATTGGTTTAGGCTATATCTCGGGTACACGAGATATGGACCGGTATCGAAAACCAGAACAGCTTTTAAGCAAAAAAAGTTGTTTAAGTTCGCTTACGCGATATATTCTTGAAAAATCGGTTTTGGCTATATCTCGGGTATATATGGACCGATATCGGAAATTTGTAGTTTGGTATATATGTAGTTTGGTATATATGGGGTATATATGGACCGATATCGGAAATTTGTAGTTAGTAACCTCCTTTTATTACCAGAAATGATTTTATGTAAAAAAATTCTTAAGTTCGCTTAGGCGACATTTTCAATAAAAAAAATCGGTTTAGGCTCGGACATGGATATATGGACCGATATCAGGAAAATATTTTTTTTGCCTTGTAATTGCCATATCATGAAGTTTGAAGCAAAACAATTTTTTTTTTATAATTTTCATAAAAATTTACTGAAAAAAATGGCTTTTTTCGGAGTTTTGGACAAAACTCAGCTATTTGTGAACCGATTTTACTGAATCTCAATAGAAAATCATGAATCGATGGGGTAAAAGAATGGTGAAACAAAAAGGTCGGCGGAAAGACAGACAACGCTTAATCGACTTTTCTATCAATGCTGGTTCTGAATATGTATACGAGATACTTTATAGGGTCGCAAATGAAAATTGTAGAAATTACAAACGGAATCATTAACTTATATATTCGTTTTACATTTTTGTGAAAAAAGTCATTTGGTATCGCTACAGTAATTCCTTTTAGTTTTATTTTACATTTGCTAAAATTTATAAAGACTATTTACGACGGCAGCCATTCGTTGCCCTTTTTTTTTGCTCAAATATTTCAACAGGATTTAATTGTTTCTTTTTTTTATTTTTAATTTTGGTGTAAAAATTTTGTTATTAAATAGTTTAACAAGTGAAATAAAACAAATAACAAGTAGTAGATTGTAAAAAGCTATTAAAAGAAAAAACACTGTAATAAAATAGTTGTTAAAAACTCCTGCTGCGTTTAAACAAATATGGTTTTAATTTTCCACTTTAGTGGGGAATAATTTCCAAACGAACACTTGTTGATCTCAAGAACGAACAGGGCAATTATTGTACATGTGTTTTATGTTTTCTCTCTTTTCTCTCCCTCTCTCTCTCCTACGTTTATTGTAGCGCTTTAAATTGTTTGGTTTGGGTGTTTAATTAAGACCAAACGAAGCAAACTGTTTTCCAGGATTTGTTGTACTCAAGTTGAAAAGGAAAATGTTTATGGCCTTTAAACTTAAAGTGCTAGATTTCGGTTGGGCGATGAAGTTTAATTATTTTTAGGCCGTAATTATTTCTTTTATAATAAATCTTTTCATGATTATTTTAATTGCAACAATTTGTTGCGGGGGGCCAGCAATGTGTCATAAATCCTGTCAATTAAACTTTAAATTTAAAGCTTCTGTATGCAAAACAACAGGCCATCATCGTTGCCTGCAAAAGGGCTTCCCTGGAGATCAGACATTAAAATTCCACCACAATTTATGCCATTTACTCATGCCTCCATATTAAATACTTCATCGTGGAGAAAAATCTACCTGCAATTTAATTGCTTGCGTGTTCTGGCCAAGATTGCAGCCGGCCGGCAGGCAGGCAGGCAAACACTTGCGACACTCTCGGGACTTTAATACAACTCACATGCACACAAACACACACACACACACACACACACACATCTACACACATGTACGCATAGCACTCATAGTGTCCTCGTAACCACACATCGATTTATGGTTAACTTCCAGGCCATGTATAATAAGGATTTTAAGCTTAATATTTTATATTTTTCTCAGTTTTAATCTCTAGGAAAACATAAAAAGTTGGCAAAAAAAAGAAACGAAAACTAGTGTTTTTATAGCGATTACAGGCAACTGGGAAAAGCAGAGGACACATAAAATATAAACTGCATTACAGCAGGTGGTATCAGTTGCAGTTTCAATTAAAATGGAATAATAAAATTTTATGCAGAAAAAATACAAAAACAAAAAAAGGGAACGTGCGATTTCAAAACGCATGACTTAAGGGACAGTTGTGAAACAGCAAAAGATACAAGTTAATTCTTTAAAAAAGAGAAAGTTTAAGGAACAAAGAGCGATAAGAGGCACTTTTGTGATTTTTGAAAATTGGCTTAATAATAGAAAAAAAAAATACAACAAAAAGTACAACTTTGCTTCTGGAAAGTTGTTTCCCCTCCAAAATTCGAGGCTTTAAACTGTTTATACATTTTAGGCTTGTGTCATTCATGAATGAATCTTTCAAGTGAAAGAATGAAGTATTTCCATATTCATTTTCTATTTGTTTCATCATTCTATTTCATTCGTTCATTCAGGGTGCGTAAACATTCAAAATCTATTATAAGAAACCCGTATTCATTATAACTTTCACAAAAATGTAAAGGATATAAATAAATTTCGGACACTATAAAGTATACATATCGTTGGTCTCATGCAGAAAGTCCCTAACAAACATAATCGCTATTTTACAGGAGAAGGAAAAACCATAATGGAAACTGAATACCTAAGGTTCATCTACAAGTAGTGTTTTTGTTCAATTGATAGTAAAAGCGATATTTATGAATATTTATGTGAAAAGTAGTAGAATCTAAAAAAGCAGTTAGATTCAGAGAAAATGCGAGTTAGGGCCTTTCTACATGAGACTAACGATGTATATTCAAAATCAGAATGATTGGAAAAGTCGATTAAGCGATGTCCGTCTATCCGCCGTTGAAATACCGTTTCTTAGAAACGTTTTGCTTCCACCATTCTTTTACCTCATCGTTTCATGGATTTGCTCTTGAAATTCAGTAAAATCGGTTCACATATAGCTAAGATATATCCAAAATTCCGAAAAAGGGCTTTTTTTATTTGAAAAAAAAAAAAACTGTTTGTTTTGCTCTAAACTCCACAAAAATATTAAGCATGGCGATTAAAAGGTAAAACAAAACAACATTTTCTGATCCATTAATATCCGAGATATAGCATAAACCGATTTTCTAATGAAAATATCTCGCAAGCGACCTTAAATAACTTTTTTGATTAGAATCAGTTGCTTCAGCAACTCTAACAGAAATTGCAAATTTTCGATACCTGAGATATAGCCAAAACCGATATTTCAAAAATATGTAGCGTAAGCGAACTTAAACAACTTTTTTTTTGCTTAAAGGCTGCTCTGGTTATAAAACGAGGTTACTAATAAAATACAGAACGTGAAAGTTTCCGGTTTTTCATGAAAGTGTCGCGTAAGGGAGCTTAAGAATTTTTTTTGCTTTAAATCAGTTCTGGTAATAAAACGAGGTTACTAAAATACAGCAAATACAAATTTCCAATATCGGTCCATATACTCGTATACCCGAGATATAGCCAAAACCGATGTTTCAAAAATATGTCGGGTGAGCGAACTTAACAATTTTTTTTTGCTTAAAAGCTGTTCTGGTAATAAAAGGAGATTAGTAAAATACAGAAAATGAGAAATTTCCATATCGGTCCATATACTCGTATACCCCAGATATAGCCTAAACAGAATCTTCCATAAAATTTTTTTTTTTTTTGCTTAAAAGCAATTCTGGTTAAAAAAGAAACTTACTAAAATGCTGAAAATGAAAATTTTCGATGTCGGTCCATATATACTTGATATATAGCCTAAACCGATTTTTTCATGAAAATGTCTGGTAAGCGAACTTGAACATTTTTTTTTTTGCCTAAAAGAAGTTCTGGTTATATAACGAGGTTAACAAATAGAGACAATGAAAATTTCCGATATCGGTCCATATACACCCGAGATATAGTTTAAACCATTTTTCCATAAAATGGGGTCGTTTTCAATTTATTATGTCTCTCGTTGTATTGCAATCGTTTGTCTTTCAAAGCTCGGCATTACTTGCATTCGATAACGATCACGTGTGATTGTTTCAGCCGGTTTTAGCAACTCACAAGCTGGTCCCACCACATATTAAGAATGACCTTGGAACTATGAATATTCGGCTTGGCCGTCGACGTGGAAGCATCTCAGGGATATATCCAAGATTTTCTTTGCTTGGGATTATCGTAATGCACTTATTTTTCATTCCCCGTAATCCGGTTATTGTTGATAAACCAATCATTTTTGAAAAATCGGTTATTGTAAAAAACTTGCTTATTGTAGAAAAAATGATCATTGTTGAAAAACTGGTAATTGTAGAAAAACTGGTATATGTAGAAAACCCGGTTATTAATGAAAACCGGGCTTTTGTAGAAAATCCGTTTATTATTGAGCACCCGGTTTTTGTTGAAAACCCAAGTATTGTTGAAAAACCAACTATTGTTGGAAAACCGGCTACTTTTGAAAAGCCGGTTCTTGTAAAAACCCGGTTTGTAGAAACCCCAGTAATTGTTGTTAAACGGGTACTTTTCGAAAAACCTGTTATTTTACAAAAAACTGTTGTTATATAAAGCCCGGGTATGCTGAAAAACAAATTATAGTTGAAAAAGCGGTTATTGTGGAAAACCCGGTTAATGTTATAAAACCGGTTATTGTTGAAAAACCAATTATTGTAGAAAAGCCGGTTAGCCTTCAAAAACCTATTTTTGTTAAAATTCCGGTTAATGTTGAAAAACTGGTTAATGTTGAACAGTTCGGTTATTGTTGAACAATTCGGTTATTGTTGAAAAACCAATTATTGTTAAAAAAGTAATTATTGTTGAAAACCGGGTTACTGTAGAAAACTAAGTTATTAATGAAAAATAGTACTTTTTGAAAACCCGGTTATCATAGAAAAAACAGTTATTATTGAATGCTCTGGTTTTGTTAAAACACCAAAAACGGTTATTGTTGAAAACCCGGTTAATGTTAAAAAACCTGTTTTTGTTGAAACCGCAATTACTGTAGAAAACCCGATTATTGTTTAAAAACCAATTATAGCTGAATAAGAGGTAATTGTTGAAAAACCGGTTAATGTTGAACAATCGGTTATTGTTGAAAACCCGGTTAATGTTTAAAACCCAGTTGCTGCTGAAAATTCGGTTATTGTTGAAAAACCGGTAGTTTTTGAAAAACTGGTAATTTTTGAAAAACCGGTTATTTTAGAAAAAAACTGTTGTTATTGAAGGCCTGGATTTTGTTAAAAAACCAATTATAGTTGAAAAAGCGGTTATTTTTGAAAACCACAATTATTGCATCTCTGTTTCTCTTCTCCCATAACAACTGCGCTAGCTCAAACAGCTCCATAGTGCCAAAGCTAGCTAGCCTTACTTCCCGTAGCTGGCAGCAGGCTTAACTCACCTTAATATCACACGATTTGGGCGGATAGCTGACAGATTCGTTAAGTGAAATTCGCTGCTTATCAACATGTTTGGTTTCTGTAGCGCCTATGTTTTAAACACTGCAACATTTTTTTACAGTTTTTTCCTTTTTTACGGGTTTTACTTATTTATTTTACTTATGATTATGATTAAATAAAATGTTCTCTAAATTATTTTAAAGCCGTTTTGAAAGTTAAATTCTTTTGTTTTTGTTTTTTTTTTGTTTAGTGTTCAGCAAATTTGTTTAACAATAAAATTATTCATGAGCTTCAAACACTCCACATCATTCATTTCCATTTCGAAGCTCGTTTCGTAAATGTTTGATGGCACCGGAAACTGGAGCAGGAAATTCGCTAAAAACCACAAAATATTTGAAATATTTCTTTTTTGTGAAATGAAACACAATTCTGTTTTTTTTTTGTTAATTTTTTTCAGTCTTTAACAATAAAAGTTTTTTTTTTGTTTTATTTACGATTAAATATTTTGCTGTTTGATATTGTTTTAATTCTTTTTTTTCCAATGAAACTTGCCTTAAAAGTTAGAAAAAGTATTTTTTAAATTTACACTTTTTGTTTGTTTTTGTTGCAACTAAATAGTTGAGTGTTTTTATCTTTAAATGGCAGTATTTTATTTATTTTTTATTTTAAGATTTAAACAATTTATTGTTAAAAGTTTTCAAGTTAAATAATAAAATTAATGTTTGTTATTTTACTTTATACAATATGAAATTAGTTATTGAACAGTTTAATTTACACAATTATTTATAATTAATTAGTTACATAAATTTGTTTGTAAAGTCTTAAAAGTAATTTATAATAAATGACTACAACGTCATAAAATCATTTCAGGGATCTGTTATCTTTATTCTTGAAAAAAATAAACAGCATGCACAATAAAAAAAAACGTTAATAAATAAAATTTTATATAAGTAAATTAAAAAACGAAAAATAGTTTTTTACAAAATCTTCACTGATTTATTTCAAACAATCAGGCCTGTTCAGAAAACGGCGTGCTTTCAAATCACGAACCGTTTTGAAAGCACGCAGACAATTTGAAGCTGTTCTGCAAATCACGTGATTTTACGGTTTTCGACGTGCTTTTAATTTATCGAAAGCACGAAAAAGCCGATATTTTTAAATTTTTGCTTTGTTTATTTATAGTTTTATATTCTTAACTACAATAAAAAGTGAATATTACGTAAAAATAATAAACCAGCTGACTGCTAAAGAGAAAATGTAAATCACTACTATTGGTAAACAAAGCAAAACAATTTCTCAAAAAACAAGCAGTGTCTATAATTGTATTAATATTTATGTTTCTATGTGAATAGAACTTAATTTTATTACAAAAATCAACAAATAACACATCATTTTAAATATATAAAAATAGTTTTATTAAATTTGTATTGAAAAACACAGAGAAAATAACCAAGTGATATCAAAAAGCTAACCATTTAGCTAACCGGTTTAAAATCACGTGATTTGAATATTTTCTGTGTGCAGTTCACAAAAGTGATTTGCAGAACAGCCCTGAATATTTCATGTTTAATAAGCTCCTATAGCACAGATTTCTTTCTGCACAAAATTTGTCTTATAAGAGCTTAATGACCATAAAATATAAAAATAAGAAAAGTGGTTTATAAATATTTAAAGAATTTTTTGTCTGAAAAGTTTTTTTTTTGGAAAAATTTCTATTGGAAATCTTTTCGGAAAAAAATTAGTTTTTTCAATTTTTTTATTAAGATTTTTTTACATTTTTTATAAATTTTTTTTTTTATAAAAAAAAGACTTTGTGCAAATTATTTTGTAAACACAAATTTCTATAAAACAAATTTTACAAAATTATTTCCATTAAAAAAGTTTTTCTGAAAAAATAACTTCATAAAAAGTTTTTACAGCAAAGAGATTTGCAACAAAGAAATTTATAGCAAAATTTTTTTATGAAAATAATTTTTCACAGAAAATATAATTTTTTTTTTAAACTAAAAACAAGCATACAAAACATTAATTTTATAGGAAAAGATTTTTATGGAAATAATTTTCCTCAGACAAGCACTATTATCTGTGTTATTTTTGATCAAAAGAGAAATTAAAAAAAAAAAAAAAAATTAAAAACCAATAAATGGAAAAACAACGTTTTTCCAAATTTGTAAAAAAAAATTTTTTATAAAATAAATTTATAAAATAAATTTTTTAGCTTTTTTTATAAAAATGTTCTTTTTATAAAAAATTTTTTGTAAAAAATTTTTATCTCTGGAAAATTATTTCCATAAAAATGTTTTACTGAAAAAAACTTTTTTAATTTATTTGTTTATTTATTTTTATTTAATTTTTATGTGTTTTTTTTAATTTTTTATAAAGTTCTTTTTCCAAAAAAAAAATTTTTTTATTGAAATATTTCTATAGAAAGTTGCTGTGACAGAAAACTATTTCTACAATATCGAAAAGTTTTTCTTTTTGCAGAAATTTTTTTTTTTTTTTGACTAATAGTTCTGTAGAAAGCTTTTGTGAATGAAAATTAATAAATATTTTATATAGTTTTAAAACATTTATTAATTTTCATTCATAAAAGCTTTCTAAAAAAACAATTTTGCAAAAAGAAAAACTTTTCGATATTGTAGAAATAGTTTTCTGTCATAGCAACTTTCTATAGAAATATTTCTATACAAAAAATTTTTTTGGAAAAATTTAAAAAAAACACATAAAAAGTAAATAAAAATAACTAAACAAATAAATTAAAAAAGTTTTTTTCAGTAAAACATTTTTTTATAAAAAGAACAATTTTATAAAAAAAAAGTAAAAAATTTATGTTAAAAAATTTTGCGGACAAGAAAAATTTTTTAAATTAAAAATGTTTTTATAAAAAGAACAATTTTATAAAAAAAGGGAAAAAATTTATTTTAAAAAATTTTGCAGACAAGAACATTTTTCAAAATTAGTCCAGAATAAAAACATTTTGATATTCTAGAAATAATTTTCTGTCGCAAAAATTTCCTATGAAATATTGAAAATGAAATATTTCTATACAAAAAACTTTTTCGGTAAAAAGAGTTTCATAAAAACTTCTAACAACAAAAAATAATTAAATAATTATTAGCAAACATTTTTTACAAAAATAGGAATTTTAGAAACAAAATTGGAAAAGGACAATAGAAAAATTATTAAAAAAAAACTTTGTAGACAACAAAATTTTTAAAAATTTACCAAAAAACTTTAAAAGCTTACCAGAACTTTATTTCTATAACAATAATGTTCTGTTACAAAAACTTTCTACAGAAATACTGCTAAACAAAACTTTTCTGTAAAAAGAGTTCAAACAAGTAAGAGTGTAGTATATTCGGCTGGGCCGGATCTAAAATACCCTTCACGATAGTCACGTGTATGTATGTGTAGTATATTAAAAAAAGTGACACCATGGGGGAGAGCATGTGCCATTCAGCATGTGATCCAATTCATTCAGCCTGGTGGTCATGAGTGACAATTTGACGACATCCGGGTGAACGTTTTTTTTCACCTTATGAAAGAATCACCGTGGGGTTGGGTCGTCAAGTCAGGAACCCACGTTAAACATCTTCTGATTCTATCGATCAATACTCTCAATAAAACCTTGTGTCTGTTATAACGTTTTTTGTTGAAGTTGGACACCCTGTTGAAACTACTAGACACCCTGTAGTTTTATACGAAAACATCCTTTCAAAAATTTGAATTATTTTAAACAAAGCTGTTCAAATTTTCGAGCTTCTACTGTATTCAGAAAGAAGTTTTTATAAAAGTTTTTTCTTTTAATAACTATAATTTTTAGCACTTGGAGGAGAGAAATATTGTAATTAAAATTTAAAAACTTATAAATGAAATTTAAAATATTATCTACCCAACAAAAGAAATAGTCTGAAATTAGTGCTAGAGAGTTTTGCAGCTGATCGGCACGAAAGCAAAAGTAATTTCTTAAAACTTAATTTTAAATTGTTTTTTCGTTGAAGTTTCTTTATACTATTGTTTTACTTTTATTTTTAAACTATTTGGAACTTAAAATTTAGGGCACATGTAAAGCTTTTTTACTTATGAACTAAATTATATATAAAAGTAAAATAAAAAATAAACATTCATTCATTTGTTCTGAGTTGTGTTAAAAAGTGCATCTTATTTATATTCCAATTTATAAACCGAAAATAAAATAATTAAAAATTTCTAGTCATTTTCATGTCTGTGATTATTTTTTTGCTTAACTTAAATTTGTTTTTACAAAATTAATTTTTCATTTTGCATTCAATCGAACATGTTTGATATCAACTTGTTTGAGGTTCATCATTCAAACTCTTAAAACTACAGTTACGAAAAAAAACATTGATGAGGAAGAGTTCAGGATTTTTGGCTCAAATTCAAAGTAAATTTCTTTATTGTTTAATAAAATGTAAAATTTTTGTATTTTTGAAAAAAAAATGGCTGGAATTTGAAATGTTTGTGTTAGAGAATCGCCTGCGAGCGTCCATCCAATTGGCATTATATCAGGTTGTAGACTTTTTATTTCTTGAGCTTTTTTCCTTCAAACCCTTAATTTGGTTTAAAAGTTTCTTTTTCCCAACAATTGAGCACTTACATATTTAATTTAGGTTCACTTATAGACAACGTGTTTTGTTTTTTGTTTGTTTTTTTTATACAATTATCTTATAAACATCAGTTTTTAAAATGCTACCGAAAATTCTTAGTTTAATAGTTTGCATTAATTTCACACACAACTGTTTCGTTTTATTGGCTGGTAAAACTAAATTAAAAAAAACAAAAATTTACACATACGCCTGCCCCCGTGTTCTCGTCTCTTTGCCCTGCAGTCGTTCAACAAAGTTGCGCCAACTCACCACCGTCTTGCTCGAATACAGCCACACGCTGGAGGTGACACCCACCAGCATTGAACACAAATACTTGACCATATAAATCTGAAATATCGGTCTCGATTCCGAGCCATCTGGCTTCGGCAGAGGACAGGGTATAGAAAAGGGTTTGCAGATATCGCGATGCCACTGTATCATCCATTCGTCAAAATTGTAGTATTCGTAGAACAAGCAACCCAAGTAGCCAAGAGCCGGCAGTATGAAGAGACCCGAAAAGAAACCAATACGCATCATTAATCTTTCCAATTTGTCGGTTCTCTTGCCGTCTGTTTTCATGACAGTGCGTATGCGAAATAGTGAGACGAAACCGGCCAACAAAAAGAGAGCACCAATTGACAAATAAATGCATAGAGGTATGATGAGAAACACGCCCAGGGAGTGAGTGTCCAGTTGGCCAACGAAACACACGCCAGACAAAATGTCACCTGCAAGAAAACGAAATAATTGTTTAATTACTTTTTGTGCAAAATTTTCAAAAAAAAAAAAAAAAAAAAAAAACGAACTTAAAGAGTTTATTGGAATATTATATCGATATCAATAAAAAAAAGGGGTTTTTATAGAGAATTATTGTGCAACTGACTTCCGATACTAAAATTGTAGGCCAGTTTTCTTTGGAGAATATTTGCTATTAAAATATTTTTAATAGAAAATTGATAAAATTATATTTGTTCCACCCAAAAAAAAGGACTTACTAGAGAAAATTATTGTGCGAGCGATTTCCGATACTAAAAATCTAGGCCAATTTTCTTTGAAGAATATTTTCTATTAAAAAATTTTATATATTATATATAAATGTATATATATATATATATATATATATATATATATATATATATATATATATATATATATATATATATATATATATATATATATATATATATATATATATATATATATATATATATATATATATATATATATATATATATATATATATATATATATATATATATATATATATATATATATATATATATATATATATATATATATATATATATATATATATATATATATATATATATATATATCATGGGAGCTACTTTAATCACCAGTAGACTTGGAAATCTATAAAAAATATTTTCGAACATTCAACTATATAGCCTAATATTTTAAGTAATCTATTGAGAATTTAAAAAAGAAAAATGTTCCAGTAATACCCTTCAAAGCACAAAAAAGCTTTTACTTTTGCATACGTTTCTACTTTTCATTACACCTTTCAAGCAAATGAACAAGCGTTGAAAATACATTAATTGAAATATTTAAATCTACATTACAAAATTGAATCTATCGGAATATACGGCCAGACACGCGGTCATAATCTTCGAACAGTATAAAGCTCGACAACGTGTTGCCAAACCGGTTAAAAACTATTTGGAAAACAGTGGATGGGAAGTTTTGGGATAGCCATCTTCCAGCCAAGATCGTGTCCCTTCTGACTACTATTTGTTTCGAATGATGCAGAATGCCCTTAGACGCTTCACTTAACAGCAGGGAATCAGAAATTGGCTTGATACAACTTTTACTTCAAAACCGGATAAGTTTTTTTGGCGTGGAATCCATGTGCTAACAGAAAAGTGTGGAAAAGTAGTGTCTAACGATGGACAATATTTTGAATATTGTCTTAACTCATTTTGTTATTATAATAAATACATTTTTCAAGCAAAAAATCAAGATTGTATTATTTGGAATTTTGGACATTTTGAAATTTTGATTGGGAAATCAAAAGAATTAAAATAATATTGCAAATTTTGAGGCGTTATGAACATTTAGTTAAAGAATTAAAAACAAGTGGAAGTACAACCAATATAAAGAAAAATTTCCGTTTTGGCATTTTGGGATATTTTGAAATTTAAATTGAGAAATTTATTATAAATAAAACAGTTTGACAAGTTTTAGTATATTAAACTTTTAATTAAAGGACTTAGCTTCAGGAGCAAGAGCTTATTATACTTCATTTTTGCATATCGCAATATATTAACTTTATTGGAATAAGTTGGTTGCTGTTTAATTAAATTAATTTTGGGATAATACATCATAGTCCTAAGTTTTTGTCTTTCACTGCATTGTGATTTGCATGATATTGTAGGCTCAATAAATCTAAATCTAATTTAAAGCATTAAGGAAAAGCTGGAAATAATATGAAATATATACATATATGTATGAAAAATGTACAGTGACAAGATTGATTGTAGCCATTATGAGAAAATCCAAAAAAAGAAGTTAAATTTTACTCAGTTCACATGCTTTTTATTCCCACAAGCTCTTGTGTTTCTTTTCTGATTTTTCTCATGATGGTTACAATTAATCGTGTCACCCTGTTTTGGCTCGACGTTCTTGAGTTCTGGAACACCCTGTAGTGGATAGGGATTTTGGGACATTTTGAAATTTTAATTGGGAAATCAAATGTTTTCTATAGAAAACTTTTCAAAACAAATTTGTTATTAATCGCTTTTTTTGTAGAAATATTTTGTTTGTAAAAAAGAGCTACGAGCTGATAACTTTTAATTTTTTTTCATCATTTAAGGCCTTTTTATGTGAAGCTTAATGGACCTGTTTTGAATTTAACAAAATCTAATTTAAATAATTGCTATAAATTAAAATTTAAATAGCTTCGTTGCTGTCTCTTTGTTTTGAGTTATTGACTTTTAATTAATTCAAATTCATTTCAAGAGACGTCTGCCAGTTTTATTTGTAAAGTTCGTTCTCCGACAAATGACAGGTAAATTTGTGACTTAAATAGAAATTTCTTTAGTCGTTTAGATGAAGATAATAAAAATGTTTTATTATATGTAGTTTGTTTAAATAAAAACAAAAGACAACGCGATAAATGAACAACAACCCCCTCATTTCGGTCGAAACCCCTCCGGAGTCGCACATTGAGACATCTTTCCGTTGAACATGTCTAGAATTACATGAAATGGATGAAGATCATTTCCATCTCTGCAGCCGTCTCCATCTCCATCATTATTATTATTGTTATTTTAATGCCTTTTGTAATCAGCGGTGTGTTTGCTTTTATGAGTTTTTAAGTTTCTTCGTTTTCATTCCGTCTTCATTTTGTTTTTAAATCGTTTAAGAGTAAAATTAAGTCATTTTTTAAGAACAATTTTCTTGTGCTGTATTTCGTTTTTGCTGATGGTTTGATTGCACAGGTTTTGTTTTTTGTTTTTGTTATGTTGTATTGTAAAGTTTGCTTTCTTAAAACTAGTTCTAATGCTGAGCAATAAACATAATTTTTTTCTAACAGTTGTCATGGTTAATGAAGAGTTTTAAACTCAGAGATTAGCGATCTTAAAAACTTGATAATGACCGCATACTATTGCCAGTGTAGTCTAGAATAAAAACACGATGAAATCGTTTGATACTAGAACATGAATGAGTTTCTGTTGTTTTTTTTTTTTCTAGGGAACTATAAAATTTTGGAGAAATTTTGTTTTAATAAGTTTTTTTTAATAGAATTGTAATTTTTGCAGCTACTTTATGAAAACAAATTTTTCCGAAAGAATGTGTCAGGCTTACTGGTAAAAGATTTGCTACAAAATTTGTAATATGTTTGTGATTTAAAAATAGTTTAACTAAAAAAAAGAGAATTTATATTGATTGTCCAACCAAAACGCAGGATGTTAATTGTAAAGCAAATAGTTTCAGATAATTATTATAATTTTTTTGTTGTGATAGAAAGCTCTATGATAATTAAACGTGAAACAAAATATCGCCCAAAAGCTGGACACAGCTTCGTTGGAATACCTCTATCCCATGGTCAATAGTGTCAAAGCCTCTGAAATATAACTGAGGTTCAAGGTCGTTAATTTACCAAATTATATCATCCTTTAGCTCTTGAATTCTTCTTGGCTTATTGACATTTTATTTTCAAATATCCCCAAAGAAAGCAGACCCACTGTGCCAAATCTTATGATCGTGGCGGCCAATTAACGTCGTCGCAACATGAGGTGACACGACCATTCAATTTCTCGCAGAAAACAGTCTTTATTTCGTTAGCTGTGTGCTAAGTTTTGCCATCCTAATGGATCTGGACAATCATTCAGATCCATATCGTCAATTTCTGGCCACAAGCATACTTTTATCATCTCGCCACAGCAAACACCATTTACGGTAAATGCTTGGCCAACCTAATTTTTCGTAGAAGTACGGCTCAATGATACCGCCTGCACATAAACCGTCACTCTTTGTGGATGCATCGGCTCTTCAACAATAACTCGTGTATTCTCATATGCCCAAATATTGCAATTTCGCTTGTTAACGAATTCATTGAGGAGATCACGTGCCTAGTCGCTGGAGATGACTTTTTTTTGGCAAAGTTACCTTAAACTTCTGTCTATCCCATGGGGAACTGGGTTTGCTTTGTTGTTCACTTAACCAGGATACTCTGCTTTCTAGGGCATAGAGGGGTAGGAGTTCCTCATTTGTTGTAGCAAATAAAACTCTAGGATGCAGAATGACTTATAACAGACCGGAGATCAACAAAGCCCCCGGGAGGTTCTGCTTGGAGACCATCACGGTGCTGATCATGATTGAGGTGCCTATCTTGGGTGCAATGTTCTGGCTGTGGTTTAAAACTGAAATCGCAGGAAGGGGAACTACGCAGCGAAAACTCGGTAATGTGTTGCACTTACCTAAGAATATATTTTTTATTCTCATAGTATTTACCGCCTGCATTACTTATAATTAGTTAATTAATGACTTGCTTAATATTTTTTGTATATGTTCGTATGTATGTAGTTATTTTTGGCAAATATATTTTAGTTTCCCTGGACTAATAACCCCCCGAGGTTCTATTGTCTTGCTACAGATACCTGTATGCAAAGAACCAAGAGTAATGGTAAGACGGGTGAGTTGGTTAAGGTCTGATGCTCTTAATGGGCTCCGTCTTACCAACGCAATGAGCCTTGTGTTCCATTGACTGTTGGGAAATTCCATACAAGAAGGCCCGAACTCTTCAGGAAATCCATATGGCTATGAACTTATGGCAAAAGTTGCAACCTTAGTGAGCCTAGCCAGCCACACGGGAGCGTTAGTGCATCGTGAATAATTCACTCCATGGATTTGGTCCATTATTAGATTAGGCCGTAAAGGCAGCTGCTGATATAAATCGATTTCACAACTGTCTGTTCAACCTCCCACCGGGAGCTGGATTTGCTTTGGTGTACACCCTACCTGTGCACTCTGCTTTCTGAGGCATAGAGGGGTAGGACGGAGTTCCTGGTTTGTTGTAGCAAATAAAACTCTACGAAGCACCATGACTTGTGATGTGTTGGATTTTCGAAACGCTCACCAAGGATTATTTAACAGAAGGATATTAGCAAAGTCACCGGGAGGTTCTGCTTACAGACCATCTCTGTGCTGATCATGGTTGAGGTACCTATCTTGACTGCAATGTTCTGGCTCTGGCTTAAACCTTAATTAGCTGGAAGGGGAATTAGTTTCTCTGATAACTATTCTACATTACCAGTTTAAGGGGGGCTAATAACATCCCGAGCTGACGTGACGGTCAGCTTGGTGTGTTGGTTAAGAGGTGATGCGCTTAGTGGACTTTGTACTACCAACTCATTAGTACTTGATAGGTACTTCAACCATGATCAATTGACTGTTTGGGAAATTACATGGAAGAGGGCTTTTTATCACGGGATTTGGTCATATGATTACAAACATATGACGGAAGTTGGTCCTTGCAAGCTGCATGAAATTCCCCCGTGGAGTTGGTGCACCATCAGAAAAGGCCGTCAAAGCAGGTGCTAATGTAAATCAATAACACATCCTGACTATTCAATCAACCATTTAGCCTATTGGCGACGCTTGAAGTGGTCATTAGGCTTCAGCTCTGGACCCAAGTGAGCCTCGTAAGCGTGTAAATTCAAATCTTTGTTCAAAACTTTCATCAACCATGTTCGTGAGATGGTTAGTTGTTGGGTACGACGAGAAGTCAAGGTTGATTGCTCCTCTGTCATACTATCGCGGACAGCTGCAATATTTTCAGGAGGCCAAACTGGGCGAGCATTCTCATATATTTTCACGTTTCCTACAGACCTAGTTTGCTAAAATTTGCATATAACTCTGCAGATGGTAGATGCATTTGAACGATTATGTTGACAGAACAAATCCCGAAGTGTGCAAACGCCAGTTTGATTTTACCGCTAATATTCCTTCGACTTCGACTACCTTAACACGCTGCTTTTGTATTATATACTTTTCTGTGGTTGAATTTGTCAAACAATGAAGCAGAGAAATGTCAAATTCAATCTGCCCAAAATCTTGAAAAACTTGACGTTAAGGTGTAACGTACAATTACGAGTAACATCGTACATCATGGTTGGACCACTCTTTATAATTTACCGAAACTCCATAAAACAAAGTTTTTTTTTTTAAACAAAACATTTTATTCTTAAATTTTGCCTAAAAGTTTTCTTTCACTTTTAAATTAAATTGAAATAAATATGTATTAAAAATATGTGTTTTAAACATATTACAAGTCTGCATGAATTTAATTATCAACAAAAACTTATAAACAATATTTTTTCTGTTTCTGAAAATAAAATTTTATTTTTAAATAAAAAAAAAACAGGATAATTATGCAGGAGTATGCTAGAATTGTTGCTTTGAACAGTTGTAACTCTTGCAAGGTTTTTGTTAACAACTCTGCACCTCCTTCACTTTATTAAGACTACCACACAAAAAACTAACCAACCAGTTTTTTTTCGTTCTTTTGTTGTTGTTGCTGCTGCTGCTGCTGTTGACAAACCCTTCAGGCCAACACTGTATAAAAAATTCACGCTCAGCACAGTGTAGAGCAAACAGTAACAAAAGCACCCGGCCAACAAAAGCAATAACTACTATTACAACAACTACTTGCGGAGCGTTCATACGAGTATATATACCTTCAAGGTACGATGTACACCAACTAAACAACCTTAACAAACGTCAACGGCATTAATTACACTGTACAACAGAATATCAAAAATAAAGCAGCAGCCGCTGGCAGACAAAAAAAATTATTTCCTCTTCAGGGGAAGTTTGCGTTTTGTGTTTAAGGGTTTTCAGCAACAATTTGTTTTTGAGCAATGTAGAAAACATATTTGTATAAGGTTTGTTGTGGACATGGAATAAAATATCAATCCGCCCTCGTAGTTATTTAAAATTAGACCACTTGTACAAGTGGCATCAAAAGAAGCCTGATCACGCATTTTAACGGTGCTATATTGTATACCAGTGGTGGCCAGACACCACCAGATTCATAGTGTTACGGTTGGAATAATAGCAGCAGAAGAAGCAGGTGTATCTTTGAAAAGCTGCACAGCCAAATCTTACTTCAGTAAAGTCTAAAGATCAACTAATTTGATGATCTTTGTTGAAGTCTAGGCAAAGCATCAACCTAATTTATGCCTTCGTGGTTCGCATGAAAATTTTTATAGTGTACACAGCTGCAGCAGCTGCATATTACGCCCTATACTCGTAAATATAGGATATTCAGAATCTTGAGGACGCTGTTCTATACCTGTGGTCTCATGTTAAAGATATAATTTCATCCCAAAAAGAAAAGGAAAAAATATTACAAAAACTATATTTATTAATCTATACAATTAAGTTTTTTATTCGTTATTTAAGCTTCTAACATTTATACCAATAAAAAATTATAAATAGCTTGTTTTCTATGTTGTTCATTTGTTTGAAAGGTGTAAAGAAATGTTAGAGACGTTTATAAATAGAAAAGCTTGTTTTTTGTGTTTTGACGGATATTATTAGAGCATTTTTCTTTTTAAATTCTCAGCAATTTATTTGGATTGTTGGGATATAAAGTTGAATGTTTGAGAATATCTTTCAAAAATTTCCAAAGTCTACTGCTGATTAGGGTAGTTCCTATGAAATGTTGACATATAGATAGCTGGGAAACATAGAAAACAAACTATTTATAATTTTTTATTTTTATTAATCTATAATTTTTTTGTACAGTTTGTAGTCCCATTACTTGTGAAGCCATTCTATTAAAACTTTGTAACGAGAAGCACTTGTGTGATATGCATTAGAACCACTAAAAAAGTTATATATGTGAAAAATGCGAATTAGGGCTTCTCTACATGAGACCAGCGTTGCCAGGGCTTTTTAATAAAAAAAAAAAAAAAAATTTCGTTAATACCTCACACGCTCTACTTTATGCGGATGGATATTGAACCTACTTAGTGCTAGATGGCAGCACAAACACCATTTTATTTTGTTGAAATTGCCATATGTCAAACGTCAGTCAGCTGTTCATCGATTAGTTTATTTGTTGTAGTCGTTTGAAGTAAGCAGCTTTTGTGGTACTTGAAAAATGGAAAACGTTAATTTCGCACAGTGATTAAACACGATTATTTGAAAGGGAAAACGGCGGAAAAGACAAAAGAAAAGTTCCATCAACTTTACGGTGAATCTGCTTCGTCAGATTACATGTTAAAATATTGGATTGCTGAATTTATGCGTTGCAGCACTGCAACAATACCATCAACAGGAAAGTCAAAGGAGGTGGTTACTGAGGAAAATATCAAGAAAATCCGTGATATAGTTATGAATTATCGCCGAGTCAAGTTACATGAGATTGTTGAATTGGTAAACATATCATATGAACGTGTGTTCAACATTTTGTATGAACATTTGCAGATTGAAAAGCCATCGGCAAGATGGGTGCCGCGTTTGCTCAGTGTCGAACAAAAGCGATTTCGACAGACCACTTCACAGTGGTGTTTGTGGACATGATAAAGCGTAATCCTGATGATTTTAGGCATCGATAAATAACTGAAACAGTCCTACATAAAATTCGTTGCAATATTATTTTATGTAGTATAGTGTTATCATATATATACTTGTATAATGAATGCTTTTATGTCTGAGAAGAATTTTTCTATGTACTTGAGTAAGTGTTACGGTGGGTGTGTGTTTACCTCTACATCGTTCATGTACAAATACTTGAATAAAAGCATCCACTTGTTTGGAGGTAGGTACATACATATGTTTGTATGTTAACACATACAAATAACCATGAACATTATTAGTTAAGTGTCCCGTAATAACGAAGAAAAAAAGAGTGAAAAAGATATGAAAAATATATGCGAAAGCATATAGAATAAAGCACTGCAAATTTATCTTCAGTGTTAGAAATTTTAAGCACAAAATGAAAATTATATAGAGTGTGATTAAATGATATTTTTGCACTGCAAGTAACACGCTCAACTGCAACTTTTCTATACGCAGATACTGTCGGGGCTACATGTGAGGTAAGATAGTGTATGTGTAAAAGGATTTGTAAATTTTGTTTCCTGCATGCTGTTTTTATGTTCAAACTCCTTAATTACTTGTGGAAAAAGACTTCCAAAAGAAGTTTGTTCATAATTAACAACAACGATGTCCGTTGAAGAAACTTACGATTTTTAGAACAGTTAATGTTGAAAATTTTTTGATATTATATTAAATCCCATTTTAGTATGCGATTCTTGGCTTCAAATTCATTGGAAGTCTAATACGTATGATGAGATAGCAAAGCAGTTTATGTTCGTTGAGAGTTATGTTATGACCGATATGTTTGATGTCTATGACTGTTATACTTATATCGAAATATTAACACAAAACATTGATAATATTGACACAAAATTTCGATAATGCTGTGTTTGTGGTTTGGTATTGGTTTTTGGATTCGTTTTCATATACTTGCAGAAAAATAAAAACTGTAAAGGGTTTCAATCATATGATCATGATAGCCACTTCTGGTATGAGTTTGATTTACGTCAGTACCTGTCATTATAGCCTTTACACGCGGGTAAACTTATTCACGACTCATTGCCGCGACAATAGCGCAACTACTTGCAAATATGTATGTATACTATACACATTGATAAGCTATTAGAAAGATTGTGTGTTTAAGGTAATTGCTTATACCTTGACAGCCGGAGAAAATTAAGCATCAGCCCGAAAATAAAAATTTTGCATGAACTTCATGAACAGCATCTAGTTTAATCAGGCTTGCAGCCATTTCCTGGAAAGATTGGGTATTTTATTCGCTTCATAAGAAATTACGTTGACAGCCGGAGAAACTTAAAACATCAGTCTGAAAATAAAAATTTTGCATGAACTTCATGAACAGCATCTTGTTAATCAGGCTCGCTTTGTATAGCCCAGCATCCAGTTCCTTACTAACACAGGTATCTGTCGGAAGATGCCCGAAAGCAGGGCCATATACCACAATCAGCAAGTGTCAGCATAATTTATTCTTTCTATTGCAGATTTAACCACAACGTGGATATTTTAACCAACGTAGTCAACTCGATCTATGATGAACACTAAAATCCCTCTACCTAGATGCCTCAGAGGTTTAGTTTCTTACTACCCACACATCTGTCGGAAGACAAGAGAAATTAGAATGTATTTAGAGCCACCAGCATTTCTTATGTCGTTTAACAACAACCTGGACATTTCAGCTAATGTGGTTACCTTGACCTATAATGAGTCGTAAAATCCCTCTAAGAAGATGTCGTAGGCTCCCATTCTGCCAATCAACATTTAGTGAAGGTGTGGAGAATTCGTGCATACCCAAAGGCTTAAATTCATTACTTAAAGTTTTGATTGACAATACACTATATCTCTGAGGAAAATTGTAGCCCATAAGACTTATACATCTTTTGAAAGTTCAGATCGAAATCAATCCAAAAACCGGATAAAGGAGTACAGTTCGCTAACTCGCGTTGTATCGGCCACTGACAGAAGAAGGGCTTACCACTCTCTTCCTCATGCTTATGCCTACGACTTCTAAAAAATGGCATGCTAAGAGATTATATGGAAGATTCAATCTGTTAGCATGCGTCTCTGTTAAAACCGCCACAAAAGTACGCAACCTATGACGGGGAAAACTCCTCAGAACTGTAATCCTCCTACGATCATACCCAGGCCATATTAGCCGCGCTGCTCGGCAGGTAGCCTCTTCACACCATCTGTTCCAGTATGACCCTACAACTTGACGGTGCACTTGGTTCTAACAGCTTTTAAGCGAGACGCCTACCATCCTATCAATGTCCTCTTGCTTGAATGGACGCCGACTATTGCCAGTTTGTCCACTGCAATATTTCCATCCACTCCACTGTGCCCTGGTACCCAGAAAAGCACCAGGCTTGAGTGTCTCGCTATCTCATTGAGATATATCGGGCATTCATGAACCAAACTGGACTTCGTATAGACACCCGCAAGCTCATTCAATCACAACATATACTCTCTGTAGTACTAGAATCAGTTATCTGCTTTCTTTATAGCCATAATTTTAGACTGCGTTACGCTACACTTATTACATAGCCTAAATCTGGTCCTCCTCTGATACTAAAGGATAAAGATGTCACTACAAACTCCCAAGTCCAGCTTGGATCTATCTATTGAGTCTTCGAGCAGATCCTCTTGACAGCCTATTTGCGCCACTACCAATCCGGTGTTCGGCAGGATTAAGTTAAATTTCTTATCGGGCAGTAGAGCTGGTGAATAGTGCGCAAAATTCCTCAACAAAAATTAGAAATTACCAGTTTGGATTACGCCAAAGGAAACATATAGGAAGTATGGAATTTAACATCCCCTCTGTAAACCGATTTACGGTTATGGCAATCTCATATACAAAATGCCCAATATGTCAATCCTATCTCATATACAAAATGCCCAATATGTCAATCCTATCGCCGCCCTGTTTGAAATCTAATCATTCAATTAAAGCCAAAAAAAGTTGATAGTTGTCGACCTATAGTGAGTACGGTGATTACCTTTTCCCTTTTCAAAGAAGTATTTGCGTAGACAGATGGCGTCGTGAGCCTGAAATACACACCAAGCAGTGACGTTTCAAGTATATGTTGAGCACACCTACATTTCATGCGAAGTGGTATCTTTTCATATGCGACCATTTTGTTTGTTGGCGTATCGTCGAGCAACTAGAGTAATACATCAAGACGATTTTTGGAGGAAAATTACGGCTTGTTTTCAACAGCTCTTGATTTTAGTCGGAGAACACACGTCATTGCGTATAGTCGTTTACTTTTAGATACAGATTCAGCAAAATTTTGCACAAATGCAAGCTTACAGACATGTGGAGTTCAAGTCTGTTTGATAATGGAATTGAATCCGTAATTTAGATATTAAAAAATGAAAAACATAAACGATTTTCGCATTGAAATCAGTTATAGTATTAAGAATACTTTCTTTGAAAAATGGTTTCATTCCGAAAAATTTTAAAGTCATTCGTTTTTTGAAGAGCAAAAGAGGGTATTCTATTTAGTTTCCGAATGGAATTGAATTCTGTTATACGGCTGTAAAGTTTTCTCATTTGTGATCTGCGCAAGATCGAGTTTTTTCCGAGCAACGTCAAATTGACTACCTGGCATTCTCCAGCAAATTGTTATGCGCACCAGCGATGTGTGTTTAGTTTATTCCCAACAAAAAGATTTATCCAACCCATCATTCTAAAGTAAAAAGTGTTCTCGGCAGGCTCAGACTATAGCGACCATAAAAAGGATGAAAATTGCGGAACAGACCACAGCGATTATGAGAAAATTATTTTATGATTTGCACACGTTATTAAATATCTTATCTAAGATTGATGATATAGCTAAATAGACTGAATACAGAGACTGACAATTCGACAAATCAAATCTGGTAAGAGACAAAGTTCAGCAGACCTTTTTTGACATTAGATCATATTTCTTACTTAAGAATTGTTTTTGCTAGATTACATGATTAATGGAAAATAGTTTACCAAATGTTAAAAGCGTTGTCGTGTCGTTCTCTGTTTACAAGGCCCTTGCAGTTGTCTATTCCTGTCTTAAATATGATGTTTGCAAATGCTATGATATGCCTGTTTACGTTAAGCACTCATTTCTGTTAGTTTTTGCTTCATGAATTTCCAAGTATTTCTATTTAACTTAACAAATAATGTGTATGTAAATGTGGAAGTGTATTTCAATTGCTGGGAGTAACTATAAACAATTTACTTCTTACCTTGTATGTGGTATGTTTTACATTAAAATTTCAGTTTACACAGAGACAAGAGAGAAAGATACAAATGTACTTGCATGATAAATTATGTACAGAGTTCATTTTATAAATAGAGTAAGACGGACAAAGAGATATTTGCATGTATTTACAGATATTAATTTAGAACATATGAATTACACACAAATAAACTCGTTTGCTTGCAATTAAAGGATTTCAAACGTACAGACGAAGAAGAGTTAAATAAACTTAAATAATACAGAGTGACACACGAATTGTGCTGCAAAAAGAAAATGTAATAACTTTATGACGTTATTTCAAAATGTGAAAAGAGCTGTTTTTTAACACGCTTAAATTAGTTTCACTAATTTAAGCGTGTATGTTTCCAACACTCGAATTGCATGCCATATGAGTGATGATTACATATGTAAGTATATAAAGCAGTATACAGTGTTGCTGCTTTAGTGCTTCCGGAAAAGAGAGAGGAGATTTTTAGAAGCCAATTTTGGGAATTCCCAAAAAAATCGGAAACGCTTCGCTAACCGAATCGGAACTGGTTTTTCATATTCGGTGCGTGTTTTAAACGTGGAACATGTATCTATTAATAGTTCAGATACACGTCATTCGATTTAGTGCGAAAATTGGAGTTGCCATATTATTTCCGGGGAAGTGGGTAATTTTGGCAATTCCTGCAGCTGAATTTGGTAATTCCAAAAAAAAGGGAAAAAACTCGGAAAGCGTGATACTGGCAATTATCTGGTTATAAGGTTAATTTAAGAAGAACCTTAAACAATAGTGAATGGAAATTTTGAAGTCTGATATCGAAGCGTTTTTTGAGTTTTTTAACATATATTGATTTATCCAGAACTGAGCTGAAGATGTCTTCGTTGGTTTCAGCAAGATCAAACACTCTAAGGAAAAGTCCTAAGCAAATTAATATTCAGAAACTTCACTTTCCACTGGCTGGCTTCCAATCCTCATCTGGTCACCAGATTTTTTGTGGGGTTATGTCCAGTAAAAGGCGTAGAAAATAAAACCAAGGAATTTTGCTGAAAACAAGTAAATGCCGACTTCAGGCATAGGGTAATTTATGAAATCAGGCATCGCGAAAATGGCCTCCACGGCTTTGCATACATATACGAGTGCGTACTCAATTGTTGAAATCATGACCACAACCATTTTGCGTAAATGAGGCAGAATTTCGTTTATGTAACGTCGGGTCTCCTCCCCCAATGCACAGAGAGTTGTGGGCTTGTTAAACTATGATTTGAAGTACCCCTTTAAAAAAAAACTAGTGGTTTTATATCACATGGTCTTGGGGACCTTTTCTGGCCACTAAAACCAGAGAGTATACGACCTTCAAATATCTCATGTAGTAATTGAATTATTTCACGAGTTGTATGGCATGTGACACTATCTTGTTGAAACCTCAACAGAGGTTGCAGCCTTACAGAGAAATCTAGTGGTGTTACATCGCACGGTTTAGGGAACTAATTCTGATCACGGAAGAGAGAGGGTACACGGCCGAAATGTTTCATGTAGCAATAGAACTATTTTACAGGCTATATGGCATATGACACTGCCTTGTTAAAACCCTCATTTAGCCACATCCAACTTCAGCTGAAAGAACTGTGTTATCATATCATCGATATTATAGCATAATAGCTCCAGTACAAGTCCCTACTTGCCTCATTTTCCAAAAAGTATGTTAAAATTATGTTCCCAGCCCAAAATTCACGCCAACCAAAGACTCGTTGTAGAAAAAGGTGTTTTTCAGCAGTCACATACCCCAGTAACAGAAATTCTGACGATTAATAAGGACATTAAGGTGAAAATTTACCTCATCGCTTAGGATAATTTTGTTCGAAAAATCATCATACAAGCCCTCAGTACTCTTGAAATTATTGTTTAGTAATAAACACAGGTTGTTCTATAGTATACCGTTCCATTCTTACTGATCCCAAACTGTCAGCTGTCAAATCTTTGTTTAGGGTAGCCAACACTTTATTACAGAAATGGTTACAAATGAAAATCTTTTGCATTTGCGTTAGCACCAGCCTTGATGACCTTATATGATGGTAACTCAATTAAAACGTAGTGAACTAATTCACGGTTCACCAGCGCAACCAGGTTGCTTACAAGGCTCATATAGGTCATAACTTTTTGTGGCATGATTACAACCATATGATACAAACCCCTTGCTGAAGAGCTCAGGCATTTTAATCAGCCCAAATGGAGTTCGCCACAGAGTCAATAACAGACAAGGCTTCACGAATTGGTGACCAGAAGACAATAAAGAGCTTCAGATCTTAACCAACTCTCTCTTTTATCCTTCACTGTTTGGTTCCCTACATTACATATATCAGTTGCAAGACAACATTGTCTCGGCGACACTAATTAGTCTACCGAAAACTGGCATACAAAATAATGATCAGGGAAGTCTAATAACATGTCGCTGCCATTTTAAATCAAAACTACAGCTAGAATATTTAAGCCGTGCCTGCTTGGTGCCTCGATCTACGTCAGGGTAGTCTGTAAAACCTTCTGGGGCTTTACTGATCGCCATTCCAACAATTATCCGTGATAAGTGTCAATGCAGACTGGACAACACAACCTAAATCAAGTTGAGACTTGCTAGAGTTTTATTTGCTTCAGCAAATAAGGGACCGAGAGGATGGAGTACCCCGATTATGCGTTCACTAAGGCAACACCTACTCCCTTACATTACAGTTATATGTTGCAAGATAACAGCTCCTCGGGGACTGTAATTACTAATTAGACCATCCCGGCGATTTTAGGCCTATACCACAGAAAGCGGAGTGCCCTGATAAAGATGTACACCAAGGCAAAACCCAATCCCCTGTTGCGGGGAGGGGTAGAGATGGCTTATTGTGTTACCATACGATATTTAAATAATTCAGAAAGTTAATTATACACTGGGCACTGATCAGTTTTAACTAATATGATTCCAACATTTTAAATGCTGCAATAGATTTTGTTTTAGTCTTTCGGGTTGTTATTGTTAAAGTTAAACCTTCACGAGCACTACTCCGTCTTTTCTACCTCATCATAACCTATTTTCCTAGTTCCAGTACAATGCACTGCATATGTAGGGGTCATCCCCTGAGTACTGGTCCAAATTAAAAAAAAAGTTAATTATGGTGCATGCCGGAGGCTAATAATACCCGAGTTGCTGCCTTGCAACAGATACCTGTAATGTAAGGAACTAGTAGATGGTTCGATGCTCTTAATAGACTTCATCCAACTACCAACTCCCTAAGCCTTATCTTCTAGTGACTCACTGGGACATTGCATACAGGAGAGATTAAAAGTCCTGAGCTTTTCAGCAAGGGGTTTTTACATATGGCTACAAACTTGTGGAGAAAGTTTTGAAACATGAAAACCTTGCATTATTCATGATTCCCCAACCTTTCTCTATGGAGTTGATTCATCATTAGATAGGACTGCCCAGGTCAGTACTAATGTAAATCAATTTCGGATTCTGTATCACAATTGGCTCGCCACACTATAATAGAAAGTATACAGAGTAACACGACATTGGCGAAACGTTTTCAAAGTGATATATCTTCCAATGTTTGCTTCGGTTTTGTGATGGTCTTTGGCTTGACTCATGTTACCCTGTTGCACGAGCTACCACCTTGAACTGCTGTATTATTTGTGGAGATATTTTAGAATAAAATTCCAACAAAGAGCGAAATAACTCTTAAGCATTGTATACGTTTGTATATAATAGAAAATTCTATAGTAGTGAAATTCACTTTTAAAAGTAACTAAATAAATAAAATAATTATTTTTTCTGAATTGAAAAGGAAAACAATATTATCTAAAAGTATTTCTCTGCTATATATGTATGTATGTAGTATGAACAAATAGAAGTAGACTTCTTCCTCAGCATTGAAAAATGAAAAGAGTAAAACCGTTTTGTTTGGCTGCCAAACAAAAGCATTCACAATAGTCAAGTTTGTAAGAAAAAGTTGGCGTAAGAATCGCTAAAATCATGAACACGAATTTAAAGGATATTTTATAAAACAAGAAAAAACTTTAAAACTGACACTTGAATTTACACGCACACACACCCTCACACGCATACACTCATTTATATTCTGTTTTCCGCTCCGTTATCTTTGTGTGTACTCGTATGCGTTTTTTGTCTGTTTGTTTCTTTTTAAGTTTCATAATGTCAAGTGTTTTTTGTTGCCTGCAATTTTGAAATTCTCTGCTCACTAAATTAAGTTTTTTTTTTGTTCCGGGGAACTGTTTTTGGCTCATAAATATTTTATACATGTGAGACAGGATAACTGGTGTGACATGTTGGCAACTTGATAAAAATTACTGGCACAAAAAAATACCAGATTTTTTTTTTTTTTTTTATAACTAAAGAACTTCAAGTTAATTGGATAAAAAAAATTCATATCTGGAAGAATTTCAATTTTTTAACATTACATAAATTAAGAGTATCTTTTTAGTTGGGAAACTTAAAAGAAGTTTTGTCTTGCTTTCAAAAAGGTTTGCAAAAGAAATTTCTATACAAAATTTATATTATGAGTCTACAGCAGATATGTAAATAAAAAAAAAATATTTGTAAATATGTAGAACTAAAACTTAACAAGTTTTAAGTTTAAGATGCTCAACGAATGGGTTACAGGACCGACATAAACGCCCTCCTCAAAAGGAGCAAAAAATAGTTTTTCTTAATAGAAAAGTTTTCCAAAGTTGTATTGATTAAAAAAAAGCACTGAGAATAAAAGTTTTAAAACACAAATAAATTATAGTTAAAATAAAATCGATAAATTGTTGTCTGAAAAAATCATTTGTATATGGTGTACAACTTTGCTTCCGCCGTTTTTCCGCAATTCAAGCATTTATTGTAAAAAACTGGTTATATGATTATTATGATGAATAGTATTGTCCATCACTGGCCACTACTTTCTCCCATCTTCCGGGAAGCGTACGATTACCGCGTTGAAGAAACTAGCCGTCTTTTGCAGTGATCCACGGATCAATCCAATTTTTTACTACATCATAAGACCGAAAGTGTTGATCAGCCAGGCCGTGTGCAATTGATCGAAACAAGTGATACACTGAAAAATATTTGCTTCAAATTTCTAATGAACCCAATTCATTAGATAATTTTCATTAACGGAATGAAAGATTACGTTCCATCAATGAAGATTCATAGCATTAATGAAAATATTCATTTAAATTGATTCATTAGGTTTCATCATTTCATTAGAAAATTTCATTGGATTTGTAATAAGAAAGTTTGGAAGGCTGGGTGCAAAATTTTAGAGATTTAGTAAAATTGAGATGATATATATATTACAACTACTAACTAAATGATAAAGTAAATTATTTTATACATTAATTACTGTGAAAAAAATTGTTTAATAAAATAAACTTTCAATAAAAACTTATTTTATGCTTAATATAAAAAAAATTGTTTAGTTTCTCTTCAGTAGCACAATTCTAATGAAAAAAAATCATTAGAATAATGCAACTCTTCCTTAAACTAATGATTTTATTTCGTTAGAATGAAGAAAAATTTTCACCAAATCAGTGAACATTTTCATTGGTTTAACAAATGTATTCATTACACTAATGAAAATATTTTATAAAAATAATGTAACACATTCATTGGCCTAATGAAAAAATTACGTTTGAATGATGAAGAAGATTCATTAAAGGAATTAAAGCTTTACTTAATGTTAAAGTACCAAATTCATAAAACTAATGAAATTGAGTCGTTAACTTAATGAATATTTTCATTGTTTTAATGTAAACTATCCATAAATATTATGATACATGCTTCATTAATTTAATGAAATTATCATTAATCTAACGAATATATTCATTACATAATTTTTAATGAAACAAGATTCTTTAGTCCTATGAAGGCCATCATTGGCCGAAAAATAATGGAAATTTTCATTAGATTAATGTCAATATTCATTATATTAATGAAGGAATTCTTTTCAGTGTAGTCCGAGGAAGCAACGAATGGAGAATACCACGGGTGAGGTAGAACTTCCTATTTCTAAGTTGACCACTTTCGCAACATAGCTGTCATGCTGTGAAACCACTTTTTTATGTCTGTCGTTGTATTGCGGCCGAACGCACTAATTGCGTTCAATAACAATTGCCTATGATTGTTTCAATCAGTGTTAACAACTCGTAATACACTACGTCTAGCTGCTCCCACTAAATAATATCCTTGATAATTGTGTGATGTGTGGCTTCTTTCGGGAACTAACAATCTCTCGAGGATCTGTTGCCTATACAACAGATACCTGTACTGTAAGGAACCAGTGGTGATGGTTGACGGGTGCGTTGGTTTAAAGGCTGATGCTCTTAGTGGGCTTCGGCCTACCAACTAATTAGGCCTTGTCCTCCATTGATTGCATACAGGAGGGATTAGAAGGCCTGAACTCCTCAACAAGAAGTTGCTCATATGACCGCAATCATATGGCAAGCATTGCTACCTGTGTGAGCCTGGTAAGCCACACGGGGGCGCTGGTGAATCGTGAATAATTCACTCCGTAAAACTGGTCCATCATCAGATAAGGATGGTATAAATATTGAGGAATCGGATGCTCTTGATGTTCTTGGAATGAAGATACAGTGTGATGTTCGCTGGACTGAACACATTTTTCATGTCTCTAAAGAAGCATTCAAGTGCCTCGATTTTTTTGAAACGGTGCAAGATGTACTTCACTCCATCCGATCTCCTTACTATTTATACCGCCTATATCCGACCGAAAATGGAATACAACTCTCATGTTTGGGCCGGTGCCTCAAAGTCTATTTTGAGGTTACTCGACCGTGTGCAGGAGAGTGCGAAGAAGCTCATCGGTGACAGTAGGATATCCAACTCTATTGACTCACTGGAGCATCGACGCAGTGTGGGGTGCGTTACTCTGTTCTATCGTTACTACAATGGATTTTGCTCTGACGAGATTAGAGATCTTGTTCCCGAAACTCGCACATTTTTACGTAGCACGCGTTCATCGTCCAGAGCTCATCCATTTGTGGTCGATTGCCCGGGGAATCGTACTACGCATTACAGAGAGAATTCGTTTTTCAGCCGTACGCTTCTTCTTTGGAATAAGTTGCCTGCAGACGTGTTGCCTGTCTGTTATAAGGTTGGAAAGTTCAAGTCAAATGTTCACAAGCACTACTCCCTGGTACAATGCACTGCATATGTAGGGGTCATCCCCTGAGTACTGGTCCAAGTTAAAAAAAAAAGCGTTAACGTATTTTCGTAACGAGTATGCGGTTTTGCTAAAAACATTTTTTTTATTACTACATTTCCCTAATTGAATCTGTTGCAAACTCTGAATGAAGTAATTTATAAAAATTCCTTGAGAATCTTTTGCAAAACCCTTTGATTGATTACAGCACATTTTTCTTTTGCCTTTCGTTCGAGATAATAAAATTAATTACTTTGTTTGTTTTCTTAATACTTCAAACTGATTAAGAGTTGTCCGTTTGAACATTGAAATGCTTTTGCAGCGAGAGAGAAAAAAAAAACGTTTTCTTGCTGTTTTTAGCACTCGGCTTATCACATTTTTGTTTTCACCTCAGCCGTGCGTTGCTTTTAATCCCTCAAACTCATTAAGTGTTTAAATGAAAATGAAATTAACGATACAAAAAAAGAAGGAAAAAACTCATTCTCATTCCTCTTTTTTTTTTTTTTTTGCTTAAACCTTTAAAAAGGCATTTGTGGCTGTCCGCACTTCATCAGCGCTACCAAGCAACTCATCATACACTACATGCATACGACACATCAAACAATCTGCTGCAGTTGCACATACATACATAATTTTCTTTTTTCCTCTTATGAAATCTCGTCATGAGTTTGCTAAAACTGTGGCGAATTGTAAAAAAGAGTTTCTTGATATTAAATAAGTTTCAAAGCAAAAAAAAAGTTTTGTGGCAATTTCTTTAAAAAAAAAAAGAAAGAAAATAAAACATAAAAACAGCATTGCAACACGCATATGCAACATACCATTTATTGTCATCTTTGTTGCAGCAGCAACGGCAGCAGTTACAGTAAACTGATGTAAAAACGAGAAATGCAGGCAGGCAGGCAACAAACAACACTTTTAAGTCGCACGGACGGACGGACGGACGATCGGTATAAGAGACATTTCGCCAGCCAGACGGTTCGTTCGTTCGTTTGTTCGTCAGATGGTGGGAAAAAAAGCCCAGAGTCATGGTAAACAATTGACATCGAATGTGTTGCAGTCCGAGTAAGTTTGTGGCAGTTGCAAAAGCAGAACCAGAAAACTTTTAACTGTTGCACACAAACATTTTTCTCTTTCTTGGCATTTTTTTCTATTTTTTCGAAATATTTTTTTTTTGTTTGCCAGTCAGTGTCTTGGCCAGTGGTGGTTGACACAAAATTGGCCACGAAATTGTAAACTAGTTTTTCTGTCTTGTGCAGTTTGTCTTTCCTGGCACTTTTGTTGCTTTTCTTTTGGATTTATTTGTTTTGTTTTTTTTGTTTTTTTTTGTTTCATTTTGATTTTTTCATTATCTTGTCGGGTTTTGCATTTAGAAACAATTTTTTCTTATAATTTTCATTTGGATCTTTTCTTATTTTCCTCTACTTGGGGATGGCTTTAGCGTTTTTTTTTTTTGTATTTTATACCATTATTACTGGAAATGATTGTTTTCTGTTCTTAAGTTGTGAATTTATAGTTTCTTTGAATCAAGTAAAGGAGAAAAAAACAACATATTTTATATTCAAAATCATTTTTTCCGCTTATTTTCCTGCATTTTTTCTTTTAAATATTGTCTTTGTTATTGAAAAATAAGCAGGTGCAAGCTGGTGATTTTTATATTTTTCCTTTTCTTATAAATAAATTTATACTTAGAGATGAGTAAAGTATGATAAGAAAGATCTACAAAATAAATATTATTCAAGAATTACAGTTAAACTTCGATATAATGATTCTAAATGGAGGTAAAAAAAATACTTTGTTGTACACTCGTACAAACCCCGTCATAGCTGTGATGTATTTTAACATCAACACGATGACAACAAGTGTTTGCACCCCATGACACTTTTCAACGCTGTGATATCTCGCATTGCATTAGTTACTCTAATTATGATGAGCAGCAATTATGACAACTATTTCATCAATAGAATGTCATACTGCCATTATAGGGACGCTTAAACGGAATAAGTTTGATGCGAGCATTGATTACATGCAATGACACTATGATGACATAATGAGGCGTCATCGTCGTCATATCAAGACGACATACAAAACACTCGGTTACACATTCGCCTTCAACAGCAATTATGTATTCTTTAATAGGCCTTCAGTATTTACTAGACCTAAGCGATAGATAAAAGCTGTCGACAACATTAAATTGTTTTTGGCAACGAGTAAATAAATGAAAAATATTTGTGTCGACTTCATGTGACGACGATGACGCCTTATGGAATATGGGGGAATATCTAATGACACAATATCGTCAATAGAATGGCACGCTTATATCAGACCAACTATGATTTGAATTCAAAGTGATGAAAAA
The DNA here is from genome assembly GCA_914767995.1 of Thecocarcelia acutangulata. Classification (NCBI taxonomy): domain Eukaryota; kingdom Metazoa; phylum Arthropoda; class Insecta; order Diptera; family Tachinidae; genus Thecocarcelia; species Thecocarcelia acutangulata. The sequence goes on from OU612096.1 coordinate 88,334,889, forward strand.
ATCTCTTTAATATGATGCTTTATCAACATCAGCAAAATTACTAAATAGTGTGTCAATTTAATGACTTAAACACCATTTGATTTCAAAAATCTACTAAAATATTTAACTTCAGGTCCCAAGCATATACTGAAGAAATGTATACTGAGAAATGTACCATCTGATACCGCAAAATGTTCTAAAACCCTACATTAAAGTATAGCGACCTGCCAAACATTCTGCACACATGCCAATTGTCGTTCTGAAAATTAACCTTTGATGAGGGTTTCTCAAGTTCCCCAAAAACCAAAGTCATGCACTTCTTTTCTTGTGTTTTGATTGCCAGGAACAATCGAGGATCTCTCTTACCTTGCATACTACAGAAAGCACAGTGCTCATGTTAGAAATATGCCAAGTCTCATCCTGCTCCCCGGAGGTATTGAATTTCACAGTGTTTACTCTAAACGAAACATGTGTTACTGTGTAAAGATATAAGCAGGAAGACCAGGGTAAGACTGATTAGTTGTGAAAAAGATTTACATTAGCACTTGCCTTGCGGCCTTATCTGATGATGGACCAGTTCCACGGAGTGAATTACTCACGATTCACCAGCACCCCCGTGTGGCTTGTTAGGTTCACACAGGTAGCAATTTTGGCCATATGTTTATGGACATATGAGCAACTGCTTGTTGAGGAGTTCGGGCCTTCTAATCCCTCCTGTATGCAGAAACTGAGTAGCGAAGATCCAAACGCAAAGAAAGCTGGTTCCATTCCCGCATAGAAAGTTTACCATTTACTTTTGTTTTCTTGTTTGAACAACACGTACGGCACCTAATTTCCTTGTTTCTGAATCCTTCCCATGACTTTCAGGGGTTTTGAAATGGTTTGGTGTGTCACTCCCAATCAAGCTGCTCATTTTGGTTGTGTTTGGCACGTGTCTTGATCAAGTAATGCCTCGAATTCTGCATCTTCGAAAACCTTTTTCTCTTTCACCGCCATGCTGGTGTTCGACGTCAAAATCACCGTTCTTGAATGGTTGAAACCACTTGTTCTTTCTCTAATATCGACCTCACCATAGATATTTAAAAGCATTCGATGAGCCTCAGGAGCAGGTTTCTTCATATTAAAGCAGAAAACTACAACCTTACACAAATGACGAGAAATTGGATTGTAAGCCGACATGTTTCATCGAGAATAACTTTATGATGCAGACATAAATCAATATTTCGATGGCGTTCTGTTTACAAATACCTAAGCTTATTGTATGGCATCTACGATCTTGTTTTTTGTTCTTGACTACCGCTTATCTCTACAGCCATCTATTGCAAAACGGCGAAAACAAAGTTGTGCACCTAACATATCGGATGGAGGAAAGTATATCTTACACCGTTTCAAAAAACCGATAGTATTGAATACTTCTGGACCCCTCGGGGAGCAGGTTTTGCCTAGGCGTACGCCGAACCAGGGCACACTGCTTTCTGTGGCTTAGATGGGAAATAAAACTCTAGGAAGTCATATGACTTGTGTTGTATTGGACTTCCGAAACACGTACCAAGGGTTAAAATTGGCAGAACGGGGATCAGCAAAGATACCGGCAGGTTATGCCTTGCAGATCTCTCGGTGCCGATCATGATTGAAGTGCCTACTGTGGCTGTGCTTTAAACCTAAAATAGTAGGAAGGGAAATTAGCTTCCCTGATAACTTTGGTGCGTTCCAGGTTTTGGGGGCTATCAGCCTCCCGATGTGCTGTTGTGCTGCAACAGACACTTGTACTGTAAATAACCAGGAGTAATTATCATCAGATTAGACCGATTAGAAGACAGATATTTTTATTTGTACGTCTCGTTTAAAACGACAAGCATGCATAGCTCACACACACACATATATGGCCTGATTGATGAGTGTAATTGATCAGGTACAGGGTCATTAAATAGATCAAAGCTGTGCTTTCAAATCTTGTTCCCCAAACAAATTATCAAGTGTATTTTTTAACTTTTTCTGTAAACTTTAAAGACCATCAGACGTATTCATAGAGAATATATATTTTTTTTATTATAGATTTATTTGACAAACTTCTATACAAAGTTTGTCAAATAAATCTTTAATAAATATAAAATATTTTTATGAAGCTTAAAACTTTATTTAAGTAAATTTAATTTAATAAATTATAAATTATTAAAGCTCTTAGTAAAAATAAATATCAATTGATTATTAAATTTTTTTGCTGCTTCAAATAAAAATTGAAAGCATTTTTTTACATCTAGTTTTTTTTTTTTTTTTTTTTGAAAATGAAACTGTTGATTAATTTTTTTGTTTGTTTTTTTCACAATGTTTTTGCTCTTATTTTTTATTGTTGAAATGTAAATAATAAATTTATTTGCTGTTGATTTTTCTAATTATAAAAATCGTATTTCGAATTCACTTTTCATTTTTCATGCATTCCGCATTTACAAAAAAAAAGAAGAAAAAAACTCAACTTTTATGAGCTTCAATAAAAAATAAAATATAAAAATACTGATGGCTTTTATGCCCTTAATTTGCTTCATTTGTGATTGTTTATTTTCGTTTTTATTTCAATAATTTATGACTGACAGACTTTTATAATCGTTTTATAATTTTTTTCCTTTTTTTCGAAATGATTTCAGTGAATTTGTTTTTTCGTTGGATTGTTGTATCTGGTGCCATTAGAATGGCTGGCAAATAGTGTTTTAGTTTGGAATTTTTATCAATAAAATAAACAGAAGAAAAGTGAAAAAAGATTTTAAGTGATAATGTGCCGGTTGTAAAAAAGTGCCGCTTTTGATGTGTTTAACCGTGTTAAACCGTCTGGTTTATGAGTTTTTGTTTGAGTAATGTGTGTTTGTGTGTTCAGGCAGTGTGTGGCTGTGGCTGGCTGTCAGTCGGGTTTATCTTTTCTTTTTTTTTGTATTTGTCATAAAAATATTTAGAAAATTGAACTCGAATGAAAATGTTTATTATTTAATGTAGACTCTGTGTAGTTTAAATATTTGTTTTAAATAGAAAAATTTTCTATTTTAATTTGGTAATAAAAGGAACAACACAAAAAGTTATAGCAAAATATTCATATCAGGAAATAAAAGATAATAAACTTTAGTTAAATAAATTGATGAAGCAAATAGACGCTAAGGAGAGGTGCAGCGACCACGAAATAACTAATTGGGCCCCCCAGCTTGAAGTCTACAATTTACTTTGCTTATCTACTGAATGTTTGAGCATATTTTTCTAGGATTTTGATGAGTTTCATGAGTTTTTCTCTATCGGCCCTGTGTAATTTTACTGCATAAATTAGTCGATTACGCCATTTGAAAATATCTTTCAACAATTTCCAAAGTCTACTGATGATTAGGGTAGCTCCTAGGAAATGTCGACATATAGACAGCTGGGAAACATAGAAATCAAGCTGTTTATAATTTTTTGACTGCAAATTTAAAATATAAGAAACACCCTTCGATATCAAACTAATTATCCACATAACTAGATATCCGTATAACGTGTTCCGTTTTTTTAGAATTACCAAAATCGACTTCAGGAATCCCAAAAATCCTCCACTTCCCCGGAAAGGATATGAAAACTTTTCGCACTAAATCGAATGACCATTAATGGTTCGGATATACGTTCTACGGCCAAAACGCGAACCGAATATGAAAAGCCAGTTACGTGTCGGCTAACGAAGCGGTTCTGAGTTTTTTTTCCGAATTTCCAAAGTCAGCTTCAGGAAAAATTAAAATCCCCTCACTTCCTCAGAAACAATACGGCAACTTCAATCTTCGTTGACTGTTCAGATGCATATACCATTGCAAAACCGGCCAAAACGCGCACTGAGTATGAAAAATCGGTTAGAGAAGTGGTTCCGAATTTTTTGGGAGCTCCCAAAAACAGCTTTGTAAATCCCACCCCGAAAACAAACGGCAACTCCGATTTTCTGACTAAAGCAGCAACACTGTATATAAAGTTTATGTAGGTAACATATGTAGAGTGCGATGCCAGGTGGAGCATGAAAACACTTTAACTTTTAACGCTAACCTTAAGTTTAAGTTAAATGTGGATCGCTCATGTTGAAGTTTGGTTAAAGTTATTATTTGTTTGTTAAAATATTTCATTTGGAAACTCTGTTATAACTTAAATTGACAACAGCCTCCTATTTTTAGTTGTTTTCTGCCATTTTGGTTTTTTTACTATGAGAAGTTATATTGCTTACATCACTACGTGTACGCCGCCTTTAACAGACAGATATTTAAACTTCATGTTTTAACTGCATTTTAAGATAGTTGTAGACTGCATTAAATAATCATTCTTGTGGCATGGGTTTCCAGTGTTGCAAACATACAAAAAAACATACAAGTGAAACTAGTATAAGCGTGCTAAAAAGAAAACTAATAAGCATTCAAATGTCTCGGGGGTTTTACATAATTTACTCAATCCGATCTCCTTACTAATTATACCATCGAAAATGGAATACAACTCTCATGTTTGGGTCGGTCTATTTGGGAGCTATTTGACCGTGTGCAAGAGAAATAGCGGATAAGTTTATCGATGGCAATAGGGTATCCAACTCTATTGACTCACTGGAGCCCCGCCGCAGTGTGGGATGCACTACACGTGTTTATAGATATTACACGTATATCTTTATTATAAATAATAAATTGTTTTCCTCGTTCAAAATATCCGTTAGATATCACTAAAAATTTTTGTCCGGACAAAAATTTTTTTACTGAGAGTTTTCTGCAGCACGATTCAGCCATTACAAAAAAATGTTCCGCAAAATCAGAGCTGCCATATATAAACAAAATCTATTAGTTTTACAAGGTGATAGTACTGCTTGTTATTATTTTGGTTTATTTTCCTGGCGTATTTTAAATATTCTCAATTATTAGTAAATATTGTGTGATAATAATGGAAAAAAAACTGCTTTTGTTTATGGTCATTGAAATACATAAAGCATTATTATTAGGCAAGTACATACATATACATATATAAAAAAAATTAAAAAGAGTTGAACTGAAATGACTTTTAAAGCAAAGAAGAGAAATGGGTTATTTTTTATAAATTATATCGTACATACACTCTCTTCCTGGCTTCTTCATTTCTTCAATAAGTTTTTGGGCAATAAATTCGTTTATTTCCATATTAAAATTATTATTTATTAATAACTATTAAAACCAGGTACATACATATATCAAATGGCAGCCACAATTGAAATTTCATCAGAATAAAATTACTACATATGTAAATTTTTTATTCGATGGGGCAACTCAATACAATTATGTATGAAAAAAAATATAAACAAACGGACAAAATATAAAATTAAACCAATTCAAGTTGGGAGTTGTTCGTAAAAAATATTTTCTCTCTCTCTCAAGAAGAGAGACGTCAAAATACATATAAAAAAATTTTGTCCGGCCAAAAATTTTCTTCGGAAGCAATGGGATCATTATATCTCTTGTGCGGATATAATGATCAGGTTTCACAGTTAATCACTTTGGAGTTTAAGAAAGGCTTAAAAACTAGTTATTACTCTCATTTAAATTCCTATCTTTTAGTTTATAAATAAATAATTTTAAATTATCCAGTGTAATTGGAATTGCTATGGGTTAAATATAAGTAGCAGTATATAACTAATGACTTTTAATTAAGTCTTTTAAGTCGTTTATAATCACATTAGGAGGAAAAATATGCTGTTCATCATTAATAAATAATAACTGAATAAAAAATATGATGTCTAATTTTAAAGCTAATTTGTTTTTAATTTAAACAAAACATTTTTGAGTTTCCAAAAGTTTTGAGAAGCCCCAGCCGGCGGCAATTAATAAAATTGTGTTTATGAAAAAAAGAAACTTCAAACACAAGTTTTTTTCAACATTTCAAAGAAACATTAGACAAAGATAAGAAAACAAATTGTTTAATCTCTAACCGGGTTGCACGGTGAGTCTTTAGGTCATAATAAGTGTGATAATGATGCTGGTAATGAGTGTGTTTGTGGAACGAGAGCAAATATACAGTGAGACATTAAAGAAGGGGAAAACTTTTATTTCCATATTTTTTTAAACACTTTTTACAAAAGTTAATTAAGGTATTTTTTATTTTCTTTTATATTAACAGTCCCTCAACGCGTTAGGTTTCGTTCAAAGTACTTAAAATTTCTTGTTATCTCTAAATCTTAAAATTGCTTTGTACATAACAAGATATGAAATTGTGTCAAAAATTTTAGCATCTCAGTGTTTATTTGATTTTAAATGAACAGAGTGGAATTTATTCGGTAGCCCTATTCACAATCTTAGGCACTTGAGATTGCCTAAATTTTTACTTATTTATTTGTATGTATTACTCAAATAAATTAGTTTTGTTTGTCAATGGTGACAAACTTACAAAATTGTCAATTACAAACGATCCAAATAAACTTTTAATGGCGACGAACAAAACTAAACAATGTAAATTCAAATTCAAATAAGTAAGAGTGTAGTATATTCATTCGGCTTGGCCGAATTTAAAATACCCTTCATGATAGTCACATAAATTTATGGTATATATTATAAATCTCGGGTATATACGGACTGATATATATGAACCAGGTACATATGGACCGATATCGGAAATTTTCAATTTCTGTATTTTAGTAATCTCCTTTTATAATCAGAACCGCTTTTAAGCAAAAAAAAAAACTTTTTTCTATGGAAAAACCAGTTTAGACTATATCACGAATATATTGGACCGATACCGGAAATTTTAATATTTTGTATTTTAGCAACCTCCTTTTATAATTAGAACTGATTTTAAGCAAAAAAATTTTTTTTCATGGAATATCAGTTTAGACTATATATATCGGTCCATATACATATATGGACCGATATCGGAAGTTTTAATTTTCTGTATTTTAGTAACTTCCTTATATTACCAGAATTGCTTACGCGATATTTTCATGAAAAACCCGGTTTAGACTATATTTGGGTATATATGGACTGATATCGGAAATTTTTATTTTCTGTATATAAGTAACCTCCTTTTATAACCAGAACTGCTTTTAAGCAAAAAAATAAATTTTTTTTTCATGAAAAGATTGGTTCAGACTATATACCAGATATACTCGTATGTTTATATGGACCGATATTGGAAATTTTCATTTTCGGTATTTTGTAAGCTCCTTATATTACCAGAACTGCTTTCAAGCAGTTCGCTTACGCAACTTTTTCATGAAAAAATCGGTTTGGGCTAGATCTCGGGTATACGAGTATATGGACCGATATTGGAAACTTTTATTTTCTGTATTTTAGTACCCTCCTTTTATTACCAGAACGTCTTTTGAGCAAAAAAAAAAAAAAAAAAAAAAAGTTGCTTAAGTTCGCTTACGCGACATTTTTATGGAAACATTGGTTTGGGCTATATCTCGGGTTTATACGGATTGATATGAGAAATTTTCCATATTTAGATAATCTTATTTTATTATCAGAACTACTTTTAAGTAAAAATAGTATTTAAGTTAGCTTATGCGACATTTTTGATAGAAAAAAAACCGGGTATATATGGGCCGATATAGGGGAAACAATTTTTTGTCTTTTGATCGCCATGTCAAGTTTGAAGCAGAACAAACAATTTTTTGTTCAAAAATTTTCATATGAAATTTCAAAAAAAATTGTTTTTTTTGGAATTTTGGATATATCTCAGCTACACGTGAACCGATTTTACTGCGTTTCAATAGCAAATCCATGCATCGATGGAGTAATAGAATGGTGAAAGAAACAGATTGTAAGTCGAATAGTATTCTCAGGAACGGTATTTCAACGGCGGACAGATGGACATCACTTAATCGGATTTTCTATCAATGCTGATATGACCCTATAAAGTAATAGGGTTGCAAATAAAAATTGTAGAAATTACAAACGGAATCAGAAACTTATATATAACCTTAACATTTTTGTGAGGTGCAGATGGAAAAGTGCAGAACAATCAGCAACAACATGTAACGAATTTTTGAAATATTGTTATTTTTTGAAATTTTAACGTTCTCAGCACTGATATATTTTGTTTTGTCAGCTTTTGTTTTACAAAAAATTTAAAATAAGAGCGGATCAAACAGTTGGAATTCCTATTAAGATTAAAGAAGTGGTTATGAAATTACACCAGGAGGGTAAAAGTTCGTGAAAAATTTCCGAAACTATTTCTAAACTACGATCATCGATAGCAGTAGCGATCATTGTAGAAAAGTATAAAAGAAAAAAAATCTGGAGACATAGAAATTCTGCCAGGTAGAGGCCGGGGAACAATTATTGATTCGCGCTTGGGAAGGAAAATTGAACGAATGCTGAGGGTGAATTCTAAAATTAGAGCAGCAGCATCTGCCAAAAATATTTAAGAAATTGAAAAAGTTTTGATTTTGATTTGATTTTGCACAAACCGTGAGAAACTTTCTTCATTTGAAACAATTTAAAGCACAAATTCCACACAAGAAGCCGTTGATTTCATAGAAAAATGTATTATAAAGCGTGAGAGTATTTTAGAAGTGCTTACAAAATTAATTATAACAGCTGATTTTAGAGGAACGAAAAAAATTTTTTTTTCATTGCAAATTGAGAAGGAAGCTTAGAAAAGCAATTGCAAAAATGTTATTATTCAGATTTTGTTTTAAAATTTTATCAAACTAAGTGAAGTGGCCAAGCCAACAGAAAAAAAACAAACCCATAAATTTTTTGATTCAAAATGCTGGTGATGAAATTGAATTTGTAGAGATTTTAGAGCGCAAAGTTAAGTACTCGTATAACTATTCCTACACCTACACATGTTTTGATTGAAAAAAAGACTCGGCAAACACAACTGTTTTAGTACTGAGAATATATGCAAATAGGAATTTGCAATGGTTTTTGGTTATGCATATTTGTTCAATTGTTGCAGATCTTGATTTCATATATTTTGTTGTTGTAGTATTGCAGACTATAGCACGTATGCTACAGTTGCAATATCTGCAAGAGGTTCAAAGGTAGTTTGCAACGGAGAGTGATTTCCGCTATTGATTTATTTATTAACTATACAATTGCAAATAAATTTGCAAAGTATAGGACGGAGTAATGAAGACGATATACCCACGATGATATTAACAGTGAGAGCGAGATGCAAAACTCTCGAAGGCCAAACAACAAATACAGGCCTGACCACACTTAATAAATAATTACGATGAAGCGAGTTCTGCTCTCCAGCCAAGAGCTGCTTTACGGCTGATCTTTTGGAATAATTAACATTATTATTACGAAAAAAAAAATCAATAGAAAAACATTTGAAGATTTTTTTTCCTAAAATTTAGTTCTTGGCCAATGAAGAGTTTTCTCCAAAAATTTCTAACAGCACTGGCTACGAATTTGAAGCAAGGCCATTTGCAGAATGCTGTGAATAGGGCTAATACTGGTTCGGTTGTGTTCTTTTTAGATGACTTTTTGATTTAAAAGTGTTGATTTTTATTCCTTTGAAGTTTTCAAGTTGTAGTTGCTCTTCTCCCACCAGAGAGATAATATTTACTTAATATTTTCCTCATTTAAGGTTTTTTCTTTTTTTCCATTTAAAAGGTTTATCAAGCAATCAATAGCTTTGTTGTCATCTTCTTTTTTGCTGTTGCTGTTGTTGATGTTGCTTTTTGCAGTTGGCAGCATCGTAGGAAACAACATGTTGTGTTGACAATTACTTGGTATTTTTCATCATCAATGTTTTGCTGGATGTTTGTGCTCCTGATGCTGCTGTTGTTGCTATTTTCATTTAAATGTTAGATTTGTTGATGTTGTTGTTGCTGGTGTTGTTGTGGTTGTTGTAGCCATTCTGTTCAACATAAGTATTTATCAAACAAACAACAAGCTGCAACAAGAAAAGCCAAAAAAAGACAGTTTACATTCATTTTTATGGTTGTTTGTTGAATTTTTGTTCCTTTTTTGTCATTTTCGTTTATATGTACTCGTACATATGATTTTTTTTTCTATTTTATTTATTTTGTTAATATCGTTTTTATGCAAAAGTAAGTGAATATGTTTATTATAAGTGTTTCTTCTTGAAGGTAGATAGATGTCAGGGTTCTTAATCGTGCTTTGCTACGACACAGTTATTTTTAATAGTTCTATTTACGGTCTCGTGCAAATGGTATTGCATCATTGCAGGGTTTAGTATATTTTTACTCTACACTAACAATATACACAGCAATGCACTTGCTAGTTTTATGTGTATATGCAATACTTAAAACCTAGAGTTTTTATTTGCTCTGTTTATGCACAAGTTAATTGCAAATCGACAACTGACAATCTGCGATCCAAGCCAATTAGTTCGTAATCGCCGCTTAGTTTCTGTCGCTCATCCCGCATTCAAATAACACTAATCGATCTCTTTATCTAACTAAAATAGCTTTTTCTATTAAAAAGTTCATTAACTGCATACGTTATAGCCTTGTATTTTTGAAAAGTAATAGTGCCTATCAGCATATCTGAGATCGGTGCCTATCTGAGAAAAGTTGTGAATGATTCTCTGAGTAATGATATTCTTATAGTCTCCGAATGGGGCCGTAAAACCTTCAATGCTCGTAAGACCCAATGTTGTTTATTAGCACACAAATGCACGACCGTGAATGCTGCTTCATCTGTACTCATGGATGGTATAAATAATGAAGAATCTGATGCACCTGATGTTCCTGGAATGGAAATATAGTTTGATGTCTGCTAGACTGAACACATTTTTCGGGTTTCAAACGAAGCATTTAAGTGTCTGAGTTCTTTGAAACGGTATAGGGTATCCAACTCTATTGACTTACTGGAGCATCACTGCAGTGTGGGATGGGTTACTCTGTTTTATCGATGCTATAAGGGAATATTATTCTGATAAGACTAAGGATCTTGTTCCTGAAATCCATATATTTTTACCTAAAATACACGTACTTCGTCTAGAGCACATGCATTTGTGGTCGATTGCCAGTGAATCGCATTACAGAGGTAATTGGTTTAATTTTGTTGTTGCCTGCCAATTTTTTACAAACTTTTTTTATCAGTGTTTCTCGCTCCCTGGCATATATATGTATATATGTTTGTAAAATTAAAAACAACACTTTATGCACGCCTGTGTCACAAAATTTTTATGTTCGGTATTTTGTAGCTGATTTTTGGGTTATACAGAGACAGTGGTTTTAAATGCAGAAAATAAGCAAAAATTTAAATCAATAAAAAAAAAATTTTTCTAATTGAAAATTGATATTCAGAACAAAGCTAGAGCCCTCTGATTTATTTCAGCTCTCCGCAGAAATATGTTAACGAAGTGTTTTTTCAAAAATAAATAGCAGTCGCAAGGAAAAATTGTGGTGAAACGCGACGGAAAAGAGGTAACTAACAGTGTTGTCAACTTTGAGTTTTCAAAATGCCCTAAAATGGAAGAAACAACTTGTTATTTTGACAAAAAACACAACCAAAAAAAAATTTTTTTTGCTAATTTTATAATTTTTTTCACAAAATTTATCAAAAATTATTATATATTTGCAATAGAGGCTTAAAATTAATAATATTTCTTTTAAATTAATTTGTTGTTTACAGGACACATTTAAAAGTTTGTATCGAAAGGCTTAAGAGAACTGAGTGTTTTTCAAAAAAAATTTCTAGCTGAGACACTCTTATGTCTGTACTAAAAAGCAGCATAGAATGTGCTAAAGACCACATCTCACTACTATGCAGTAGTTTCAAGCAGTGTATTTTAGAAGAATCTATAAAAAGTTGGAATATCGTCTTACTACGTATATTGAGCTAAGATTATACTACGTATAATGGCAAGAAATTTTATATGAAAAGCATTCAAATTTTTTAGTGATTTCTTTGCAAATATATCAGACTAGTCGCTTGCTTGTATTGTGGAAACAACACATATGTTGAGAAATAAATAATTGTAGCTTCAGTATCAAGCCGCCTTCGTAAAATATTGGAAACTGGAGTTAAATGTTTGAAAAAATTTTTTGAAGGTCTCCAAGTCTACTACTGATGATTAACGTAGCTCCTATGAAATGTCAACATATATACAGCTAAGAAACATATATATACCTTTTGATTGGTAAAACTAATTCTCTTCTACTAGACATACTGTTCCATAAACTAAAATATCCTTCAGATTATCAGGCGCCCAGATGGCTGACGCTTTACAAGATATTCGGAAGGGATATTATAATAATAACGGACAGCAAGGCCGAAATCAAATCCCTGAATGGAATATACACTAGTTATAGTCTAGTCCAGGAATGCTGGATATCTTTAAGTAAGACTTAACCCTAAAATGGGTACGTGGACATGGGTCCAACAATGGTAACAACATCGCTGACGACTAGCCAAAAAAGGGAAAGCCCTAGAGGATAGGGATATGAACCCCTTTTCCGGAAAACCATTATCAGCGTGTTGGAAAAGAATAAAACTCCACACGCTACAACGTGTACAAGAAAAGTGGCTCACAGAGCCCACATGCCTTTTATCAAGGAACCTGTGGCCCCATATTAACTCTAAGTGAACGTAGGAGCTATTAAAACTGCCCAGATCTCATCTATTGGGAACCATACAGGAGAATAGGCCTGCCCCATGACGACTTCTGTAGAAGTTGCGAAGAGGAGGAGGTGACGATCCTTTATCTCCTCGGCACATGCCCGGCATTGGAGCATCTCCGTCTAAGATACTTAGGCGAGCGGAGCTTCAACAGCCTATCTTGTCTGACCTCGGTCAAACCGACCGCGCTAGTTTCTTTCTTAAGAAGCAGCGGATGGCTAGTATAGCAGCATGTAACGCTACACTAAGAGGTTCCCGCTTTTCCTTTCCACTCACGCTATATTCCTATAACTTTTTTTCTTCCCTCCACTATCCTATTTTTCAGGCAATCTCAAAACGAACGACTCCAGCATCCAAGTGAGCTGGACAACCCAGACTATTCAGGGGTATCCCGCGGCCTGCCTACCCAACCTAACCTAACCTATGCTTTCAAATAATAATTTTCTCGCAAGTTTTTCGCTCTCTTGCGCCACTGTTTTATGTATTTAACCTTCTGACTCCTACGAAAACTTTTATATGCACATAAAAAATTCTTTCGCAATGTTTTGCTTTAATAAACAAATTTCACTAGATTTTTTTTTCTTAAATGTTAACGACCATTAAAGTTGTTGTAGTAGTTGTTGTTTTTAACGTAAGTTGTTGTAAAAATCGTATAGATATTTGTATGTTTTTTCGTAGTTTTTCTGCCATTAATGTTGTTGACATTTTTCGTTGTAGTTGTCAAAATGCTAAAATGTTGTTAGTTGTTATTGTGTTGTCGTTACTTATGTTGTTGCTGTCATGGCCATTGTTGCTGTTGTTGTTGTTATTGTTTGTTTATGCTGTTTTAGACGCTGTTGCCTCATGCAAAGAAGTTAATAGTGCGTATGTAATAATATGTTAAAAACAACGAAAAACGACGATGATAACAGACACACTGTTTAAATGTTGTTTTATTTTCCTCTTTTTTTTTTGGTGGGTTTTACCAAGAAATATGGTTTGGTTTAGACAATGACAGCAGACAAAAGTAACAGAATATGGGAATGACAAAAACAAATTAAAGGCAATTGAAAAATATGAATATGACTTTTGCGAAATTCTCTATATATATATTTTTTTTTGTTTGTGGCATAAGTGGCATATGGCCGGCCACCAACAAAGTTTTATGGAAGAAAAAAGAAGAAAATTGTTTTTGGCTTCCTGTTTTACTATTTTGGGCAATCGAAAGACTATGCTAGAAAAACATGCCCATATTTTTGCAACTCTGGTTGGGAATGTTTCATAAAACTTAAACAAATATGTACATAAATGCATTTAAAACAGCCAGAGCTGCTGCTTACTCGTAAAGTGTTTATCAATTGCTTTATAAAAAATTTTCTTAAATAAAAGCAAATAACTTTAAATGTTAATCGCAAAGTAAAATAATCATACATTAGACGAATACAAATTAAAAAATGCTCCCTTGGGAACCATTTGAAAACTATTTGTTACACTACTGTTTACGGCTGAAAACAAAAACTCAACTTCGATAGTGAACTCAGCAAATGAACAAACATACACACAAACTTGAATTGAAATCGTCATTAAGTCATGATTTTCTGTGAATGTTTATACTTTTCCCAAGCAAATCTCTGGGGCATTTAGAATTGCTTTCAAATAAATGACTTTAAATGACAAATGAAAATTGCATATAATCAAAAAGTGTTGCCAGCAATCTTTTCAAAAATTTCTTATTCACATAATTAAATAGAAACGCAAGTTAAAAATGTGAGTAAAAGTAGACTGTTTTCTCACGAGAAAAAAACCAAAAGTACTATATCAAACAAAAGTGTTTATTAAAACGTCCATATGACAGCCTGTCTTTGGTATTAACAAGCTAGTTATTAATAAGCTTTTATTAATAAGCATTTTGTTAACCGTAAAGATGCTTTGGGCTGAAGAACCGGGCTCGCATGTAGAAAAAGAATGATTGATTCAATCAATCAATATTCTAAGACAATATTCTAAGGGCAGCAAACTATTTTAAATAATATGATTGTTGTCTATAATGTTATATTGTTATTTAAATTGTTATTTGTTGTTGAGCTAGTGGTCTTCTTGTTTTGGTAAAAAGTATGGTTTGTATTTTTCAATATTTCGACACTCCATTGTGTGTCTTCTTCGGGGAAAAAAAATAAAAAAATTTTCCTGAAGAAGACACACAACGGAGTGTCGAAACATTGAAAAATAAAAACCATACTTTTTACCAAAACCAGAAGACCACTAGCTCAACAACAAATAACAATTTAAATTAAAAAAGTGTCGAAAAATTAGAAGCAAGCAGTTATATTGTTATATATAAATCACCATTGAGATGACTCACTCCAAATTTGTTTAAAAAACGTTCTGTGTAACTAAACTATATTCTCCGTCAACATTGTTATAGTAGAGAGTAAACCATAGTAGTACTTGAAGTTACCATATTACTGTTGTACTCAACCATATTATTATACCAAGCAGCCATAATTTTTCATAAATATTCATTTATAGTTATAATAATGTCGTAAAAAAGTTAGTAGACCTCTCGGAAATTCAAATCTTTGCACCATTTCTGCCTCATTTTCGCTCTCAGAACTTCGAAGCATTTCTAAAACAGCTGCGAAACGTTTGCAATACATACACGACAAGGCTGAGCTTAACAAATTTTACGAGCATTTTAGTTGGAAACTATGCTTTTTTAACAGCGAAAGCCGCATGACTTATGTTGTGTTGGTTGGTTCCGCTTGCAGTTCAACCCGGGTTGATTATGGTTGAGGTGAATACATTGGCTGAAAGGTTTTGGCTGTGGTGGAAACCTAAAACGCACGAAGGGAGTGTTAGTATTCTTGATAATTGTTTGGTGTGTGGCTTTTTTCGGGGATTCACAACCTCCCGAGGGTCTGTTGTCTTTACAGCAGATACCTGTACTGTAAGGAACCAGTGGTGATGGTTGACGAGTGAGTTGGTTTAAGGGCAGATGCTCTTAGTGGGCTACGGCCTGCCAACTTATTTAGCATTGTCTTCCATTGATTGCTGTGAAATTGCATACAGCAGGAATTAGAAGGCCCAAACTCCTCAAGAAGAAGTTGCTAATATGGCTACAAACCTATAGTAGATATTGCTACCTATGTGAGCCTACTCAGCCACACGGGGGCACTGGTGAATCGTGAGTAATTCACTCCATGGAACTGGTCCATCATCAGATAAGGCCAGAAGGCAGGTGCTGATGCAAATCTTTTTCACAACTGTTTCCCGGGGTAGTAAGACCTTTTGGTATTTTGTTAAGAGAGTAAGGCATAGTGATAGTTCAACAATTCCAACTTTTTAAAAAAATGATCAAGCATTCACTAACCCGTCTGACAAAGCTAATCTGTTGGCTGAAATTTTTGCAAGCAACTCGCACTTGCCGGAAAGCAGTCAACCACTCCTCGAGCTGTAAAGAATACCCAAGGCTATGCCAAAGATAAATGTCCGAGCTCGAGCAGTTAAAAAAGTTTTGGCGGACCTTGACATATATAAGGCTGTTGGACTAGATGGCTTTCCAGCACTGGTTTTAAAGCAGTGTTGTTCTACGGTCAGTTAGCACACCTCTTCAGCATACTTTACCATGTTGGTGAGTTTCCATCGTGCTGGAAGGTTGCTAATGTAACACCAATACCCAAACAGGGTGAGAAAAATGTCCCTGAAAATGACTGCGCAATTGCAATTTGCTCTGCGCTTTAGAAAGTAATGCAAAGTATGGTCAATTACCATCTTGTGAGGTATCTGGAGTCACATAGTTTGCTCTGTGACCGTTAGTATGGATTTCGTAGGGGTCGCTCTGCTGGCGAAATTTTCTCTCGGAGAACTGGTGCCACTCGATTCATATTTTCGGTGAGAAGGTGGTGTCTTTAGATATTTCCAAGGAGTTTGATAGAGATGGCATAGTGCATTACTATCAAAACTTATCGCTTTTGGTGTCGGTGATGATTTTTCTCGGTTTATATCAAGATTTTTCACAGATTGCTCTATACGAGTTGTTATAGATGGTGTATCATCAAGTGAGTTCAAGATTAATTCAGGGGTATCGCAAGGCTCGGTTCTTTCTCCTACTCTATTTCTTATATGTCTAAATGACCTTCTATGTCAAACTTCTGACCCTATCCACTCTTTCGCGGATGACAGTAGTATTTGACATTCATACTCATTCGGCTATAGGCATAATATGAATGACTTATTAAGTAATGATCTGCTATTAATCTCCCAATGGGTTTGCAAAAATAGGGTTGACTTTAACGCTCGGAAGACACACAAGCGCATGACCGTGAATGCTGCTTCATCGGTACTCGTGGATAGTATAAGTATTGAGGTATCGGAAGCTCTTGATGTTCTTGGAATGAAAATACAGGGATATGTTTGATGGATTGAACACATTTTTTATGTCTCCAAAGAAGCATTCAAGTGCCTCGGGTTTTTGAAACGGTGCAAGATGTACTTCACACCGTCCGATCTTTTTATTATTTATACCACCTATATCCGACCGAAAAAGGAATACAACTCTCATGTTTGGGCCGCCGGTACCTCAAAGTCTACTCAAATTCTATCGGTGACAGTATCCAACACTATTGACTCACTGGAGCATCGTCCCAGTGTGGGGTGTGTTACTCTGTTTTATCGATACTACAATATAGATTTTGTTCTGATGAAACAAGCGATCTTGTTCTTGAAACCCACATATTTCTACGTAACACACGTATATCGTCTAGAGCACAACCATTTGTGGTCGATTGCTCAGTGAATCGCATAACGCATTACAAAGAGAATTCGTTCTTGAGCCGTACGGTTCGTCTGTGGAAAAAGTTGTCTGGAGACGTGTTTCCTGTCACATATAACGTTGGAAAGTTCAAATCAAGCATCCACAAACACTACACCCTCTTTCCTCCTCCACATAATCTACTGTTTCCAAGTTTTGGTACAATACACTGCATATGTAAGGGTCATCCCCTGAGTACTGGTCCAGGAAAAAAAAATTGCTTTATTGTAATAGAGCAATATTTGTGCCTTTCCACGATCATTTAATACGTATTTGTTTTGGTAAATTTTAAGACTTTTTTACCTAAATGTACTTTAGAGCTGGATAACAAAAATTGATTTTTGAAACATTGAAGTTTCATAAGTAAATAATATTTAATTAATTAAAAATTCTCTTATTTAAGCTCAAAGATTTTTTTGGTTTCCTTTACTGCTATTTGTCTTCTTTTCCTACATTACCTTCTAAGATGTCAAAAAAAAGGAAAAAAAATATTCTTCGTACTTAAACAATTCCAAAGTTTTATGCCATAGAAAAAAGGAGAAAATAAATTTGAAAATTTGGGCTTTTGTTCTTTTCATATTTAACAATAATCTTTATCTCGAATTCTTCTATTCTTTTGTGAACCAATAATGCAGCTTTAGATCCATCTTATAAAGTACAACGAAATTATCCCCAAAAAGTACTTTATAACTTGTTTCAAGGAGAAAAACCAAAATCACTGCTAGAACAACTTATAACAAAAGCAACAACTTTTAGTTGCCATTAAGCCAACAACCAACAACAACAAAACCAAGTACAATTATGGCTGTAAATAATAAGAAAAAGAAGTACTGAAAAGACTCTAGGGAAATGCACGAAAATCCAAATACACTGAAGTATGTTTTTAATCTTTTTTCCTTATTTTTTTTTTTTTTTTGTAATTGTAGGTTTTGTGGGAGTGTAAAGTAAAGAGTGAATATGAAAACCATTAAGCGGTATGGTCGGTCTGTTAAATAATGCGCTTGAGTGGCGACTGAAGTCCGAGTTAAGGCTTTGAACATTTTTATGATTAAACACTCTACCAGCATCAAACTTTTAAAATTTTCGAGGAAATTTAAAAATGGTAAACATAAAAACTTAGTACGCAAAATAAGAGTCTGAATATAATGTAACGATAATTTATTGCGGTGCGATTTTCTATACGAATTTGAGGTAAAAAATCGCAGTGCGGAGCGGCATAAAATTAAAATTTATTTTATTTTCATTGCGGACTTTCTCATTCTCTCAATTTTTTACTACCTTTCTCTCTTGGATGTTGCCATATCTTTTAAATAATTGACGATTTTCACAACATTATTGTAAATAAAAAACATGATTTTGGAGATTAATATTTTTCTCACAAAATATAAAACTTTAAAAAATATATTAACGGAAGAAGAAAAAATTAAAAAAGAAGTTGGAAGAATGACTGTCTATATAATTTGCAGTCGGGAAGTTACAATAACTTCCAGTATAAAGAAGATTTTTGATTCAAATTAACAAAAATTTTGGCGTACCAGGTAAGTGAATTTCTTTCAGTTACCTTACTTTTTGTCAGACTTTAAGTTTAGCTGGGGAAGCAAAAAGAAAAAAAAATTGGAAATTTACGGGATACGTATAAAAAGTGGAAGCAAAAGGACAATTGGTGCATTAACGCGTCTTACCCACCATATCCTGTTAGCATGTGCCGTAGTTTCTAATTTTACATATAAATCAAACGTGGCTTCTACCAAACTAATCATTTTTTAACAGCTATACTTTTTTATTTACTGCCATTGTAAAATACGTTATACAAACAGTAAATATTTTAGAAATTTTTATAAACATGCACTCGTATGCACAAATAAATTCATAAAAATATAAACTAACAATGACAAGTATTGCCGACGCCGTCTTCCGTCGTATTATGTTTATTTTTCTTTCCCGCAACGGGAAACCGTGCCGCACCGCAAACATTATGTTCAGACTCTAATGGCTCAAAATTAATCATACAATTTTGTATTGAATAAGGTTTTTACTAAGTAAAGAAAATAATTTTCTGTGTTGGAAATCTTTATTTGGACCTGCACAATCTTTTTTTTTTTTGTTAATTGGAAAGTATGATACTAGCCAAGTGGTTGACGCCAGTTTTGCCACACATTTGTGCCCGTTCTATTTTCCATAACTTTTCGCAAATTGTCTGGTGTTTACTGTTCTTGTCGAATAATAAAGCCCGATCATCCACTTTTGGCAGTAAGAAGATCTGCAGTATTATTGAATACCACATCACACACTAGACGTGAATGGATATCTTTCGAGGAGCAAAATTTTAAATGGAAGTTCAGTAGCAAGATTGACTAAAAGAACCATTATTTTGATAAAAAAAAGCCTCAGTAATTTACCAGCCTTGCTCTGATATAAGTCTTCCATAATGAAACGTCACACCAAATTTTTTTTTTTTG
The DNA here is from genome assembly GCA_914767995.1 of Thecocarcelia acutangulata. Lineage (NCBI taxonomy): Eukaryota > Metazoa > Arthropoda > Insecta > Diptera > Tachinidae > Thecocarcelia > Thecocarcelia acutangulata. The sequence continues at coordinate 88,354,661 of OU612096.1, forward strand.
GGCCAGTATTGAGGGGATGAGCCTTACATAAGCAATACATAGCACCGGCGTTAGGGAAATAGGCTATGAGGAAAAGCAAAAATGGAGTAATGTTTGTGGATGCTTGACTTGAATCTATCAACGTTATATGTATTACTTGTTCCACAGGCGAACCGTAGGAGTGAAAAACAAATTCTATCTGTAATGCATGGTGCGAAACAAATATACTAGTGAAGCTAATATAAGCGTGTTACGACCCCTGTCGTTTAGATACCAGCTATTTTACCACTAAAAACTGATAGGAAACGTTGAAAAGTGCTGCTGCGTTGCGCAAAAATCGCCCAAACTCGGCGAAATAATCAAAAAAAGCTAGCAAAAAGGTGCAAAAACGGGTAAAATAGGCGAAAAAATGGGATAATTACTCGTATAAGCGGTTTCAAAATTACCCTTAAAAGCTCACATATACCTTCCACGGCAAAAAAGCGCACCGAATATGAACAAACCCGGTTCCGAACCGGTTTTAAGTTTTTTTTGGTAATTCGCTAAATCGGCTTCAGGAAACGCCAAAAGCCTCTCACTTCTCCGGCACAATCCTGGTGGTGATACGACAGCTTCCCTTCTCGCAATAAAGCGGTAACACTGTTCTTAATAGCCCAATATCAAATTCTTCGAAAGTACAAACTATCACAATCTTGGGCAAATGACCTGGCATCATTGCATTTGCAAAATAATGGAGTATATGTTTAATTTACACTAAAGCTTTAAACACATAGACGACAGCAGACAGCAAGCAGCAATCTGTCAAAAATAAAATACATGTGTTTAGATGAAAACGATTATTTTGAGGACATCACAGCAGCATGACTTCACAACAATTGTTGCTGCTGCCGACTTAGACTAATTTCTATTTTCGTAAGCAGCAAAAAGTCAATGCAGTGCTGCCCACTATAAATATAAATTGGCAGCAATAGGCACGACATTTTTGTTGTTGTATTTAACAGAAAAAACGTCACAAAAAATAAACAAATAAATTGATGTGTTTTTACAGTTTTATGTGATATTATTACGCTTTTAGTCAGTAGTTTTAATGTCATTCATGTAAAATATATATGTGGCACCTCAAAAATTTGTATTGTTAAAATACACATAGTGCCGTTGCTGTCTTGAAAATAATTTTGCTGCTGATTAGACGGCAGCATTTGAAGCTAACTTCATTTATAATCGAGAAGTTGTGAAATGTTTAGAGCTTAACAAACACAAACTAAATGCACAAGATTGTAAATCGAGCTTACTGTAAATAATAGGAATTGCGAGAGCTACAAACCTACAAACAAACATACAAGTAAAGCCAACATAAGTGCATTAAAAAGCAACTCCATCAGCTGGTAAATGGGCTGTCAAAAAAAAAAAAGCAGTGTTGCCAAATGGAAGTTTTCAACCTCCAGTTAAAATCAAACAATATTATTTCTTTAAGGGCAGCACGGAGTTCTTACGGAAATTGCCAGGTTCCCATAAGAACTGTGTGTAAAAAAAGTTGCGGAATTTCAGGTGGGTAAATTCCGTATGTAAATTTTCGCGGTTTACGGAGTTTTAAAAGAATAGTAATCGGAATTTTTGATGTTTGTTTATTATTACAGGTATGTTAAAAGTAAAATGGCTACTTTTTTTCATTAACTGAAACAAAAATTAATTATTTGCGTACGGAGTTGTAAACAGTTGGCTGTTATTATTAATAAGATAGAGTTAAAAAAGATATTATAAATTCTAAATCTACACCAATCTACACAATTATTTTTCTGTGTAGAAATGAATGTATATTTCCAAACTTGAAGTTCCGTAAAAGCTCCGTACCGACCTTTATAAGAGGCTAACGGGTATATATATTTATAAAAATTAAAATAAATTTTGCAATGAATTGTAATATAAAAAATTCTACACAAAATTTTATTAAAATGCTCTTCAAATGAATTACGTATATATCTTCTGCAAAAGTAGAGCCCTAAAAATGTTGTTGTAAAGCTCTACAAAATCGTTAACTTATTTAGTTATTATAGCGCATTCATGAGTTGGTTTTGTTGCATTTAAAGAAATCAACTCTACGGTTAATTTTAGTTCACATCATTTACATAAAGTAAAGTTTGTTTTCCTTATTATTTTTTCTTTCAAACATAACAAAACCTATAACATAAACAAGTTGACTTCTAAATGTTTTACTTGGAAAAAGGAAAGCAGAAAAAAACCAAAAACTATAGCATTCAGTATATATTTTTTAACAAAATCTTTTCAGTTTTGTTTTGCGGTTAATGATGCCTTAAGACCATAAAAGACCAAGAACAAATTGGCGCAGGAGAAAAAAAGATCATTTTATTAAAGCTGCTTTAGGTTTTAGACAAAAGTTTGATTAAAAGGCAAAATGTTATTGAAGGCAAAATATCTTAAAATAAAGCTAAAGGGGCAAAAAGTTAAGATGTCAAAAAAAAGTTAAAAAAATAATTTGTAATCATATTCCAGGCAGGTTTTTTTCTTCGGGGAAACAAAAAAGAAGCAAACAATTTTTGTGTTTAAATTTAAAAACATCAGAAATTTTGAAGATGTGTTTTCTCCCCACAAAGGGGTGTTTTTATTTAAGAGAAGCGAAAAACTTTATATTAAAATTTTAAGAAAAACAATTTTGCACATAAAAGCAGTCTTCATTTTGCTCCCTCTTGTTTGCGGTCAGCCAGTCCACCACTTTAAGATAATGCCATTAATTATTAAAGCTGCCAAGTTTATTAAACCCTTCTTTAAGTCATTATTAACTATTTAACAGCTATAATTTTTCTCTCGTTCGTTTGTCTTACATTCCTTTTTTTTTAATAACACCACGGCTGAGTTGCACTGAAGAGCAGCAAAAATTAATCAGGAAAATGCTGCTCTGAAAAATGCATAAAAGTGTGTTTCATAATTTGCAACATTTAAAAATCGCTCGAAGAAAAAATAAAAAGAATCTAGAAACGCAAAATAAAATTAAATGGTATAATAAATAAAGAAAATTAATTGTTAAAAGTGGAAGTAATAGATAAAATTAGATTAGAAAAAGAGAATTAAGCAGGATAAAGAAATGCCGTAAACGGTAGTATTAAAGAAGAAAATAGCAGAAAAATTAACAAATAAATGCGTCTTAATATTTTTTATGTTGATATTGAAAATAAAAATAATATAAAATATTATTTATCTCACGGCTGCAGCTATCTTGGCATGACTTCGTTGGAAAATAGGAGAGAAATGTTTTTGATGTAATGTTAGGAAGACAACAGCTACGGACGACAAATTTTTTTATTTCTTTTTATCTTGGACCAGTACTCAGGGGATGGCCCTTACATATGCAGTGCATTGTACCAGAACTAGAAAAATAGGTTGTGAGGAGGGGGAAAGAGGGAGTAGTGTTTGTGAACATTTGACTTGAACTTTCTAAAGTTATAACAGACAAGAAACACGTCTGCAGGCAGCTTATTCCACAGACGAAGCGTATGGTTGCAAAACCACTTCTCTCTGTAATGCGTAGTACGGTTTCCCGCGCAAATGGATTAGCTCTGGACGATGACAACGTGCTACGTAAAAATGTACGCGTTTCGGAAACAAGATCCCTAATCTCGTCAGAGCAAAATTCATTGTAGTAACGATAGAACAGAGTAACGCACTCCACACTGCATCGATGAGTCAATAGAGTTGGATACCCTTCTGTCACCAATAAGCTTCTTCGCCCTCTCCTGCACACGGTCAAAATAGACTTTGAGGCACCGGCGCAAACATGAGAGTTGTATTCCATTTTCGGTCGGATATAGGTGATATAAATAGTAAGGAAGTCGGATGGAGTGAAGTACATCTTACACCGTTTGAAAAACCCGAGGCACTTGAATGCTTCTTTAGAGACATGAAAAATGTTTTCTGTCCGGCGAACATCACACTGTATCTTCATTCCCAGAACTTCAAAAGCATCCGATTCCTACATATTTATGCCATCCATGAGTACACATGAAGCAGCACTTGCGGTCGTTTGTTTGTGTGTTAATAAAAAGCATTGGGCCTTACGAGCGTTGAAGGCGACCCTGTTTTTACGACCCCAATCGGAGATTAATAGAAGGTCACTATTCAGTGAATCGTTAATATTTCGCCTCTTGGCAGCGATCTCTGATAGGCTGGGCCTATAGCTAAAAGAGTACGAGTGGCAAATGCTGCTGTCATGCGCGAAAGAGTGGATAGGGTTGGAAGTTTGATAGAGAAGGTGGTTAAGGAAAATTAAAAATAGAATAGGAGAAAGAACGGAGCCTTGCGGTACCCCTGAATTAATCTTGAACTTGTTTGATGAGACCCCATCTATAACAACTCGTATGGTGCGGTTCCTGAGAAAGCTCGATATAAACAGAGAAAATTCATCACCGACACCAAAAGCTGTAAGTTTTGCCAGTAGTGCACCATGCCACACTCTGCCAAATGTTTTGGAAATATCCAGAGTCACAACCTTACTTCCGAAATGATGGATTGAGTGGCACCATTTCTCTGGAAGTCTCACTTTGATACAAAAGTCAGTTGAAACTAAAAGCAACGCAATTAAATTCGCTTATGAACAGAAATCCTAGTTTTCAGTTGGATTGTAGACTTTTTTTATACAACGTAGTTCTAAAGACTACGGAATTCAACTATGGGGCATCGCGTCAAACATTGAAAAAATTCATAGGCGACAAAACCAACTTCTTGGAACAATTACTGCAGCTCCATGGTACGCAAAAAAAATCAGAAATATCTAAGGATCTAATTGTTCCGCTGGTAAAAGACGAATTTTCGAAGTATATCAGTGAGTTGGAACTCACCCGAATCCTCTTGCACATAACATACTAAATTTTGGTGCCCATACTCGGTTAAGAAGGAGGGATATCTTTGCCACCATCTGAACATTAAATAGGCGCTTTTACCGATAAAGTTCCCGCCAAATTAAACCTTGCGTCCAGTAAAAAAAAGTAAAAAGCCTTTTTTTTAATTTTTTATGTTTAGTATTAAGATTTGAATACTTATTGTTAGTTCATTTTGAAAATTCAATATATACTGAAATGCTTAAAAAAAAGCGCAAAATTGCCTTCGCTGTAAACCTATAGTGCAGAAGTGCCCAAGACCTATGCGCTTGATGCTCAATGGGGTTTGTAAAATCGCTTAGCTATAGGGCTGTACATACTGCACTGCATCAGCAATGAAAAATACACAAACAACTTTGTTTTATATATATTTTGTCGTCTTCACTGCACACACACACAAAATCAAAGCAACAACACTTTCGCATGGTTGCTGATAAACATTGACGACAGCGATTATGAGTGTAAATTCATTTTTACAACAAAAATTTGTTGTCAAAATGTTTTTTACAACAAAAACTTTTAAATAAAAGTAGTGTTTCCTTAAATGTATTGGTGTTTGCTCTGCCATTAAGAACTTTTGGGCACCCCTGCTATAGTGCGTATCCATAGATATTTCTCTCCACTTAACTTTCCTTTCAGTGCGGAGTCAATAAAGCTGTCCATTAATTAGAATTTTTCTGAAACTAAATCTTGCGTTCGTAACAGCAATTTGCAAATACTCGTTATCAAAATCGATTTTATCTTAAACATTTTGTGTTTTTAATTAAAAAATAAAAAGTATCAAATTACCGTATTTGCAAAGGGGAGTTGAACAACAATTATTTTTGCTGAATTGACGACATCATACATAACTTTAGCAAAAGGAAATTGTGTGTGTTCATAATTAAAAAAAAAACTCACATATGAAAGATGGTAGTGTTTAATTAACTGCTAAGATCATTAACCTGCAAAAAACCAGAAGGGTTTTAGAGACATCTAAAACATGTTCAACACAACAACGAATCAGTGGAAATTATTTACGAAAACTGGCAAAAGAAAACCTGCACAACAAGTCAACAATTGTAATGAAACAATTCTGCAATTTTTCTTTTTATTCTGTGAGTGTGTGTGTGTGTTTTTTTTTTGTGTTTGCGGGCTTAACATGTTTCATAAGGTCTTGCAACCTCAAAAGGACGTCTTTCTTTCTGTCTTAATGACGGCTGTCTCCTTCTGTCTATTTTTAAATGCTACTTACAACCGCCTTTAAATCCCTGCCAGCCGCTTTCCTCCGCTTTATCCGATGCGATGCGATGCGCTCTGTCATTCTTCTTCTTCTGCTGGTCCCTGTTGATATAAATCTTTTAAAACATGATAAAATTTATTTAACTACAAATACGAGCACAAAAATGAGGCTGTTTTAATGCAACAAGACAGCAAGAAGAAAAAAAAAGAATAAATAAAATAAATAAATATTTCTATGTAAAAAAAGTGAAAAAAATTAACAAGGAAGATGCTGAGTTTATCTGCTTTGAATTAAAAAAGAAAATAATTGTATTTCTTTGCAAAGATAAAAATCTTTTAATGTTTTAGTTTCAACATTGTTGAGGCAAAAATAAAATAAGTAGAAAAAAAAATCAATCATTTTCTGAAAGACAAAAACAAAAATAGTTTTAAAATAAATTTTCATTAAAATATGGCCATAAATTATGGATTTATTTGCTCAACTTAGTCATTGTTATGGCTTGAATTTAAAAAAAATAAATCTCGAGTTGAAATTTTAAATATATTTTTAATGATTTTAAAGTTTGTGTTTGGAGTTGTTTCTGTGCAGCGGCTATAAAACCCACACATCTAATGAAATTAACCCACTAAAGGCGCAATAACACAAAAATAAAGCTGAACATCAATAGAACACACTGTTCACATCCGGCCCCACCGGTGAGCAGGTTTTTGCCTAGATGTACGTCTAACCAGGGCACTTTGCTTTCAGAGGTATAGATGGGTCGGAGTTTCACGTTTGTTGCAGCATATAAAACTGTATGTGTTGCCGCATGACTCATGTTATGTTGGACTTCTGAAGCGCTCAACAAGTATTAATTGGCAAAACTGGAATCGGCAAGGAACCAGAAGATTCTGCTTGCAGACCATTTGACCATTTGAGCTGAAACGCTCAGGCTGTTGCTTAAACATAAAATCACAGGTAGGGGTATTAGTGTTCCCTAATGAGTATAGTGCATGCTGTGGGCTAATGTCCCCACAGGTGCAACAGATACCAGTCTTGCAACAAATACCAGTAATGTAAGGATTTGGAAGTGATGATTAGGCTGGTGAGTTAGTTTAAGGGCTGATGATCATAATGGGCTTCGGACGACCATCTCCTTAAGCTTTATTTTCGAAACAAAGTTGACTTTAACCCTTGTAAGACCCAGCGTTATTTATTAACGCCAAGTATTGTTTATTAGCGGCCGTGAATTCTGGTTGATATTTACTTATGGCTGGTATAGATATTGAGGATTCGGTTACTCTTGCTGTTCTTGGAATGAAAATTTAGAGAAGAACTGTCTCCGTTTTTTGAAACAGTGTAAGATATAAAATCCATCTGATCGGCTTACTATTTAAACCATCAATAGCCGACCGAAAATGGAATACAACTTGTATTGAGACGGTGCCGCAAAGTTTATTTTGGCATTACTCACTCGAATGCAAGAGACGTTTATTGGTGACAGTAGAGTATCCAACTCTATTGACTCACTGGGAGCATATTCGTAGAGTGGGGCGCGTTACTCTTTTTTATCGATACCACAATGGATTTTGCTCTGATGAAGTTATGGATTTTTTTGCCGAAAACTACATATTTTTACATAATAAACTCCTCCATTTGTAGTCGATTGCCCAGTGATTCACACAGCGCATTACAGAGAATACTTGTTTGTCTGCTTTACGGTTCGTCTATGGAATAACTTGCCTGCATACTTGTTTCCTTTCGCATATAACATTGCAAAGTCAAGTCAAAAAACCACAAACATTAATCCCTCTTTCCTCTTCCTCATAATCGATTTCTGATATAATGCACTGCATATGTAGGGTTATCCCTTGAATACTGGTGCAAGAAAAAAATGACTCCATGCAGAAAGGATTAGAAGGCTCAAGCTCTTCAGCAACTGTCTTGTTCGTAATGCTATAAACATATGATAGAAGTCGTGACCTGTTTGGTCTTACAAACAACACGGGCGCGCTAGTGAATTGTGAATAATTAACCCCATGAAATTCGTTCATTATCAGATAGGACCGTCAAGGCAGTTGTTGATCAATGACATATTCTATGCTACAAACATATGATAGAAGGTGTGACCTGTGTGAGCCTTGCGAACCACACGCGGGCGCTAGTGAATCGTGAATAATTAGCCACGTGGAAATAAGATAAGGCGGTCAAGGCAGGTGCTGGTATAAATCAATGAGGTATTCTCTTCACAATAGGTAGGAAGGCCATTAACTGGGGCTTTGGTTAACTATTATTGAATTATGAGTCGTTAGACGTAGTCGACAGGTTTGCTAGTATCGCTTTCAATCGAAGAATAAGATTGAAAAGGCAGCTTCTCTATGGATATTTTCTGTTGTTAAAGTTGTATTGGGTATTTCTCTCATTGACGGTGTGAATTTATTTCTGGACTTTGATTGGTTTTAATACTTAACATTTTTTGCAGGGTCATTAGTCTCTGGAGTACTAGAAGCTCAAAACTGGTAATAGTCCTTTTGGGACTACGAAGTTTGCCCAGCAGGTTAGGTATAGATAACGCGGGTGCTGGAAACTTCTGCAATTTAGTTTTTGTCAGGCTATGGGTGAGACTCTTCGGGTAGTCACGTAGTGGCTGTAGTTTGAAACCAAATTTCTGGAAAAGTTCATTTAAATAGAGTTGCACTTCAACTGGGTGCTGTTTCATAGATCAGCAATAGTTTTAGAAAGGCTCCACTCCTAAAGGAGGAGAACATGTGCCAAACAGCCTGTGATCGAATTAGTACTTATGCATGTCCTTATGCTATATTGCCGTGTCGGCGGCAATACCGTTGGTAATATTATGGCAGCAGCAATTTAAGACGACATTAATATTAATCTGTCATTTCTTAACAGTTTTGTAGTGGTGTTGCCGGTTTATCGATAATGTTAATAAAACCCAACACACATCTCTAATGTATGTGTCAGTTGCTTCGTTTTGTTTACCTTTTGATTTAGAACAAAATTTTGTGCAGAATAAGAAAGTTTGTGGAAATAGAAAATTGAGGTTAATGCAGCAGTTCATGATAAGTCATGACCCGAGTTTAAGTCCCAGTGGGTGCTGATGAGTAGTGTAACGACTACGAAACAGCTAGTTGTCCTCCAGCTAAAAGATTTGATTATTATTTTTTCTTGTCTTCTTCAACCAAAAATTACTGATCACAGCAAGTTTGTATTGTAAAAAAACCCTTCTTAAGAAAAAACCCAAGAAAGGAAAAACTTGAACTAAATCCCAATGTACATAATGGGTGATTTTATAAGAAATATCGGAAATTAAAAAAAAAAAAAACACATAAAATTCAGAAAAGTGCATGAAATATTTATTTGGATCGATAGTTGGGTCGATATAATTTAATGTTTGAGGATTATTTCATGCAAATGTTGGCCGCGGCTGCGCCTCAAATGGTCCATCCGCGTAGTCCAATTTTGGCATACTCTTTCCAACATTTCGGCCGGTATCTCACGAATAGTGTTGGCAATGTTGGCTTCCAGTGCGTCAATCGAAGCGGGTTTGTCGCTATAGACATTAGCCTTAACATAGCCCCACAAAAAATAGTCTGGTCGCACGATCTGGGCGGCCAATTGACTGGTCCCAAGCGTGAAATAAACTGTTCACCGAACTCGCCTCTCAATTGGTCCATTGTTTTGCGTGCTGTATGGCATGTGGCACCGTCTTGTTGAAACCACATGTCATGCAAGTCAAGCTCTTCCATTTTGGGCAAAAAAAAAAGTTTGTTATCATCGCACGGTAGCGCTCACCATTCACAGTAACGTTGTGATTCGCATCATCTTTGAAGAAATACGGCCCAATGATGCCGCCAGCCCATAATCCGCACCAAACGGTTGTTTTTTGTGGATGCATTGGTAGCTCTTGCAATGCTTCTGGCTGCTCTTCACTCCAAATACGGCAGTTTTACTTGTTCACGTATCCATTCAACCAGAAATGAGCCTCGTCGCTGAACACAATTCTTCGATAAAAAAGTGGATCTTCATCTAACTTTTCAAGAGCCCATTCACCAAAAATTTGGCGTTGTGGTAGGTCGTTTGGCTTCAATTCTTGCACCAGCTGTATCTTATAAGGCTTCACACTCAAATCCTTCCGCAAAATTTTCCACGTAGTGGAGTAACAGAGGCCCAATTGCTGCGAACGGCGCCGAATCGATAATTCACGGTCATCACCAACACTGGCCGATACGGCTGCGATATTTTCTTCAGTTCGCACTCTACGTAAGCGTGTTGGTGGTTTAATGTCCAACAATGTAAATTTGGTGCGAAATTTTTTTACAATAGCCCGAATAGAAGCCTCAGTAGGTCGATTAAACTGACCATAAAATGGAAGAAGCGCGCGATGAACTTTCTTAACAGAGCACGCATTTTGGTAATAAAATTCAATAATTTGCAAGCGTTGTTCGTTTGTAAGACGATTCATGATTAAATTATAGACCAAACTGAAGATGTTTGACAGTGACACAAGATACAAAACGTGCGTGAGCTGTCAAAACTAGTGTTGCCAAAAACATAATAGCAAAAAAATCACTCGTTACATATGTAAAAACCAAAAATCTAATTTAGAAAATTGAGGAAGTTTTTAAATAAAAAAGGTTTGCCAGCCATATTCAGACTCCAGTGACGAAGTAAACAAAATAAACTTAATAGTGGAAAGAAGGCTGCTTAGACAGAAGTTATGCTCTGGCCAGTGATGGGCTCTCTTCCAGCTCCTGTACTAGTTTTTGAAATTGGGCGGACAATCTTGTCGCCATTTTTATATGTGACAGCAGTTATCGTTATATGACAATATTGACAACAGGAATGCCGATTCGACACAAAATTTAAAAATCGGCGTCGTCTTGTATTGCCGCCGACAAGCGGAATATGGGTGAATATCTCTAGTAGTTCCCCCAATATTATACTATCACGGAAATATATTTACAGTGAATACGGAGTAATGTAATTTGCAAAAAATCCCAAGAAAATATCATGGATGGGTCTTGAAATTAATTTAAAAACATTTTGTTTTGCTCTATTTTCTTAAATTTTAATTTTTAACTTATTCGCTTGGCTGTATATAATACTTGCCCAGCAATTAGTTTTCAGGCCCCCTCAAACGGTTTAATTTCGAAACTCATACACGTTTTTTTTTTTTTTTTAACTTTAGGCGACAATCGTGATTGTAAAATAAAACCAGTCTAGTCTTTCACATGTTGGTACTCGTACTTTATACGGGCACCACCAGTTGCTTTAGTTTACCTCGAATTTCCTCCATTTGAAAGTGTGCATGACTTTGCAGGCTCTGGCTGCTCTTGTTGGCTGACAGATTATTTGCTCCTCTTCGAGTCTAATATAAACATATTCTGGATTACAAAATATTCAAACACTTTTTGCTCCAAATAACTAATGTTCTTTTATTTTACTTGTCTTCTTCCAGCAGCCACAATTGTTTGTTTTCTCTACGTTTAGTTTTCTTCTTGTGGTTCTTGACAAACAAAACCTTGAGGTTCGTTCTATTTCTTATTTTCTTCAAACACAAAACTGCAAATTCATGGCTAAACTATTCTGAGCGTGTGTGTGTGTGTGTGGATAGCAGACTTTTTTTGCTCCACTTGAAATTAGACTGGTTTAAGTGCAGATTGTTGTTGTGTTTTCCAGAGAGATCTTTTTGGTTTTTTTTTTTGTTTTTTTGGTGGAGATGTTTGTCTTGGTTTTATGTGGCTTAAGTCGCATTGTGGTTGCTGGTGGAGCACAATCTTGAAAAATATCCAAGTAAACAAATAAATAAACACTTGAGACTGGTTTTATTTATTTTTTTTTTCGTTTATTTTTTTTTATATCATTTTGTATTTTTTTGTGTAGCACAGCAAATGATTTGTAGAGAAGACAATAATAAAAGTCGCCCAGAATTTCAAGTGTTTAACTATGACACTGTCAATAACTTAATTTTTTGTTCCTTCAATGTATGTGTGGTTGTGTATGTGTGTATGCTTCTTCTTGATGTGCTTTTTAGCCAATGAAAATAAAAGCACAAGAAAAATATAACAAACAAATTGTTGATATTATTTTGGGGAGAGAAGATATGATTAGTTGAAATTATTTTTGTGAACAATCGAAGATATCGAATATTAATAAGCGTCAATGATGACATCAGCGGCGATGAATAGTTTTGATCAAGAGTTTTAATTGGCAATAAATTCCATTTTTTACAACGAATTTTGCTTTTTTTATTGTTTGTTAACATTGTTAAAAACTCAACACCTTTTGTTATTTAGAAGTATTTCAAAATTTTCGTTTTATTTTTTCAATTTAAGAAAGGCAAAAAACGAGCTTATAATAATTTCCAATAATAAAATTAATTTGAGAAATAAAAAAAGTTCTTTTCCTACAACATTTGCAATAAATTTCTTCAGCTCAAGGTCCTTTTTGTTCTTTAAAAAAATTTGTAATGCATTTTTTAATATTTCGTTTTCCTTTAAAATACTTCAAAATTTTTTTGTTTGTGTGATAAATTCAATAAAATATTTGAATATTGAATTTCAGGCATGTTCTGAGAAACGCAAATCGCTTAAATTTAGCTTTTTCGATTTGAAAATGCCAAATAAGTGTTCTGATAAACGTATAACGCAAAAAAAAATGGTTTTGCGATTTAAAATCGCCAAATAGGTGTTCTGGAAAACGCATATCGCTTAAAATTGGCGACTTCAACTCGCATGTATATATTGAAGTGAACTGATTGAATTTGCTAAAACTGAACTTGCAAAAGGTAATAAAACTATTCGCTATTAAAACTTAATATGTTTTCTTTTTATTACAATAAAAAGTTCAAAGAATTTTACACATTTTCATTAAGAAAAATAAATTGATAAAATTTTCTATTTGTTGTCAAAAAAATTTTTATTTTTTTCGTTTTATATTACTACCACGTACATATATATGTATGTAAAACACATGTTGTATTTTTTCGGAAAAAACTCCTAAACGCCAGTAAAACGCGCGCAGAACACCTAAAAGTCAATTAAGCGTTTTTCAAAACGCATTGTGGTTTCAAAACGCGTGTTCTCGGAACATGACTGTTTATCACACAAACAAACAAATTTTCCTCAAGAAGGCTTCCAAAGGAAGACGAAATATTGAAAAATACATTAAAAAAAAGGACCTTGAGGTGAAGAAATTTATTGCAAATATTGAATTAAATCATCAAGAGCTCTTTTCCTACTTAGGTAGCTTCAATATCCATTCGCCCTGGTAAGCAAACACGGTTTTTCATATCCCTTTTTGCGCCGTACTACCGTACTCGATTTTGGAAAGGTATATACGTTTAAATTTTTTTTATTTTTTGGACAGATAAGTACAATCTGAAATTCAATCAGTTCGGTTCAGTACTTAAGGAGCAATACGGCTATCAAATTATTAATAACACTAACAAACCATACGAGTATATGCGCATGTATTTGACTTAACAACAGCATTTTTAATCCTAGATTGTACTGGGATCGTCGAAGACTCTACACTAAGAAAGTGTTTTTTAACGTCGACGAGCCCAGTTTTTAATCACAGACGATCCCTTGCACATAAGTAAGTGTTACAAAAACTGATTCATCTATGAGACTCTTATACAACTCAGCAAAAGACTCTTACACGATTAACAGTATAGGCAATCGTCTGAGACTTGTGTAGATATTATCTTTCAACTCCCCAAGGAATCAGCCGTGTAATCCTTATAAGATTCATGAAAGAAACAGCACAAAGCGCATTCGATATTTCCATACTATATATGTACATATATTGTACTGACTTACCACTATAATCCCCATCCGCACTTTTTATATTCATAATGTTGGTGAACAATAAAGAATAAACTATTCGATTATAATAATAAAGATAATAAAGAATAAACTATTTTATATACTATTTTTCTTTTTATCCGCAATATAAAAATTTATTAAAAATATAAGTAAGTAAATACTAAAAAATTATTCACACAGGTCGTAATCGTCAAACAAGCATTCCAAGATTGCGTGGTGAGCGTGTCAGAAAGTTTATAAAAAAGAAATAAAAAAGTATATGTTTTTGTTGTCGTCACTCGTCAGATAATCAACAGAAGATTCTTTTGGGGATAGTACATTGAACACAATCGTCTAACGAACAACGTAAGATAGCTAGGATGTAAAACAAAAACAGTGTGGCCAAATAGGAGTAAAGACCATATTTGCATGTATATACATATGTTGGTTGGAGAGTGCATTAGAGCGGTAATTCCCATTAGTTTAATTTTAAGAATTTAATACTTGAACTAAACATGTTATAAATGCACTTGCTTAAGATACACTGCCGAGCTCTTTCAAGGGTGACATGTTTGTGGTTTATCAAAAGTTAACTAATGTGAAAATTCTGCGATATTAATGTTGTAATCACATTTCCCGCGAAGCAGATTTTGTCTTGGTGTACGTCCAAAACTTGGACTGCTGAAACACTCAACAAATGTTAATTCGCAGAACGTTAATCGATTGGCAAATTCCTCGAAAGGTTCTACAAGTAGATCATCACGGCGCAGATCATGGTTGAGGTTTCTACATACGGACGGAGAATTCGTCTTCCTGGGTAATTATTTCAGTTTTCGCAGGCTAATAACTCCCGTGGTGCAGTTGTCTTGCAACCTGTAATGTAAGCAACCAGTACTGCTGCTTAGGAGGGTGAGTTAGTTAAGGGCTGATGCTCTTAATGGGACTCGGCCTACTAAATCATTAAGACTTGTCTTCCATTGACTGTCTGGGAAATTGCATACTGGAGGGATTAGAAGGCTCGAGCTCTTCAGCAAGCAGTTTGTCCATATTGCTAGAAACTTATAGCAAACACTGCGACCAGTATGAACCTTGCCAGCCACATGGCAACGGTGGTGAATCGCGAATAATTCATCTCGTGGTCCATTATTAGATAAGATGGCAAGGCGGATTAAAAGATTTTTAATGCAGTTTAAGGAAACCTGGAATTTTACTACTTTTTCCAGAACTAGTTTTTTTTTTTAACAGGTTTCAGATTTTAAATCAAAACTTGCATTAAAATAATATTTGAACACTTATTTTCATGTAAATAGAAAAAATAGTACTTTGCTACTACTTTAAAGAGAAACAAACACGAAAACTACGAAGCTTTTTGCTGTCTTAAGAAACACTCACGGGCTGTGGCAAGAATCAAACCTGCGACTACGAGACTGTTGGTCTAGTACTCCACTAAAGGCATTTAGTATTCAGTACGTATTAGGTTAGGTGGGCAGGCCGCTGGATTCCCAAGTGTATCCTTAGCTGTCCAGCTCACGTGGGTTCTTATTAGTTCCCTTTGCGATTGCATGAAAGAGGTAGAAGAAAAATAGGAAGATAGTTCGGTGAAGTCGAAAATAGGGGATAGAGTGGTCAAGGGATAGGGAAAAGCGACAAACCGCTTGGTGGGGCGTTACGAGCTACTGTACTAGCCATCTGCTGCTTCTAATGAAAGAAGCCAGTGCGATCTGACTGACTCGCCTAGATATCTTAAGCGGTGGTGTTCCAATGCCGGACATGTCCTGAGCAGGGGAAAAATCGTCTCCTTCGCGTCTGGACAACACCAGAAGTCGTTGTAAGCCAAACCTAGTCTCCTGGCATGGTTCCCAAGCAGGTAGTGCCTAGATTTGACTGCTACAGTGGCTTTCAGGTGAGATATGGGCAGGTTTAAGAGCTCTTCCGTTTTCTTAAAGTTGATGTACGGCCACAGGTGCATGTGGGCTCTGTGAACTATCTTTCTTGGGCGCGTTTCAGTGTGCGAAACTTTATCCCCTTCCAGCACGGTTGTCCGGAAAAAAGTATCAATGTCCCTATCTTCGAGCGTTGCCCTTTTTTCGGCTAGTTTGTCAGCAAAAAAGTTGTTGCCGTTATTGGATCCGTGTCCACGTATGCATTTTAGGGTTAAGTTTGATGTCTCGCCATCTTTAAATAAAATGTCCGGCATTTCTAGACTAGACTGGAATTGACGTATATTCCAATCCGGATATTGATGGCGGCCTTGCTCTCCGTTATTATCATGATATCTCAGTACTCATTCCGCACAGTTCGGTTTTAAGCATAAATACCTCTAAGGAATAAAAATAGTATTTTACTACTTTTTTTAAACCAATTTTTCAAAGCCTTCTTTCCTACAGAAGTCACACTGACTTTGTCTTTAAATAAAAACAAATAAATGAAAGATTTTCCGTAATGTTCCTAGTCTGAGTTAAATAATTTTCCATTTATTGGCAGCTGAATTAAATTTGATTTAACTAGATTTCCACTTCTCACGCATGGTTGGCGTGTGTAGTAAATTATTTGAAATTATTGCTCAATATCATGTCGTTCAATGGTTGCCGATGTTGGCTTGAAAATTGTAATTTGAACTAAGTCAACTAATTAAGAGAAACCCACCTTCGTTTAAGGTTTTCTGTTACACACACACAGTGGCACAGATTTTCCAAGCGGCAATTATTCAAAAATTATCATAAAACTGAAATCAAATTGAACATGTTTCTTAATAATTTTTGTTTCATGCAAATTTGTTGTAAAGACCGCGCTTTTTTTTCGTCAAACTTAACTCTGCCTTATTTATTTGCAATTTATAAACAGAAAACATGATATTTTATTAATAAATCATTTTTAATGATTTATACAGAAAAAAAATTGTAACAAATCTTTCGGAAACAACACACTCAAAAAACAACTTCAATTAAAGCTGGAAAATATTAAACAAAAAACAGAACTTGGAAAAAATTAAATTTGTAATTGTTGAAACTACTTTTATTTGCAGCACATAAATCAGTGTTTCAGTATTTTACGATTATTTATTTAGTGTTTTTTAGTTTCAATTGAGGTTTGGGGTCTTAAACTCTTAAATTATTGCTGTCATTTGATTTGTAACTAAAACTTTTGCAGCTCTATAAAGATTTGACTACAATTTATAAAGTTTTTCATAAAATGTTTATCTAAAGAATTAAATAAACTTGTACAAAATGTTTGCTGCAAAATTATGTAAAGAAAAAAACATACATAAATATATCGGAGGAATTAGATAGATACAAGGACGGACAGACAGACGGTCACACATGTAATGTAATCTAACAAATGTATACGCAGTCGTAAAATATATTGTTGTCAACAGTGCAAGACAACCGCATAGGGACACCTTAAATAGAAAAATAGAAGTTACATAAAACTATTAATAATAAGAGAAATGTTAGATATTATGTTTATGGGTATGTTTACGTTTATGTTTATGTCCATGACTATTTTTATGTCTATATCTATATTTATGTCTGTGTTTATGTCTAGGCTGGGTTAGGAAGGCAGGCCGCTGGATTCCTTAGTATGACCTAGGATCTTCAGCTTGGGTCCTAAATTTGTTTCCTTTGTGTTTGCCTGCAAAATAGACAGATGGAAGGATAGAGGTGAAAAGGGAAGCTATGGGTATATAGTTAGGGGGGGGTAGAAAGTGGGAAACTGTATTGTGTGGCATTACATGCTATTGTACAAGCCATCCGCCACTGCTTATGAATAAAGCTAGTGCGGTCAGGTTGACCTAGGTCAGCCATGAATTTGCAGATACCTAAAGCAGTAGTGCTTCAATGCCGGGCATGCTCCGAGGAGGTGAAACATCATCTTCTCTTTGTCTTCTTTAGCTCTCAAGATCTACTCGTAGATAATTTTAAGAGCTCCTTCGTTCTCATAAAGTTAATATGTGGCCACAGGTTCCTTGATATAACGCATGTGCTTGGGCATATTCCAGCGCGTGAGTTGTATTCTCTTATGTCTGTGTCTATGTCTATGTCTATGTCTATGTCTATGTCTATGTCTATGTCTATGTCTATGTCTATGTCTATGTCTATGTCTATGTCTATGTCTATGTCTATGTCTATGTCTATGTCTATGTCTATGTCTATGTCTATGTCTATGTCTATGTCTATGTCTATGTCTATGTCTATGTCTATGTCTATGTCTATGTCTATGTCTATGTCTATGTCTATGTCTATGTCTATGTCTATGTCTATGTCTATGTCTATGTCTATGTCTATGTCTATGTCTATGTCTATGTCTATGTCTATGTCTATGTCTATGTCTATGTCTATGTCTATGTCTATGTCTATGTCTATGTCTATGTCTATGTCTATGTCTATGTCTACGTCTATGTCTATGTCTATGTCTATGTCTACATTTATATCTATTTTTATGCTTCTAAGTATACCTATTTTTATGTTATTTTTTAATATTTATTTTTATTTTTTGGGGAAAAAAGTTTACTACTCTATGCTCTTCTACCTGCTTTTTAATTAGTTTTAACACTGTATTAAATTGGCTTAAGACTGTTGTTCTATGATATAATTTTTTTTTTGTAACATTAGAATATAATTTTTTTTTGTAACATTAGACTTTATTTTTTTTAGCAATTGATACGGTCTTTAAAAATAAATTTGTAGGCCATTCCAATGTCTGAATGGCGCAGCAAACAAAATAAAACATTCAAGAAATTACACAGATTGTTGGTTCAGAAATAAAAAACTTCGTTTTTGCACTCATGACCAGTTTGTACGACAGTTCAATTGCATCCTCTTAGTGCCAGTACTCACTCGTTTGCTTAATTTGCATCTCCTAGAAAAAGGAGATCTCAATCTGCCAACAACAAACATCGCATGCGTGAGTGCGTGTCCATGTTACGAGTATTAAAAGAGGTGGAAATGTTTAGCAACATTTTCTGGTGATTGTTTAGTGTTCGATGCCAACAATTTTTCCTTACTCCAACATGACACTATAAATCCTTTCTGCGTTTTTTCTTCTGTTTTGGTGTTTCAGTTACAAGAAACTACAAAACCCGTTAGTAAATAAAAGCAAAGAGATTCCATAAGTTAAAAATAGATAATTTTCAAATATTTTTATAGGCAAAATTTTTCATATTTGTGTTGTTTTTTAAGAAGTAAACAATTTAACGGTAGAGAATAAATATGTCTCAAATGGCGGCCGACAAAAATTTTATCTTTCCACCAGATTTAATAAAAGAGGATAGAAAATTTGGGGTTTCACTTGTTTTTTGTTTTTTTGCAAAACTATGCCATTGCTGTTTAGGAAATATAAGATATATGAAATTATTATTTTTTATTTTGCATCACACATACACACCACAAAAAATATTGCATGCTTTTTGAAATTTAAAACTTGTGTGCTAAAAATTGTGCGGAAGATTGCCATCATCAGCTTAATAAATTGCATATACCTTTTAATTGAAATGGAGCTTAAATTGTCGCTTTAAATCATAAAAAAATCAAGCGGTTTATTTACATCTTTTAACGATTTATCTGAGAGCTTTTCCGTTCAAATAAAAGCAGCGTATGAAAAATTAGGTGAAAGAAAAATTCTAACGACGAATAGCAATTATCAGCTTGAGTTATAAGCAACTAACTACACCATTTTTCATTACAATTGAGAAAATTCAATCTGAAATTGAGAATTTAAAGTTTAAAATGTAAAAACTCTAAATGATATTGGAAATTGCAAAGTAAAAATGAGAAAACTTAAACTCACATCAAGAATTTTGAATTTTATACAGAGAAAACTCAAAATAAAATCGAGACTTTCATTATATTAGAAATTAACAGCTGTTTGTTTATCAATTTCAATATAAAATTCTTGATTTCATTTGGATTTTTAATTTGTTTAATAAATTTTCTGATTTCATTTGAAATTTACACAATTTTTTTTTAAATTGAAATTTTGGATTTTTTTTTATATTCTACATATTCTCAATTTTTAATTGAAATTATTGTTATTTAGTATTTTGTCAGGTTTAAAGAGAAATTCTGCAATTTGCTCCATATCTAATTTAAGCTCTCAATACTATTTAGGAAATTCTCGTTTTCGTTATATTTTTGAGCTTCATTTTAAATTTTATCAATTATTTTAAGAATTATCTCAATTTCACTTAGAATTTTTCTGGCTTCATTTTGAAGTTCCTCAAATTCAATAATAGTAAAAAAATGTTTATCCTTTAAATTTTATATAGAAGCATAAATTATTTCTAGCTATTGCTTGAAAAAACAAAGTTATCGATAACTTCACTATAGAAAAGTGACGTTGGAGATAATTTCTCTGTAGAGATAGCATAACTTATCGATAGCTTTTCCATGGGTAGACAATGTAACCGTAATATTCAAATATCAGAATGAAGTTATCCACATTTTTATTGCAAAACATTATTAACGATAATTTTTTTTAAAGGGAGATAGAAATATCAATAACTTTTCTATGGGAAAGTAAAAATAACAAAACCCTTAGCAATCTTTGAACAATATCTGTCAAACAGAATGCAATTTGTGCAGGTCAATGATACTAGAAGCACCTTGCTCCCAGTTAGGCATCGGGTACCTCAGAGCAGCATCTTAGGGCCAATTCTATTTAAAATTTATATAAATGATATCAAGAATATTAAGTTTAATGGAAGGTTGATATATAGATATAATTTCAAAAGATATAGATATAATTTCAAAAAAGTCGTACAGCCGCAAATAGAGTATGATTCCGCTATATTTGCAGAATTTTCAAGCTAATGATTAGTTCTAAAAAAACTAAGTTTGGGATATTTAAACCATATCGCTTTTCAAAGGAAAATAAAATGGTTATCAATATTGAGAGCTCTGCAATAGTGGAATCAGATGTTGTTGAGTATTTGGATGTACAGCTTAACCATAACCTTTTAAGGGATGTTTACGTGAACATGATTAAAACAAAGATTTCATCAGGCAACCGGTATTCTCTACAAATTAAAGAACAAACTTTCTTGCGATGTGAAAATGCTTATCTATATGTCACTTATTCATTATCATTTGACATATTTACCAATAATATATTTTTGTAAAGAGAATCAGCCACTTAAATCCTTACAGTCTGCTCAAAACAAAGCCTTAAAACTTGTTTTTAGTCTACCATTACGCTATTCTACAGTTGACCTGTTTAGAAACCATATTAGAAATATTTTATGAATTAGAGGCATATACAAGCAAAGATTGTTAATGTATATTTTTAAAACTATTCAAGAAAATACAGATCAGTCAATACAACTTCATCAAAATATATTTCATACACAAATAAACACCAGACAATCAGACAACTTAAGACCTTATAATATGTCGTTTGGAATTACTCTGGAATGGCGCTGGTACACACGAATTTAATCAATTACCCTCTGAATTAAAAAGTATACACAATCTCTCAAGATTTAAAATCAATGTTAAACTCTACTTGTTGGAAAATGTTGAAACACTTCTTATGTAACTTTTTGCAAAACAATGATTGTATTTTACTTTTATAATATTCATTACAATCTTATTTTTTTATTTAAATTTTATTAAAAACTTATTTTTATTTCAATAATGGTTATATGTTGCCAAATAGCCTTTCTTAAGCCTTCAAGGTGGAATATTGTAAAATCTGAATTTTTGTAAATAAAAATATTCTTTAAAAAAGCGTAGTTTTAGAACCATTCTGTAGAAAAATTAAATTATTGAATATTTGCAATAAATTTCTTCAGTTCAAGGTCCTTTTTGTTTTTAAAACATTTTTAATGTATTTTTCAATATTTCGTCCGAAATTAAAAAAAAAAAGTTTTGTGTTTTTGCTGCCGTCTAGCACTAGGTAGCTTCAATGTCAATCTATCTCATAAATATAATAGATAATTACGGTATTCAAAGTGTTGTCATAAATTCGTAAGTCTTGAAGTATTAGTATGAAAAAATATGAATACTGTGAGCATTCTAACATAAATATTTTAAATTTGTGTCAGCTGAGTTACGGTTTAGTTACGGCAAACTCCGTTTAAAAAGTCTTATTACGAGTACTTTCTGAGTTTTTTGTTCGAAGCATTATATAAAATATTATGACATTAAGCGTTTGAATCCCCCAAATGAGTGACGAGACATAAATTCCTTTGAATGGATATGTGAACCAACAGAATAGTCAGGTCTGGACAATGGTAAACCCTTAAATTATTCATCAGTTAGCTTTGTATCCATTAAAAGTGACAGTAATGTGGTCACGGTGAATAACTGGACTTTACTTCTTTCAAAATGAAAACGGCGTAACGGTAACTGTGAATAGGGAGCGATAGCGTGATATTATTGAAAATTTTTTTTAACTTTTTCTCTCTGTGCTTTGTGTTTTTATTCATAAACAAATCTCGTTTGTAACCTCAAATGCATACGCAACAGCGTTGTCAACTCGGTGCGTTTCGCACCGTTTTTGGTGCTTTTCAAAATTATTTGTGCGAAAAATTTATTAGTCGGTGCGTGGTGCGCTTTTTAAATTTCGGTGGCACTAAACCAAACTCAACTCAAAAAATTGTTTTAATATAAGAAAAAAGTGTCCAACATTTTTACGTTTCATTTTGCAGAGCACGATCAGAAAACGGAGTTATAATGTGAAGAACGCACCTTATTATATGCACAAAGTAAGACAATTTTGCTGTTTTATACATATTCTGGAAAGAAAAAGAAACTTTTCTTTTTATAAAATTTGCTGCATTTAGAGCGCGTTTTGATATTAAACGATCAAGCCAGGTTCGTCAAATATTATCATAAATGCAAACACAGATATGAACGTTTGTACTTATGATGGCGCGTGAATTCGTTACTGTTTTGGTAATTGATAAATTATTAATAAAATTATATTTTTTTTCCAAAACATTTGCATATTAATTATGGTAGTCTTCATATTTTATTTGTTATAATTCTGGAAAATTTTCCTATATTTCAATCAATTTTTTTAAAGATACCCACTCTAGCCAACTGCTTTTCACTGTTCGCTTACGAAAATACAAATGAAATTTATATTGTGTTTGATAGAATTGCTGTTAAAAGAGTCTGTAACTTTTAATGATCCGATAATTGTAAATTTCTTCGAAATATTTCATCCTCTGCAGTAACAATTGCATGCTCCTGCAATACAAATTTTAATGACGGTAAGCAGCTGTATTTTTGTGTACCGGATAATAGTCAGTAAAACTAACATATGGTTTCAGTCGGTAGGGAATATAAGTAAACAATATTGCTGAATAATAAATTTGATAGAATATCGTTATAATTATTGTAATTTCAATTTATACGTTAAGTTCGCTCTGAATAAGACGAATAGTGTATTATGTTTCATAAAACGATGAGCTAAAGAATTTAATGATGCCTATGTGGCGAAGAATCTATTCAAATCTTTAGTAAGACCCATTCTTGAATATGGTGCTGTAATATGGGATCCACAGTACAACTTATATATTAAAAAGATAGAATCAGTTCAGAAACAATTTCTGTTATTTTGTCTCCGTTCTATTCCATGGAATCCAGTTGAACATCTTCCGCCTTATCGTAGTCGATTGTCACTTATAAAACTCCCAACATTGAAAAGCAGAAGGATTGTATCCAACATCGCATTCTTCATAAACTTATTTCAAGGAAAAAATTAACTCCATCTTTCTTCTCAGTAAAATAAACATAAACTTTCCCAGCAGACAACCAAGATCTTATGAGTTCCTACATCTAAATTTTAATAGAATGAATTTCCCAAACTTCGACCCAATTCGTAGAGTTTGTTCAGATATGAAAAATTTTTATTATATTATAGAGTTATCTGATCATGTTAATATTTTTAAGTCAATACTTTTTAACTATTTAAATTCAAATGATTATATGTATAGTTTTGTTCTTTGTCAGCTGAAATATTTTATAGCTGTACAAATAAATAAATAAATAAACATTGTCTTAATAGTAGTAACTAACAGAATCGCACTAGAAGCCAAGTTTGACAAACACGAATTCTAGCTATTGATCGAAAGGGCTGTTTCATTATCACGTTTTTTAATATAAAAATATTATACTTTTTATAATACTAAAGGGCACTTCAGACTATCACACTTTGTATTAAGACTTGTCAAAAATTCAAATAATACGTGCAAGTGTGATAGTGTGAATGTAGAGCGTTATGAAAATGAGAAATAATACGCTAAGAGACATGATATCCCATAACACTTCACCATTTTTAGAAATTTGTTTAAACAATAAGATTTTTCATTGGATCAGAGTTGCATTTTTTACAAAAGCAAATAATAAAAATATTAAAACCAGACCTTAAGCAAATTGGCTGTTTATTTTCAAATCATATTTCTTCTTTTACTTTAGGTGTGATCGTGTGAACACAAAATGAAATGGTACGTAAGATTTTTTGACAGTCGCAACAAATATCATTTGATTTTTGTCCCACAAAATCCAATCAAAATCTTAAGACTTGTATGATAGTCTGAAACGCTCTTAAATGGTTTTTTAAAAATGAAAAGAAAAATTCAAAATTCGGTGCGTTATTGCTGAAATAACGCGCTTTTTCTCCCATTTTGGTGCGTTTTGAAATTTCAAAGTTGACAACGCTGATACGCAGGCATGAGAAAGCAGTAGCTCTCTTTGCTGTCTCTGTTTTAATATCCCTCCGAAAATTAAAAAATCTGATTTTATTTTATGTGAACGTCACTTTTTTTCATCTCTTTATACTCTGTGATGAAACTTTTCGTGGTATTAAGGAAAGAATGGTGAAGAATGGTTCATTGTTTTTCTTGCAGTGTTTAACTCTCTTCCACTTAAGAAAAACTTAATGAATTTTTCTTTAATTTTTGCTCAAAATTAAAATGCTTCATATTTTTGTTTCAATTGATTTTAATTGAATTTTCAATTTTAAGCAATTTTCCATTTGTTAGTGTTGTGTGTAATGTTTAGTTTGTAAGTAGGAAATTCTTGGAAGAGCTCCGGCCAATAATGAGCTTAAAAGTATTTTAATATTTATGCTTTAACATTCCTACACACATTTTGCTGACTGGGGCTTAAATATGAAGTCTTACACACCCAAAAATACAAAAATAGAGAGATACAAAAAAAAAAAAAAAAAACAGAGAAAAATCATCATGTCTGAAGTAATTTTTATGTTAGAAATACAGATACAGTTTGTAAAAACTGCTTGTTGGCATAAATATAAATATATAAGACTTTTAGGATTTTTAATTAAATTTTGTGTTGACAAAAGCTAAGCACAGGCCAAGCAAATTGATAAACAGGCCAGGCTGGTTGCTGGTCTGCCTGGTCTGCTTGGTCGGCTTGGTCTGTCAGTCAGTCAGTCAGTCAGTCAAGCCGTTAGTTTGTAATCGAGTTACATACATTATTGTTAGTCATAAAATCAGGTCACATTTGACTTAAATTGGCTAAGAAGCTTACAAAGTGACAGAGTGTTAGACAAATGGAGACATACCACAACGAACAACGCCTCATACATGGCTGAACAAACACAGACCGACCCTGCTTGCTTTGCCATAACTTAACATAAGATTCGATTATAAATGATTGAATCATAAATAAGTTTTAGAGAACCGAGAAAAAAGCAACAACTTAGACAATAAACAAGGTGACAACTTTTTTAAGGCTCCCTAAGTGTTAAAGAGAGAGAAAAAAAAGTAAATTTGAAATGGAAATAAACACAAAATGAATGAACATTTGGAAAATGAGATTTCTTATATATTTTTTGGTTTCTTTTTTTTTGTTGCCTTGGCTGAACATGTTTATGGAACTTATTTCCTTATGCATCTCTACACGGCCGACATGTGTTCAACTCATTAAGGCTTCAACATTCGATAATTTGTCTTGATTTTCTTGACAAACCTACAAACACTTGTAATGAAATATTGAAACACTAATTATTTCGTGTTTCTTTCGCAGTTAAACTCGCAATCGTATTCAAACTCCTGGTAAAAATAAAACGTGTGCTGTACGGTGATATGTTTATGTGCAACTTTCAACGTACATGTTGGTGCCTGCTCAGGTAACGGAATACTTTGTCGTTTCTTTTCTTTTCTGTTTTTAATTTTCTTTGGCTTTTCTTGAGTATGCGGTGCCATCCATGTTTGTGGTTGCTTTCCATAAGATTCTTGGTATAATTAATATGTTCACGTTAAAAATGTCTGTTCATTCGTCTGCTCGTCTTAAGCTACTTTGTAAAGCATTCGTTACGGATGGAGTAGGTAACAAGAAAAATCGCACACACATTTCTACTTGTAACATGTGGGGTTTTGTTGAGAAATGTTTTCTTTATTAAACTTCTAATTTGTATGTTCTCGCCGGAACATATCTAACTATCAAAGGGAAGGAAGTGCAAGACAGATATATCGGGACATAAAAATGGCTATTGGAGTTAATAGAATAAACAATAAATCTCTGAAATGTTTAACAAATTAACAACTTAAACAAATTTTAACTTACCAAATTTAAAGTGAGTTATTAAGATTTGTAATAAAATTTCCTCTTACCTAAAAAGAAAAAGAAAACAAAAGTTAAAAATATCTGGTTGCATCTTTTTATTATTAATTTAATTGAATTCCCAATCACAAATTGAAAAATTCACAAAATGTCCACACAAAAAATATTTAAAAAATACCTATAACTAAAAAGTGATTATTTTTATAGATTTTTATAAGTGTCTTTTTATCAGCCTATTTTATCAATAATTTAATTGAATTCCCAATTACAAATTGAAAAACTTCCAAAATGTCCACACAAAAATTATTCGAAAAACCTGTGTAACTGAAAAGTGTTTTGTTTTTAATAGATTTTTATTGTATTTGTATTTGGTAACTATACAGTGCAAATAAATTTGCAAAGTATAGGATGCACAGCATGGGCGGAGTAACGTAGACCTTATGCCCACGATGGTATTAACAGTATTTTTTTTGCGGCGCTGTAACTAACTGTACCGACCTATGCCTTCGCATAGGAAGTTGTCGCGTGGTTAACAACGAAATACCTCACAAAAACTGTAATTTAATACAGATAGTTGAGGTAGACAGTTAACCAATGAGAGTGAGCCGCAAAACTCTCGAAGGCCAAACAACAACAACAAGCCTGACCGCACTTAAGAAATAATTACGATGACGCGAGAGCTGTTCCCCAGCCCAGAGCTGCTTTACGACTGAGATTTTTATTTTTTATGGCCTTTTAATAAAAAGTTTCTGTTACCTGAAAAGAAAAATAACAATAAAGTAAGAGTGTAGAATATTTGGCTGGGCCGAATCAAAAATACCCTTCACGCTAGTCACGTAAATATATAGTAGATATTACAAATTTCAGCTAGATATGTTTGGATATATATAGACCGATGTCGGGGGAATTTTTTTTTTTGCCTTATAAACACCATTCCAAAAAAGAAATCTGTAATGAAAATTTTCGTGGAAAAATCGGTTTAGGCTATATCTCGGGTATATATAGACCAATATCGGAAATTTTAATTTTAAGTATGTTAGTAACCTCCTTTTATTACCACATCTGTAAAAAAAAATTGCATCATGGAAAAATAGATAGGCTATATCTTGGGGGTATATCGAACGATATCGAAAATTTTCATTTTCTGTATTTGGCAACCTCCTTATATTACCAAAACTGTTTTTAATTAAAAAAAATTGTTTAAGTTCGCTTATGCGACATTTTCATTAAAAAATTGGTTTAGGCTATATCTCGCTATATGGACCGATATCGGAAATTTTAATTTTCCATATTTAAATAACCTTATTATATTACCAGACAAAAACACACAAACAAACAAAAAAATTGTTTAAGTTCACTTATGCGACATTTTCATTAAAAATCGGTTTGGACTATATCTCAGCTATATGTATGTATATGGACCGATATCGGATGTTTTAATTTTCCGTGTTTGATAACTTCCGTGTATTACCAGAACTGTTTTAAAGAAAAGAAGTTGTTGAAGTTTGCTTACGCGACATTTTCATTAAAAATCGGTTTGGGCTATATCTCGCCTATATATGGACCGATGTCGGAAATTTTCATTTGCCATATTTAAATAGCTTTATTATATTACCAGAACTGGTTTTAAACAAATGAAGTTGTTTAAGTTCGCTTATGCTACATTTTCACGAAAAAATCGGTTTGGACTATATCTCTGATATATATGGACCAATATCGGAAGTCTTCGTTTTCTGTATTTGGCAACCTCCTTATATTACCAGAACTGTTTTTAAACAAAATAAGTTGTTTAAGGTCGCTTACGCTTCATTTTCATAAAAAAATCGGTTTAGACTATATCTCGAGTATACATGGACCGATATCGAAAGATTTCATTTTCTGTATTTCATAACCTTTTTATATTACCAGAACTGTTTTTAAACAAAAGAAGTTGTTTAAGTTCAATTCCGCTACATGTTCAAGAAAAAATCGGTTTAGACTATATCTCGGGTATATATGGACCGATATCGGGATCGTCGTGCCAAATGATAGTGTCAAGTTTGAAACAGAACAATTTTACTGAATTTCAAGACCAAACATACTCGTATGAACGAATGCAGTAATAGAATGGCGAAAGATAATAGTTTCTAAGTCTAATGGTTTTCTCAGAATCGATATTTCAGCGGCGGGCAGACGGACATCGCTGAACCGAATTTTCTATCAATGCTGATTCAGGATATATATATGGAAATGAAAATTGTAGAAATTACAAACGGAATCACAAACTTATATATATATACTTAACATTTTTGTGAAGGGTATAAAAAGTAAAACATTAGAACAAAACTGGTTATCTTTAAGCGTTATTTTATAAATAGTTTTATTGAATTGCAAATCGCCAGGCGAAAACTCTTCTAAATGTCCACAGTAAGCGCCATAGATTTACCTGATGATGGATCAACTTCTCGGGGTGAATAATTCACGATTAACCTGCGTTACCGCGTGGCTTGCAAGCGTAAATGGATAAACCCTTTGGTGAAGAGCTGGGGCCTTTTAATCCTTCTTTTATGCAGTTTCTTAGACAGTCAACGGAAGGCAAGGCTTATAGTTTGTAGGCCGAAGTCTATTAAGCCCTTAATCAACTCACCCGTCTAACCATCAATTCTGGTTGCTTGTATTACAGGCATCTGTTGCAAGAAAACCGGCATCGCTTTAGTTGTCAGGGAAATTAATTCCCCTTCCAGCGATTTTAGCTATAAACCACGTCGGGGATTATTAGCCCTCGAAGAGCGAATTCACCATAGTTATCAAGGAAACTAATTCTCCTTTCTGCCATTTTAGGTTTAAACAACAGCCAGAGCTTTGCAGGCATCTCAACTATGATCAGCGCACAGAACATGCCTTGATGCATTTCTTTCAATGTCCTGCATTTTCATTTTATACAATTATTTAAGTTTTGCATATCAGTGAGTTTAAGGAATGCACAAATACTTGGAACCAATTGCTTGTGCACACATCTTTTGCATTTTAATTTTTATCAGCAAATATTTCCAAACGGCATCTGCCGCTTGAAAATTCGTACCGGTTTCTTAGAGCTTTGCTTGTGCTTATACATATGTACAGATTTCAAATTAAACGCAACTTGAACTAATTTATTTCAATCATGTGAAAAATCGCAAGAACACAACCAACACGCGTCATTGTAAAGTTTGGCATTAAAACTTCTGGAAAAAATCAAGCAGATAAATTGAACATTAGAAAAGCTTTAGATAAGAACAAAAGAACCATCATCATCATGATACCGTAATTTTCCCCCATTTTTTTTTGTTGTAGCTGGTGGGATGTTACGTTTATGATTCTCGTCTTAAACAAATGTACTACAGTGAATCAAATCTAATGAAAGTTGGCGTGCGAAAACACGAGAAAAGAACGCGTTCAGTTTTTCTTTTCTTGAAGCATTCTTTGCAGCATTCTATTTCTAAGCGTTTGTTTTAGTGTTCAAAACATGACTTTCCATAATAAAATGATTAATAATTAAATGTTTAAATAACATGCGGATCATCCATTAGCTGACGCTGCGGTGTCAAGCTGTCAGTGTTGGGGTTTTTCATGTTTTTATTGGAGAGCTAACATAAAAAAATAGAGGAATATTGTTCTAGATCGCCTCAAGTTAAACATGAAAAATGATTTGGTTTGGTACGTAATCCGATTTCGTTATGAACTATGCTTAATGCACTTAATCACACTAGAAGAGATAGATAAAACTGAAGGAAAAGCAAGCAGAAAACAAGAAAGCTTTATTATGTGCTTGGAAATAATAAATGAGTTTTTAAATACGATAAAGTTAATTAAAAAGAAAGAAAAAAATAAATAAATATTGTAAATAAAAATGAGAAAGTCAAATTCCCATTTTTAAGTGCCAATCCCAAAAAAGTCTTCGCTTTGCATTACAAATATTGAAACAGTTTATCAAACTAATTTAAAAAAGCTTATATTTTCAGGAGCCGACTTCGAGTCCAAAAGTAAATGATAACTCTAATTTTATCGCTACTGTGAAGAATATTGTAACAACTTGGTGCTAGGAACACAATTGCGACGACCGACGAATTTTGGGTCGCGAATATTTGTCGCCAAAAATAAAACACATTGGTGTATGTTTTTTTATATTCCGATATTTCTGAAGCCATACAAAAAAAAATCTGAAGGTTTACTAAAATGTGCTGTTCGGAAGTAATATCAATACAGTTGTGCAAAAGATTTACATCAGCACCTGCTTTTACGGCCTTGTCTGTTGATGGACCAATCCAACGGAGTGAATTATTCACGATTCACCAGTGCTGTCGTGTGGCTGACTAGGACCAAACAGGTAGCAATTTTTGCCATGTAATTATAGCCATATGAGCAACTTCTTGTTGCGATACAGCCGTGAAAGGGGTTTACATCAGCACTTGCCTTACGGCCTTATCTGATGATGAACCATTTGCACGGATTGAATTATTCAGATTCACCAGCGCCCTCGCGTGGCTTACCAGGCTCACACAGGTAGCAATTTTTGCCATATGTTTGTAGCTTCTTGTTCAGGAGTTCGGGCCTTCTAATCCCTCCTGTATGCAATTTCCTAGCAATCAATGGAGGACAAGGCTTAATGAGTTGATAGGCCGAAGCCCACTAGCAGCATCAGCCCTTAAACCAACTAACCCGTCAACCATCAGCACTGGTTCCGTATAATACAGGGGCTAGATTCTGCAACCATAATTTTTTTTTACCTCTGAAATACCATTCACCGACAGGCACAGTGTTCACGTTTCATTAAAAAGCGATTCCGCAAGAAACAGTAAATTTCATTGCGCTGAATATGCTACTTCAGGCTGAATGATATGCTGATTTGTCAAATCAATGTGTCACAAAAGTTGCCTAGTAGATAATTTTAATATACATACATAATAATTTTGTTTATTTTTTCAACTTCAGAACATTTAACAAAAAAGCAAAATTCACTGAAGATTTTTGAGTGAAAAAATTCTTATTAAGTGTACACTTTGATTGTCAAAATTATTCATACTCAGCATTGCGGACACTAAAATCAAAAGTGAAACTAAAATTGGTGAACATTTCAAAATTCATCGTTGCGGAATTCGGCTCCAGGTATCTGTTGTAAAGGCCACAGACCCTCAGTAGATTGTTAGTCCCCGAAAAAAGCCACACAATAAACAATTATCAAGAATACTAACACCCCCTTCTTGCGTTTTAAATTCCAACCACAGCCAGAAAGTTTCAGCCACGGTAGGCACCTCACCCTTTGTAAAGGTTTCGGAAGAGAACACAACATAAGTCATAGAGCTTCCTAGAGTTTTATTTGTTATAACAAATGAGGGACCCGTTCCCCTCTTTACCCGAAAGACGGAGTGGCCTGGTTAGGAATACACCAAGGCAAAACTTGTTCCCCGGGGGGATCGTGGGCAATACAGTAAAAAATAAAGCAAATAAAAAATTTTTTTTCTACGAACTGTCCGATTTTATAATTTTTGTTTCATGTATTCAAAGTCAACATCAGCCCTTAAAATTAAAAAAAAAAAAACAGAGTGCCATAGTTGGAATACGCCAAGGGGGACCGGGGCCAATACAGTTGTGAAAAAGATTTACCTCAGCACCTGCCTTACGACCTTATCTGATGATAAGTCATGCGCGTTCCTAGAGTTTTCTTTGCTACAACCAACGAGGGACCCCTTCCCCTCTTTACCCGAAAAACAGAATTCCCTGGTTAGGAATACGCCAAGGCGAAACCTGTTCCCTGGGGGGCCGGGGGCAGTACAGTTGTTAAAATGATTTACATCAGCACCTGCCTTGCGGCCTAATCTGATGATGGTGGACCAATTCCACGGAGTGAATTATTCACGATTCACCAGCGCCCCCGTGTGATTGCGGTCATATGAGCAACTTCTTGTTGAGGAGTTCGAGCCTTCTAATCCATCCTGTATGCAGCAATCAATGAAGGACAAAGTTTAATGAGTTGGTAGACCGAAGCCCACTAAGAGCATCAGACCTTAAACCAACTCACCCGTCAACCATCACCACTGGTTCCTTACAATACAGGTATCTTTTGTATAGGCAACAGATCCTCGGGAGATTGTTAGCCCCCGAAAAAAGCCACACACCTAGTACAGTAAAGAACAAAGCAAAAAAAAAAAATATATATATAATTTTCTCCGATTTTATAATTTATGTATGTTTTATATATTCAAAGCCAACATCGGCTCTTAAAATTTAACCAGTCTTTATATCTTTGGTTTTCAAAAACCACAAAATTATTTTTAATATAAAAAATAAACCTGGTACTGACTCATAGATTTGATTTCATTTCGAAAAAAGTTATAAACGTTCGTTTTCTGAATAATCCAAAAATAGATTCAATTCCGTTTCGTAGCGGAATTGAGCTTTGTGACGTGACATTATTGTTAAGCCTTTTCTTGCATCCCTTGCCCTTTAAAAATTTAATTACTGCAAATAATTCTTGAAGTTTTTTACTATCTCATCTTCTCCTGCAATCAAATTTTAAAGAGGAATAAAATATACTACAATGCTTTATGTTTAAAACGCCAAATATGTTTGAATTTTATCTTGCAGCAAAATGAATGAATTTTTAATGCCTTCAATGACCCATTTCTTGACCATTGACATTAATTTCAAGCAGCGCCTATGAAAGTTTAATGAGCGTTTGTGTTGGTTAGCATGTGTGTTTGATTATATGATAAAATTTGCATGAGTGTGTGTCAATAAATTGCCGGTAATTGCTTCAATAAATGCTTCAAAACCGCCCATTCAAATAACAAATTTTAACGATGGCCTCCTGACTTAATGGGAAGGCTGTAAATGTGTCTTATAAAAGTAAAAATTAAAAAAAAATGTCCACTACTTTAACAAACGGCAGAAGAAAATTTAATATGAAAATTGAATGTTTTTGTACGGTTGTTTTCATAATGAATGTTTTGCTTTTTTTTATAGAGATTTCATTTCATCGGTTTTAATTAAAAATTAATTTTTAAATATTGATGAAGTTTTTTAATCAATTGACAATCAATCATTTTTAATTAAAAATCATGCAAAGAAAGAAAAAAAAACTTTAAAAACAACTGCACATCAAACAGCGACTTAAGTAAACAACAAAAAACTTTTGTGACAAAAGATGGTGCTTTGAGTACCAAGGACTTTTTCAAAAGTATTTTTTTATGTAATCAAAAAGTACTTTTCTTAGCATTTCCATATTTGTCCTCTCAAATAAGTACCACTTATATCTCCACTTTATCAAATACCGGTATTTGTTCGATTATTTCAAACTTCAAGTAGAAAAAAATACAGCACCAACAAACGAACAACATGTTGTTTGTACGAGTAGCTTCAAAAGCAAACAACATCTTAACCAAGAATGAAATAAATATAAAGTAAAGAAAATAAATTTAAACAAGTTTTTCAGGTTCAATTGATGCTGTTTTCATCTCCTTCACCAGCTATGAATATTTGCCAAATAAATAGAAGAAAAAAAAATTATTGTATAAAAAGAGTTTTTGTTTAAGCTGCTGGATGCACATATGTACTCGTAACTATTGGCCAGCCAGCCAGCCAGCACACGCAACAGCAGCAGCAACATTATTGTTCAACTTAAGCAACAACTAAAACAACAACTAATACAACTTCTTTAACAGCTTCTCTAACATGTCTTGGATAATTTAAGTACACAATTTCCAAGTCTTCCATCAAAGAAACCTGACATTTACATCATGGAAATCATCATCTTCCTTATGGTCGTTATTTTGCTGAGAACACGTTTGCAAATGTGTCGTCAATCAATTTGCTGCTTGGACTGCTGCAGACACAAGAGATTATTAAAAGCGGATAATCGACAATGTTAGTCATTTTACTTAAACATTAGACAAATATTTCTTAGAAATAACTGAATTCGGGTTAATAAAAACATAACAATAACAAAAATGCCAAGAAAGATGGCCAAGTTAGAAAAGTCAAGTTTTTGAATATAAAATAGCAAAAAAAAAAAAAAAATAATACTTTTACTTCAATTAAAGTAGGGTAGTTTGCAACAGTTGATTAAGTTTTAAATCTTATTTAGAAAATCGGTTATTCGATTAACTAAATATTCGAATAACCGATTAACCGATTATAATTTTTTTTTGCAATTACGGGAAAAAGTGCTGCAGTTCAGTTGGTTAAATGAATTGTTAGATACAAAGGTTCTTTTTTTAAAGTAACCGTTTACCCGAAAAACTTATATTCGATAAATTGGCAATTGCAACGCATCACATTTTCCGCGTATTTAGCTTGTAGGACCTCAGTTAGTCTTCGTATTTTGTGTTAGCAAAGTTCCTAAAAACTGTATTTCTGTATTTATAAATTTAAGAAATAAACATTATCATTTTGAATTAAACATTCGTTTAATGGTTGATCGATTAATTTCTTATATAAATTTAAATGTTCTTGAAATCTTTAAAATAAACAACCATGTCACAGAGCGTAATTCCGTTCGGAAACGGAATTGAATTCTTTACTTCGTCGAAAAACAAACTTTTCGGAATGAAATTATTTCAGATTGCAAGAATGAAAATAGTGTTATCTTATAGAATTGATTTCATTCCGAAAAAGTTTTAAATTTTCGTTTTTTGAAGAATTAAAAAACTGATTCAATTCCATTTCCGAATGGAAGTGAATTCTGTGACATGGCCGATAATGTTCTACTTTTTTACGATAAAGCGTTTTTCTAGTAAATTTTTAAATTTCTGGACAACTATTACATGGCGGTAACGGTAAGTGGTAGTCGAAGTTATTCTCGATTAAACCTGTCAGTTTACGAGAGATATATTCGTCATTTACGGGAGGTTTTAATTTTCTGCTTTAATATGCAGAAATCTGCTGCTGATGCTCATCAAATGCGCTCAAATCGCTATGTTGAGACCCCTATTAGTGAAAAAACGTATCGAGAATAGTTTCAACACTTCAAGAACGGTGATTATGATGTCGTAGATCATCATAGCAGTGGAAGAGAGAAGAGACAAGATCAAGACTCGTGTCAAGCGCAACAAGAATTGGCAAGATGATTGGCAGTGATGTAACAAGCCATTTCAAAATGCCTGAAAGTCAAGTGAATGATTCAGACACAAGGAAATCGGGTGCCATACGGTGCGAAGTCAGTTTTTTTTTTAATAAAAAAGTTAACAAAATTTATTCGATATATCCTGAAGAAGTTATCCAAAGCAAAACAAAATATCGAAAAAATTTTGTCAACTTTTTTTGTTAAAAAAATGTGACTTCGCACTTGCTAATTATTTGAAAGGACAGTTAACCGAATAATTACAAGTCGATTACTTATTAGCTTAACTCAATCGAAATAGAAAAATTTCCTCATATATTGAATAGTTGGCCGAAAAGGAAACTATTTACGAAAAAAGGTCTTTGTGTTAGGATCAACATAAATTAATCGGATAACGGATTGCGACTAAATTAAAAAACACTCATTATAAGGTAGTGTCGATCGATTCGATTTTTTGGTTAAATGTTTATTCGGTTAGTCGGTGATTTAGTTAATTGACTCTTTGCTCAACTGACTACTAGGTTTATCGCTTGTTAGTTGATTGCGCAGTTAACGGATTATTCGCTTAAGCGATTATTCGGTTAATTTAATATTCGGTTAATTGATTATTTATGTAATTATACCTACATGTCTCGAAAAAATTATTTAGTTATTCTTATATTTTTTTTTTTTTTTGTTGTTTGTTTTTATTCAGGTAATTGATACTTTTTTTATACAAAAACCACAATACAACAAAAAGTATTATATTTTTTAAAAATCAATGAATAGTAAAAAATTTAAATGTTTAATTTTATATTTTATTTCTATTTATTATTCAGTTCTAAAAGCCAGAGTTTTTAATACGATATTGATTTTTTTTTTTTGTAAAAAAAAAAGATAAAAGAAGAATCATATATGTACTAAAAAGAAATGTTATTCGAATACTCGAATACGTAAGATATTTCTTTTAGTGAAATATATCGAATCGTCGAATCGTAAAAATGTCGTAAAACAAAATAAGGAAAACAACTAAGATAAACCATATAGTTCTATTAAAGTCGAATAACTAATCGGCTAATCGACTAAAATGAAACATAATATTTAACAAGTTATCTATTCAAACTGTAAACCAGTTACACATATTTGGTCTTAATTTTGACATTAAATATTTATTGTAATTTAAGTATTTATCCAAAAAGCTCTTAACCGAAGAAAAAACTCCTTAAGATTGTTTATATACATAGGTTGTTTGTTTTAAGTAACCGTTTATCCAAAAAAAATTTTAATCGATTACTTGACAATTTCAAAACGTCAGCTTTATCTTGAAAACTTATTCTAATCTACTTCAACTGATATGTATCGTAAAAATTATTTGGTTAACATTCAACGTTTCTTCTTAGGTTTTTAGTAATCGTTGCTTAAAAATGACAATACTTATTATAATATTTTTCAAAATTTCTCATTATTTCTTTATTTCGACCCTTTTTTTTCTTTCTTAATATGTGTAACTGTTCGAGCTTAAAGTCTTTTTTGGAAGTTTTAGTTTGTTTGGTTTTTAATTAATTCAAAAATCCATTTATAGCACACATAACTAACCAACAAAATGTTTACTTTTATATCTCATTTTTATAGATTATTCGGTTATAGAAAAACTGAATTGTCAATAAAGGCTTAATTTTTTTTTTTTAAGAAAAAAGTTTGAATTAGAACTGTATTAAAAGAAATAATAGAAAATAATACTAAAGAAGCAAATTATTGGAATACTTGGAAAATACGTCATTAAACAAAATAAAAATAAAACCAGCTGAGAATATATAGGAGTATGAGGGTCGAATAACTAATCGACTAAATTAATTGTTGAACCTAAAAATGTTTAACAAATTTTTCAAATACGAAATTAATTTTGTGCACTAGATGAAAAATTTTGTATTTTGACATTTTATAATAACTTGTATAATCAATTAATCGAAAATAATAATAGGATAATCGTTTAGAATATTTTAAAACTAACTCAAAAATTCAACAAATGAAAAATGTAACTGTTTAATTTCATTTTATATTATTATATTATATTATTATTCGGTTATAGAAAACTGAGTTTTAAACAATGTCATTAAATTTTTTGTGAAAAGAAAAGAAAAGTAGAATAACAAATGTATTAAAAGAAATAGGATAAGACTAAAAAATAAATTGATTCGAATACTTGAATGCATAAAATCATGTAGTGAAATCTATAGAATTGCGTAAAAATATGGCATTAAACAAAATTCGAATAACTAATCGACTAAACTCATTATATAACAACTATTTCAAATACGAGATTAA
Organism: Thecocarcelia acutangulata; assembly: GCA_914767995.1. Classification (NCBI taxonomy): domain Eukaryota; kingdom Metazoa; phylum Arthropoda; class Insecta; order Diptera; family Tachinidae; genus Thecocarcelia; species Thecocarcelia acutangulata. Next base: position 88,392,469 of record OU612096.1, read on the forward strand.
ATTTGTAGCAGTCCATCAATTTTTTACTTTCAAATTTAATTTTGATATGCATAATCGATTATTCAAAAATATATTAATCGGCTAATCGATTAGAATATGTTAAAACCGGCTAAAAAGTCTATGTTGAACAAAAAAATGGTCACTTAAAAAAATGTAACTAGATTAAACCAACAACTCGATTAACTTTTAATCGAATATTATTTGGATTTATGGAACTCAATTTTTCTTTTGCAAATTATGAATACTAAAATTTTTTATTTTTGTCTCCTTATTTTGTTTTTAATTGTTACAATTTTGAACTTGCATTAAAAGCTTTTGGATTTTTATGCTTTAATTTCCATTTTCTCCCTTTTTGAGTATTTTTTAAATAATTTTCCGTTTTTTTTTTCAATCATCTTTTAATAATTTGAAAAGCTAAAGCAGATGGGAAAAAGCTTCTTTTCAATTCAATTCTTAAGTGTTTCGAATCAATTTGCTAAGCTTAATTTTTTACAATTTGCAAAATAGAAGGGATAATATCAGGTGTGATATTTTCATTCAGGGGCTGAAAAGATTTATCATCTTGAAAATTTTTCTAGAAAAAAAGTAATAAGAAGTTTGATACGCTGACTGTTAAAGTCAAATTAAAAAAAAAAAAAATGTGGAAAAAATTAAACCTTTTCTGATTGAAAATTTACTGCAGTTTTCTTTTTTTACATTTAGAATTAACCAGCAAACATTTGAGCTATTAATTGATTAATATTAGTACATATTGCGTATATTACATTAGTTATTAACTTATAATAACTTTTCAGTAAAACTTTTCATAATTATTTTTATAGCTTAATTTAAAAATTATTTATGTACACAATTTTAACATTAAGCGTAAACTTGTTTTCAACATTTTTCTCTTTGGAAAAGTTATCAAAGTTCATTGATGTGGGTTTACATATAGGACATTAGAAATAACGTGGGCGGGTTTTGAATGGCCATCGTATTTTTATTTTAAGCAAGTTTCTGTATAAAAAATTGTTATTAAAAATTCAACTTTTTTAAACCAAATAAATCGCTTAACTGATAATTCATTTACATAGTCTACCAATTATAGCTGTTGTTATGTATTTATCTTAAACTGATGAGATTTTAAATAACTCTTCATTTCTATTTATTTTAGTTTTCCTTTTCCGCAAAATTCTGTATAAAATAGTCACTAACCTGATTTTTTTGCACTCAGTTAATCGATTCACATAGTCGATTACCTGTTGTTAAAAGTTTGGATTACTTTAATTAATTCTATAAGATTTTAGTAAATGTGTTTATATTGCTGTAAATTTAGTTTTATTTTCAATTCATTTGTTAAGGTTGATTTTTGTGTATTAAATTAATCGATTAACCGTTTTTTCTATTATTTGGTTGACCGAATTTTCGATCACCTACTTTTGAAGAGTTGGTTCAAACTGATGAGATTAATTTAGTATTTACTTAGTTTAGTTTTTATTTTCATTAAATTTCCTTATACAAATCGTTCTTAAACCGATTAAATTAATCGATTATTCGAATTTATTATTCGCTTCAAATAATCAATTAGCCGATTATTCGGTTAGGGTTTAACGTTTATGCTATCACCTGGTGGTCAAGATTTCGATTGCTCTGATTGATTTTACAAGATTTTATTAGTTTTTTATATATATGGCTTTAGGTTTAGTTTTAATTTTCTATGTGTATAGGTATCAATAATCCTAAACACGAGTTGTGTATTGAATTAATCGATTAAGCGATTGTTCTCTTATATGGTTGATCGATTTCTTTAAAGATTTGATTTAAGTTGAAGAGATTTTAGTAAATAGCTTTAAGAAAAGGCGTTACTAACCCGATTTTATGTAAATTAATCGACTAGATGACAACTAGGTTATCTGTGAATAAAGATGTGGATTACTCTTATTAACTTTACAAGATTTTGGTATATTGTCTCATATGTAAATTTCTTTACGTTTAGTTTTTATTTTCAGTACATTTAAATACATACAATATCGTCTTAAACCCGCTTTGAGTATTCAATTAATCGATTGACCAACTGTTTTGTTGTATCAATTATGCGATCACCTGGCTTTAAAGATTTGGTTGGAACTGATAAGATTTTAAAAAAATTTCGTGTCTATTTATTTTCAGCATCTTTCAGTGTTATTAAACCGATTTTTCTATTTATAAAATCAATCAATTATTCAGTTAACTGGTTTATTAATTATTCGATTACCGAAAGATTTGTATTTATCAGGTTAATTTTATAAGATGTTAGTAATTGTGCGTGTCTCTTGATTTAGGTTTAGTTTTTATTTTCTGCTTATTTTTATAAAAAATAGTTATTTGATTTTTATGAACTCAATTAATCGATTAACCGATTATTTTGATATATGGTTGCCGAATTATTCGATCAGCTGGCTTCTAAGATTTGGTTTGAACTGATCAGATTTTAAACAAATTTCGTGTCTATTTATTTTCAGAATCTTTTAGTGTTATTAAACCGCTTTTATTAATTATTCGATTACCGAAAGATTTGTATTAATCAGGTTAATTTTATAAAATTTTAGTAATTGTGCATATCTCTTGATTTAGGTTAAGTTTTAATTTTCTATTTATTTACATAGAAAATAGTTATTTGATTTTTATGAACTCAATTAATCGATTAACCGATTATTTTGATATATGGTTGCCGAATTATTCGATCACCTGGCTTTAAAGATTTGGTTTGAACTGATGAGATTTTAACAAATTTCACGTCTATTTATTTTCAGTGTTATTAAACCGATTTTATGCATAAAATCAGTCGATTAATCGGTTAACTGGTTTACTAATTATTCGATTATCGAAATATTTGTATTAATCACGTTAATTTTATAAGATTTTAGTAATTGTTCATTTTTTTTAGAAAATAGTTATTTGATTTTTATGAACTCAATTAATCGATTAACCGATTATTTTGATATATGGTTGGCCAATTATTCGATCGCCTGGCTTCAGAGACTTGGTTTGAACTGATGAGATTTTAAGCAAATTTCGTGTCTATTTATTGTCAGTGTCTTTCAGTGTTATTAAACCGATATTATGTATAAAATCAATCGATTAATCGGTTAACTAGTTTACTAATTATTCGATTACCGAAAGGTTTGTATTAATCAGGTTAATTTTATAAGATTTTAGTAATTGTTCGTATCTCTTGATTTAGGTTTAGCTTTTATTTTCTGTTTATTTTTATAGAAAATAGTTATCTGAGTTTTATGAACTCAATTAATCGATTAACCGATTATTTTGATATATGGTTGACAAATTATTCGATTATTTGGCTTTAAAGATTTGAGCTGATGAGATTTTAAACAAATTTCGTGTCTATTTATTTTCAGTGTCTTTCAGTGTTATTAAACCGTTTTTTACATATAATATCGGTTAACTGGTTTATTAATTATTCGATTACCGAAAGATTTGTATTAATCAAGTTGATTTCATAAGATTTTAGTAATTGTTGGCATCTCTTGATTTAGGTTTAGTTTTTATTTTCTGTTTATTTTTGTAGAAAATAGTTATTTTTATGAACTCAATTAAACGATTAACCGGTTATTCATGGCCATATACCAACGATTATTCTTTAATTTGTTGCTAAAGGTTTGGCTTATTCTAACTTCGAAGATTTTAGTAATTTTTCATTTCTATTGCTTTAGTTTCAGTTTATTTCGTTTTTGTAACACTTTTGTTTGCTGGGTTTGTTTGCATTTTCATACTTGTTCGTTAACAATTTGTTGTTCATTGATATTGTATCTCATAAAATAATGATGTATGGTTATGTCTTCACTTTTGGTTTTGTTGTTTCTGTTGCTTTTATTATTATTTTTTTATATTTTGTCCAACTATTTTTGTATAATAATTTCTTGCAGATTTATGATTTTATTGCAGATGTTATGGATTTTTATTATTTCTGTGTTTCAGTTTGAAGTTTTTTTCTCCACTTTGTAGGATTTCTTTCATAATTCATGGCCAGATACCATCGCTTACTGGTTGGAGTTTAATTCACTAGTTTTTTTCCTGTTATTGGTGAATTAAAAGTACAAATGGGAAAAACTGATGAAGAAAATAAAAAAAGGCAGAAGAAGTGCATTCAATATTTTATGGTTTATTGGCATAAAAGTCTGTCTGTTGGCTTGAATGACGGACGGTCTTTAACCAGCAGGAAGGGACAAAAAAAAAGCCTTATTGCTGCCTTTTCATATGTTTTCTTTTTTCTGCTCTTTTTTTTTATTAATATTTCATTTGTATATTTAGTGCAAAGTGGTTATGACCATCTTTTTCTACTTTTTTTGTTTGTGTGTGACTTCATTTTTGCTGCACAACCTGAATATTTATTGTACGAGTATGAAAAAAAAAACTTCTTAATATTGAAATATGGCAAACAAAAATTTACATTATTTATGGCCAAAAGTTTTAATTTTATACGAGTTCCCTTTTTTTATTCAGCTTTTATTTTTGGTTATCGTTGAAAAAAGGAGATTTTTCGGTGGAATAAAATCGCACACACATCGTGACTTTTATGAATTAGACCATTAAAATAAAAAAAGGAAAAATAAATTACGTTTTTAAAATTTAATTGATGTTTTTTTTCGCCAACAACAAAAATCGTTTAAAATCTTTTGAAAGCTTATTTTTAAAGCCCTAAAATGAACAAACACAAACACAAGAAAACAAGAAACAATTTCAACCTAATTTATAATGTTTAAATTGCATGACAGTCGTAAATCAACAGCATCCTTCACTTTATTATCAATGAATTTTAGTTTTAAAAAACAAATTTGATCTTTTAACAAAAAGAGCTCGAAAGAATACAAAATGAAAAGATTAAATAAAAAGCGCCGCTTTCGGAACAATAAAAAGGAAAATTGTAAACAACAACTTCAGCATTAACCCTCTAGAGGATCAATAAGAAACAATAAAAATTAAATAAAAGAATTAACGAGAAGAAATGCTTTATCATAATAAAAAAATGCTTTTTCCTACAAAAAAAAAAAAAAAATTATGAAAAAAAAATAAAACTTTGGGCAAAAAAAAAAAGAAGCTTTTTATTTTGTTTTGAAGAGCATTATTAGAAATTTTTTTTTTTAGATTTTCAACAATTTAATTCGATTAAACTATTCTTTGGTCAACTGACTACTCTATTAATCTATAATTCTATTAACGAATACTTGCGTCAACTGATTATTCGGTCAATCGGCTACTTAATTAATTGACTCTTCGGTTAACTGATAGTTCGCTTAATAGCTTCTTTGGTCCACTGATTACATGGTTAATCGATTATTGAGGAAATTGGTTATTCGTTTAATTGATTATTGGCTTAATTGACTATTCTGCTAATTGACAATTGTTTTAATCGAATCATCTGTTAAATGAGATAATCAGAGACAGATAATCGTTTTCTCTATTAATGGATTGTTCGGTTAACTAATTAGTTGGTTAGTCGAATATTTCACTAATTGACTATTTAGTTAATTGATAATTTGTTTAATCGATTCCTCTGTTAACTGATTTATCGATTAATCGATTATTCTTTTAATGTCTTTTTCGGTTACTTATTACTCGATTATCCAATTAATTGACTCTTCTGTTGATGGCTAAACATCAAATAATTCCTCAGAAAATTGATCACTCAGTTAATTGATTATTCTCTTAGTTGACTTTTCTGGTTATTTTGTTAATTTACAATTCTTCTATTCGAATCTTCGGTTAATAATAATTCCTTTAATCGAGTCTTTAGTCCAGCAATTACTCAGTTAATCGATTATTATGTTAATAGAAAATTCGGTTAATCGATTATGCTTGTAATAGATTCGCCGGTTAGGTTAATCGATTAATCATTAATTTGATTGTTTATGCTTCAATGAATCGATTAATTGTTTAGTTGGTTATTCGTTTAGTCTATTATGAGGCTGAGTTTTCGTGTAATAGTTTTTTCGTTTAACTACTTTTCGGTGACTGAATTATTCGACTATTGAATTAATCGTTTAATCGTTAATTCAATTATTCTGCTAATTCAATTAATTCAATTATTCTGCTAGTGTAATTGGTGTCTCTATTAATTCGTTCTTTAGGTTCTTTTCGTGTAATCGTTTCCTCGTTTAGTTGACTGCTCGGTGAATGAATTATTTGACTATTGAATTAATCGTTTAATCGTTAATTCAATTATTCTGCTAATTCAATTAATTCAATTATTCTGCTAGTGTAATTGGTGTCTCTATTAATTCGTTCTTTAGGTTCTTTTCGTGTAATCGTTTCCTCGTTTAGTTGACTGCTCGGTGAATGAATTATTCGATTAATAAATTTTTTTAAATGATTAATTCAATTATTCGGCTAATATATTACTCGTGTAATTGGTTATTCTAATAATTCATTCTTTAGGTAATCGATTATATGCTTCATTAGTTATTCGTTTAATCCATTATTAGGTTAGTTGATTAAGTGTTTCATTTCAAATAATTGACTGTTCATTAATTCAATTATCCGTTTAATAGACTGGTTTTAAGGCAGTCTTTAGTTAAACGATTCTTTATTTTTGGTTTGTACATCGGGTTTAAGTTCAAGTTTTTCCTTTCCTAAGTTTTTTTATTTGTTTAGTTGGTTAGTCGTAAAAATGATTATTTGCTTACGTGATTCATCGACTTATGATTATTTACTTAGTTGAAATGTCAGCTAATCGAATAATAGATTATTCGTGCAATTGATTACTGATTTAATTCATACTGCGGTTAATCAATTATTTGTTTAATTTATTGAATTTTTTTGTTGAACTTTTATAATTTTTTAAATTAAATTTTTGGTTTGTACATTTGTACAACAGGTTACAGTTCAAGTTTTTTCCTTTCTTAAGTTTTTTTTTTTTCTTAAGAAGGATTTTTTTTTATAATACAAATCTGCTGTGATCAATAATTATTGATTGAAGAAGACAAGAAAAATAATAATCAAATCTTTAGTTGGGGGACAACTAGCTGTTTTGTAGTCGCTACACTACTCATCAGCACCCACTGGGATTTGAACTCGGGTCATGACGTATCATGATCTGCTGCTTTAACCACTCAGCCACCGAGCATTTAATTATTTTCTATCTATATTCATCTCATATTGAATCACATGCAAAATGCATTATGTGATTATTCTCGTAATCGTTTCTTCGGTTATATGACTATTTGATTGCTGAAGACTTCGGTTAATCGATTAAACATTATTTCCATTAGTCGGTTAATAAATTGCTTAATTAATTGGTTTTTTGAATAAAATATTCTTTGCTTGATCGATTTCTTTGTTTCAGTGGTTATTTGTTTAATAGATTTTTCGGCTATTTACTTGTTCGGCTAATAAATTATTCGTTTAATCAATTATTTGGTCAATTGATTTTACGATTAATCCATGTTTCCGTTAGTCGATTATTCAGTTGAATGGTTAATCAATTACTCGGTTGATCGATTACTCTATTATTAGCAACATTTTTTGTCTGATTTTGCTACATGTAAAAGTGCTTTATTTATTGTATTCAAACCACTTTTGTAATCTGGCCAGTTTTAGGTTTAATGCTTTATTAAGATTAAGAATTCTCATCATATCAAAATCATTTGTAGATGTCTGCCTGTTTTTCGCTCTGTGCTTGACAATAGAAACCCGATCTGCGGCGGAACGTGAGTCCGGTTCTTTGGAAAATGTACGTATGTATGTTTGTATGTAGGCATGAGTATTTTTAGTTTAACTAAATTGCAGAAACACAAAATATATAATAAAACAATTCAAAATTGAAAAGCAATCTGAAATAAATAAAATGAAATACAAGACAATAAAAATAAATGAAATGCAGTTGAAACGAATATTGTGTTCGTACCATACTAAATAATAACTTTTGTGCAAAATTCCTTTTTTCCGCTTTGTTTCTTATTTTTATAAATAAATAAGTATATATTTTTTTGAACAAATGCCATTCTCACATAAAAATTTATGATGATGATTTATTATTTAATAGTTTGAAGGAAAATAAAAAAAATACAAATAAATTTACAAAAATTTGCCACAGATCTGGCAATCGCAGTCTGCTGTACAAAACAATTGTTATTCGAATCAAAATAAAACGGTATGAAGTGGAGGAAAATTGGAAAAAAAAATCAAAATAAAAGAAAAAGAATTGTATTGATAGTTATGCATGACTACGATTGGAAAACATGCTGGGTTGTTGCATCAACAGCGTAATACAATCTTGTAATTAATACATTGAAAGCGAATTTGTGTTGATTTGTTTTTTGTGTTCATCTTTTTGTTTCGGTTCCTGATGAATTGCAGATTGAAAAGTTTGTAATTCGTAAAAACTGCAGCAACTCACAATTGCAAATCATCAGATTTTTTTTTGTTTTTTTTAAGAGGATTGCCATTATTTATTGTTTTTAGTGAAGTGCAAACCATAAATTTATAAACAATATGTGGTGTATATATTTTTTTTTTGTTGTTTCTTTTTTTTTTTGTTTTCGCCTTTATTGGAGAAATAAATGAAGTGCAGTGCAGCGTTGTGGACGCTAATTGGTGTTAAAACGAAAATTTATAATGTCATAAATTAACAAAATTGGACAAATAATTTTTTTTTGTTAATCATATAAAATGGGGAATACATTTAGTTTCTTTACGTGCAACAAAAAATTGTGCTAAATTTGCCAATTTTCATTGAATTTTTTTGCTCATTAAAACAAAGTTTTTGTAATTAAATATTTCGATTTTCTTTGATGTTTATTTCTTTGCAGCTCCTGAACAATAAAACTATTACAAGAGTAGTAATTCATTAAGTAAGCACTCACTCATTCACTCACTCCATTCACTCACTGGCTCGCACGTAGCAAAGAAAAATATTTTTAAAAACTAATTAAATTTTACTATAAAATGTATGTGTTTCTTTGTGTCTGTGTCTATTTCTGGTGCAAAAAAAAAATCGTATTTGAAATGCAAAGCAGTTGCATTTCTGGGTAAAACAGCTGCTTATAGAAAGAAATAAACAAACTGAATCGAATTTCTTTTTTCGTGCGAATAAGATAAAAATCGTTAAATAATTTCGCCAGACATGAAAGTGGAGGAGAGAGGTGGGATAATTTTTAGATTTTTAATGACACATTTAATGTATTATAAAGTTTTCTTTGATGTTTTTAAAAGCGCTTCAATAAAAAATAAACTAACGCACAATTACGGCAATAAAAATTACTTATTAAATCAAAAATCGTAAAATGTTGATATTTAGAAACACACAGATAAAATTTTATGAGCGTTCTCTTTAAATAATATTTTTTTGACGAATGTTAGAAACAATTTCTAAAAATCAAATTTTATGCTTTGGAAAAGTACTTAATTGAACAAATATTCTAAATGCGTGAAGCATTTAAAATATTTTTTCAATTTTGGAACTTTGTGAACACAGCGTCCAATTTAGGCTTAATTTTTAATGATAGGTTATCCTGGACAGATCACATCGACACTATTGTAGGCAGAGTAGGATTCAAGTCCGTATAGGTTAACCTGGACAGATCACATCAACACTATTGTAGGCAGAGTAGGATTCAACTCCGTTTGCTATACGCATGAATCTGGCAAAGGTCTATCTGAGACCTTCACTTCTTTATGGTTGAAATAATTCTACTAATGTGTAGTATTATTTTCCGTGTTCCCAGGCCTGACTGGCTGCTTACTCGTTTGTAGTACCAATATAAAAGCTTCTCAGTTGTAGGTCAATAGGGTTTATTTACAATTATATTCAATTATATTATTAGAGAATACAAATAAGAGTTGACTTCAAGTTCAATAAAAATTGCAAGGTGCTAAGGCAAGCGCTCAATGGCTATTGATTTTAGAACTAACTAACAATTTTAGAATAACTTTAAATATTTGAAATTCAACATAGGTTAATGTGTACTAAATATAAGTGTAATAAATTCAACCTAGCTTACTAGTTACTAAAAACTGTGTTACCAGTTTGCATAACTTGGCGATTATTTTTTATAAAAAATATGATGTGTACAAACATATTTGGACAATGGTTGTGAAATTTATGCTAATTGTGACAGTACGGACCAACGCAAATTGTATTTGTATGTTATGTATTTCAGTAGCACCGCCGCGATCATATTTCATCTTATGCTAAATCGATTTTTATAAATGACGTTCGAAGATCTCCTAAAATATAAGTGCCTCTTTTTTCCTCACGAGATCATCATCTCTCAACATCCACCATCTTTGTATGAAAGAATAGTTTTTGGAAGATCTCTACGTGGTAGCAATATAATCCGGAGAAAATACAAGTGCTTGATATCTAAACGACAATTTTTCATTACGATATCGATATCCCCATTCAGAGTTACCAAAGCGTGTGGTGTCGGTGATGACTTCTCTCGGTTTATATCGAGCTTTCTCAGAGACCGCACTATACGAGTTGTTATAGACGGGGTCTCATCAAACGAACTCAAGATTAATTCAGGTGTACGCAAGGCTCCGTTCTTGCTCCTACCCTATTTCTTATTTTCCTCAACAACCTTCTCCATTAAACTTCAAACCCTATCCACTCTTTCGCGGGTGACAGCAGCATTTGTCACTCGAACTCTTTTAGTTATAGGACTAGCCTGTCTGAGATCGATGCCGAGAAGCTAAATATGAATGATTCACTGAACAGTGATTTTCTATTAATCTCTGAGTGGGGTCGTAGAAACAGAGTCGTTTTTAACGCTCGTAAGACCCAATGCTGTTTATTAACAAACAAACATGCGACAGCAAGTGCTGATCCATCTGTACTAATGGACGGTATAAATATTGAGGAATCGGATGCTCTTGATGTTCTTGGAATGAAAATACAGTGTGATATTCGCTGGAATGATCCCATTTTTCACGTCTCTAAAGAAGTATTCAAGTACCTCGGATTTTTGAAACGGTGTAAGATGTACTTCACTCCATCCGACCTCCTTACTATTTATATCACCTATATCCGGCCGAAAATGGAATACAACTCCCATGTTTGGGCCGGTGCCTCAAAGTCTATTTTATGGTTATTCGACCGTGTGCAAGAGAGGGCTAAGAAGCTCATCGGGGACAGTAGGGTATCCAATTCTATTGACTCACTGGAGCATCGACGCAGTGTGGGGTGCATTACTCTGTTCTATCGTTACTACAATGGGTTTTGCTCTGACGAGATTAGGAATCTTGTTCCCGAAACTCGCACATTTTTACGTAGCACGCGTTTATCGTCCAGAGCTCATCCATTCGTGGCTGATTACTCAGGGAATCGTACTACGCATTACAGAGAGAATTCGTTTTTCAGCTGTACGCTTCGCCTGTGGAATAAGCTGCCTGCAAACATGTTTCCTGTCGGTTTTAATGTTGGGAAGTTCAAGTCAAATGTTCACAAACACTACTCCCTCTTTCCCCCTCCTCATAACCTATTTTCCTAGTTCCGGTATAATGCACTGCATATGTAGGGGTCATCCCCTGAGTACTAGTCCAAGATAAAAAAAACCATTACGCCGTTTTCATTTTAAAAAAAGTAAGGTCCAATGATTCCTCCTGACAAATTTGCACACTAGACTGCCACTTTCAATGCATGCAAAGGTGACTGATAAATAATTTGAGGGTTTTCCGTTCCCCAGAATCAACTATTCTGTTTATTCACATTTAAATGAAAATGTTCCTTGTCACTCATTATGATTTTTTTATGAAAATTTGATTTGTCATGGGTGAGCTCTTGTGTCAACTGAATCTTAAATGGAAACAAATGCAAAATTGTGGCCAAAGTTGTTCTTGCAGACTAACCGTCATGCGGCTTCTTAGAGCTTTATTTGCTATTACAAACGAGGTACTCCAATCCCTCTATGAGTCAGAAAGCAAGGTTAGACGTACATCAAGCCAAAACCTGCTCCGCGGGAGAAATTGTAGTAATATAGATATATTATTGGTCCAAGACAGATTGTGGAAATTGATTTTCAGCAGCACCTGCTTTGACGTCTTTATCCTATGCCGGAGCAATTCCAAGCGGTAAATTATTCACGACACACCAGCTTACTTATGTAGAGTATTTCTTTAATATATATGTAAAAATAAATAATATGCGGACACTTTGGATAAAAATAGTGACAATGGTAAGTGTCTGGCTATTAGAAGTTTCACTATTTTTTCTCATAAATGAGCCATTTACTAAAAATGCTTCTTATTCTATCATAGGTGTTTCAATTTTTTGCTGAATTTGCTTGAAATGCGACAGGAAAAATTTTGTTACAAATTTTTTGGGACGAGATATTTAGCTCATATCTATATTACGTTATTAATTATTCTTTATTGTTTGAATTTACCGCATTTTTGGTACCGTATTATAGCAATATATAACCGTTTTGGAACACATTTTTTTTACATAAATTGTGAGACACATGCATAATTACTAGATATTGTCTTTTATCTGTCATAACTTTTTCACTTTTGCCGAATTTTCTTGAAATTAATTTTGTTACAACCTTTTGGGGACAAGCTAAAAAGCTTATAGCTATATTGCGTTATGAGAAATTCTTTTTTGACTAAATTTTTTTCTCATAAATTTTGACTCATGTATATAACTACTGGAAATGCTTCTTTATCTATTATAATTTGTTTACTAATTCGCTGAATTTTCTGGAAATGTGGCAGAAAAAATTTTGTGACAAATTTTTTGGAACAAGCTATTCAGCTCATTCCTATAATGCTTCATGAAAATTTCTTTATTGACCTGAATTTACTGCATTTTGGATACATTTTGTTGTAATTTTTAAAATAAATGTAATTTTGGGTAATAAATTATAGTAACATATAACTATTTTGGGATACAGTTTTTCATCTAAATGATGCAGCATGTACATATTCACTGGAAATGCTGTTTAAGTTATCATATTTTTATAATTTTTCCGCTTATATTTTCTAAATGCAAAACAAAAAAAAAATTATTTTCTCACAAACTTTTTGGGACAAAATATTAAAGTCTTAACTTTAAAAAAATGTATTGGCCTAAACGCATTGCATATTGAATAACATATTATAGTAACATATAACCATTGTCGGGGAGAATTTTGGTCAAGAAAAAGGGTTATAGAAAAATTCCAAGCAAAAACACAAAGAACTAGATTTCGATTTATAAAGGTTTATTAACATTTTCACTTGCCGTTCGAGGGAGTCGTTCAGATATCAACTGATTACGACCGAAATGCATGATTATTAGTAGACTTACTTATTATAATTTAACGAAGTATTTTCGTATAAAAAAAGGTTACATGAGAGTAAGAGATTAATAAAAATTACACAGGAATTCATTGGCATCAAACCACACGCATGCGCATAATTACAAAACTATTATAATTAAATACTTGAACCGAACAAACATTTTGGGACACATTTTTTCACATAAATTGTATAGCATGAGCATATTTTTGGGAAATCTCCTTTAATCTATCATATTTTTTTAATTATTCCGCTGATTTTTTTTCGAAATGTAGCAAAAAAAAAGTTTTTGGGATAAAGTATTCAGTTCAAGAAGTGTAATGGAAAAAATTTGTGACAAATTTTTGGCCTATCAAAATAGTCTTGATTCAGAAAGTAAAAACGAAATCATTATTTTAGCATATAATTTTTACAATTTTGCCAACCGTCTCAAACATTTTCGTGCCTAATAAAAGTGAAACTTTAAAGAGATTTTTATTTTTTTATTTTTGGACTTAAAATAATTATATTTCGTTTCCAAATTTGGTTAAATATTTTATATTGTTGGCATGTATAGATCTGTAAGTATCAGTAAGTGTTACTTATGTCCATTCCATTCGGAAATAGTACATTCCGGCTTTTTAGTTCTTCAGAAAACGAATGAGAATAATATTTTCTGTAAAAACTGATATATTCGTAAAAAATTTTTAGTTGTTCGTTTTCTGCAGAATCCAAAAATGGATTGAATTCCGATTTCGAACGGAATTGAATTCTGTGACGTGACTGAATGTTTTCAGTTAAAAATGATTTCATTTCGAAAAATGTTTGCATTTTTCGTTTTTAGAAAAACCAAAAAACAAAATGAATTTCATTTCCAAAAGGGATTGAACTCTGTGACATGATATTTGATCTTTATGTGTTTTTTTTTTCTTGAACCCTGTAATCACCAATTGAACTTTTAAACATCCACAGTGGTCTGTATACATGTATAATATACATTGTATATACATATGTACATTGTATATACATATGTATAAAACTATTGTAAAATAATTAATGGGAAAAATGAAATGGAATAATATATAGAAAACAATCAGAAAGCGAGAAAATTTATCACAATCCCAACTTTTATTTCCAACTCGAATTAAAAGCAGAAAAAAAAGAAAATCTTTTTTAATTTCCACAAGAGCGACTGGTCTGCCTTAACAAACACCGTACAACAACAATGAAGAAAAACAGAAATTATGAAAAAGAAAAATGTTTTTATTTATTGCATTTATGGGCATAATTGATGATACTCTTTGGTGAACTTTACACTGAATGAATGGCTTGTTCGAATCAGTCAGTCACTCAGTCATTTAATACGGTTTCAATAAAAACAATCAAAAAAGAAATTGCAAAAAATAAGCAAATTTCTCTGTAATGAAAAAGAAGAAACCGAAAGCAAAAAAAAAATAGTAAATATCTGGGAAAATTGTGGTCTTAAAGCAGATATTTTTCTTTTTTGAAATGGAAATTGAAACAAAGAAAGGAAATTATAAATAATAAAGGAAATGTAAGAAAAAGAAAATAAGCTGAATTAACAAGAGAAAAATATAAAATGAAAGTGCAATTTGATTAACAGTTTATATAATGGCTGATGAACTTCAGCTTAAAGTGAGAAAGGGAAACAAAAATCAAATTAATGAAGAGCTTCTTAGACCACTACTCAGGGGATGAACGCTACATATGATATACATTGTACCGCAACTAGGAAAATAGGTTATGTGGAGGAGGAGAGAGGGAGTAGTATTTGTGCATGTTTGGCTTGAATCTTTCAACGTTATATATGACAGAAAACATGACCACAAATGGATGAGCTCTAGCCGATATATCTGCGTATATTGCATAAAAATATGTAGATTTCATGAACAATATCCCTAATCTGAACAGAGCAAAATCCGTAGTAGGGTACAGAAACTTACGTAACTATGCGTCGCAGAGGCGTTGTGATCCACCCCAACGATAGGTATGGAAGCTCTTTAACGTGGCTATTCAAAAGGAGGCAGCCGTTCAGACGACCTCACTTTAGAAAAGGGCAAAACTAAAGGCAGTTAACCTATTAAATTACGTCTCTAAAGAGTATTAGAGCCGTAATTTATAAGTATGTCTCTGACTAGTAACCAGAATCATCTTTCCAACAAGGGAAGCTGAGGAATGGTTCACAAAAGAGGTACACGGATCGATTCAAAACACTCCAAGGATTGGAGGGGGAATGGTGGGGACTAGAGCATGCAGGAAAATAACACACCATAATCTTTCAAGCGGAACCATGCGCAATAAAGAAAATGGAGAATATATTTCCTGGCAGGGGAGACAAACGAGTGATCATAAAAATACCTCAAAGCCCTGAGCGATTGGGGGGTTTTTTTTTGTTCAGTTTAGTACTGAGATATCACAACAGCTTACTTCGACTGGCGAATTAGAACCAGGTTAGTCTGGTCTGGGTGTCAGGATAAAAGGAACATTATGGCCATAAGATGGTAGAAATCTGGCTAAAAAAGGAGTAGAGGGGACTTTTATTGCCCCACTAAAATATTTGGATTTCCTTAATGGCGAGATGATGAAATGGATGGAGTCTATTGTGGAGGAGCATTGTACTGAAACAAACGATGTTTAAGAGGGCTGAATGTACTGTAAAACTAGATCACCTACTGTGAGGCATTGGGTCACAATAGACACAAGCTGCTACGAGCTCATACGTTAAGTTAATAGGACTTGTTATTATTTCCAATGAAGGTGTTAGTCCTGTTTCTTCATGTACTAAGCCTGTGAAGAGGTAAGCGGAAGCACAATACATAGAGTACAAGTGACCGTTTTGGCCACATCTCATTCAAATAACAATCGCACCGCATACCGTGGCGATCTACCAGTGTGTAATTGGACGTAAGTGATAAGCTCTTTTTCACTTAAGCTAGTACTCAGGATGATCACTACATATGCATTATACCGGAACTAGGAAAATAGGTTATGAAGAAGAAGAAAGAGGGAGTAGTGTTTGACTTGAACATTCCTACGCTATATGTGAAACACGTCCATAGGCAACTTGTTCCACAGATGAACTGTACAGCTGAAAAACGAATTCTCTCTGTAATTCGTTTTGCAACTCACTGGCCAATCGATCACAAATGGATGAGCTCTAGACGATGTACGTATATTATGTAAAAATATATGTGCCGAAGCCCATCGCAAATCTCATTGAAGTATCGATAAGCCAGAGTAACGAACGGTGCTCCAGTGAGTCAATAGGGTTAGCTACTCTACTGTCACTGATAAGCTACTTCTCTTGGTCAAGTAACGCTAAAATAAACTTTAAGGCACTATCCCAAACATGATAGTTGTCTTCCATTTTCGGTCGGATATAGGTGGTATAAATAGTAAGAAGATATAATACAGTGACATAATGTCTTACAGCATTTCAAAACACCTAAAAACTTAAATGCTTTTTCAGAGAGTTTAGCCGAACAACATTGCACTGAATTTTCATTCCATGAACATCAAGTGTATCTAATACCGCAAAATATTTCTATCATCTACCATAAGCACACATAGAGCAGCATTCTCGGTCATGCGTTTATGTGTTATTAAGCAACACTGGGTCTTACAAGCGTTGCAGTCAACTTTGGTTTTACGAGCCCATTCGGAGATTAAGAGAAAATCATTACTCAATGAGTCATTCCAATGTTGCCTCTTGGTACTGATGTCAGATAGGTTAAATCTATAACTGAATAAATACGAATGGCAAATACTGCTGTCCTCTGCAAAAGAGTGGCTAGGGTTAGAAGTTAGACATAGAGTCAGAGTCTTGCAATAACCATTGGCAACTTTGGAAAACTGTATTATTTTCAAAACCAATATTCTTTTTAGCGCACAAAAAATTAAACTGCTTACTTAACACATTACCTGGTAATGATTTTTTCCAAAATTACAGTATGCATTCCAATACTTTTGTAAACAAGTTTTCAGAATGCATTTACTTCAACAGACATTTTAATGTCTGTCAAAATTTAAAAAACTGCTGAACAAACCAAGTCTTCAACTAAACGTAATCATAGTTTAAAACATTATTTAGCTAAATTTTTATTCTTAAAAACTTCCTTTCAGACAAAACCTGCGCAACTCATAAAAAATATCTTTTAAACTCTTCTCAACCGTTAAAAGCTTTTAAGCGTTTTCTTTGCATTTTCCAAAATAATTCTAAATACTTTTGTGGCAGCCAGCCTGCCTGCCAGCCTGCTGTTTTATTTGAAACTACGAGAAGTTCCATTTAAATTTTTTTCCCTCCTCTTTTTGTTTAGTTGTTGCAGCAAATAATGTCGCAATGCGTTCCTCTGTCCAAGAACGAATAAAACACAAACGACTTTATTTCATTCCTGGCAACCTCTTAAAGTTGAAGTAATAAGAAAAGAATAGTGGCAGCCACCAGAAAAAGAAGAAAAAAAAGACGCAACCATTAAATTTGCATGAAAAGAAATGCATTTACAACTGCTGCTGCTGCTTTTACTTCTGCTTCTGCAACACCAAATACTTGAGCTAAATTTTAGTAAAAGGGAAGAATTTGCGTTTAAGTGATTTTCATTGTATGAATAAAATTTTAGGGGTTTTTTCTCAAGCAGCCTGTTTTAGGCACAAATAAGTGGCGGAAAATAAGGAAAAGTTCTACCAGTTTTTTTGTTTGATCCAAATTGATATTATTTGAAACTAGAGGCAGTAAGCCAACAATTTCTCAACAATTGTCCCTCATATTCCAAGAGGCGTCATCGTCTTCACATCAAGACATCAACTTCTACGTAAATATTTAAAAAAAATTTTTTTAACATGTCGTTACTAATGGAGGCAACAATTTACTTACCACTCTCAATTATAGACAAAATAACTACAAAGCTTCAAAATAGAATAATAGTCATTAACAAATCAATTACTTTTAAGCCCTTAAATAACAACTCGAAGACAATGAGTTGTTGAAGTTTTCGTCGATAAAAACTGTGAAACTGACTGAAGTTTGGCTACACAAATAACATATAAATATATTAGATAAGATTTGTAATAACTTAGAAAAAGCATGACTACAAAACTTCAAAATAGAAAAATAGTCATTAGCAAATTCAATTTTAAACCCTTAAATAACAACTCGAAGAAGATGAGTTGCTGAAGGTGTGGTCGATAAAAACTGTGGAACTGACTGATGTTTTGATACACAAATAACTTATAAATATATTTGATAAGTTTGTAATATCTAAGAAAAAGCATGACTTTAAATCATGGTGTAAATGTCGCCTTCATGTACTTTTACAAACAAGATTTTTGTGGCAAAAGTACTTTTTTCTATAAATGTTCATTTTTAGAGATCATTTTTTGATAAAATTAAGTTCTATAAATATTCTACTTTAAATCGAAGTTTTTGCTTTCAAAAAGGGCCCAATCATAAAGCACGATTTTAGTTGTAAATCACACTTTAATGTCAAATTTTATTTGGCCCATTCAGTTTGACATTTCGTTATTTCTTGAAAATTCTTGATTGTCCCCGATAGCAAGTATCTATTCTTTGATAGGTCTTTAATATTTCAGAGACCTAAGCTACAGATAGAGACTGTGAGTAACATTTAATTGTTTATTGGCAATACCCCCAGCGAGCAGCTTTAGCCTTGGCGTACACCAAATCAGAACACTCTGCTATAAAAATATAATAAAACGCTAAGATGACGCATGACTTATGTTGTGTTGGACTTCTGAAATCCTTATCGAGGGTTAAAATTGCCAGAAGGAGAATTAGTTTCCTAGCAACTTACCCATCAACCATCACCACTGGTTTCTTGCAATACAGGTATCTGCTTCAAGACAAAAACATTTCGGGGGGTTGCTATCCCCCGAAAAAAACATTGCATCGCACAATTATCAAGAATACCAACTCCCCTTTTCCTGCGTCTTTAAGATTAAACCTCAGCTGAACCTTCCAGTTCCTTAACCATGATGAGCCCGTGTTGAACTGCAAGCAGAACCATCCGGGGGCCACACTGATTCCCGTTCTGCCAATTTATACCCTTTGCAAGGGTTTCGGAAACCAGCACAACAGAAGTCATGCGGCTTCCTAGAGTCTTATTTGATACACTCATAGCCAAAAGTATCTTCATATTGATGACTGCGAGTCATCAGTATTTTGACATCAATAGTATGTAAATAGTCATCAGTAATATGAAAACTGACATAAATCTTAATGACAAAAGTCATCAGATAATTTTGTCATATATTGAGTATCATCAATGGCACAACTGTGATGGCATCAATTCAATGATACATTTTATTAATAATTATAATACATCTTATTTATGAAAATTTATTTTAAGAAAAGCCTAAATAGTGTTAAATAGTGTTACAATATATTCTATTTATTGTTAAAAGAGAATTTGGTTGTTAAAATTCTTATATTTAAATTTAAATTAGTTTTTAAGAAGTAGGAAAATAATGCTTCATATTAATGCCACTTAATCATCACATACGACGTTTAGTTACATAAGTATAAAGACAACGTAGAGAGTAAAATAAAATGAAGAGCTACGAGGCAAAGAAATATAATATTTTCTCGTACACAGTGTACACACAATTAAAATATAATAATGCAACACACAAACATTATATTGATGGCAGGAACTCATCAAAAGTGTTATTGGAATATTTTGAATTCTCATTGATTTCTTGAAAATGGTAGAATATAAAGTTACGTCCTTGAACATATTTTTGAAATCATTAAATTGAACTGGAGTTTAATATTGAAGATAGCGTACCATAGTATTGATGATATTTCATCATCAAATTTATTTCGCTTGTCCATTTTTCTGACGTTAATGAGCTATCACATCAATGATATTGGGTCCAAATTATAGTTGGTCTGATGTTAGTGTGCCGTGCTATTGACGATATTTTGTCATTACATTGACTTTTAGTAATTTCTTCGGTATTGGAGTTTCATTGTATTGATTATAGGCTAGCATCAAACGTATAAAGCATCCCCATGATGTCAGTATGTCATTTCACTGATTAAATAACTGTCATAATTGCCGCTATTGATAATTAGAGCATTGGGTCAAAAATGATGACATTTGGCCATGCATTGATGTTGAAATACATCACAGTTACGACAGGTTTTCTATGAGTGTACAACAAATGAGGGTCTCCTTCTCCTTGTTACCCGAAAAACAGTGTGCCCTGGCTTGGAATACGCCAAGGCAAAAACTGTTCCGCTATGAATGTAATCGTAGAGAAGGAAAATGCTCCCCATGAATGTACCATCAATGCTTACAATAAAGTCAAATGTCGTTTGGATTACCAAGGTGAGTGTCGTCATAGCCAAGAGCATATCGCTCCTTTATTGCAACAGACTCTGTTATTAATATTAATATATATAATTAAAAAAATTTAATTTCGAGAAAAACGCGTTCCAAATTTTTTTATTTTCCATACAAGCGTTAGAAAATTTTTTTTTAATAAAATATCTCCTTAAGGAAACAGTTTAAAAGTAATTTGAATAATTTTTTGGCACAATATAAAAGGTTAACAATTCTGCATTGTTATCTTCAAAAGCTAATTTTTTGAGATATGACTATGTTGCTATAAAGGAGCGATTTGGTTGACTGGGATCGTCAAGAACGTTTTGGTTTCGATTACTCGAGAACAAGAAAAAAAACTGTCAACAAATCTATTGGTGATTTGTCCGCATTGGCTGGTCACGGTAAGTACTTAAGCACTTTACATTAGTAAGGGAATATTAAAATTCTATTAATAATATGAAATTCGTTAAAAAACTAGTGGTTACGCTTATTTGATCATATATTTGCTCAACGTGCACGTTCTCTAACACTTTTTTTGTATATGTTATATATCATTTTAGCTTTTCTAATATTCAGTCTTGAATAAATCGTACATTAAACTCTCTTTGTTGACTTCGTTTTTTCTATTATAAATAAAAATGAAGAAAAAAAATTGGTAACATTGTTTTTGTTGTTGACAAGATTTTTGCATATTTTCATAATGTTTTTTTGCACATTTCTTTTTGTTTTTGTGTTGTTCATTCAATGTGCCTCTTTATATCCAAGTACTGTTTTTTCTCTTTCTTTGTAAGACAAAAGACTCACATTTACAGGAGCTCAAACAAATCTCATCCTTAAAACAGGCCGTTTTCTGGTGGAAAGAAACCATTAAAATGGCATTGTTCTTTTGAGAGTTTTTTTTCTTTTTTGGGTTTTTTGTTCAGGAATTTTAACGATGTTAGAGAAATAATAAAAAGTTGTACGTTATTATAGAAAAAAAAAGAGTCAAAGCGCGAAACTTATATAACATGGTGTGGAAGTTCCTTTTGCTTTTTTGTTTTTTGGGATTTAAATTGGTTTCTGGCCTTTTTTCATGCAGCAATTTCAAAGGAGCGCTTTTGTGAGCCAAAGCAATGTTGTTTCAGCCGAAGATTTATGACTTTATTGTTTCAACACTTGGATAAAATGGACATCATTAGAAGTGGGAAACAGTTTTTTTTAGAGAAAAAAATTAAAGTTGCTTAAAAATAGTTAACGTAAGAAATATATATACTAGCTAATAATGTCGATTTGGACAACATATGACAAAACTATGACATAATTCTCAATATTCTAAGAATCGTCATCGTCATCACATCAGGTCGATACCAAAAAAACATCCAGTTATACATTCGTCTTCAACAGCAATTATATATTCTTTGATAGCCGTTCAATATTTCTGAGACCAAAGCGTTAGAGGCTGCTGACAACACTCAACTGTTATTTTATTTTTTTTTACCTTGGACCAGTACTCAGGGTATGACTCCCACATATGCAATGCATTGTACCAGAACTATGAAAATAGGTTGTGAGGAGGAGGAAAGAGGGAGTAGTGCTTGTGAACATTTGACTTGAACCTTCCAATGCTATAACAGACAGGAAACACATCTGCAGGCAGCTTATTTCACAGTTGAACCGTACGGCTGAAAAATCGTCGCAAAATATTGGTCCCAATACAATATCGTTCTCTAGAAATCAATCATCATTTAACACCAGGAATAATTCGAACTTGTGTTTATTAAAATGCAGATTGGAAACAACAAACAAAAAATAGAATACATTGGTGGATTTGGTAGGCAGGCCGCTGGGTTCTCCAAAGAGTACCCGGATACTCCAGCTAACTTGGGTCCTGAAGGTCGTTCCCTTTGTGATTGCCTGAAAAGTTAGGGTATGATAGAAGGAAAAATAAAAGTTGTAAGGATATAAAAGTAGTGCGGGAAGGTGGGAAACTGCTTAAAATTGCTGATTTATTAGCCATCCGCTACTTCTTATGAAAGAAGCTATAGCAGTCGGTTTGACCAAGGGCAGACATGGTAGACTATTGAAGCTCCTCTCGCCTAAGCATCTCAGACGATGGTGTTCCAAAGCCGGGCATGTCCCGAGGAGATGAAGCATGGTCTCCTCCTCCTCCTCGTCTTGGCAACTTCTACAGAAGTCGTTATAGGGTAGGCCTAGTCTCCTGGCATGGTTCCCAAATGGACAATGCCAGTGATGACTGCTACCGTCATTCTTAGGAGAGATCTGGGAAGTTTTAATAGCTCCCCCGTTCTCTTAGCCACAATCCTTAAAAACTATTCAAGGAATATTTATTTTTAAATACCGTTTAAGGGAGCACTTATTGGAAAATTTAAAAACTTTCTTTTAGTATTTGTATAAGCCCAAAAAAAAAAAAAAAAAAAAAAAATATTTTTAACTGATCTCATATATTATTTATTTGAATTTATATTCATTTTATTAATGTTAGCTTATTAAAATATTGTTTAATTTTGCCAACTCGCCTCTTTAATGTCATATGACGCTGAGGCAACATACATTGTAAAAATTAAAATTATGAAAATAAATACTTAACTTAAAAAAAACGAATTCTCTCCGTAATGCGTAGTACGATTCCCCAGGCAGTCGAACACAAATGGATGAACTCTGAACGATGCATGCGTGCTAGGTAAAAATAGGAGAGTTTCAGGAGCAAGGTCCCTAATCTCGTCAGAACAAAATTCATTGTAATAACGATAGAACAGAGCAACGCACCCTAAACTACGTCAATGCTCCTATAAGAGTTGTATTCCATTTTCGGTTGGATATAGGTGGTATAAATAGTAAGGAGATCGCAAGGAGTGAAGTACATCTAACACCGTTTCAAAAACCCGAGGCACTTGAATGCTTTTTTAGAGACATTAAAAATGTGTTC
Organism: Thecocarcelia acutangulata; assembly: GCA_914767995.1. NCBI lineage: Eukaryota > Metazoa > Arthropoda > Insecta > Diptera > Tachinidae > Thecocarcelia > Thecocarcelia acutangulata. The sequence goes on from OU612096.1 coordinate 88,415,992, forward strand.
CGTCCAGCGAACAGCACACTGTATCTTCATTTTAAGAACATTAAGAGCGTCCGATTCCTTAATATTTATTCCTTTCATGAGTAAAGATGATTAGTAACAAGTAAATAAATGCCAAAACGTTAGAATATGGGACAAATATTTTTTTTTCTTTTTTGGAGAGTCTATCTCTCATTATAGTTCCTAAAAAAGATATTTTGCGTGCTTCTTGCATTTGAAGAAAACGGCTGCTAAAGTCTATCCATATTCCATATTGTTGGTAAAAGCTTACATTCAATATGCACTAAATTAAAAAACTTGAGAATGATGTATTATGTTTTTGGCTTTAAAAAACGCTTTGCGAATTCTTCAATTGCCAAGGAAATAATGACAACGGCACTTGTTTGCTATATAGTATTTAAATACCTCACAACTTTATTTGCACTGAAAACCACTGTGTATTAACACACTAGACTTGCTTACTTTTCTGACTTATGACTGTTTTGCCGAACATCTGCCTGCTATTTATAATTCTTTATTTCCATCTACATGATTCATGAACACTACAAAAACAAGTCACTTTTTTTTTATTTATTTAATTTTAGGAGACTACAGCACAACAAGACTTAATCTTATTTAACAGCACTGCTAGTGCTATGGCAGATTTACAGACGGTTATTTCATTAAAGTACATATAACAGTAAACAGTATATTAGTAAAAAATTATTTAAGGAAATTCAAATAAAAGTTTGTTTGTAGCAATAAAGAATGGACTCATTACAAATAATTTAAGAAATTGAACATTTATAGCATTAACCATAATGAGAAAAAAGTGCTAATTTAAAGTGTATAGTATTGCTAATGATTTCTATATTGGGTGGGAGTTCCTTCCAAAGACGAGTAGCTTTTAAAAAGAAGTGTCTCTCTGAGATTAATTTTCGATAGCGAATCTTGCTGCCTCTGTTGGATCTTGAAAACTTAATCCTTTTGTAAAGATACTCAGATGTTTTATCATAGATTATTTTGTACAAAAATTGTAGAGTGCAACATTTTAACAGATTTTCATAAGAAATTTTATAAATTTGGTAAAAAAAATGAGATATTCTGCTATTTCTGTTCTGGCCAGAGAGTTTCTGATGACATACTGAATCACAGCTTGATAATATTTCACAGCCATAAAGAAGCGTCGCAATTAAATAAGATTTAGCAAGGAGTATCATCGACAAGATTAATTATATTCTGCCCAATGGGTATTGACGGTAGATTTAAAAAAATGTAGCCACTTTTACTTATTAGCATTGCTTTCGATTTTTCGATATTCGATATACGTTGTCAAGATGATGATTTACTTTTACGATGCATCCGTTTATTTCAGATTATAAAAAGTTTTTTTTTTAACAAACACAAAAACTGCGAAGCTTTTTTGCTTGTCTGCAGTAACACCCAGGGTCTGTGGCAGGAATCGAACCTGCGACCTCGAGACTGTTGGTCGAGTACTCTACCAAATCAGCCATCGAGGCACCGACATCATCGGCGTACATATGTATTCCACAGTATCTGAGTACAGATGGCAAGTCAGTGGAATAAATAGTATAAAGACCCAAGTAAGAAAAAAGCAAAATGCAAAAATGGATACATTGTGATAACCGCAATGTCGTTTTATATTCCGAAATGGAATATGACGTCAAGGTAATGATCCTGGTGGGATCAGAAGGATGTTTTGTATAATTGTTTTGTACATATGTATTATGGGCTGATGAAATCGTGTCAGACGATAACAGGCGACCTGTACCCAGGGCTGGGCAGTATTTGAAATACTTGTATTTGAAATACAAATACGTATTTTGTATCTGTATTTCAAATACACGACCTGAAAGTATTTAGTATTTTGTATTTCAAATACATGTGGCTCAAAAATACATTTTTACAAAATACATTTATTTATTATAATAAATTGAAAACAAGTTATTTCACAAAAGCTAAAACCGCTAGAAACTACAACCATTAAAATGTTTATCATTTTGCAGTACTGCAATGTAGCTTTCATTTATACAGAGCTAATACATTTTACACTAATCGGGTGATATCAGTAAGAATTTCTATATATTTGCCACCAGCTTTTTATACACAGGGAAATAATTTTTATTATGGAAAACTTTAGGCTGCGAGATCCAGATTAGATCCACTGCAATATAATACTTTGAGGCATTTAAGTTGTATTTTAACAAAATTAATGGAGAGCTTGGAAATAAAATTCTCCTGCTGACACCTGGAACAAATAGAGCCATATCGGTGTCATGTTTCCATCCTAGTTTCAAAATTAGCTGATTACCAGAAAGCATCTCAGTAAAAGGAAGGCAAAAAATTCAAAATCTTGCTATAGATACTTTGGAGAAAAATTACAAAAAAACGTGAAATCATGACTGGATGCAGAAGAATAAGTAGTAGTTGAGGTAAAGATGATGAAGATTTTATTGTTGTTTTGGACAATACAGTGATCAACCTCGTAAATCAAACTTGAAACTTGAGCTTATCAGTTTTCAAAATGATAAAAGCAAGGAGCTTGCTATTCTGGAAAACTATCCAAGAATCAAAAATAAATGCATTTATAGAATTTGACAGCAGCTTGTGTTCCTCAGGACCTGTAGAAAGATTATTGTTTGTCGGATGACTGATTGAAATATTTAGTTTTTATTAAAGGAAATACTTGTTTTGCCGAATGAATTTTTTATTTACTATCTATCAAATGCTAAATATTAGGTTTGTTCCTTTAATTTCTTAGCAAGTTTAGAACAATCATATGAATATACAACTTAGTTTAAGTGCATATGTAAAATAATATATGTATCTAAAGCCAGACGGGTACATTTTTCTGAGACCAAATTACAAAAATGTATTTGTATTTTGAAATTGTATTTTGTATTTGAAATACACAACTTGAAAGTATTTTGTATCTTGTATTTAAAATACACTATTGTAAAGTATTTTATATCTTGTATTTGAAATACACTCATGGAAAGTATTTTGTATCTTGTATTTGAAATACATAATCTGTGTATTTTGTCCAGCCCTGACTGTACCATAGACGATGGATTCGTTTGGAGAGAACAATCAGCAAAAAACGACCAATATATTCAACCAAATACGAGGCCATAATGGTGAAAACCACTACAAGGCTCGACCACTTATGGCAAGACCGCTTAAAAACTATTTGGAAAACGGTGGATGGAAAGTTTTAACTCATCCTTTTTATAGAGCAGATCTTGCTCCTTCTGACTACTATTTCTTTCGATCGATGCAAGACGTCCTTACTAAAATACGATTCACTTCGGCTTATTTCATTCTGTACCTCAAAGTCGCAGTCAATTTTTTGACGCGGAGTTCATATGTTTTCAGAAAGATGGGAAAAAGTAGTGGATAACGATGGGATACTTTGAGTAATGTATTAAATCATTTGACTGTTATAATAAGATCGACATTATTAACTTGTATACCCAATAGCTGTAGCAAAATGCGGCCAAAAATATTATTAAAAATATAAAAATTCTTTTAAGAAAATGTCTAATTTTATCGTTTTATTTTTAAAAATAAATTTCCACTCACCATCTTTTTTGTATTTGTATTTGAATGAAATTTACATACCTGTAATTAAAAAGAAATTAATGGAAATTATTATTTGAAAACAATCGTTCTTTTGACAGCCTTAACACATGTTACAGCAACTTTTGCCATTCATGATTTAACCCCCAAGCCACAATAAAAAAAAACATGTATAAGAAATAAAACTTATGAGCTTTAAAAAAGAAAAACAAATCTTTTTTTAAACCAACCAATAGAAGGAAACATATAAACTCAATACAAGAAGTCTTTCTGAATTACTTGGTCTTGTAAATACAACAGATCAAGCCACAACAATCATTAATTTCAAAAAATAAAAAAAGCCCCAACACGCAACTTTTTACACAAAATTTTCATGTTTACTAAAGAAAAAAGCAAACAAAAAAGATATTAAAGAAAAGAAAAAATAAATAAGTGATAAAAAAAGATCAAACAAGATCAAGAATACAAAACGAAATAGAAAATAATTTTTAATAGCCAATCAATAAACAACAAACTACAAGAAAATTTATTATATTTTGTTGAAAGAAGAAAAAAACACACACACACGCACACTCTTAAATAATTGCTTTGAGGCATTACCGCCACTGAATAACGAGGCTCATTCAATTTTCTTCTTAAAAATTAAGCAACTAATGAAATACTTTGTTTAAACTAAATATTAACAAGTTGTGAAAAGTTAAAAATGCAAAAAAATATATATTTTTTAATGTTAAACAAAATTCCATTTATCAATTAGTCACTACTAGTTGCTTTTAAATGAAATCTTATTAGTGATTCAATTCTGCATGGCAACCAGTGTGGCCATTTTGGCATTTTTGCGGCTAAGTTTAGCATTTTTCATTCTGGTTTAGCTGCAAATTTTCTATTTAAATAAAAGTAAAATTTTTTTTTTATTATTTTTTTTTGTAGCGTTTTTTATTTATTGAATCTTCAAAATGAACTAACAATAAGCATGCAACTCTTAATACTAAATTTAAAATTAAAAAATGCTTTAAAATTAAAAATTAAAACAAATGTGCTTTGTACTTAAGTCCGGCCAATGCTAGACACAAAGTTTTATTTTGCGGGAGCTATTTCGGTAAAATCACCTATTGAGCAATCTGATCGTAGCAACGGTATACCTTCTTCTAAGCCGAGTGTGACCGCCAAAATTAAAAGTATGCGCGCAAGAGGGTTTGGATGAAGTTCCAATTTACTGATATACCTTGTTGCGTACTTGGAAAATTCCTCTTTTACCAGCGGAACACTCAGATCTTTATGAATTCGTGAATTTTTTACGTACCATGGAGCCGCAGTAATCGTTCGAAGAACTTGGTTTTGTCGCCTTTGAATTTTTTCAATATTGGACGCTGAGGTGGTGCCCCATAATTGAATTCCGTAGCACCATATAGGTTTTAGAATTGCATTGTATAGCAGAAGTTTGCAATCCAACTTCAATGTCGAGTTTCTGCCCATAAGCCAATTTAGTTGCGCTGCTTTTAGTTTCAACTGAATGATTTTTGCTTCAATGTGAGACTTCTACGTTAGCCTACGGTTGAGGTGTATACCAAGGTACTTGACTTCACTGTGCTGCGGAATAGGTATTTATTTGGATAGGCGCATATGTTTGCTTGCACAGTGTGAATGTGACATGAGTACATTAATGTTCGTTAACTTTGATTTTCCAAAGTTTTAGCCATTTCTCTAATATTGAAATATATTCCTGTAAATTTCATGAAGCTATTTGGTAGTTTTCATGAACACTCAAAAACGCTGTATCATCTGCAAAGGTAGAAGTGTGGATTCCGGCTGTAGTTGGCATGTCAGAGGCGTAAATCAAATATAAAGTAGGCCCCAGTATGCAGCCTTGGGGAACACCTGCCTCGGTTGGCTGAGTTGGGCTAAAATCGCCTTCTCTGATAACAAATTTCCGCCCATATAAGTAGCTTTCCAGAAGCTTCTGAGTATTTACAGGCAAGTTTAACTTTATTTTGTGCATCAAGCCGTCGTGCCACACTTTATCGAAAGCTTGAGAAATGTCAATGAAGCAATACTTCTTCTCCTCAAAGGTCTGTCTTATATTATCGACTAGTCTGTGCGTTAAATTTTTTTAATTATATGTTTTCACATAGGGTCGCAGGCGAGGAGCTTAAATCTTCCATTTAATGACTTCTGTAGAAGTTACAGAGACGTGGAGGGAGAAGAGAGCGTTGAGCACTTCCTCTGTCAGTGTCCAGCTCTTTCCTATATAAGGGCATTGTACCTAGGCAGACCGATGCTGCATGATTTGACGTAGGTATCGGAATGCGATGTAAGTGGATTGGACTTCTTTATCCGATTCTCGGGTTGGTTCTAAGCCAGTGATATGTAGATCTACTGAGATACGTATCATATCCAGGCAACACAACGGGACGAGACTGGACCCAAGTGGGCTGGCTTTACAATAGCTCGCAGCCTGTCAAACCTAACCGAACCTAACCTATGTTTTCAGTGGAAAAGTTCCATGGCAATAAGAACAGATCATATAAAATACCGAAAGAATGAGAGTTCACATCAGTGTTTTAATTACAGGTCCACCACTGTATATCCAGAAATCAACTGTTAAAGTATTATTTAAACATTCATATGAACTTAGTTCCTGCCACTGATGTTCCAAAGTAGCAATTACTTCTAGACTGAAGTTAATCATTCATTCTTTAAGATTTCCATTTAGTTTGCATTTCTTAGTTTTTAAACTGTTCTGTATAAAAGATACAATAAGAAAAGATTTTGGCAATCGTTGTCTAAGTAAACATATTAATTGATTTAAGGAAATATATAACCTGCAGCTAACTTCACGTCAAGGGATCGAACAAGTTCTTCTGTACAAGCAATTCTATAACAATTACCACTCTTCTTCCCACTGCTCCAACACACTCAAAAGTTAAAGCATCTGAAAGAGGACTTTTGCAAGACTTTCTTGAGAAATTTTGTTTTTACAAAGTTTACGCTTATTAAAAATTTTGTGCAATATGTCAAGAAATTGTTTCTCAAAAATTTCGCCAGATTTATTACAAAAAAAGCATTCAGTTTATAACCGATATATTCGTTTTTATAATTTCTTTCACGTATGTACGTATACTACTTCATTCGTATACACATTGTCTTAATATTATATTATTTTTATTGTAGCAAACAAATAAATTAAAAAGCATAAAAAATTTATTTTTAATCATTCGCAGTCTATTTTGCCGTTGAGGTCCCCAGTGGGTTCTTGAATTATATTTCTGTTGTGTCTTTAATAGCTTTTCATCATCATAAAAATAATATAGTTTTAAGGATTGTATGTTTTTGTGTATAAATGTGTATGAGTGTGTACATGCTGATGTATACTTATGTGTATTTGTGTGTATATAATAACAATAACGAAGAAAAACAGCTTCAACAACAGCAATAATTTTAATAACACCCTCATAAAATGGAGTAAAAACAAATTTCTCTAGAATAAACAAATCAAGCGTTTGTTGAACAGAAGCCCAGCAGTTCTTAAACGTTAAGACAAAGCCCCCTTGAAACAAAACAGCAACGATTGATTATTTGTCGAACTATCGTGTCAAAGGAATCTCAGTTTTTAGGACTTCCGAATAATGATTCTTACTTTCCAAGAAGTAAAGTTTTGTTTTAGGTTAGATTAGGTTTCGTTTGCTATCACCTTCATGAAAACTATCTACGTAGGATTTACTTAGGTACTTTCTTGGTCATATTGTGTTGCTGGAAAGAGATATGCAGCCTATGAGACCAACACAGCCCCACACTGGTTCAGATACAACCCGAAACTCAGATAAAACAATTCAGACTATTTACCCTGCATTTCGATAAGTCTGCTAACAAGTGCAGTATCGGTCTGCTATGACATAACTTTCTTATAGAAGAAAAACCCGAAAGATACAAGACTTAGTGTTCAACACTCTCGTCCTCCTATACATCACTACAACTTCTACAGAAATGTTTAAATGGATTATCATGGAAATTGATTTACATCAGCACCTGCTTTTTCGATTTTATCTGATGATGCACCAACTGCACGGGGTGAATTATTCACCACCCCCTCCTGAGGCTTGCAAGGCAACTTTGTATTCTTATAGACAAATCCTTGTTGGAGAGCTCAGACCTTCTAGTCGCTCTTGTGTGCAATTTCCCAGAAGTCAATGGAAGACAAGACTTAATGATTTGGAAGGCCGAAGCGTATTAAGAGTCTCAGCCCTTAACCACTTTACTCTCCTAACCATCACTTCGGGTCCCTTACATTACAGATATCAGTTGCAAGACAACAGCACCTCAGGGGTCATGCCGGAAAACCCATCATTGAACTATACTTATCAGGGAATCTAATGCCCCTTCCTGTGACTTTAGGTTTAGAACACAGCCAGATCATTGCAGACCCCAACCATGATCAGCGCCGGGATGGTCTGCAAGGCAGAACCTCCCGCTGGCTTTGCTGATGCCCGTTCTCCCAATTAACCCTTGGTGAGGGTTTCGAATGTAAAACACAACATTAATCATGTGGTGTCTTAGCGTTCTATTTGCTGCGACAAACGAGTGCTTCCTACCTTTCTATGCCCCAGCATGCAGAGTATATGGTTGTATACCAAACCATACCACACCATACCTACTCCCCGGGGGAATCATTATATAAAAGATTTAATTTCTTCGCATGCATGCCTAAGAGACACTGCCTTATCAGAACAGCTGTCATTGTACGCAGCCCTCATTAGAGAAGACGTCTTAAGAGTATAGTCCTTCTACAACCATACAAATAGTTTCGCTATTTGGTAGGTAGCCTCACCAGAGCATCTGTCTCGTGAAGACCCTACGCCTTACTCCAGTATGAATGAAAATGTCTGGGAGCCATTCAAAATAGGTTTCATTAAATTTTATGTATTTTTTTAGTTTTTAACTAATCTTTTTACTAAATCAAATAGAACATTTTTTCTGTTAAAAGAAAAATATGATATCAGGAAACTGGCTGCCACCATGCTTATATCATGCACTTATAGCATTCACATTCCACAACTTTACGCAATATGTCTGGTGATGACTGTTCGCATTCTTATAGAATATGCTCCTAAAGGTTTGCGATTACCCGCGGCTGGTTTGCGTAAACCCGCAACTTCAAGTAGTCTTAAACAAAGAAGTCTGGGATGGTTAAATCGAGCGATCTTGTTGGCCATGCCACATCGCCAAAAGAAGAGATTACGCGATTAGGAAATGCGCTTGCTCCGTATTGTTGAAGCTACATGTTCACCAAGCCCAGATCATTTAATTTCGGCAGTAAAATAATTTGCTTATCATAGCCCTGCGTTCGCCATTGACGGTGACTACATTAACGGTAGCATCCTTGAAAAAATACAGTCCAATCAATCCTCCACACCACCGAATAGTCTTGAGTGGATTTAACGACTTTTCGGGCATCGCACGCAAATTTTCAGTACCCTAGAAACGAAGATTTTACTTATTGAAGCTATATGAATTAATGAAAATGCGCTTTGACGCTAATGAAATTTATCGACTCAATTACACGTATTTCACGTTTTTGAGCAGTAAAGTGCTATATTGTTTATTTTTTTGTGTTCTGCAGCTGTCTAGTTCACAAATATCAAATGTGTTGGAAGTGGAATACCATTTGCAAAAGCTGTTGCATTTTACGATAGGGTGGTTCATTTTGCTCCACCCTGTAATTTTTAAAGAGAATTTTCTACAAGTACAAATATTATGAGAGAAACGCGGTGATATAATTCAATGCTTTTTGTAACATTTCTTTTGGAAAATTATTATTTGTGTTGCTGTTCTGCCGAGTAGTGTTATAAGCTGAACGATAACTTTTTCTTACTTATTCAATAAAAGTTTTTTTAAGTTTAGTTTTTATCTCTGCTTTATTGAAATAATTTTGCATAATTCATAGTGTTTTGTTGCTAAAAATATTGTTATGTAAATTTCTTAAATTTCTATTTTTATTGCATTTTGTTGTTACTTCTTTTTATTCAATATAGTTTTAGGAGTAAACGACCGGCCGTAAAGCTATTTGCTGATAGATTTTTTTGTTTTTGTTATTGTGTTCAAGTTTTAATCAGGAATTAATTCAAAACAATAATATCTATTATTAAAAAACTGGAAATAAAATCTATCTATATATTTATTCATTTCTTTATTTTAAACAATAGACAAGACAAAAGACTGCTACCATAAATTTTAAATTAAAAATATAAAAAAAGAACTTTTGCCAGATGAATGGATGAAGGCTTACTCGTAGAATACAAATGTATGCAGACTTACTGACTTATTTACTTACACATTTGTAAGCATGAGTTTTTTATTGAGATATTTTTATATGCACTTTTTTCACAGGGTCTTTAAATAGGGGCTAATGAAACTTGACAGCTGATAGCAGTCATGATAAGATAGCCACATATGCTATCATATCAATTGTCATTCATTTTGTCACCATGGAGTTTAAAACAGGTGCTAATAATAAAATTATGTTACGTCTGCCATAATCCAAGCCTACCGAGAGGATATACTTATGTAATTTGTCAGGTTCACCAAACTGTGAGCCAAGTCATAACGCAAGATCGACAGAAAGTATTGCTGCTGTCCATACAAGTCTGCGGGTGAATTCGATCCCGCATCGCTTGCAAGAACTCAGCACAGTATTTGGCAGATCACATCTTGAAGTGATTTGGATTTTTATCTCCAGAAAATTCAACTGACTCATTAGCTAAAAGTCAACGAAAATATCCAATGAAATATTCGTTGACGAGAGGATTGCCTAAAATCATCAAAACATAATCTTTAGCGATGAGATCAATAACTTAAATTTCTTAATTTCTATTAACACACTAAACTGTTGAATTTCAGACCACACTCATCTGCATGATATACAATAGCGTACAATGTAGCCTACAGAGCCTACTGCCTTATGTGGGCTCTGCAGCATCAAAGGTCCGAAACTCTGAGAAAGAGGAGAGAGAGAGAGAGAGAGAGAGGGAGAGAGAGATAACGTTGACAACATCACCGTCTAAAGCAAATGGTTTAGATCAATTATAATTAACTTTTTTAGCCTGAATGATGTCACCACTTGTTTGTTGTTCAATGTACCATTATTTTATCTGTAGCCTGAGCACTCCGAGGGAAGTTCTGTGTATACGTATAGCAAAATAGAGCCCTCTGCTTTTTTTGCCATAGAGAGGAAGCACTAACTTATTTATCGCATAAAATAAAACTCTGGGAAGTTTAAGATTCTAAATGACCTATCAGACAGTTCTGTCTGATAGGTCATTTTGGAGTTGATCGTTTTTAAAGGACCTGCTTTCTAACTATGGTTTGGACCTAAATTCGCGGTGAGGGTCTATTATTCCTTGATAGCTATGGTGTACACCTGATTTTCAGGGAATCCCTTGGATAACCCGAGATGGTGTAGTCTTCCAATAGATATCTGTGATGTAAGGTACTAGAACTAGAGGAGAGACGAGCGGCCTGTTTAAAGCCTAGAGCTCGCGCTGGTCTTTGAGCCAACATCTCGTAACATCCCGATTTCCTCTCACTATATGGGGCAATCTATATAGGATGTAGGATGCAGAAAGATTTGAAAGATCCTAGCCTTTCAGCAAGGGGGTTCTCCATATGTCTACAAAAATATCGTTAGTCTCATGTATAAAGGCCCTAACTCGTATTTTCCCTGAATTGTGCTCTTTTAGGGATTCTACTACGTTTCACACAAGTACACAGTGTTACAGAAATTTAATTATATAATTTCATACATATGGCTCTTACAAGCAATTGAGCAAAAAGAAAAGTTATTTTAGATGTACCTATTTATACAGTTTCCATTACGATTTTTCCTTTTCCTGTAAACTTGCAATTATTTTTGTTAGAGCCTTTCTACATGAGACCAACGATATGATAGATAGTGAAAAGTTATTTACATCAGCACCTGCCTTTTTTGCCTTACCTGATGATGGATCGTCTCCACGGGGTAAATTATTCAAGATTCCCGCTGTGCTCCACATGTGGCTTACAAGGCTAACACAGTTCGCAACTATCATGAGTTTGTAGCCGTATTGACAAACCCGTTGCTGAAGAGTTCAGGCCTTCTAATCCCTTTTGTATGCGATTTCTCATCAGTCAATGGAAGACAAGGCTTAATGGGTCGGTAGGCCGAAATCCATTAAGATCAGTACTTAACCAACTCTCCCTTCTTAACATCTTACTGGTTTCTTACATTACACGTATCCACTGCAAGGCAACAACATCACCTCGGGGGTTATTAGCCTCCGCAAAGTGGTTTGCACTATAGTTACGAGCGATTGAAGTTTAAATAACAGCCAAAGCGTTTCAGCCAAGATTTAGGAACCTTAACCTTCATTAGCACCGAGATGGTCTGCAAGCGGAAACCACCGGGAGTCTGTTGGTCTCTATTCTTCCAAATAATCCTTGCCTAGGGTCTCGGAAGTCCAATACAACATAAGTCATATGGTTTCTTAAAGGTTTACTTGCTACAATAAACGATTAACTCCTTCCTACGCATTTATGCCCCAGAAAACAGAGTGGCACGGAAGCACATAGATATGACAAACATATGACATATGGTCATATCATCAGCTCTTAACAAACTCACCCATTTAAACATCATTCCTGACTCCTAATTACATTACCTCGCAGTGTTATTAATCCCCGCAAAGCAGCATGCACTGTAGTTATCAGGGAAACTAGTTCCCCTTCCTGTGATTTTGAGATCAAACTACAGCCAGACTGTTTTAGCCAAGGTAGACACCTCAACCATGATCAGCGCCAAGATGGTCTCCATTCTGAACCTCCCAGGGGCCTTGTTGATATCTGCTCTGACAACTTTAATCCTTGGTATGGGTTTCAGAAGTTCAACACAACATAACTCATTCAACTTCATAGAGTTTTATTCGCTACGACAAATAATGTAATCCTTTCTCTCTGTATGCCCCAGAAAACAGAGTGCCCTGGTTTGGTGTACGCCAAGGCAAAATCTGCCTCCCGGCGGGATAAACATATGACATTGTTGTCAAATGTTTGTCATACAATATAAAATACATTATACAATAATTGTGATCTGATTGAGTGATGAAAGCCACAGTGGTGGCTCCCGTGGAATAGATTAACGATGGATTAAGCCATTTTCATATTTGGAGTTTGTACAACTAAGCTTCACCGTGCACCATATGAATGTTTCAGTTCAGTTTCATGAAACCAACCCACTTGGATTCTTGCTTGATCCTGTTGTATTTTTGAATATTTTTTTTCTCCTGGTTTATAGGCCCTAAGGGCCAATAATATCAGCGGCCTTTCAGTACTACATAACGAATGACTCTGACGCATGAGGGCGGAAGAAAACTTGAAATAAATAAATATGCCAATAATAACAGCGGCCTTTTAGTACTACAAACCAATGACTCTGGCGCATGAGGTCCTAGGCTAGAAAATTAAATTGAAAGCGCTTTTATGGCGCTTTGGAATAGAGTTCTACTCTATATACAGTGCTGTTCCTACGCTAAGCAACTCACACTGTATTTTAGAAAAATGTTACTTTTCTCTCAAATAAGAAGACCTTAAGAACTCATTATAATACTTATTTATGACTTGTATGATAGCAAAAAAAAAAATGTATAAAAAAATAACAACAAAAACCTTTTTGGATATTTCAATAACAAACAAAAACAAAACTAACTCTATGAGAGGCTGTGCCTATGCTAAGCAACAAATTTTCTTATTCTCTTTCCCTTAAATATAACGGTTCTTTTGCGATGCATTTGATTTCATTAATTGCAAATTACTTAAATCAATGCAGTTTAGTCCTACTAAGACTTTCTTCGTCTTTAAACTATAAATTTTCAACATGAAGCGCGTTCAATACGATAATAGCTTCAAATCTTCCGTTATATCATTGTGGAAGGCAGGGCAAAGTCAAATTGATATAGCTAATAATTTAAAAATTAACAAATCAATGGTTTCACGGTGGATTCAAAATTATAAAACGATAGGCACTGTCGTAAAACCCAATACAGGCGCACCTCCGCGTAAAATTTCCGACCGTGACGACAGACAAATTAAAATATTAATAAAAAAAAAAACCATTTATAACTTCAAAAGAGGTAATGAAATCACTTAATTTGAATGTGGATTCCAGCACAGTCAGAAAACATATCATCAAGCTGGGCTTAAAAAGTTATAGGGCTGTCAAAAAACCAATGCTGACAAAAAAACACATGAAAAAACGGTAAGTGAATTTTAATTTACTTTAACAACAAATTCTATAGGACTTTTGTAATTTTTAGTCTTGAATTTGCAAAGCAACACATTAATTGGACTATCACAAAGTGGAACAGTCTGCTCTTTAGCGATGAAGTCAAAGTAAACCTCTTCAATTCAGACGGCATATGCACTGTGCGGCATATGAAAGGAAATCGGCTCGATCCACGCTATTGTAAGCAAACAATGAAACATGGAGGGGGAAACATTATGGTGTGGGCATGTTTCTCTGGCAAACGCCTTGGTCCTGTGCACAAAATAAACGATAAAATGGATCGATTCGTGTATAAGGACATCTTAGAAACGAAAATGCTCCCATATGCAGAATGGAATATGCCACTTCGATGGGTGTTTCAACATGATAACGACCCGAAACACACATCGAAGTTGGTCAAGGAATGGTTTCAGACGAAAAGGATTCAAGTGCTTGATTGGCCGGCACAATCACCCGACTTGAATCCTATCGAAAATTTGTTCGCCATTGTGAAACGACGCCTCGGATCGAGTCGATTTACAAATAAAGAAAATTTGTTAAACGGTTTTCAAAATGAATGGAAAAACATCCCCAAAAGCACATTGCAAAATTTAATTGCCTCAATGCCCAAGAGATGTGCTGCAGTCATAAAAAACAAAGGGTCATATACGAAATATTAATAAGTTGCTTAGCGTAGGCACAGCCTCTCATAGAGTTAGTTTTGTTTTTGTTCGTTATTGAAATATCAAAAAAGGTTTTTGTTGTTATTTTTTTATAAACTGTTTTGTTATCATATAAGTGATAAATATATATTAAAATGAGTTCGTAAGGTCTTCTTATTTGAGAGAAAAATAACATTTTTGTAAAATACAGTGTGAGTTGCTTAGCGTAGGAACAGCACTGTACTTAGAACATTTCAGTTGAAATTTTTTTGCTACAAATAATTTTCAAAATAAAAAAGCATTATCTTTAAATCCAATTATTTGAAAAGAAAAACTTTGTGCAAACCAGTTCTGGTGCTGTAGACTTAAAAACTTTATAAAAGTTTTAAAATGTTTTGATATATGAATTGCTGCTTCTCCAATATGGATGGTATGTCGTTGGCTTGTGTAATTATGTGTGGCATGAGTTCTATTCGTAAGCAAAAATAAAATAGAAAATAAAAAAGCAATATTATCTCCTATTAAAAGTTTCTTCAATAAATATTGTTTTCAGTCATTAAGTTGTGATAATGAGCTTTGAACAATTTAAAGCATTTATTCCGGCATGTTGGCATTTTTCTAATTTAATGTTGGTGCCTCATAAATTAATGATGACCTTCTTACTTTGAGTATGGAATTAAAAACTTTAAACAACAAGTTGCGCAAAAATGCTG
The DNA here is from genome assembly GCA_914767995.1 of Thecocarcelia acutangulata. Taxonomy (NCBI): domain Eukaryota; kingdom Metazoa; phylum Arthropoda; class Insecta; order Diptera; family Tachinidae; genus Thecocarcelia; species Thecocarcelia acutangulata. The sequence goes on from OU612096.1 coordinate 88,431,231, forward strand.
AAGTGGTCAGGCACAAAAGTCTAATTAAATTGGCAGTGAGTTCCAGCTCCTGCTGCCTGAACAGAAAAAAAATGTTATTAAATAATTTGAAGGAGGGTGACATCAAATTATTAAAATAGCAAGACCCTTTTTAAACATTTAAAGAAAAAAAAGAAATGATTTAATGGGGAAACATTTTGTTGGTTTAAAATTACCCTGCAAAATGTTTTTCATACTTCAGCAAAACTTTCTAAAATCTGCTTTGAACATTGGAAATGATTTTTTTTCTAATTACTTGCTAATACGGCTTCTTTTAATTTTCGTCTCTTTTTTTCCTTTTTTCTTTTTTTTTTCTTTGCTTACAGTATGAATATTATTTTCCTAACAGCAAGCTATTTTTCTACAGCAAAATCCACTCAAACAAATATTTTTAAATTTGTTTAAAGAAAAAAGAAAGTTAAATATTTTCTCTCTAAGACAGCAAATCTTTGGGGTTCTTTTAAAGACAACAAAAACGTTTTATGGTTATAAGCGACTGCCAATATTTCTTCCTTCTTGTCATAAGTGTTAAATGCCAAATAGTTTGATAAAATAGAAAGATAAAAAACTAAAATATGCAATATAAAAAATTAAAACCTTTGCCAGAAGTAAAACAATACTTTTAAGACTTGTAAAAAAATAATAAAAATTTCTTAAAGAGTTTTAAATTAAAGGAAAAAAGAAGCAAAAGATTGCAATAGTTGTATGCGAGCTTTTAAGTAAAACGTGAAACAGTTTCCAGTGAATATCTTAGGAAAGATTTCGTTACCTGCTTTCGATATCGCCTTAATAAATATATAGCTTTCAATAATTATCTCTATGAAGTTCATAATAACTGTTATCGATAATTTTCTTAATATACTAAAATATTGCACATTTTTTATATTTTCTTTAAAAAAATTCAAGTCATCAACATAAGTTTCTTGAAGAAAGTTTTCGTTAACTATTGATAATAGCCTTTAAAAAGATTTATAAATTTTATCGGTTAGTTTTTTATTATTTTTTATTTTATTATTTATTTCTAATATTTTATGATGGGTTGGTATCATTCGTCTGGCTCAAGTTCAATACTGGCTACAGCCAAGAAATATTTTTATTTTTTAATTATAACAATAATTGCCGCGATCAATAACTATTGATCAAAAGAAGACAGGAAAAAATAATTGAATACACTAAAGCTGGGGGACAATTAGCTGTTTCGCAGTCGCTACACTGCTCATCAGCACCCACTAGGATTCGAACTCAGTACCATGTAAATTTTGTTATTTATTTATTAATTTTTTATTATTATTATTATTATTTTTTCTTTGGGCAATTTATAACAACTCCAATTGATAATTTTGTTGAAAAAATTTTCGCTCACTGTTATCGATAATTTTCTTAAAGACAACTTTTTTTTCAAAAGTGTTTAAGGTATTGAAATAATTATTATAATAATTATTCTCACTTTTTGAATTTTCAATAACCTTCCGAAGACTTTTCTTAGGACGTTTTTGATAGCTCATCCATATCGATCATTTTTTGTAAGAAATTTTTGGTGTTGCCAATATTTTTTTTTCTAAAATCTTCAAATTATTGACATAATTTTCTTTAAAAAAAATAGCAATCCATAACAGTGGAGTTTTTGGAGCTTCTAACATTGATACCAATCAAAAAATTATAAACAGCTTGTTTTCTACGTTTCCCAGCTGTCTATATGACGACATTTCATAGCAGCTGCCCTTATCATCAGTTGACTTTGGAAATTTTTCAAAGATATTCTAAAACATTCAACTTTATATACCCACAATCTAAACAAGTATTATTGTACCATTTTTTTAAATTCTTAATAGTGATACCTCTACAAGTGTTATCGATAATTTTTTAGGAACTTTTTCATAACTGTTATTCATAATATTTTCAAAAATTGTTTTCAATAACGAAAAATTTTATTGAAAATTTAAAGAAATCTGTTATCGAAATTTTCGATAACTGCTAGCGAAATTTACGATATGTATATTACTGGCTATATATTTTCCTCTCTTGATAATTTTCTTATATGTTATCAATAACAGTCGACTGTCATCGATAATTATTTTTGGTTCAGTTTATTTCTTATTTATATATATTTAATTTTTATGTATTTTTGTATTATTTTTTAAAGAATTAATTAAGTTTTCAGGCTCAAGGTCCAGAGAAATTTAAATAAAATTCTTTTATAATTGTTGTTTGATGAGCTTGAGGTCACTTGTAAAATTATTAGTTTATTAATGTGTCGATATTTCGACAACCCCTTGTGTGTCTTCTTCAGGAAAATTTCTGAAGAAGACACGCAAGAAGTTAACGAAATATCGAAACATTAATAAACTAATAATTTTACAACAAGTTACTTCAAGCTCATTAAACAACAATTATATTTAAAAAAAGATCGAAAAACTAAGGTCAAGGTACGAATTTAAAATTGTTTTGTTTAATTATTGAATTATTTCCTTTTTAAATATTCCGATACACCCTCGGTGTTCTTTTTTAGGTAAAATTTTAGAGTAAAATAGTCACCTGTCTTCTAATAGTTTGATTGTTAGGGACCTGATCCCAGATCTAATTGACTACTGCATCCCAAAACCATTCCTTTCTTCGCTACAAGCTGAACTCTTCTATGTTTACACGGATGGTAACCGAAAGGAAGATAGGGCTGGGGGTGGCGTTTACATAGAAGAATCTAGCACTAAAGTATCCATCAGATTATCAGACTGATGTGTTTTTCAAGCTGAACGTTGTGATAACGATTATCGTGGTTACCTGTCAGTATGGCCTTATACCACGGTGATCTAATCACCGGGTGAATACAATGCGTCTACCAGCGCCCAATACATGACAAACTGTCATGCATAAGTACCAATTCGATTTCATGTTGTTTGATCATGATCTCCCCCTTAGTTAAGAGCGGAGCCTTTCTAAAACTCCTTCCGATCTATGGGTCACGGCAGCTGGTTGCAATGCAACTTCACATCGAGCTCAATTGAACTTTCCAGATGGCTGAAGTTTCACAAGATATTCGGCAGGGATATTATGATAATAACGGACAGCAACGCCGCCATCAACTCCCTGATTGGAATATACACTAATTCCAGTCTGGTCCAAGAATGCCGGACATCTTTAAACAAGATGGCGAGACATTCTAATCTAACCCTAAAATGGGTACATGGATACGGGTCCAACAACGGCACCAACATCGCTGATGATCTGGACAAAAGGGGAACAAATCTATAGGTTAGAGACATAGATCACATTTGTGAACAACCCTTATCAGCGTGTTGGAAAAGAATAAACCTCCACCCGCTAAAAAGCGCCCAAGAAAAATGACACACAGAGCCCATATGCTTTATAACAAGGATTTTGTGACAACACATTAAGAGGACGAGGGAGCTATTAAAACTGCTCAGATCTCAGCTGAGAGTTACTGTAGCAGTCATAACTGGACACTGTCCGAACGGAATTTAGCTCTGTGATACGGCTGATTATATTCGTCTCTATTCGAGAAGTCACTTTCACCACAAATACGTGACCGTTCCATCTTTTACTATTCTAAAATACATATCTATATTCGTTAGAGATGAGAGTGATATACAAGCAGAAAACATAAAAATATTAATTGCAAGCAATAATTTAGAAACGACAAGCCCGGCAAAAAAATTAAAAGCATATGATTTTCTATTTTCACCATTTTTATTTTGGTATTTTAGTTTTGTACTAGTCAGCTGTGTAGAATAATATTTAATTTTTTACTAGAGGTAATACAAAATTCGATTACTGAAAACGATATTTGTTGGCGCGTATTTTATAATTTGTCGATACCGAGCCGTCGAAAGTGAACGTTCGACTGCGACGAAGTGAAGGGTGAATTTTCGAATAGACCTGATTATTTCTTTTTTAGTATTCTAAAGAAAAAAACTGTCTATGCTGTTTTGATAATATTATAATATAAATGTAGCATGGATGTATTCCATAATGCCGCACTCTAAATATATACAAAAGGGTCACAATTCAAAATACTAAAATTTTCAGGAGACAAAAAACTGTTTATGTAAAATTATTGTAATATTTAAAGAAAATATTGTTCCGTCATGAAAAAATTCAATATTGAAGAAGTTTCTGCTATACTTTTTTTCAATTTTATATTATGTTTGCGAAAAGATAAAAAACTGACTTCTATGGAAAAAAATCAGTTTTGGAAAATTTTGGGTTGTAATCTTTTTTTATATAATTGGGGTGCGATGCATTACAGAATTTTTCCAAGTTATTTTGTTTCAAGACAAGTTTTCAACTCAGCCTGTTATCGCTTAAAAAAAATTTGCTGTTGCTTATTTATAATATCAGAAATTTGTTTTAAGATTCCTTTAGACAAGTGTTTGACACTTGTTAAGTAAAATGTTTGAGTGTCTTTTTAGACAGACAGCATTACACACATAACTTTTTAATTAGTCTCCAATTTTTTACACAAGTTTAAAAACAGGAATGTGCAAATGATGGCGGGAGAGGGGGTTTCAAGTTATCAAAGTCTTGTAAAACAACATAATTAAATGACACCTTCGGAAAATGAATGCTTTGTTGAAAAAAAAACTGCAGTAAGTGACACATTGCAACACCAATCGCAAGACAGGCCGGCCAACGGCTATAATTGCCATAAATCAATAATATTTTTTTTTAACAAATTAAATCAAATTTTAAGACAAATGACAGCAGACAGAATAAACAGAAAGTTTCGAAATTTTGTCAGTTGGTTTGAAGTCAGCTGAACGAACAACTGCTTCCCTCTTACTCTTATTTCACAAATTGCTATTTATTAAAAATATGTTAAGCTATATAAACTAAGTTTAATGCGCTATTGTGTTATAAACATGATATTTTTTAGTGCTAATTTTTATTAAGATTATTAAGAAAATATTCTTAAACAGAATAAAGTGTGTGTGCTTCAGCTGCACACAAGCACACCTTGATGCCCTGGAGTATTTAAGTCTCACTGTCATTATCGTTGTCATTATCATCATCATCATCTCTGAATAGATTCTAAAACACTTTAAAACTTAATTAAGGATATTGTTGTTCTATGAAAAAAAATAAATTTCAATTTTATCTTGATAGACTCTCGAAAACTTTAAGACAGTTTGAAATAAGAAAGTTTATTGACTAGACTGGATTTGTTTTTTTTTTTGTATTTTTGTATTAGTTAAAAGTTGTTGGTTTGGAACATAGTGTGTAATTTTGGGGCTTAAACTTTTAAAAGTTTATAAGTGTCAAATAAAAATAGAAATTGAAAGCAGTTTTATTATCTGAGAGAACGAAAACGAAAGAAAAGTTTTAGAGAAGCTAAATTAATTTCGAAATTAGAGGATTTATCTCTTTCTTTAAATGTTTAAGGAAACAATTAATATATATATTGAATTAATTTTTATATTGACTGAAACCAATGAAAGTTGACATTATCCATAACAAAACTTTCAAGGCTTGCTTTAGTTCAATTACAGATTTGTTTTATAAGCATTTCATATGTTAGTGATTTTGGAACGGTGTCTAACAAGGAAAGATCATGAAAAATTTGTTAAAAAAGAATGCTTATTTATTAATATTATCTTGGAAAGTTGTGGTTTCTTACCGTTTTCGGGAACCCTGCCGCCCCCTCCCCTCCCCACGGGAACAGGTTTTACCATGGCGTATTCCAAACCAGGGCATACTGTTTTTCGGGTAAAAAGGGGAAGGAGTTCCTTGTTTTTGTAGCAAATAAAACTCTAGGAAGCCGCAAGACTTATGCTGTGTTGGCTTCCAAAGCCCTTGCCAGAGATATAAATTGACAGAACGGGGATCAACATGCCTCTGGGTAGTTTTGCTTGCAGTTAAACCCAGGCTGATTATGGTTGAGGTGCCTACCTTAGCTGGACCGTTTTGGTTTAAACATAAAAAACAGGAAGGGTGAGCAAGTATCCCTAATAATAGTTTGGCGCGTGGCTTTTTTCGGGGACTAACAACCTCTCGAGGGTCTGTTGCCTTTACTACAGATACCTGTACTGTAAGGAACCAGTGGTAATGGTTGAGGGGTAAGTTGGCTTAAGGGCTGATGCTGCTAGTGGGTTCCGGCCTACCAACTCATTAAGCATTGTCTTGCATTGATGGCTTGGAAATTGCACACAGGAGGAATTAGAAAGCCCAAACTCCCCAATAAGAAGTTGCCCATATGGCTACAAACATATGGCAAAAATTGCTACCTATGTGAGTCTAGTGAGTCACACGGGGAGCGCTGGTGAAACCTGAATAATTCCCTCCGTGGGATTATTCAGTCATCAGATAAGGACGTAAAGGGCAGGTGCTGATATAAATCTTTTACACTACTGCTGTCGAGGCCAGGAATATATTTTTGATAACAGACTGTTATTTTTTGTATGAAATTTTTCATGACCTTTACACAGGTGAAAATGTGGTTGTATCCCACCGACCATCTAGGAGTAAGGCTCAGGAACTATTTTTCTGTTTTATTCGAGCGAGTGTTGAATTGTATGATCTTTGTGGCCACATTATTTGAGATAATTTGTTCTGGAAATAGTTGGGGCAATACATTGATTATTTCTTGCATGATTTCACAGCTGACTGTGCCTTACTAAAACCACATACCTTCCAGGATCCAAGCTATTAAGACAGAGTCACAAGAGCTCCCATATAATATTCTTACAACAAATGTTATTTACAGTCACTGTAATTTCAGCCTCATCTACAAAAAGTAATGGCGTTTTCTTTTCTAGAAAAAGTGTAACATTTTCAATATTGTTTTGCCAAAAAAATACAGAAGTATACAGTTGTTTCAAGTTTTTTTCAGATATTTATAGTTATTGCGACATCTTCTTTTCATCTCAATAAAACTTAAATTTTAAAACTTGAATTTCAAGCAAAAAAGTGCAGCATAAATGCAAAACTTTTTCAGAAAAGATAACGGCATAAGTCTCAATCACACTGCCTGACCTGCCTGTCAGTGTTGCCTGTAATTAGTCTTATGGATTGCATGAGAACTTCTGAGCTCTGAATATGTAAATTTTTATTATTCACACACTGAAAGATAAATACTTTGTAATGGGAATGAAATGGTTTCGTTCATGATTCTTTCGTTAGCACCATGAATAGTTTCATTTCGGTTATGAAAACTTCGTCAATGGAAAGTAAATTTTGCATATCTTCACTTTATTTTTGCATTTCATTAATGTTACAAAAATTTTTATATTAACATCTAAGAATTTCTTTATAGCCATTAAACAATGTGGTAAATGTAATAAAATATTTCATTGCATTAATGTAAGCTTTTCGTAACAGCTACGAAACAATGTGAATAAAGCGATGAACATATTTCAGTATATACTGGATGGCTGATTTGGTAGAGTGCTCGACCAACAGTCTCGAAGACGCAGGGTCGATGCCACAGACTCTGGGTCTTACTGCATGGTAAATGTAATGAAATATTTCATTGTAGTAATGTAAAACTTTCGTAGCGGCTACGAAACAATGTGGATAAAATGATGAACATATGTCATTATAAACTCGATGGTTGATTTGTTAGAGCGCTCGACCAATAGTCTCGAAGTCTCAACACCCGCAGACTCTGGGTGTTACCGCAGACAAACAAAACAGCCTGGCAGTTTTTGTGATTGTAAAAATTATTGTTGAAATAATTTCAATATAAATATACATGTACTACCTCTAGCACTCAAAATATAATTTTTTTCCATTAACGAAAAAATTTCATTCTATTTACTATTGTTATTTCTTTCAATCAAGCTTTACCAAAAAAACAACGACAAATTCGTAACAATAACGCATAAAATCGTTATATCTACGATGGAAATGCGCTTCAGCAGTGAAAATGCTTCTTTTGTTTTGAAAAATTTACATTGCTGCCTTTTGCACTATTATTTTTTATTTAATAATAGTGCAAAATAATTAAAAAAAAAAAAACATAGGTGACAGCTGTCAAATTTCCGAGTTGCCACTTGACAAAAAATTAAAAAAAAAAAAATCCACTCTTACTGGGGGGTCTCCATTAGCCATGAATATTGTATGAGCATCATGTCGAACATCGCAAATGGCTAATGTGGACCTTTCATGTCCATATTTCGTTCATGCTCTGACATCGATACTCGAGCATATGGGTGAGCATCGATGTTCGCCATGAAGCTGGCCATTAGGTAAGTCCGAATATACGTATTCGCCACATACAAGAACATGATCTTATTTCTACCTTCGCTCTGCCGACGTTATGTTCATGTCATGTTCAAGTCGATGGCACATGAAGATCTTCAAAATGAACTAACAATAAGTATTCCAATCTTAATAACGTTACGTTACAAATTTGGAAATATATTATGGAAAGTACACTAAATGAAGCCAATCATTGCGAAACTGAAAACGGAGTTCATTTAAGTGACCTCCTATTTTTTGACTTACAAGTAAAAACAAAAAAAAAAAAAAAAAAACAAAAAAAAAAAAAAAAAATCCGATTCCATTTATAAACATAAAACTAAAAGGGTTCACCAAAAGTCAGCGAGACTTTTGTCCCACCCCGTACAAAAATTGTTGTCTTGATATCGTAAAAACTTTTCCTAGACAAAAACAGTTTTTAAAACCAAAACTTATTTTTTTTTGTCTTCATTACTTATTACTAAAACTAAATCGCAATTTTTAATAAATTTGAAGTTTTTTTGAGAAAAAGATTTACGTACTAGAACGAAAAAAGTGCGATTCAAGCACACGGATGAGCAAAACAAGCAGATAAATAGCTGACCAATAAAGCAATAAATCAATTATGTTGTGGAATTTAAAGCTAAGCATTATTTAGAAATCAAAACACATCCAATCGTGCACAAACAGAATCAAGCATGCATGTGCTTGCACTACAAGTATGTTATGTATTTTTGTGTGGATGACCCCCAAAAACATGTCTGAATTTATCATTTCCTGTTTTTCATCACTCTCCCTAATAGAATTTTATCCGTTCTTTTATGCTCGTGAATCATGACAATTTCTTAGAAAAATAAAGAATATCCTTTAGCCATCCTTGATGGTCTGCTAAATTTTATGTCTGGCAGACGTCTGACGCCAAAAAGGATTTCTTATAAAAAATATTTTTTTCTTGTTGTGTCGCACATGAGAGCAAAAAAAGGGTATTTTCAAGATGATGCTCGTGAAAGTATACTTATATAAATTTTTTTGTTTTGCTAAAGTCTTATTACAGTAAAGTGACAAAATGCAGGCTCTAGGCAAACAAACAAGAAAAAAGAAAAGTATAAAATTGCACGAAAATTATTTTGTATGTTTGCATTAAAATGATGCTTTCATTGAGACTATTTACATAAAAAATCAAAACTTTGCCATAAAATTTTTCAGCTAATATTGTTGACAAAAGATTTCACGGCTTTACGATTGACGTGATTATGAAAGTTAGGCAGTGAAAGTTAAGGGTGGATTTTGCAACCACTTTTACCACAAATTTTACATGCAAAAAAAAAGGGAAAAGCAAAATACAGTTACAAACGTTACAGTAAGCAAACGTTAAAATTCAGTCAACAGCAAATAAAATTGAAGCTGTTGAGAGATAAAACGTTTTAGGAAAGTACTCGAATTAGTGTAACTTTACATACGATTTGTACGAGATACACTCAAAATAATTAGTGTATGTGATATAAATTTTCTAGACGTATCACTCATTCATGCCCCTTTAATACCAACATTTGGTTTAATATTTTATTGTCAATAATTAAAGTTTTTCGACATAAAATAAAAGCTTTATATCTTGAGTTTTCAACTATATTGCAGGCGGATATTTGAATCAGATGAATCCTCCCTCTGTTAAGATTCTGGTGTTTGTTATTAAATATTGATTTTAAGCTTGGAATATAACTGAGACGAGCGACAATCTTTGGCCGCGATAATTAGTCATCAAAAATTAAACACATTTGTGTAATAATACCCACAATGGCGGCGTCGGGCGAAATTAGCTAGTAGTGAACTTTACAATAAATTTAATTTTACTTCTTACAACGGCGAATAACAAACAATTCAGAACCATGTGACCATGTGTAATTATACTTTTCAAGTGTTTTAGTAAATGAAACTGCTTTTTTATCTTTCATAAAAATATATTTTTCAATAATTATATTAGTTTGATTTCAAAAATTAAAAACTTTATTATGTTATTATTTATGTTTCATTTTTAGTATGGCCACACTATTAGTAAACAACTTTATCAATTACAAACAGCCATTATTTATTCTGCTTCATATGACGAATTTGTAAATTCGTCGCATTTGTGCGAAACTCGTTCTTTGTTCCAGTTATTTGTCCAGCATTGGTCTGTACAAAATCTTGATTTTAATTGTACAAATAAACAACCCTTAATTAAATTGCGTTTTTGCTTTAGAAAACTGAAACAAATATATATGTATGTATGTTCATAGGTTTGTTTCAGGTAGGAAGGACCTAACTCACATTTTTCTCAAATTTAATTTTTTAGTAATTCTAATATATTTCCCTCAGATTTTATTTTTCACAAAGATTTCATGGAAAAGTTATGTCAGTAACGGGTTTACAAGCGATTGAGCGAATGTACATTTTAATAACTACAGTTCCTGTTATGTTCACAAAATCGTCGAAGACGACATAGCCTTCGATGATATATGCGGCAGCATATATATGCATATTTTGTCTTTCTGCTTAAGCTTTCTAAAGACAGTTGAGGGCAACAAAGACATCAATCTAGACTTCAAAGCGTTTAATTTTACCTTGGAACAGTACTCAGAAGATGACCCCTATATACGCAGAACATTGTACCAGATCTACAAAAAACAGGTTATGAACAGGAGGAGGAAGAGAAAAGAGCGAGTAGTATTTACAGATTCTTGACTGGAACTTCAGAATATTGTAACTGACAGGAAAAACCTCTTCAGAATATGACTATGTTTTATTGGCTTTGGAGACGACATCGCTAGTCGCGTTAATAACGAAGAGGAGAGTGACACAACTCACACTGTGGCGATACTGTAGACTTTGAAGCACCGAGTCAGTCAAACATTGGAGTTGTATTCTACTTTTGGTGGGATATAGATTAGATCTATATATTAAAAATAATGGGTCATTGCTGTGGCTGTAACTTGCAAAGTAGTGCATAGAGTGGCAAGTTTCTCATAGAAGGTAGTTAAGAAAATATGAATAGTGTATCCGAGGAACCGAAGCTCAATTTAAATCGAGTAAATTTATAGCCGATACCAAAAGCAGTGAGCTTTGGCAGCAATGCTTCACGCTAAACTATCAAATGCATTGAAAATATCTGGCCCCACTACCTTATCTTTCACCAAAATTATGGATTGAGTGGCACCATTTTTCCAATGGATATACAAAAAGGTCGCCAGTGAACAGCCAAGTTGAGGGTCATTAAGTAAAATGTGCGTCTCTAGATCATTATCACTGCTCTAGGAGGTAGGGATCTATATTTGTAATATATTGTTACGAATTTGTATTTCATCTTACCCACTGTGCGAGCCGTTGATATGCTTGTTATAAGTGTGCACTCACATCGACACATACAACATAAAGCTAAAAACATAATACACCAAAAAACAACGTACATGAACTAAAGAGTCCAAAAGTCAAAGTAAAACAAATGTTAATGATTTTATTGTTGTTGTTGCGCTCTTATTATTTCCTAAGCATGTGTCTGGGCGTAGCAATTTGATTCATTAACTATAACCTACATAAACAATGTAGGAGGTAATAAATAATTATAAATTCCAGGCAGATGTTCGACCTTTATTAATGTTATTGCGGACCTTTAGTAATGTTATTGCGGATCTTTAGTAATGTTATTGCGTTCTTCGTCTTCCGTTTCCTGTTATTTGTTGTTCTTGCGTTCGTATTGTTTAGCAAGCATATGTGTCAGTATATGTATGTGTAAGAATTATATCTCTGCATTTGATTCCGGAATTATCAATAACTAAAAAGTTCATGATTATTGTATAAGGTAATTGAGACGTATAAAGGGCAGGCAGATGTTCGGCAACTGGACAATTTAAACAGTCATAAGTCAGAGAAGTCAGCAATTCTAGTGTGTTAATGCACAGTAATATTGAGTGTAAATAAAGTTGTGAATAAGTTTGGTACCGTATAGCGAACAAGTGTCAGTGTCTTCGACTATACATTTTTTTTCGTTGGCATCTGCCAGCCATCGACAACAACGGTGAGGGAAACTGTTGCTTTCATGATCCGGCACGATTTTCTGGCCACTTTTTGTTAAAAAATTTTGTCAAGGATTTGTTTGAGCTGCCGCCAATATGTCTTCCACGATTTTCAATTCATGGCTAACCGGGGTTTTTACCTTTTCCTGTCAAGCTGTGGTTATATTAGTTAGGGCCTTTTTGTATGAGACCAACAATATATTACTTACAAAATTATTATTTTGTTTGTGAAAATGGAAAACGCATCTTTTCATTTTATTTGCCCGTATTACTCTTAATTTTATAATAAATAAATTTCTATCTACTTAGGGTGGATTTATGTTTTTCATCTTTATTTGTTTAATCATAAATATTGATTTTATCCTTGTTCGTGCTAGAAATTGATATCTATAATAATTATTTATTTTTTTTACCACCCATTGTGCATGAAAACACATAAACTGTTTGGCTTAATATTGCTTATGATAAATTATAATTATTACTTGGGGACTTAATGAAAACCATAATATGATATTAATAGCAACAATTTGTAATGTAATATCAATATTATTTAGGTGAAAAATATTTAAGTGAAATAATGTTTAAGTAGTTTCATGACAATGATTTCTTGGACAAATTAAAGCATATTTTGAAGGCAAGAATTTGAGGAACTTTAATTTAGTTTTAATTACAATGAAACTTCAGTATAACGAATTGTAATGAATAATTCAATACAACGAATGTTTTATTTAATCAATTGAAAGAACCACATTTTTACAAATAGCTATAGTGCAAAGTATGCACTATAGCTATAACGAAGAAATTTTGAGCTTTAAATCAGTTCACATACAAAAGTATTCATTTAAGAACTTCTAAACAACGAACTCAAGATAAAGAAGAGATAAACAAAAATGACTTGCAAAAGAATAAAGTTTAAGGTAGCTTTGCATTTATAGTTTGTTAAAAATGTAGTCAGTATTGTGTTGACATTTGTCAATGTTAGCGAGTGGGTAACCCTTATCCTGTTATTGTGAAGTAAAATGCATATGACATTAGTGGGTAAATTTTGCCCATTGCAAGTATGTAAATAATTATTCATCCTTATTATTTATTATTTATTAATATTAATATCTAATTTATATTAATCCTTATTATAATTTTTTACACTCATGATAGACAATAAGGGTTTCAGAATGAGTTTTGCAAATACATTTTTCACATTTATTGGCTTTTTCCGTACTGTTGAAGCCGTTGAAAAATATACTATTTTTAACAACTTTACCGACAATTTTGCTTTTTTTAGTTTTGTCGCTGTTTGTAATACCGTTGTAAAACGTAAAAAACACTGAACAGCAGTGTTTTCATATAGTACCACTTTGTTTTAGTTTTTGTTACTAAACTAAGGTAGTCAGGCCGATGGATTTT